>CM067219.1:25176139-26376139 GCA_034190945.1 Octodonta nipae | reverse complement strand
CCAATGCATTTTGTTCAATTTTCCTGGAGTCAATGCAGCTGTATGTGGCCGAGCGTTGTCATGCAACAGAATCACACTTCGGATAGACATATCCCGCCTCTTTTGCCGATAGGCAAGTTTCACTTGTTGGAGTAGTTCGCCGTGAATACTCAGCATTAATTGTACGGCGTTCGTGCAGAAAATCGATCAGCAGTACGCCTTTCGAATCCCAAAAAACTGTTGCAAGAATTTTCCCTGCAGAAAGAGGGGTCTTGGCTTTCCGCGGTACTGCCTCTCCAGGTTTTCGCCACTCCATGCTTGCATTTTGGACTCCGGGGTATAATGATGCACCCATGTCTCATCACAGGTGACAATATGTCTCAAAAACTCATCCCCTTCTGCTCGATATCTTGTTAACAGCCTTTCACATACGGCAAGACGGTTTGCTTTCTGATCTTCCCTTGGAAGGCGAGGAACCCATCTTGCACACACTTTTCGGTAACCCAACTCATCTGAAATGGTTGATTGAGCACTCCCGTATGATATTCCAACGTGTTCAGCAATTGCCAATACTGTAAGATGGCGGTCACCTTCAATCAGCTCTCAAATTGCGTAGATATTCGCCTCATTGATGCTTGTCGTGGGATGGCGTGCATGAGGCTCATTTTCCACTGTCTCTCGGCCATCTGAAAAATTTTGGGCCAGTCGTACACTCACTTGGGTCCTTGAAAGTGTTTCATTGCCGAACTGTGCAGATAGTCGACGCAAAATTTCAGACGGTCTAACGCCAAAAATTTGATAACAACACGTTGCGCAACAGACGTATGCACCTCTTACTCTGACATGATGCTACTAACAGCGCATCGACTACGCCTCGCCAAACCGACGAACTCCCCTCTTCTTAACATCCCTACCTAACATATATCGAGACGTCACGCCACTCGAATTACCTACAGGGCGAGAAACAGAAAAGTCCGGTTCGTATTTGATTCACCCTCGTACTTAACGAACAATATATATCTTGAACCACCTACTTAAATTCAATGTAATAAGCCAGGAGCGTACCCAGCATTTGGGTTAGGGAGTGACAAATTAGAAAAACAATTGTCCTTTTTTAGTCTAAGGGGAGGGAGCCAGCAAATTTATGGGAAGGTTTAATGGCTCACGGCAGGTCCGTGGGGAGGGGGTCTGCCCCCCGCCCCTTCGGTAATCCCATGTCATGAGCTATCATTATTACAACAGTCATGATTTAAAGAAATCACTTCTTACACCCGTAATTTTTTTACGATCAATATTTGTGAACACTCATTTTAAAGATTTTCTGATTCTTTTGAACGGCGTTATCACTTTGCTTTAAAAGCAACAACAAAAAAAATTTTTTGCTTATTTTGCTGTTAAAATTTTGACGAGTATGGTTCATAAACTATTCCTTGTTTGCTCTTAAATTTTGAATCACTAAAAAATATATCTATGGACTGGTGTATTTATTAGCTTCTGTTATTTAAATTTATAAATATTGGAGGTAGAGATCCAAAAATTAGGACTTTTTTAGAAAATTTGTGCGTTTTAAAAGTTCACCTTTTTAATTTTCGATATCTGCAATAGTTTGAAGGATATTCACAAAAAACGACCTCCACCCTATTTTTTACTGTTTTTATAGCTTTTGTATTTTTTTATGAAACTTGTATTTTTTCAAAAACTTTCTTGGATTAGTGTAGCACTGTCTGCATATACTAAAATTACTGTAATGTTTTTATTTTCACACTCGGGTTCAGTTCTTGGATTTATTTAAAAACACAGTCACACTCTAATTTATTTCCACTACTTTAACACAATTTATCTTAACTTAACAATACGGCAGTCGAATACTGAATGAATTCTATCATGAGCTGTCCGTATTTATACATTTCTCTCGGAATTCTCTAGTAGGTTAAAGAGCCGCCGAGCAATTGACTAGATTCTTCGAGAAATCCATCAAAGCCAGCCGAGGCCAGAAGGAATGTCGCTTCCACGAATTATCGGATGAAGGCCGATTGCACCAGCTATCGGATGGATTCTCGTAACATTGCCCCCTCCTTAAAGACCATTTCGTCCCGGAATGTCCCAGAATCCCTCCTGGTGTGACGATATTTGCAGGACCCTCCATTTGACAACGGGAAGTTTGGTGGAAGTAACAGTCAACGGTCTTCGAATCCGAGCTGCGAATATTGAGACAGCATGCAAGGATGTCGATGCCACTGAATCGAAAGATTGTTTCCATCATACTTCTTACCACCCTCCAATTCAGTCCATCCAACCCGCAGTCTATCTTTGGGACCACCAAATTCATCAGGTTCTTCTCTATCATCACAGTCTTCAATTCTACCAGAGTCTTCCAAAGATCGCTATATGTTGGCTTTAACACAATTTATATTCACAGAACTATTTACAATTTATCTTAACAATACGGCAGTCGAATACGGAAGGAATGCTATCACAAGCTGACCGTATTTATATATTTCTCTCGGAATTCTCTAGTAGGTTAAAGAGCCGCCGAGCAATTGTCTAGATTCATCGAGAAATCCATCAAATCGAAAAAAAAACCTAGCGAACGGGGCAATTCTGAAAATTTTTTTGGTCCAGGGGGCCAAGTCAGAAAATTTATGGAAAGGTTTAACGGCTCAAGGCAGATTTTCCAAGTCCGGGGAAGAGGGCAGCTGGCCCCTCTCGGTTGGCCCATGCTTGTTTATTTACTTCATTGACTAATCCTTATGTCTACTCTCTATAGTGGTGAAGTCAGGATGTTAGTGGTAAGGGGTCATTTGGCGATAATTCTTATTTAATAAGACATCACGCCGTTTCTCCCGTTCAGAGACTTTTTATTTAAAAGCAGGTGAAATATATACTTAAGTGCTTCAAAAATGTTTTAATTGTCAGACTACCAGCGTTATAGATTTTTTAAAAGGCACTAGTACTTGGTAATCTGTCGTTGGTAATTGTTTAACAGTCTACAATATTTCACCCTTGATTATATCAAACAATGTCCAACCTAATTTTTCACACTTGTAATGAATGAATAAATGATCGATAATTAACAGACCTAAAAAGTTGAAGATTTTCAAATCGTCTACAATACAGTAGATCCACCTGTTTTGGAATCGTATTAACTTAAATTAATACATATAAATAATTACAAAACGAGATGCTCGATTCTATTCAACAGAAAACTAGATTAGTCAAAGTAATGAATGTTGCTTAATAGCAAAATAAATATCTTATTGTTGGGGCAATGTCGAAAAAATTAATTCGATTTGAAAACTGCATCCAATCAAACAATTACTTCACTAAAGATTGTAAAATAAATACATAATAATTTATATTTAAAAAGAACCGACTTCAGCTGACTTACAATAAAAACAGTTTAGAAACCATGTGCAATCAATCACTATTTTCAGACATATCTTTTTTTTTTATCTGATTTAATTAAGGTACAATTCAATTGCAAATTTTAGCATATTCTTATCTCTCTCTCTTTTTCTCCCTCGCTCTTTCTCCCTCTCTAATTTTTATTCTTTGTCTATATTTTCCAAATATATTTTAACTTTTTTATTTGATTTATTATTTGGACCACTTTCTATAAATGTAACTAATTCACTCTATATTGCCTCCACACTCTATATGCTTCTGTGTACTCGGTCACTCCTATATAACTTATTGGTCTATCATTTTCTGAATCATCCTGTACAACTATAATTCAACCCAACACAATATTACACCGGTCCTGATATCTTTAAAACCACCCTATATAAGTGCAAATTCTCTCCACACTATTGATTCTTCTATTTTTTTATTGTTTAAATTATGCCTGTATACCAGTGATTTTACTTCGCCCCATATGTCTAGTATTCCATTTATACAACTGCTCATGATCTGCCCTATATAACAAAATTCACCTTTTTGAACCACATTTTATGACAATAAATTTACTCTACCCTTTATTTCAATCACCCGGAATATGAAACTGCTTCTTAATTTTTTTAAACCCATGTATTTAATTATATCCCGTCCTACGTCCTATAATTCAATTCCTAACTGCTTATGCTTATATAACAAATTTTTGATACACTCTCAATAACAATAATTTTTCCCCAGCCTTACTTCAAATACCTTGTCTAAGCAACTACTTATGTTTCAAACTATATAACTTTTTTAAACCGCCCTGTATAACTATAATTATAGTTCAGCTTATATTTCAACAATCCTGTATACTCAACTACTTCTGACAATTTTTAAAGCCTTTTATATAACTGTAATTATTCTCCGTTCTATAACGCAAATATCTATTCTGTATAACTATAATTTTGCTCCACTCTTATTTCAACCACCTTTTATATGCAACTACATATGTGCTACCCAATACAATATTTTTTGAACCACCCTGCATAACTAATTCAAATCCAACTTATATTTCAACCATCCTAAGTGTGTAATTGCTTATGTACCACCTAATATTATATGCACGCACGCACAAACCTTCAACCGTTTCCACACAGAAGAGATCGCCGGAATAACAATTCTCGTTTTAATAAGCTAATGGAATATTTCATGCAATTTCACGCGACTGTAACTTAACTTCGGTTCTAAAATAAACTGACTTCAAAAGCGTCAAAATGAAAATCATTACAAACACCCTGTACGACATACTTTCATGGCATATCTTGTAATTTAAAATTATGAAAATTTGACATTTACCATAATGTTTACCGTTTTTCAGCATATATTTTTCCGATTTCCAGAAAAATGGTTTTACGTTATAGAAAAATGTACGGAATCAAGCTGGAACATATACAATTTATAATATTCAAATTGCGTGAGCAGTTTTAGATAAAACAGAGAAGTTTCATGAAAAATCGCTGAAATCTAGTCCCTTATTTACTATTTTTTCTGATTTTCTAAAAACGTAAATCTCATGTTATAGATAATTATATGGGACCTTTCTGTAGTGTTCCTTAATATAAATCATCAAAATTGCCCAAGTCGTTTTTGAATAATCGCTCGTCATAAATAAAAAAGTTGTAGATGAATTGATAACCTCCTCCTTTTTGGAAGTCGGTTTAAAAAAAAACAAAAATCGACGTCATAAAAGGAACTTACTAAAAAGCAAAAAATATTTGTACCTGCAACAATTAAACACTTTTCCTGAAGTCAGTGCCAAGTTAAAGTGGAAATAATTAGGAATGTGCATTAATGAGTTCGATTTTGCAACTTTGCTATTCAACGTGGCAGCGACTTCATAAAAAGTATTTAATTGTTGCACGAAAAAAAATTATACTTTTTAGTCAAGTTCTTTTTATGAAGTCGGTTTTTGTTTTTTTTTTAATGTATTTGGGTTCATTTATTAGAGCCTTTTAAACTTTCCATTACAAGTCGGATCTTTATCACTCGTTTATTTTAAATATTTTAACAAATAACATTTTTTAAATTCATAAAAGAAAAAATATGTAAATTCTTTTGAAATTCACAGTAAAAAAAGAGTGAATAAAAGAACATTAGGTATATCAAAATAATATGTTATAGATAAATTATTCAATTAACACGATCATTATAGAGATGGTTTCGGAAACATTAAAAAAAGGGCAAATATAATAAAGGCTTTGACACGATTATAATACATAAAATAATATAATTTTTTATGGAAGTAGTATGCATTTTTATTTGTTAACTAAGATCATTACCCCACATTAACAAAACCTGTCCCATCCCCTTCTGGTAAGTGTCATACATACTCGTTAGTCATTGCTGTGCAATGACAAATTTTAATATTTTTTATTAAGAATTAACAAAAAAAAAAACGCTAAAACTAAAGTTCACAGGAAATAAATAATATCTAATTATGGCAGTTTTTAATAAACGAAATGCTTGAAACTTTTGTTATAAATTAAATAAATATATAATATGTAATAGAAAAAAAGTACAAAAATCATACAATTTTTATTAACAAAAGTTAAAAGAATATCAAGCAGCACTTCTTAATAAATAATTTACTCTGCGGTCTATGTACATCCTGTCGAATGTTAGTTACCACAAAATGTTATCTACAATTTAAGTTTTTATATAATTTCAATGGAGTTTAGAGGTACACTACACCCGATGTCGGGTCTCTTACGTAGAGTATTTTCTATGGAATAGTTATTAATATTAGTATGGTTTAAGTCCGATACAGGTAAGGTATCGAATACCCAGTGGAAGAGGATTACATTCTATACATTACTAAATGTAACCATAATTATCCCTGTTTTTTTATCATAGAATAATTGCTTTTATTTATAGTATTTTATAAAATTTATAGAGGTATGGTAATCATTTATTCTAATTTCTTAAAGAACTACAATCTCTTGTTTTCAATGCAAGAGGAATGTAAATTGGGATTGGCTAATTATAACTGACGAAAGGAAAGTGTCTAGGAATGCTTTAAGAAAATGGAGACCAGTGCAAGCGACCTATTAACAAGAGGTGATGGTAAAAGAGATGACAGACTTCCTTGACGAATTACAGACTGAGCAAATTTAAAAGAGCCTTTAAAGTATAAAAAACACATATGCCCCTATTTGATAAGAATAAATTTCAATAGAAGTGATAAGAGTCTAGCAAAAGTGAAAGAATGCTGATAATGTAACTGTATCGCAATGTCCAAAAATAAAATATGAGACAAATATTAGAGGAACAAATAGTTAATAGACAATGTAAGGGGTGATGCATTTCTCATTCATTTTCCGTAAACTATATTAAGTTTCAATTAAAAAAATATGTCTGTATATCAGTATTTTATAGGGAGGTAAAGGATTTGGAACAAATTTAAACCTGTTTGACCCATAGCGCGCCATTAATTTCCATATTTCTTTTTGGTGGAGTAAAGGAACTTAAGGTGACATGAAGAAAATTATATTGTCACAGAAAGTTATAGCCGTTTCCAATGGAGGACCCTGTAAATACAAACTATATGTTACTGTCAGCAAACGGTTATTGAAAGTTCGGGAAAAATCTACAGCTTTCTACATTGCATAGAGCAATCTCGAAAACTCTTGAATGCTAAATAGCACAGTATAAATAGGCGTTCTATGAGAGTAAGTCTAGTTGAGTAGCGTCTTTAGTTCAGTTTTATGGTTGACAGATTCCAAGTTGTCACAATATTATATAGGGTATAACAGTATAATCAGAATTATTGAAAGCAAATAAACATGTTTGAAATGAATGTAAACTGCAAGATAAAATGAAGCACTAGAGTTTCGAGATTAGTAGATAAATATAAAAGGTGGAATTAATATGGAAGACGAATTATAGACAAAATAAAGAGAACACTTCTGGGATAACATGGTATGACCATTTAAAAAGAATGACAGAAAATAGATGACCAATTAAAAAGTGGAATTGGACACGGCCACCCACAGAAAAACCAATATGGACGTGTAACTAATAAACTGATGAAGCCCTAAAACAGGCTAGCAGAAGATGATGTGATGATGGCGTACCGGCATGCGGGAACGAGCTCAACCTGTATATATATTTAGGGTTATTCATTTCCGCAATTTTTTTTTCACTACTCAATCAAAATATGAATTAAATATCCAAAAAAAACCCCGACAAGTTTGAGCTCTTATTCTCAATTTTAAGTACTTATAACTTACATTTGCAGTTTTCCTCTTTAAAATGCATGTAATTTTTTTTGGCAAATTTCTAATGTATAAGCCACCTTTTACAATATTGTGAATCGGTTTGATGGCCCTTATGGGGAATTCCACGCTCTTTAATATTGTTCTGGTGTTTTTTTGTGTAAGTACCACTTTTGAATGATTTTTTTAAGCAAACCGCAAAAAAGTATTTCTTTATGAATTGATATGATGTTTTTATATTTTTATGAGTAAGAAATCATAACAACTCGAGAAAAGGTATTATTGTAGGGAAATATGTTAGTGATAAATAAGAAAGTTAAATTTAAATAGCATAATTAGTTAGTATTTATTAATTTGTTA
Organism: Octodonta nipae; assembly: GCA_034190945.1. NCBI lineage: Eukaryota > Metazoa > Arthropoda > Insecta > Coleoptera > Chrysomelidae > Octodonta > Octodonta nipae. The sequence goes on along the minus strand of CM067219.1, from coordinate 26,368,151 downwards.
CGTTTTGAGGTATGAAAATGACTGTAAATTTATTAAATCTTGGCCAGAGAACTATTTGTTCCCAGTCAGTCTTTTTTCTCTCCCTACTTTTTGAGGTTTGCTCAAAAAAATTGAGAAAAAAATTTTACTCCTACTGGCGAACGAGTGCGAATTTAAAAAAAAAACACCATAGCAATTTTGAAGAGCGTGGAATTGCCCATAAGGTCCATAAAACCGATTCACAATATGGTAAAAGGTTTTTTACATGCATTTATATGTAGATTAATATTTTGGTTGAGCACCGAGAAAATATTTTTTGCAGAATTGAATCACCTTAAATTATATACAGGGTTTAAAAGGTTTGAGTGCAAAGATTGTGAGGATCCATACTTCAGGTCAAAACAAATCAAAAAACTTTATACCAAATAATCTATAGTTTCGCAAAAAAAGTTAGAAGTTACGTAGCCTTTATTACAATCAATAATTTCTGGCTTCAAAATGCTTGTAAAGCTAAATATGTAAATACTCAATAGCTTATACACCTTTAATAACTGTATTAACTAAGAAAAATTAATATTTAAACTCTAAATATTCTGTTATAATTTGCTCTACGTTTCTCCGAACACATGTGGCAACATAGCATATAACATCCCTTGCTCAGTACTACAGCTTACCGCTCCCACGATTGCTTGTTTGCTGATCGGTTCTTGTAAGAAAGTGAAAGTGATTTTTGCGTGACCTTCGACATAGCGTTCGTGATTTGATTTTCATTCAAAAAATAAATTGGAGAAATAAATAAAATCTGTTGTGAATTGTGAGTTCGACTGTATTAGTTTGTGAGAAATAGTGACAATTATACAATTAGGTAAAGACCTGAAATGCTATTAATTTGTGGGAAAAGCAGATGTAATAGCTAGAATGTTGAATTTTGAATATTTACTATAAAGAATCTGTTTGTTCTCCAGAGCTCTATCATACTGACATCCTGTAAGTACATGGGTATTTATTTGTCTAACAAGAGTAATATTAATTTTATGAGCAACAATTATTTTTAGAAGAATTTAACACATAAAAGAACTACATATGAGAAATGTTTTGTTTAATATATTTTGTATCGAATTATTTTTCTATAATAATGTAAACAACTTTGTATCCTCCCTTCTTCATCTTGATGCATAAAATAAATCGCCAAATATAAATATTCACTTCAATACATAGATATTAAAAAACATAATAATATTTCATAAAATTTTATTTACCTAAAAAAACTAGGTGTTCATTTTTTTGTGGTCACTCATTCCTTTATTATTCACGCCACAAGTGAATCTGACGTTGCCACACAGACAATAATGTACTTAACATGTATTTCGAATTTTCTTGCTTATTAAGGCCTATAGACCATAGTATTATAAGAGTTTTTTGTTTATTGGTGTTTATTATCTCCACCTAAAATATATGCACTCAAACTATTTACACCCTGTATGTTAAATGATACTATAAATATTAGTAGACATGAATCTACGCATGGCCCGGGACTCCCAGGAAGTACAGGAGGGTACCACCTGTGGCAAATGTGGTCAGTAAAAGCCTTACATTCATGATCAAGATTTGCTTATAAGAAACACCGGCATTATTTTGAGCCATTCTGAACCACGTCTCACGTTGTTTGGAATCATAACAAATCTATCGTCAATAAATAATGAAAAGAAATACCTACAAATAATAAATTCAATTTCTCTAAAATGAAATGTACATGATGAAACTCTACAGAAGAATACTCAAAATGTATAATTTGACTAAAATTGGGAAACGGTAAAACCAGTCAAGTTTTTATTCATCTAAAAACAATGGTAAAATCGAAATTTAGCAAGTAATCATTTACTCAAGTTATAGTCTTTGGATGGGTGAATCTCAAACGCTTTTTTAAGCCATATTCGTTAAACAATATGTTTAAAAAAAATTCTTTAAGGAAATATAAGTTCCTGAAATGGTTCCAAAGAGACCAAAAGCTAGTAACGCAAGATCTTTGATCAGAATCCAATTCCATCTTCCCCAGTCTTTCCATCTCACAATAATATCTAATATAGCCGGTACAATTAAACCTAATGTTGCTAAAAAGAGCGATCCTACTAAATCTATAAGAGCATCTAAATGATGTCCAGCAGCGGCGCCAACGCTGACGATGACAGTTACAAATACGGATCTCATTATAATCTGAGCTAAATTATGTCTATGCTCTGGTACTCGTCTTTTTATTTTTCTCCATATGATATCCATCGGCACGTAAAACTGAAGCATGAAAGTGAAGAATACTGCAATAGATATACATCCCTGTACAACTTGTGCTATGCTAAAACAAAAAAAAAATAATAGATGAAATAAAAAGTCTTTTGTCGTCAGTTAGTGCTATAACATAATTTGGTCAAGTGCGAGGTGGATTTGCATTCTAAGGGTGCCGCACCACAACACTAACAGTGCCACACACTTTTTGCGTGTAAAATAAAGACAGTATTCGTGATTCGTGTATTGACTTCCAAGCTATTTGGACGCTTTTTTGATTCCGCCTTAAGACGGCCGCTTTTTGTTGTTATTGTGTTACGATTTCGCGAGTTATAGTTCCGGTCGTAACAACCGCTAAACCGCTTTCATTTTGTTTCTTTTGTGTTTACAAAAGCGCATCATTTGTTGTTAAACCCGCATTTGTTTGCTCAATCAATAAACATTACGTCGTTATTTTTTGTGTAACGTGTTGTCCAGACGATGCTCTAAAATCAGTTTCTGCTGTTGAGGGGCTAGCCTCTGAAGAAAGAAGAACCAAGAAAACACCACCTGCAGAGCTTCGACCTAAAAGGTCAGTGATTAACTTTTATTTGGTGATTCATTTACGCGACGGCACGTGTTTTATTGATTGTTCCGTCTTTCGTCAATTACATACTTGCATTGAACCAGCATTTAACTAAAACCGCAACTCTAATTCATACATTTTTTTTTGATATTATATGTAATATGCCATCGAAGACATAACACATCATACTCTTGAAAAAATATTTTTTCTTTTTAATTTAATTTTATAATCAAACCTCCCCCCCAATTGATTTTTTAAATTTTCACCTCATTAGATGATCTTTATGCCCTATGTTTTTCTTTTTTTCTAAATTGTTTGCTCAGTAGTTTCTGAAATATAAGGGGAGAAATTAGATCTAGTTGTATATTTCCGTCAATATTTGTTAAATAAATTACTTATTAATATGAAAAAAGTGTACCTATATTCCTCATAACGATATATTACATGATGTGCTAGGAAATAAAATAATTTTTGATGTTCTTTTATAATTTTCCACACAAATTAATGGTTCGCTTTTGGCTTTATCCTATTCTGTAAAATTCAGGAGAGGCCGTATATTATAATTGTTCAAAATTTTAGGCTCAGTAATTTCGGAGATAAAGGAAGGGGTCACCAAACTATACATTGATACCAAATTTCAACCTCTTCCGTCCAGTAGTCAGTAGTTTTGGAGAAAATAGCTGTGATGTGACACAGGCAGAAATCCGGATTGATATTATAAGGTATTCGGTATTCGTGTATTGTATATACGGAACCCTAAAAAAGTTAAAAAGTACAAAATGCTCGAAAGAATGTGAATGTCGAACTGTATTCCATTAAGGCAAAGAAAATGTGGAAAATGTAAGCAAAACATGGCAAAATGGTGACGAACAAACAAGAAATTATAACAACTACTGATGTTTTCTATAAACAATTGTCCTTGACACCTTACACTAATGTCCCAAAAAATACTAAATCAGGGTTCTGAAGAAACCAAGAATCAGAAGATATTCCAAAGATTATGCGACTTATTAAAACTAACTAAACATTCAAGTATTTTCAATGTACTGAGCTACCTTGATTGGCTCATCTGTGCGAAACGACAGCTCTTCGTCAGGAATATTTAGGTCATTGGTAGCTATTAAAAAATAACAGTTTCCGTATATTGGATATACGGAACCCTCAAAAAAAAGGAAATTTATTTAAGGATCCCACACCGTTGTAATAACCTGTAAGGTGAAACATACCTAATAAATGACAAACCCGATATGAAGATAAGTTCTTCAACTGCTACCGGCTATATTTAGAGGTCTGTATGTCATGTAGGTAATTCTATTAACATATCACTGTATTCAATGTTTTAATTGTTTTCTGAATGATACTTGTGGCATATTTTTCAATGTCTAAGTGCTTCTTGGGAAATAACACCACAGTTTAAAGAAAATTATTTCACCACTTACTGGTAAGTCTAATTCTCATCTTTAAAACAGCGCACATTTCTTAGAAAATTTATCACATATACAATACAAAAATACTTTCACACTAGCAAGTTTTGACATTATGAATTTATACAATAATGTTCCTGTCATCAAAACACTTCCCATAGTAAAAGAACGATTAGAACAAGATTCTTTACTAAATCAACGTACTCAATTGTCCATAAATACAATAATGGAACTACTAACATTTTGTACAAAGATCACATATTTTCAACTTAATGATGGCTTCTACCAACAAGATTTTGGCATGGCAATGGGTGCCTGTTTGTCTCCCGCTTTAAGCAACATTTTTATGGAAAAATTTGAAGAACAAACAATTTTCTCAAAACAGATTAAACCTTTGGTTTGGTGGCGTTATATTCGTTATTTGGGAACATAATCTTGAGGATTTACATGTATTACTTAACGACATAAACAACACAGAACCAACTATTCAGTTTGCACTAGAGCTTGAACAGAATAACAAATTACCATTCTTAGACATTTTAATAACCAAAAAAGTTTACAGAAAACCAACTCATACTAACAGGTATCTCAACTTTAACTCTAATCATCCAAGTTCAGTAAAAAGAGGTATCATTAAATCTCTATATGACAGAGCAAAAACCAACTGTTCTAATATCAATAAATTCAATAAAGAAAAAACGTTTATAAAAAATGTACTTTCTGCCAATCATTGCCCAAATAAATTTACTAATAACGAGTTAAACAAAATGGAATACCAAACAATCCCTAACAACCAACATCAAACTTTACCAAGCAACACTAACTCCCAAGATAATCACATTAATACAATAACTATACCATACATACAGGGTCTATCAGAAAGACTAAAAAGAGTGGGAAACAGATATAATATCAAAACATCATTTAAAATAAGAAATACACTAAAATCAATTATATCAAAAACCAAACCAAATAACACAACTCAAAATACAAAAAATTGCATTTATAAAATCCCGTCTGAATGTAATAAATTCTATATTGGAGAAACGTCTAGACTTCTGAATGTTCGAATAAACGAACACAAAAATTACATAAAAAAGACAATTTGAAATATCCAAAATTTGTGAACATGCTTGGGACCTTGGTCATAAAATACAGTTTCAAAATTCAGTTATATTACACAAAGAAGAACACAACACCAAAAAAAACTAAAAGAGTCTGCTTTAATTTTGTTTAATGAAAACGATTGTATCGCTCTACCTCCGTAGAATTCAGTCGTTCCTGGATGTCGGTCTTACATCTCGCGTCTTCAAATTTAACGAAATGCATAAAGAAGTGTTCGAGAGGACATTCAATTCTGGGAAGCGCAACTGATGAAGGTTCCCGACCAGAAACAATATATATATTATATTTATATATAATATATATTGTCTTGCGTACAAAGGAATGACACCTCGAAGAGAGTAAGGAAGAAATTGCTAATGGTCATGTCCTTGTGAACAGCCCAATATCGGGATAGTTCATAAGGTTTTTCCTAGGTTTTCCCTTATGATTTTAATGGGATCACTGAATCAACAAAGTTCTTTGGTCGCATTTTTGGTGAATGCACTATCTTATAACAAAGTCGCACGTAGGAGCGCGGCATAAAATTCTGAAGATCTCCCTTTCAAATTCTTCCAATTTGAAAAGAACTTTATGATTATATGATCTTTAGAAATTTCTGTGCTACCCTGTATATTACAAATAAAATTCTCTTAGTTACGTCAAAAATCAAATAATACACATTGTCAAATATTTTAATTTACATCTCAGAATTGTGCCTTTTTAATCCGTAGTTTCTTAACCATTGACAACGGGGTCTGATCTAGACCCCCGAAACGTTTGGAATATACAGCAATTTTCTTTAAACTGTGGTGTTTTTTCCCAAGAAGCACTTAGACATTCAATGTGTTAACTTGTGCTTTGGTCAAACAGCAAATTATTACTCGACTACAATATGTCAATTTATCCTTAGTCATATTTCAAGGCGTATTTTATTGTTAGGCCGAAAATAGACTTTCGATGGTCTGTAGCTTAAATCCTTGGGCTCGCTTAACTTTCATTGAGACTTTGGATAAGGATGGGGTGTAGAATATCACCGAAAAATGACCCAAATTAACGGGAATTACATGTCCAGAAAAAGTTTGCGAGGTCCTTTCAATCGGAAGGTATGTAAACAGTTTAGGGGCCACCTCTAACCTAAACTATTATCATGATAATAATCTTGTAATTTGATGCGACGAAAAACATTATATATATTTTATAAATAATACCTACAACGTTTTATCTGATATACTTACACATCTCCGGATGGTAAATTTTGTGTAATGGCTGCTTCTGTTTCTTGACCAAATGCTAAATACCCAAAAAATCCCATAGCTGCATAAGTGGCAACAATTACTGTCATTCCTATATTAAGAACCCCTGGACACCCAATGAATTCGTGTTTCAGCATGGAGTTTTCTAAAGGCATGATAGTCCCTATACCTTCCATAGCAAAAACTACCGTACTATAAAACATCGGTAGGCTTGTTATACTTGTAGCTGCATCTCTGTCAGCTATATTCACAGATTTCAAATTTCCAAATGTGTAGTATAGAGTTACACCAACTGCAGAGAACATGGTTACATTAGCTATGAATGAAAAGGGCACCAAATGTTTTAGTTCCCTCACTTGACAACATATGATTAGGGGAAACAGAATTGCTAGCTTGACATATTGATCCCAATCAAGTGCTTCATGGTGATAATATCCAATTAGCTAAAAACGTTATTATGATTAGTAATGTTTTTAAAGCAAACAGTTAAATATATTTTATCAATAAAGATTAAATGATGAAAACCTTCAGAAAAGGCGAAATTTACACAGATCCGGGGCAATTTTTTTCTGTCCTACGATTTCTAGCAGATTAACATATTAATTAGACATGTTCCGAACCTCATTGACACCATCATGTCAGGGTCAAGGCATTTTGAATATCAAAATGAGTTAAAACCGGACCTACAGTTTAACTGCATGTTTTTTCGGTCACTGAATTCGAATTTGAGGTTCACTTGATCCCGGAAAATGAGGTTCATGAAGCATCAGGGCACGTCCTTGGTCCCATCCTGTTTATAGTATATATTAATGACTTTTTCTTTACTAGCGACTGTTTAAGCATATCCTACGCTGATGATTCTGTTCGTTTTTTTTTGAGGGAAAAGGTTGGAATGAAGTTTACTCAAAATTTGAAGATATAATGTGCCGGGTTGAACAAGAGCTCACCACGTTTGCGTTTGCGCCCACTCTTAGTGGATTGCCTAATTATAATCATATAACTTTCCACCATTAGACGAACTGTACTAATTGCACTTCCAATAAAAAAGTGGATATTGTTACTAGTACTAAATATTTAGGTGTAGAAATAGATTAAAATTTAAAATGAAATACCCATATAGTATTAACAACAGCTAAACTAAGAAAGTTGTTTTATATAATTTACCAAATTAGACAATTCTTGAATATATTAGAACTTAAGAATGTGTATTATGCATTAGTTCAGTCTATACTTCAATATGGTATTAATAGCTGTGGAGGGATTTAGGTACTCAACAATTCTCTTACCACTAAAAACAGCTCAAAATAGAATACTTATTGAGAATTATCTGCAGAAAAGATCTTATGTATCCTACTACCAATCAAAACTTATGAATATACATAAAAACTGTACTATTTAATATAACAAAATCTCCTCTATTTGTTAAAATTAATTAACCACATCAGTATATCAGTATCAAACAAGAAACAACAATAATTTAAATCTTCAGCTGACAGAGCCAAAAAAAACATTGGACAAAAAATTGTTGCTACCTTGGTCCTCGATTTTACAATCTGCTGCCTTTAGAAATTAATTGAGAATAAACATAAATATAGGTTGGCTACAAAAAAATTTATCAAAAATGAAAATTTAAAGTTATTTTTAAATTATCTTAATTAAAAAGTAAATAGTGTATAACTTTCATTTGTTTTTTACAATACTTATTTGCATAGTTACTTTATTGGAATATGTTTTACTTATTTAAATATTTTTTTACTAAGCACAAATCTTTTGTAGGGCAGTAACTGTACAAAATCCATGCTTAAAAAGTCAATACATTATTTTAAAACTAGAATGTAAGTTTTACATCCTATATATGTAATTTGTAATATGTAATTTTGAAAATTAAATATATTAAATAAATAAATTTCAAGGTAAAAGTGAGTGAATATCATTAAAGAGAGAAAACACGTCTAATAGAGACGTTTTTTTAATTCCAAGTCAGTATTCGTTTAGGATTTTTCCTGACAGAAAACGGATCCTGATGGGGTCAACTAGATTTCGGATTCAGAATCAGTAGCCCCTTTGTATATGTTTTTTAACAGGATATTTAGGAACTCGGTCATGAGCCTAACTACATATTTCTTCGGAAGGGAATAAAAATATTCAACCAATTTTGTGGAATTCTCCAGTCTATATGTTATTTACCAAGTGATTAATTGGACATTATACACAATGCCCGGGCATTTTAAAAATCACCAATATGCTTTGGCAAGCTGATATTGAGAAATTTAAAATCAAAAGGTAAGACTCAATTAACATAAACGTTGCATTCTAGATGCTCTGCCCTATGATTATAAAGCTATGAGAACTAAACTATAAACAGTTTTAATAATCAGACCTATAATTTGTACGTATTGGGAAGGGGTTCTATATTTAGAATTTACTGGTTTTTACGAGTTTAAACGTTATATCTTCGTTTCACGGATACTAAATAAAATGGGAATGAGCAGCCACCGCGAGCTCTGATTAGTCAGGGAATGTTTAGTTTTTGTTTATTTTATGTAAATGAGAAAAAAGTTCATAGGTTAGGTACTATTTCTGGGTCTTTCCAAGATCAATAATAGGAAAGCCTGTTGGTCCTTACTCCTATTGTGATACTGAGTTATAATTTTAATATAGAATAAAAGTACAAATAGGTGCATACTTACTTTAGTAACAGACTCTGCTATTAACACGATATACACGGAATTGCCCATGAAATATGTAAGAACTAATGCTACTTCACTAAAATATCTGAAACGTAATAATAAAATCTTACAGTTATTAAAATAAATAATTAAATGCCCTTACTTTGCAAACTTTGCCATTTTTGCTATTGGCGTCGGCCCGCATTTGAACACAGCTTCAACTGTTTTAGCATAACCAAGACTGGGAATTTTTCTTCTAATACATACTTCATGAGAAGCACTAACCTAGAATATGGTTAATTGTAGAAATCTTACTTTGAATTCGGCTTGTTGAAATTCAAAATGAAAACTAGACTTCTTTTTCTCAGAAGTGAGTTCTACTCAATCAATAACTGAATTTATGTACGCCATGGCAGAAAGTTGTGGAAACTTATTTATAAACAAATAAATATTGAAAAACCGACTCTCTGTCTTTCCTTCATAACTTTGTTGCTGTAGGATGGAGAAAAATAGTTTATTAACAATATTTATTTAGAATAAAATGAGTACTATTTTTGAAAACTCCCAGATTTACTCTGAAAATGGAAAAATGTGATTATGGACTCTAATTTTATCTCCATATCTCCAGACTCCGATGTAAAGGTTGATATATGTTATGCCTTTAAAGGTAAAATATCTTTATCATGTGCAATGACCAAAACGAGACTTTATATTTTGGACTATTTTACAACGCTTTTTTAATTTCACAAATAATTTAATTTTGTGTTCTACTTATTGAAATAGAGAGGCATTTCCATAAACCTGAACTTTCGCTTACGAGGAACCTTCTACTATGAAAACGAAAAAGTTACAAAGCTTTCACGTAGTTTTAGTTTGTGATGTCTCGTCAGCTCTTTCTTACCAACTGGAAAAAACGTGAAAATATTTACAAAACATAATTACTTATTAATTCATTAACGACCCGGAAGCAGTAAAATGTAACATGCGTGATTCTGATTTGCATTTTACCGCTGCTTTATGTGGTGGGTAGGAATAATTGATTTGTAAAAGTGGATCAATCCCAAATTTCTCGTTCAACATGTGCTTCTTATCAAATCCACTACTGACTAGCACTTGCTTCGAGTATTTTTTTTAATTCAGAGCTAGTTTTGAAAGGTAGTGAGTCTACAATTTTGAATAGATGGCGATTTTGAAATGGAACAATGTAAACAAAAATAATTTGGTCAAGTGCGAGTTGGATTCGCATACTAAGGGTTCCGTACCACCTTCAAGATTCTAATATTCCAGTTTCAGACAAGCAGGGAATGAGTGAAATTTCTTATATTTACCCTAATAGCTTTTAAAGGAAGCGTTTTAAATTTATAAAAAATATACACTTTCATTTTCTACACATAGACTTTTTATTTTATCTGCTTCAGGATTCGCTTGATTTTTATAAGAATACATATGTATTTAATTTTCTAATTTGGCCCCCAAAAATTAACATTAGAAATTTATTTTACTAATAAACTTTCAGGGAAGCCTTTTATAATCTACTGTCTGTAGACTGGAAGATAAAGGGCAAAATAGGTCAAGTTTTAAATTATAAATTATTAAATCTGTTATTCAAATTATTTAAAAATACAAATAAAATATATTTTTCAAAATTTAATAGTGAAGTTTCTAAAGTAGGAGAATTAAGTCGAGGTTTAATATTTTTGTTAATATCTTTTAAACAAATGATTTAAAAATATGATAAATTTGTAATTCACATAATGAGGCTTTTATCTGATATATTACATGATGCGTTTGAAAATTGAATTTTTATTTTCGATTTAATTGTATAATTTGTCCCTAAAATTACTATGGGGGTTTTCTAATAATTTTTCTTATAAATTTCAAGTGAGCCCCAGTACCCCCAATAATGTCAAAATTTTGGGTAGTATGGTTTCGGAAATAAAGCAAGAAATGAGAATTTTTTATATCTTTATGTTAATATCTTGTAAACAATTTTAAAAATATGAAAAATATATATTTGTATTCCTCATAATGAGCCCTTTCATTTGATGTATTGCATGATGCGTTAAAAAATATTTTGTTATTTTCCGTTTAATTCTATAATTTGTCCCCCAATATTAATATTAGTGATTTCTTCGTATTTTTCCTGTAAATAAAAAAAATGCTCTTATTGTTTGAGGAATAAAGGGGGGAATGGGTAATTTTTTTAAATATTTTTTTAATATATTTTAAAATATTCATTTAAAAGGAAAATAAAAAAAATATATTTGTATTCGTCATAATGAGCCCTGTGATTTGATATATTACATGATCTCTTAGAAACAAGTTTAATTTTTTTTTATTTAATTCTGTCATTTGCCCTCCATAATCAATATTAAGGGTTTCTCCTTATTTTTCAGTAAAGTTCATGTGATGGGCTACACCTCTATTTTTTTCAAATTTTTGTGTCTTATAGTTTTGGAGGTAAGGGGGGGATGGTAAATTTTTAAATATTTTTCTTAATATCTATTAAATAATTTAGTTTAAAAATATAAAAAAATTGATTTGTATTCGTCATAATGAGCCTTTTGATTTGATATATTACTTGATCCGTTAGAAACAATTATAATTTTTTATTTTCCATTTAATTCTATAATTTGCCCCCCAAAATGAATATTAGGGGTTTCTCCTTATTTTTCCAGTAAAGTTCAGGTGAGGCGCTATACCTCTATTTTTTCATAATTTTACAGATTATGGTTTCGGAGATAAGGGCCGGGATAGGTAATTTTTTTATATTTTTGTTAATATCTTTTAATTAATTTATTTTAAAAATCTGAAAAAAAAATATTTGTTTTCGTCATAATGAGCCCTTTCATTTGATATATTACATGAGGTGTTAGAAACAATTTTAATTTTATATAGACTAAGAGAGTGATGCATGGCACATATTTAATATGGGCTTCAAAAAAACCCGAAACATGAATATAACATAAATTGCTTAATGTTTTTTATATGAACTAATGTATTAATTCAGCTATGAAGACGACTTTCTGCAAGGTGTAATTTTTTTAAATTGCCAGCTAATTTTCTTTCTGTTACAAGTATGAGAAAATTAGGCTGAATAATTAAATTTTAATTGTTTATATACGAAAATTAAATTTATTACATTTAATAAGAAAAATAAAATGTGTTATTTATTTTATTTTCATTTCTACAACTTCATGTGAAAGGAAAAAAAATAATTATAGATTTATAGTTTCATAAATGTTTTAAATGGACAAAAAGTATACTTTTAGGATTTTAATTTTTGAAAAAATCCTACTGAAGGTACTGTCTTTAATAGTCAAAAATAAAATTTTATTGCTGTTGTCGCAGAAAATTTGTGTGCACATTAAACATCTAGAAAGACCTTTTTTTTCCATGCTGTTTTAATTCAAACAAATTAAAAACGGCCACGATATTTACAGATGTTTATACGGTTGTTTTGTATGAAATGTCGGTAACGCAGTAAAACCCTGCTAAAATAAAAAAAACGCTTTTTTAAGTGTTATAAAAAATTAAATAATTTCTTTTGCAGTTTCAGATTTGGCAACTCTTACAATGTTCAATTTATCTCTAACAGACAAACTCGGTGGAGTTAACAATTATTCGAAATAATTCGATTTTTCCAAAAAATCTCAGCATTTTCGAAATTTTCATTTCATTCGCCTTGTACAGAAATTAGTAACGCAGTATAGAAGAAAATCGAGAAGAAAGTTGAGTATTCAATTTTTACCCTTATGAATAATTTTACATAACTTTCTGACAGACCTAATACTTATTTTGCCTAAATTTTTGTATGTTATTTAGACTAAATTGGTCATTATTTTGAGAATCGGCAATTATTTATTCCTTTTTTATTCATAACACTATGGAGTTAAACAAATCGTAGCATATTTTTTAAACAATGACAAAGCAAAATAGATAAAATAGAAATTTGTATTCACATATTTTAATGGTATACACAACTTTATCATTAAACACTTAATCATCAACAGACTGATTTGCAAAGCCTGATAATTTCAATTTGAATTATTACGAGTATATGAGAGGTTATGGGTTTACCTATCTTAGAGACACTTTCTCTTGTTGCTTTTAATTTCTCTTTGTTTGGAAAATTAGGCAATAAACATCTTTGTACAAATCAATTATTTACATAGGATTAGTTATTTTTTCGATTTCTAATCGTGGTTAAAGCAAAAAAATTGTTAAGACTAAAACAAAATTACGGTATCTCTTTAACTTACTAATATATGAATGCAATGCGCACATAATAATCCTATAAAAAAAACGCCGAAGGTACCAACTGCCAGTCCAGCTGTTTTAATAGCTCGAGGAACAGCTAAAATGCCTGTTCCCAAGGAACACTTGAGTAGATGAATGAGGGCACCAGAAAATCTGAAGTTAAAAAAATACCAATAAGTTTATTTATGTGACACAAAATGTTGTTACAAATTTAGGCGTAAAGGTAAAGGGGTCCAATTATTGTTTATTCCAATTATTGTTTACTAACTACAATTTTTTTTAACATTTAATCAGAATATTATTGGGATTGGCTATGTTGCACATACTTTAATTAATTCCGTTCTAGTGCGTTTTCTTCTTTGCTACTGTGTTTTCAAATTGCATAATCTATATGCTTTGAATTAAACGTTCTGTTTAAACAGAAATAACACCACATTGAAGTTAAATGTTTATATTTCAAAGCTTTCGGATTGACAATATTAAGTGAAGTAATTTTAAACTTTAGATATTTTAAAATTTTCTACATTTTCTTTATTGCTGCTGAGAACGGGGTCTGAGTTAGTTCGGGCACATATATTTTGCATTGCGTTCTAGCCTTCCGTTTACAATTCTTTTCTGTTCTGTTCTATAAAAACAGAATAGAAATGGTCTGTGCCCGTCCTTAGACCCGGAAACGCCTAAAAACTTTGAAATAAACAGACTTCATTCAAAGTGGGGTTGTTCCTAATAAATCCATAAATACAAAATAAAAAAAAAACTTAGTTGCACAGTTTAAAAACATTGGCTGTACAAATATACTGATGCTGTTTGATTCTTTTAGTTCAAACTGAGTTTTTGAGGTATGTTTTCCGATTAATCTATACCTATACTATTATGAAATTGTAGTTGTATGTTTTTTGTTCGGGCACCAAGTAAGAACTTCTAAATTGATTACCCTGAATTTTTATTACAAAGCCAATAGTTTGACTTAAAATCTGGTAAAGAATTTATCTCCCTACACTGACAGAAACAGTTGATATACCGAAAAAACTTCACGATGTTGGATAACATACGATTAGTCTATTGGTTCCTCCGCATGCACCAAATATTAGATACTTGTATCAGCTTAGCTTTATTCAAAATTCAGAATATGCCAATGTAACCAACATGTTTCGATTTAATAAAAAAAACAACTGATATATACAGGCTGTTCCATATATATAGGATAGGTGGAACATAGAGCGCAATAGAATTTCATAGATTAAACAAATCTTTAATAAATTGTACTAGATGGCCCATTATCAGCTGCAGATATACAATGTGGTTGACATAAAGGGGAGTGGAATTAGTTATACAGGGTGGTTCCAAAGCGTTGCATATATCAGGTGGTTGAAAAACGGCTATATTGGAATTATATCTATACAAGATGGATAATAAAAAATAAAATGTTTTATTGTTTGACTCATAAGTAGTTGCATATAAAATGCGTTCGAAATATGGGTAGTTACAACTATAGTTATACAGGGTGGATAAAAACTGTTCGAAAACATGTGTTATGTAAGCAGTTAGGATATTTGAACTATGTTCTTTAGTTATTATATTTATGAAATGAAATGAAATGTTAGAAGCAATTGTTTATATAGGTTGGTTGAATCATAAGATGGAGTGGAATTGTAGTTTATAGGGTGGTTGAAAAATTATTTTTATATCCCCGTAAGTTGTATATATAGGATTGTTGAAATATTTAGCGGAGTATAATTAGTTATACAGGTGGGCTTAAAAAATATTATAAAGAGATGTTACGATCTATAACCTGTTCCACATAGAAATGTTGAAATATAGGGTGGAATAGAATCTTAAGTATACAGGGTGGTACAAAAATGTTAAATTGGGTGGCCCATAAGTAGTTGCATATATAAGGTTGTTGACATATAGAGTAGGAGTATAATTATAATTATGAAGGGTGGGCAATGAAATGGTAGAAACAAATTTGTTATATAGAGGTAGAACATGAACAGTTGCATATATAGAGTTCCTGAAACAAAGGGAGAAGTAATGTTAGGTTACACGGTGGGATTCAAACAAGATTGAGAACAAGTTGCATTTGCAGAGTGTTTTAAATGACGTGTGAAGAGAAATTATATTTTAAATTGTAGTTAAAAAAATATGAAGAATAATTGTGAAATAGCGTAGCTCATAATCATTTGCACAGATATAATAGTTGTGATATAGGGTGGAGTAGAATTATTGTTAAGTATTTAAAAAATGTTATGTTGGGTGACTAATAAGTGACAGCATATACTGGATGGTTGTAATACAGGTTGAAGTAAAAATGAATATACAAGGTGATAACTGTGATTTTTACATATCAACATTTTTTAAACCACAAAAAGCATTAAACTTGTGTTCTGACTGCTATTGGTATTTTATTATGCTCAAAATTAAGACTGTCACGTAGTTCTACTACAACTTCAATAGAGAAGAAACTAGAACAGAAATTAGAAATTTCACGGCCACGGTACTGATATCAAAATGAAATACTCAAAGTACTTGCCTAATAAATCTCTTCAAATTCTTAAAATAATTAAACAAATGATAAATTATAGCACTTTGATAATCATACAGAGACATTTACGGTATTCTCTTCTCGATTTTAACAATCTTTATAATTTATTAACAGTAGAATTAAAATAACAATATTTATAATAGTTTTAGAATAAAACAAAGTTTAACATTAGTTAAGTCTATTATTCCTTTCAACCAATCAATATTGGGGTATAATTGAAGCATAATTTGATGAATTTTACTACAGATTTTAGTTATAAAAGCTAAACTTTAGACTATAAGACGACTCTATAGAAAATTGAAAAACGAAAATCAGACATGCCACGCAACTAACATTTTGGATATATTTCTGTAAGTTATTCATGATACATGAATACTTATACTTTAATAAACAATGTTGACGGTAAAATACTATCAAATTTATGATATTTATAATTTTCTGATCAAAAAAATTATGTTGAATAATAAATAAAGTACCAGACATAAAAAATCCCAGTTATCTAACAATCTCCTATATAGGGTGCCCCATAAGCACTGCAGTTTGGGTGGAATATATTGAAAATTGATGTATTAATAATTATACAGGATGGTACAAAAAAATATATATTATAGTTAAACAGGGTGCATAAAAAATGTAAGACAAATTTTGTAGGATAGAATATGAGCTTTTGCATCCATGCAATATCTGAAACATGAGGCGTAGTAAAATTATAGTTATTCAGTATAATTAAAACAAAGTTGCATATAAGGGGTGTTTGAAATATAACATGGAGACAAATTATACCTTCCAGAGTGTTTAAAAAATATACAGTAGTATATAAGCAGGCATGTGGTTAAAAAAAAAAGTATATCGTGGTTGTAGGTGGAGACAAATTTAACAAATGTAGCTATATTGGAGTTTATAGAAGGTGTTTAACAAATAAACAAATAAACAACAACATGTACAGAATGGTTGCATCGTAGGGTGAAGTAGATTTACAGTTATGCAAGGTGGTTCAACTAAATGTTAAATAAAGCTGTTACGTAGGTTGGCCCATAAGTACTCACAGTTTGGGTGAAATATATTCGGGATTGGTGGATTTATAGTTAAGTAGGGTGGTTCAAAAAAGTTAGAAAAAATTATTACACAGGATAGCTCTTATGTTTCAAAAGCTATTTGTTTTTGAAAAAAATACATTTCATACGCAGGTGAGACCGCGGGTAGCGGCTAGTAAAAAATAAAAAAGACTGATTTTCTCAAAGTTTCATTATAATTCAAGAGTATTTTATGGTAAATGATCAAAACGGACTGGTCCTACAACTGATTTTACATAAAAAATTTTGTATTTAAAAAAATTTCCGGCTAAATTGACTTGACTGTGCTGCTTTTCGGATTTAAAACCTGGTGACCCTAGTTATAGGCATGGTGTATCCTCATATACCGGATTCAATGAAAAGTAGGTTTATTCTTTATTTTTGTGATGAAAACTAAAATTGATTCAGTTTTAAATTTTTGTTTGTTTCCAGAAGAAGAAACATATATGAACAAAACATCTTCATATAAAATATTTGTTAATTATATTAACTGTATTTTTAGAGCTTCTAAAGGCCATTTACATATTTTCATGCACTAATGTCGTACCTTCATAAGAATTGCAGTCTTGAATGTTTCTCTCATATTTGGAGTAGCTTCCCAATGTTGGATCATTTTAACCTTTTTTTTTCAAGAAATACTTGTTCAAGCTATAGTATCACACATGTTCCTGTCTAATATTCTGTATAACTTAAAGTTTCTGTCGCATCTAATTTTGCGTATAATTACTGCAATTACCAGAAAAAAAGCATGTGATTGTCTTTGACAGAACTGTTTCATCGAAGGATATATAACAAATACAATACCCTAACATTTAATGAAAATCATAACTTACGTGTTTGGATGTTCAACTATTCTATGGTCAAATGGGTTGTATTTTTTCTCTGAGAAGGATTTTCTTTCTGCATCCGAAGGTACTTTCAACTGGTCATTTCCAGGCAATGTCGCTCTAAAATATTTACATTAATCAGTTTCTTAGCTTAATTATAATAAAGGCGAAAAGAAAACACAAAATAAATAAACAAAAAATAAATTGAGAAATAATATATTGGTACATATAAATAAACAATGAGACGACGCAAGTGAGGTTCTTAATAGTAGTTTTATAAAAGTCTACTAGGTATTTGTTTTTTAATTTCAGTGCTAGAATGGAAAACGAAAAATAACAGTAGGAAACTACATACTGTTAAAAGTATTTACACACTTTTACCTTTCTGTTAATTTATCTTAATAATTGTATGATTTATCTCGAATTAAATTCT
Organism: Octodonta nipae; assembly: GCA_034190945.1. Classification (NCBI taxonomy): domain Eukaryota; kingdom Metazoa; phylum Arthropoda; class Insecta; order Coleoptera; family Chrysomelidae; genus Octodonta; species Octodonta nipae. The sequence goes on along the minus strand of CM067219.1, from coordinate 26,349,739 downwards.
TTAGATTTAGTTGAACTATATGTAAAACAAGCAGTAAAAAGTATCCCATTAAAAAATGAATTGAAAAGAAAAGCTATAGGTTGAGAAAACTTTATAGCGACCTGTTTTCACATAAATAATTATTAATTGTAATTAATCATAGGACGCCACGAAGTTAATACTGTGAATTATAGTACAATTTCTCCGAGGACTCGTGGGATTAATATATATGAACCATCTCAACATAAATAACAAAAGAAGGTGTGATAAACAACAATAGTAGGAAGAATTATGAGATATATTAAAATTGTGATTTTAAATAATTTACATTAGTAAAGATTCATATTGAATCCGCAAAAAATAATTGTTTTGCGCAAATATGTTGGAAAATAAGGAACATTAAGAACAGGAAGGGTCCAAGTTCCAAAATATTTTCGGTTCTTCTATCTTACTTGGCTATTCGCAAACTTTATGCCACTTTTTAGCCATATTGTTACGTTTTTTTACATGATCACATTCTTATCTCAATATATTGGCCACATGCAAAACTTATGCCTATCATATTTTGTAGCTTAGTTACATCACGGAATTTATTTAGTCAACATGGAAAACGACTTTTTCCTATATCACGCGGTTCTCTAACAAATTTCACCTCATTGTATTCAACAGTAATACACTTTTCAATCCCCTCCAGGCAAAAGAGAGAAAATGGTAGACCAAAATCTGTCTTCAGCTGGAGGTCTATTGGTACCATAGAGGCTTAAGGAAAGCGCACACTGAAACTTGACTGGACTTGACTGGAGTACCGAAGCATCGGACCAGAGTTCATGGGTATGGCACACCCGCACCAGACCGGACCGGACTATCGAGACAATTTCCGAACATAATTGTCCATTTTTGCACTTACTTTATGGACTTTCATATTGAAGACGCGAGATGTAAGACCGACATCTAAGATTTTCAAGAACTTGTTATAATAACCTCTATATTGGTAAAAAAACGCTGATTGTCATGATATAAACAGAATTGAGTAGGGCGAATTTCATACATTTTTAATAAGCACTTTGTGAACTATTTTATAATGATCGGAGATTTTTTATATACACGATATGGTTGGCGAAAATATAGTGACACCAACTTTTGGAGGACCATTGCTACACTGGGTAAACTGAACATATAAAAATATATTTTAATAAAAAGGTAAAAGAAACCTATTTTATTAAAAACATCTCAAACATATTTATTCAATTTTTCATTTTTTACAATGTATTTACAATTGCCACTGCTGTGAAGTACCGGAAGCGTAAACGGAAAGCCGCACACCAGTAGGACCAGGAAACTTGAGTCTGGTCGAGATCCAACCAAAACGAATGGCCACCGGAGTCAGGAAAGAAGCTCAAGTCCGTTCTGGTCCCAGTGTCGCCGCTCTTATGTAAGCACATATGTTGGGCTGGCTCTAGTACTCCAGTAAAGTTAGAGTACAAAATCGTAAGCTTAACTGACTTTATACCTATTCAGACAAACTGAATAGTACCATGGGACAGTTCCAGCAGCAGTCAAGCTCATATTGAAAATACAATTATTCCTCTGAGAAAGGTGAGTTTAAACGGTCAAAGACCAGTCATTCATAAGCTCATGTTAAAGAGAAAAAAATAAAAAGAGAAACTGGCATTGCAACGTACAAAAACACTAAAATGTCAAAGATGTTGCGAATATCCAAGAAATTAGATAAATAGTATACTGTATGCCAGAATTGCCTTCAAACTATTTAAAGTAACATTTCGTACATAAAGTTTGCCTTAATTGTACTGACAGGCATGTAGTTTTCTAAAATTGGATGGCATATATTTTATATTTCCGGCACTACCCTACTTTGCTGGATAATATTAATTTTTTTGCAAAGGTATAAATAGTAAGCTATGTATTTTATATAATATTTTGTTTTTGTATTTTTCAAAGAAAAATATGCAAGGTAAAGAGTTTACTTACGTTGAGCTAAAATTTTCGGTCAAGTTTGAGTCGTAGTAGTTATTTTTGGAGTCAGTCATAATATCTGAAAAAAGCGCAAAAGTAAGTAATACTATTAAAACATCATTATTGCATAGATTTTATAAAAGACAAAAAAATATATAAACGCAAAGGACTAAAGCCCAATTCTCTTAAATGAGTTAATGACTATTATAGGAACTTTGGGTATAGTGATATTTGACATAACGAAAAAATGTTTAATGAAAAGGCCATCAGATTTGGACACCCTTATCCAAATGACACCACTACATGAAATTTATCATTCAGTAAGTGAATTTTTGCAACTAGAACTACTCGACCTTTTATCAAGAGGAGGATTTCAACTTCACATTTCTTCAAAAATAGTCAATTTTTAGTTTTATACTGGTATCCCACTTCAAATATTGTTTTCTTTTTGTCATAAACCTAGATTAGTTAAATGTTTGAAAGCTGGTTTGTGTGAATTCAGTGCCACTACTGAAAACTATACTAAAATGTTTCTGCTTGAAAACTACACTCATTAACATATTAATACTAAACGTAGAGTAAACATGTCAGTTCCTAGATGGTAAATATCTGCTGCAGATCTTGGAGCTAGATTTGTATGAGCACATCAAACACCATCTGTCTTTCTTTCTAAATTACAGTAGAAATAGCGAAAAGTTTCCTTAATCAATTTAGTGAAATTACAGTCAATCTTGACTTGCGTTTCAGAGGTGTTTCATTAATAATTATGATTGAGGCACCATACTATAGGGCTTCAAATTTTTCGCCAAGTCGATTTCTGACTTTTCATACTCAGTGGAAGGCAGTTGTTGTGTAGTTTCTAGACGTATTTCCTCTTGGAAACTTTCCGCTTATTTAGCTATTGCCCAAAATGATTTTTCTGCGTTTTGTAAGAAAAGTCCTTTTCTCATGTCTAGTACAGCTCCTTTTTGCCTTGACCATTATCATGATTAAAACCAGAAGTGTTTTTCAGTAAAGTCAGTGCATCTCCGGTTTCAGATTTGACAGCTGATGCTTCCTCAACTGATTTACGACTAGTCAAACTTGTCGGTCTAGCAGTATTTATAGAGTAATTTCCAAATATTACTAAATTCTCTAAATGTTCAAATTTGTTTCGCTTTTATTTTATGGCATTTCAATACCGATTTGTACTTCATCTTGAACTCCATTGAAAAATCATTGGATTCAGGATTCTCTAACTTCTGAAGAACTTTCATCTAACAATGATTCCTCTGATCTTATCTTGAAGAGGTAAAGATCTAATTTGATTATTTATAATAGTTTTCTTGCCTCAAAACGATTTCCGAATAATAGATAAGGTAAATAAATAATAAAAATTAACAATTAACGAAAAGTAAAGCTAACACAATATTTCCAAAGTACTTTAGCAAAACGTTGTTAACAACGATCCCTAAGAAGGAATCGAAACGTCTCGTTTAAAGAGATACGTATATTGAATTATTTGAGATTTATCACACATTATTACACAGAAAACTAATTGACAAATCTGTACCCCTGCATTCTCCCATATAATGCATTTTTTTCTAAAAGAAAGATACTATTGTTCCGGGCGATTTCCACAAATAGCCCCCACTACAATATGATTTTCCACTTTTTGCCTTATCTGTTTTTCAGAAATATATTTGAGGAGAGAAAACCCATATGAATAATCAAAATACTTATGCTGAATTAGACTTGGCATTGATTTTACTTATAGTCTAGTTGGCAGGTGGGAATTGGTACCCAATTTAACTCCAATTTCCTGAGTGCATTGCTATCAGGAATATTTATATGTATTTCACCAACCTAGTGCATCCATAAAAATTTCGAAAGTGCTCTTAGCATTTTGAGACATGCTCAGCTGCTTAATTTTCTTATCGGGACAAAGTAATATACGCTCTATTGTAGTTAATATTGCATCTCGTACTTTGATGTGACCTCAGTAAAGTTCATGACCTATTCAAGTTTTGTTAAATTGGAACCTTTTAACTAGGAACTGAAAAGAGCAGATAATACAAGATGACTTATAACGAAGTAATCTTAAAATTCGATTAAATGACAAAATATCCCCAAAAAATATGTTCTACAAGGTTATCTGAAAGTCCGGGTATATAAAACAAACCCTAAAGATCTGGAGTAATTAAGAAATACTTTGTTGTAGAAATAACGAGAGAAATGATTGGAAAATCCATAGAGTGATTTTGTAACCTTGAAAACTTTGAAATGTTACTTTAACCGTGAAACGGTAGGGTACCTACTCACGACAGAAAAAACTTTATTACGTGAGAGACTAAGAAATTCACGATCAAAAGCCTCCCAAAGAGTGGAAAGCTGGGGCTGTTCCTTATTTATAAACCTTAACGTAATTACAAAAAAATATATATTTCCCATATTGCATGTTCGTTTTAAATATAAATACAAATGTATAATTTGTTGGGTTTTCGCTGATTCCATTTTCTGAGTTCGAAAGTGGGGTTTTCCGTTTAAAGAATTGCCTTAACCGTAAAGTGACCTTGAAGATCATGGTTAAGGCCACAGTCAAGCTAATAAGTGAGGGTGAAATTTTCCATTTTTTTCGTTTCCAATTTCGAAAGCTCAAGATCAAGACCAAAATTGCAATCAAATTCATAACTGAACGTCAAATTTCCTGCACCTTTCATTGCCGGAGTGAAAAGTAGTTTCCCATTTGAAATATCCGACTTAACTTTGAAATGAAGATGGCCAGGGAAAATCCTCCTTACTTCGTTTTTTTAATTTCTATCCGAAATGCATTGCTGGAATAGTACAATAACTCTTCAGAAATTTATCACGAAACATTTTTCATACAAAAGTATACCTATCTAATGGGTTTAAATGATAATATTTATGAGTCCGAAAATTTACATTTATATTTCTAAATTCTCCTTATAGTTGAATTTTGGCTACCTACTTTGTTAAGAGAGACCTTTGACTTCTGTCAGTAATACCATCGAGCAGCTTCAAAAGTGTCACGAAGAAACGGCTAAAGACTTTCAGTAGGCACATGGAATACGGGACGAAACCCGCCACCAAAACTTGATATGAGAACTTTTCGAGACCAACTTTAAACACGGTACGCTGCGAGGTGTTATTGTATGAAATGTCAACACAGAAAGTATTTTTTCATACATCTTTATCTAGGTGCTCTACATAATGATCAAACAATTCTGATAAACATATCTTGATTTCGTTGAAAATGATGAATGCGTAAAATTATTTTATTTTCATTTAATAAAAACCTTGGCCATTGATCATTTGGTTTTTAGAATTTGATTACTAATCTAAGTCTAGACTAATATAAACTTAATAGCCGCGGTAGAATTATTTTAGTAATATTGAATTAGCAAAAAATACAAATATATATATTCCAAACAATTTCGTACAGAAAAGTGAATACCTTCAATATTTTTCTTCGTTAGGTAATAAAAATGACCGAAGATTGTCGTTTAAGATTTTTGAAATTTTATATAAACATCGCTTATCAATGTTTATACTGCTTGAATGTAAAACGAAACCTTTGTAAAGGCGACTCCTAACTCCTACATAAATACAGAAGTAAGCGGAATGGTTAGAGAAATGAGAAATATGCGGCACAGTATCCACGATAGAGTCCATGGAAGAGAATGCGGGTAAGGTATGGAGACAGCGCTCGTATACCGAAGGTATTTAAAAAGTTGTATAACCAAACATATAAGGCGCTAAGCAAGTCTAAAATCCTGAATTGCGTTCTTATCTACTACTTTATCAAACTTGATTGTTGCTTGGCACCGACTTCAAAAATTTACTAGATTGGTAGGTAATTAATTTGTACAGAATGAGCACCTTTTAATGTTTACATTTTTTACTTTCTGGGTAGGTACCTAACAACATTGAATGTGTTATTTATTGCTAGAGTTGTATTTTGTTATAATTATTTTCAGCTTTTTAGTTATAGGTGGAAGTCGATTATATATATTTTATAATGTTTTATTTTTAACTTTTTAGTTTTTTTTTGTACTCAAGTAGTCTTCATTCTTTATTTTTTATTTTGTTTGTATAACCTTAATAGGCAGGGCCAGGTAACATCGAAAGCCTCAACATTACACAATGATACATTTTCATTTAAATTGTCAGGTAAATGTTTACGAACAAAATGTACTAGTACGCGTTAACTTAATAAGCCCAAAATATATTTATGCCTTATGGACCACGCCATGTAATCTTTTTTCAATTTTTTTTCACAACCGTGAATATCTATAGATAATTCCACTTCACCCTATCTACCAACCATCCTGTACATACGACTGCCCACGGACAAGCATACATTTTTTAGCTGCCTTCGGTAAATTATAGGACGGAGCAGAATCCATCCCATATTTACGGATTCAAATCCGTCCTATATTTCAACCATCGTATATAACTTCTCCTGGGCTACCCCATAAATTATTTAATGTTTAACATTTGATATTATCGCCCTGTGTAACATTAATTCCTCGTCACACTTTATGCAACTTCTTATGGGCTATGAAATAAATAATTTTTTAATCACATTGTATAAATATAATTCTACTCTAGCATATAGTTCAACCATCCTGTATATGATTTGTTTACGTCCACATCATATAACAGTTTTTTAATCACCCTATATAATTTAAATTCCACATTTTTTCCTATATTTTTATACCACCAAACGTCCACTCCACCCTATATTCCAACCATCCTGTATATATGGCTGCCTATGGATCACTATCATTCTACTCCGTCCTATATCTCAATCATCATATAAATGTAACTATTTCTATCACTTTACTTTTTGATTTTGTTTGCTATAACTAAACACCCTGTGTATAAAGGCACCAAATAGCGTTAGAGTTTGACAAGTGTTGTCACTGAATTTTCTATTAGGCCGGGACACTAAAAGTACCGTCTTCGCAAAATGGAAAAAAATTCATTTAAATAGGTATTTGCCTGTTATAGAAACAAACAAACAAACGAGCTTGTTACTCATTGATTTAAGGAGCCGAAAATATTATGCTTTACTACCTATATGCTTGAGATGTACATAGAAAATTTTCAAATTCGCAATTGAAAGTTCCAGTGCCTGCAATTCCCGCACTATTACATTGAAATTAAAATATTTATGAGGAAATGTCCGTTACGTCACTTAGATGAAATTTTTTATTAGAATATTGGAATTTTCGGCGATATTCTGCAAAACTGCAAGTTGCACGTCGCAGAAAAGCATATCCTTAATAGATTAATCGTTAAAAAACATACACATCCACAAGGGTTTTCGAAGAATCGACCAATACGTTAGGAATATTGGTCGATTTCATCACTTTACCAATAGAATTCTTTTCCCAAATATGACGTTTCACCAGTCCGGATATATACTCTATTAAACAAGACCATATTCATTCAAAACGGTTCACCACAGGAGAAGAAATCAGGTAATACATACAAAAAAAATACGCCACGAATTGATAATCTCCTCCTTTTTGGAAGTCGGTTAAAAACAAAGGATTCGTTTTCTGGTAGACACAAAAATATCAAATAAATGATTAAATATTTTGTTTTATTTACAAATTAAATTTTGCTAATTATTTCCAGAGTGAAATGTACAAGAGATTTTTACATTCTGACCCAGAACAGAATTTCCCCACAGAAAATATTAGAAGTATTGAGGAAAGCAAAATAAAGACTTTTAAGTCCCTTGAAACAGGTAGATGAAGAAAGACGATTAACTACATGAAGAATACCTAAATGGTGTAATTTTTGCACGAAATCTTATTGTGAAGAAGATACTTTTAGTGCAAGTTTCAAGTAAAACTGACGTTACTGGTCAGCTCAATTCATCATAAACTCAAAGAGACAGTATTCTCAAAAAATAACGTTTTATAGCAATATACCAAAGGACAAAATTAATAGTCCTCTGATTTTTAAGGGTAATATGAATAGAAATGAAATTTTTAAATATCTATATACAATATACAGGGATTCTCAACCCATTACCGGTACAATATCCTATTGATTTAAACTTTTTACGGAATGGTTCTCATAGAATTGCTAAATAACATTTTGAAAATTGTATTGGGAAAGAGTCTTTTGATTGAATGGCTTCCATGATCTCCATTATCTGATTTTTTCCCTGGGGTACATTAAAATATAAAATTCACAAAACAGATTTCCAGAAATTACTTGATCGGAAATACGATGGATAACCATGAATATGTTTGTGAAGCGTAATGAAATACATGGTGCATTGGAGAAGGTTCGCATCTATGAAACAGAATAGTCTATTCTTTTGTATTTGTTCCTTAGATATAGTTTTGCGCATAACTATATGTGTTGAAATAAATAGATGAAATTTAATTTGGTTACTAATTCATTATTTCTTTGATATTTCTTTGGATTTTTTAATGAAATTAGTTGCAGACCCGTATACAGATATTTTCTATAGATAAGTGTTCTCAAACATTTTGTGACAGAAAATGATGAACAAGGCCTTATATTTGATAGGAATAAGATACGAATCCCCCCAAAAGATTTCACCAACCTCTGCGATATAAAAAAACCGTCAAAACAAATACTTGTACTTTGTACATATTTAACAGTAAGTAAATTGCACTTATGTTAATGAGTTGACAGATAATATCAATTTTCCATTCAATAAGATTACACTTTGTTTCAGTCTTAATGATTATTCAACTTCTAACATTGTAAAATCCACAACACGTGGTAGATGTTGTATTTGTTATCAACCTGTTATAAGTATACAATAATAAGTCAATCAATTAAAATGATTTGTTAATCGTTCGTAGATAATCAATGAGATTGCTAGAAAACAGACAATAAGATGAATTGCACATTTGCCTTTACTGATTCTGTCAGTTATTAATCAACGCACAATTACTAGCATGATAAAGTTAATGACATTTTTTACTGTATTCTAATCAGAATGCCCTCGAAATGTTCATACTGGCCAGCTACAGATTTGCCACTTTATAACATCGATAGAACAGTCTAAAGACTTTAGACTTCCGGCAAAACTAACTCTAATTAACTAAGTAATCACTTTTTTGGTTCAGCACGTTAATCTTTCTCCTTTCCACTGTTATGTTCACAAAATCTAATCACTAATTTTCTAAAAATCTATCACTAGCTTCACACATTGGCAACCCCGCCATTTTAACCGGAAGACATTGTAACATTTTTATGGTTATCTATTTAAATTATTTTTAAAACAATTTTAAATGTTCAATTTGTTATATTTCTTATTTTTTACGTCCAAAGTTTTCAATATGAAAAAAAAACTTTATAAATGTTATTTTGATAAATATTAAAGAGTAAAATACTTGAATTATTAGCAAAAACCTGCATGTTTTGTATTTTAAACAACTGGTTTAGTCCAGTAGAATGATTAAATAGTAATCATAAGGACCTAGATTAGAAATATCAAACTAAGATTCATTGTCATTTTCTGGTAAACCGGAAGTGATATTGAAGTAGAAATTATGCCTGGGAGTCATGGGCGTACCGAGGGGAGGGCCAGGGGGAGGCAGCTGCCCCACCCTGGACCTGAAAAACCTGCCGTGACCCATTAAACCTTCCTATAAATTTGCTGACTTGCCCCCACTGAACCAAAAAATTTTCTGAATTGTCCCTCTTGCTAGGACAATTTTTTTCCGATTTGCCCCTTTTAGATAATTTTTTTTTCCAAATTTACTGTACAAATTATCATATTTTGTTCTTTAAGAATTTATTATGAATAACACTACAATTATTGGAAAGTCTGTATATTTCAATACTCCAAATGTTTAAGCCCAGAAACAGTCAGACTTCGATTTCAATAGAAACGAATATTTCGCACAATGAAATAAAGAAATTAAAATTTGTAATGGCAAATTTGTTTTACCATTTGTATCTTTTTGAAAGCGTTTTGTGGAGCCGTCTAGGTAAATATTAGTCGTAAAATATTGTTGTAAAATACATTCAATGCTGCCAAAAAAATTAAGAAACCTTCTAAATTAATCGTTCCGATGAAAACATTGTGAAAACTAAATAAAAACGGCTGTATACAAAAACTATCAACTATTCCCAAATTAAAAAAAACACCAAGGTCGACATGATTCCAAATTACAATACCAACTAGTCTGGCACCCGAAAAAACAGGAAAATTCTTCGGACGTACGACTACTTTATGCGAGGCAGTTTGGGCTGAAAGCAGCGTGTGGGACACCGGCAGATGTTATTACTCATTTTTGATTTGTAAACAGGGAATTTATCTTTGTAAGATAAAGACATTGAGTGAAAGTGAATATTTGTGAATTTTGAACCTACATAATCTATTGCAACATTGTTTTGGAAGATTTTTTATTCTTTCCATTCTCTGAGATCTCAAAGATGAACCAATGGGTTGATTTTAAGAGATTTAAGATATTACCTTTTTAAAGTTGGTTAGGGATGTACCGTTGAGCTCTACTGTGGAGTTATTACAGAGTTTTGCAGTTAATATTTTACTGCGTTTTACAATTGTTTGGCTGCAGTATGATGTATAGAAAGGACTGTAATGGTATTGTCTTCATCTAGAAACTCAACACCATTTAATTCAACCAAATTAGTAGCATCCTATAACTGAAGACGGTTATAGTCATACCATAGTAAAAAATGAGAAAACAGCTACCTTTTAGAATGGTCTGTTTTTTTAATAATAATTATGTTTAATGTAATTTAAATTTACTTATGGTAGAATGATTCATTAACGTCAATTGTACAGGTCCAAGATAGAATTTGTCAACATGTTTTGCTTATAACATTATAAAGAAATATTAAAATTTTTATAGAAATAATTTGACAGATGACATTCAAATTTAAAAATAACATAGATATAACTAATTCTGTTAGGAGAATTTAACTGCTTTAAACAGAAATTTAACTTAGTTAGATTACTACCGTACCAATTGATGACTGCACTAAAATCTAGTTATGGTTTGACAACTGCACCGATGAATTCAGAAATAATATAATAAGCATAAAGTGAGTTAATGGTATATATTACCATAGATAATATTAAGAAGGATATTTTCCTAAAAACCGCCGATAAAAGTTTAAGAACTTAACCTCATATTGGATTTGTCAGATAAAGGTTTGTCTCCAATTACAGGTTATTAAAACTGGACCCCTTAAATACATAGATATTTGATTATTTGTTCTTTATTACCTTTGTATGTCGCAATATATCAGTCTATTTTAAATTAGAGAATCTCTTACGAATGTTCAACGACAATCAGGAGTATCTGCGAGACAATAGAATAATCAAACCTTATTCTACAAAATTACATACACATTTAGATGCATTGTACTAATTCGTATTGTAGTATGACCAACAAAATAAAACAGTGTGCAATGGTATGTTTCATGGAAAATTAATTAACTATTCATTATTTACTTTAACATTCACAAACAGAAAATGATAATTTAAAAACATAGACATATTTAAATATTAAAATTGATAATTTATTAATAACATCTTAGATACAAAGTATTCTACCAAAATCAACATTTTTATATACTTAATACTAAAGCATATGCTATTACAAAAAGTAAATAAAAGATACTATGACATGATGATTGAAAATGATCATAAGCTAAAATCAAATTTGAAACAGCGGGATACTTAAGCGCAGTTACCAGCCTTGAAAAATTTTGTAAACAAACCAATATGGAAATCACTAGCAGTCTAAGTAGTCGAGTGTTCAATAATAAATAAATGCGTCCAATATTTATCAACAAATTTGGATTACAATATATGTATATCAGTCTTAAGTAGGTATTTTTTAATGATGATTGATAAATTATTGATAAATTTGAGTGATGCATTGTTGGATTATAATAATTTGAATGTCATTACTTAAGAGAATTTCGAAAATTTATGTAATTCATCATACATGTAAAAAAATTTACTATACTTGGAGTTTCTCATTATTATTTAATGAAAGAATAACAGTACGTATAGTCCAGGCCGATTTCCGGCTAAAGTTGATGTCCTAGAAAATAAAGTCAAACGTAATAGTTGTTGATCTTTTTGAGATCAACCTCAATTTTGAATTTCGTATTGGTGACTTTTTCAGATAACCTCACAATTAGCTCAAGAAATGGCAAAAACCGCATTTTTCGATATTTATTTTTAGTTTCGGCAGAAATTGTTCGATTTTGATGAAACTTTCGTAGAAGGTAAAATTCTCCTTTGGAAAATTCTCGAAATAAGTTCCGTTGGGGCTCATTTTTTCGTTTTGACATCTACTTTCAATTTAAACTAAAAAAAATAGTAGTCACAATGATAACAGGAAAAAGTACGTTATCCAATTGCTAATTTTTGCTTAATTGTTATTAATTTGTTTAAATTAAAAAAAAATCAAACTTTACCAATGAATTTTACGAGAAAAGATACAAAAGAAACTGTGTATAACTTATTTCAATTAAAGTTTTATTAGCACTCATAAATGTTATTACCGTGCAATATATGTTACATGACTTCAGATAAAATAAGAAAAACAACAATACTTTTGTCGAAAAAATATATATTGGTCAAACTTATACAAATTTTTATTAATGTATGATAAATTATATACAAATTTACATTTATTACATTAATCTACGTCTTTTTGACACAGCTGCATGTGGGTGAAATCGTTTGATAGATTAGCATCAGTTTCTTCCTGATCTTGTGAAAACGATTCATCACAAAAACTATCTTCGGATAATTTTCTGTATGAATCAATGCTAGTAGCCTCATTATTTTTAGTCACATCTAATTCATAATCACTTATATCTTGCCAAATAATGTCGTTGTTTGCACATGAATTGTGACAATTGATACAGAAATGTGTGCACCGCAGGCCATGCTTGTGATACCCACATATATTGCTTTCGCAACAGGTATTGCACTTGCAAGAAATAATTTTTAATAATTCTTCCGGAATAACCGGAGCTTCCGTCGTATAAGGCATGAGAATTGCGGTATCATTAATGGTGACTTGTTTCCAACCCCATTCGGTTGCATTTTTCTTATTACCCAGCCAGCCAGGTCTGTAATTGAAAATATGCTCTGTAAGAGTGTTACGTTGCGGCTTCAACTGTTGGTACTAAGTTTTCCAACATAAAAGTGTTCTTGACTGTCAAAGTTTGATATTGTTTAAAACTAAAGTCATAAAGAGAGATTTCCTGGTTTTTGCACTTATACAGAGCTTTAATCAATTTGGAGCCGATTTCAGCAATTACTTCAGTCAGTACTTTCAATATATAATATATATTTAAAAAAGAACCGACTTCAGCTGACTTAAAATAAAAACTGTTTAGAAACTGTGTGCAATCAATCACTAGTTTCACACATGTCTTCTTTTTTATCTGATTTAAGGTACGATTCAATTGAAAATTTTAGCGTATTCTTATCTCTCTCTCTCTCTCTTTCTTCTTTTCTGTTCCCCCCCCCCTTTATTTTGTATTCTTTGTCTATATTTTCCTAATATGTTTTAACTTTTTTATTTGTTTTAATATATATATATATATATGTTTTAGGTGGTTTCCGGGAATTCATCCGCGTAGTTGATAACTGATCCCTGCCGGGATCGATGGTAAAATGACGACGTTTCGGCAGAGTCACATCTGCCCTCTTCAGGTCGGTTCGCATAATTCTCGTAGCCTTCTGCTTTCGCTTCTAGTAATTCGAATACTATTCGAATTATGCGAACCGACCTGAAGAGGGCAGATGTGACTCTGCCGAAACGTCGTCATTTTACCATAGATCCCGGCAGGGATCAGTTATCAACTACGCGGATGAATTCCCAGAAACCACCTAAAACATTTAGTGCCCGCGAAAACTTAAAAACAAATATATATATATATATATATATATATATATATATATATATATACATATATATATATATATATATATATATATATATATTTATTTATATATATTATATAACTTATTGGTCTATCATTTTCTGAATCACCCTGTACAACTATAATTCAACTCAATACAATATCACAACGGTCCTGAAATCTTTAAAACCACCCTGTATAAGTATAAATCCTCTCCACACTATTGACTCATTCTATTTTTCTATTGTTTAAATTATTCCTGTACGCCAATGATTTTACTTCGCCCCATATGTCTAGTATTCCATTTATGCAACTGCTCATGGTCTACCATATATAACAAAATTCACCTTTTTGAACCACAGTTTATGAATATAATTTTACTCTACCATTTATTTCAACCACCCGGTATATGTAACTGCTTCTGAAATTTTTTTAACCCATCTCTATAATTATACTCCGTCCTATGTTCGACAATTCAAATATCCTAACTGCATATGCTTATATAACAAATTTTTGATATACCCTGAATAAGAATAATTTTACCCTTACTTCAAACACCTTGTATAAGCTACATAACTACTTATATTCCAAATTATATAACTATTTTAAACCGCCCTGTATGACTGTAATTCCACTCCAATTGATATTTCAACCATCCTGTGTATTCAACTACTTCTGAGAATTTTTAAAGCTCTTTGTTTAACTGTAATTATTTTCCTTCCTTTAATGCAAATATCCGCTCTGTATAACTATAGTTTTGCTCCACTCTTATTTCAACCACCTTGTATACGCAACTACTTATTTGCCAGCCAATACAATATTCTTAGAAACACCCTTTATAACTAATTCAATTCCAACTCATATTTCAACCATCCTATGTATACAACGGCTTTTGTACAACGTAATATCACATTCACGCACGCACACACCTACAACCGTATACCATATAGAAAAGTTCGCCGACATATCTAACAAATTTTCGTTTCGATAAACTTACGGAATATCTTCTGCCATGTCACGCGAATATAACTTCGTCTCTAACAGAAACTGACTTTCAAATGCATCAAATTGAAAACCATTAAAAACACCCTGTACGATATACTTTCATGGCATATCATGACATTTAAACTAGATATTTATGATAAAAATTTCACATTTACCATGATGTTTACAGTTTTTTTGCATATATTTTTCCGATTTTCAGAAAAATGGTATGTTTTACATTATAGAAAAAGGTACGGAATCAAGCTGGAGCATATGTTTGTATAATACAATTTATAATATTCAAATTTTCTAGCTAACCGTAAATCTCATGTTATAGAAAATTATATGGGACCTCTCTGTAATGTTCCTTAATATTGCCCAAGCCGTTTTTGAATAATCGCCCCACATGCATAAAAAAAGTTGCATACAATCGATAACCTCCTCCTTTTTGGAAGTCGGTTAAAAAAGGATGTTGTACCAAATCGATCAACTCTGGAATACTAATTAACGAATAAACTAATAATATTTTTCCTTTTCCAGCAAAACCCGAGTTGGTGTCACAGCCTGTAAAGCAGTGAAAAATCTACAATAGAGCGACAACGCTCATGTTTAAATCTATGTGCGTTGTAAAGTAAATCGTTCACATTTCCTGTGCCTGGTTTAAAAAATATATATTAGAATTCATCGGGATTAATTGATTTAATAGCACCAAAAGGTTAATATCCTGTGCCACAAAAATAACTGTTTTAGTGTATTGTATCTCTCATGTTGTTGAGTTAACAGTGGTTTTCTTCAGCTAATTGTATTGATGTATTAATTATTAGAGTATCTGCATCTTCTTCTGCTTGCTTTACTATAAACCCTCTTGAAGTAAATATTTTTAACAATTCATTTATTAAATGGTGCTTATTTTTTCATTTGATAGAAACTTATCTTTTATATTGATAGTACTGACCATGAAGTAATTTCTGAAATCGGCTGCAAACTGAGTAAAGCTATGTATAATTGCGAAAACCAGGAAATGTCTCTTGATGACTTTGGAATTAAACAATATCAAACTTTGACAGCCAAAAACACTTTTAAGTTAGAAAACTTAGTAGCAACAGTTGGGGCCGCAACGCAACACTCTTACAGAGCATATTTCCAATTACGGACCTGGCTCGGTAATAAGGAAAATGCAACCAAATGGAGTTGGAAACTGGTCACCATTAATGACACCGCAATTCTCATGCGGAAGCTCCGGTTATTCCCGAAGAATTATAAAAATTATTTCTTGAAAGTGCAAAACAGTTGCGAAAGCAATAGCTGTGGGTATTGCAATCATGGCCTGGGGTGCACACATTTATGTATCAATTGTCACAATTCTTGTGCAAACATCGAAATTATTTGGCAAGATATATAAGTAATTATGAAGAAAATGTGACTGAAAATAATGAGGCTACTAGCACTGATTCAGGCAGAGAATTATCCGAAGAAATTTTTTGTGATGAATCGTTTCAAGAAGATCAAGAAAAAACTGATGATAGTACATCAAACGATTTCACCGTATTCTGTATCAAAAAGGTAGATTAATGTAATAAGTGTAATTTAGTATATGATCTATCAAACATCAATAATATTTTGTACAATTTTTACAAATATATATATTTTTCAATACACGAATTATTTTTTTTAATAACATTTATGAGTGTTAATAAAACTTTTATTGAAATAAGTTACACAGTTTCTGTTGTATTTTTTCCCGTCGAATTCAGGGGTAAAGTTTGTTTTTCGATTAAAAAAAATAAACAAATTAATAACAAATAAGCAAAAATGACCATTTAAAGAACGTGCTTTTCCTTTTTTTAAGCATTTTTGAGCATGTTCGTCTATTATGACTACTTTTTTTTTAAATTGAAAGTAGATATAAAAGCGGAAAAAGTGACCTCCCATGGAACTTACTTCGACAATTTTTCAAAGGAGAATTTTTGTTTGAAGCAAAGTCATTTTTACCGAAAAAACTGGAAAAATTTTCAATATTTCAATTTGAACAATTTTTTCATAGTTTGTGACTATAAAAGCTACTTTCTACGAATTTTATCAAAATCGAACAATTTCTGTCGAAAGTAAAAAAAAATAATTTCGAAAAGATTGTTGAGGAGGTCTTGAATTATTTTGTCTATTCATTGGGTTTTCTCTCCTCCAAATTTTTTCCTGTAACAGATAAGTATTTAAAAAATTGTATATGTAGAACAAAGTGTAGTAAGGCAATATCGTAAAATTGCCCGGATTACTGGCTGTCTGTACAGAGATTCTTCCTCACAGTTTTTCTGAGAGAAAGAGATGTCTATAAAATGATCAACCAGTATTCCTGTATATAAGTAATGTATTGTATATTGTGTAATACTTATCTGTGTATGGAGACGTTTCAACTCCGAGTCTGGAGTCGTTGTCAATCGTTTAGTGTTGTTTTCGAGGTTTTTTTATAAAAAATTTTCGCTTTGATTTTGAATTTGTTGTTTGTCAAAAAATTTGACACTGACAATTTGTCGTTTGGCGATCACTTGAATCTGAGGTTAGCGTTTTTTTGTTCTGTTAGCAGTAAATTCTTCCAGTCCAAATGAAGGTCGGCTGAAACTGCTCCGATTTCAGTGTTGTTTTTCATCATACAGCTGGCTTCTTTAAGTTTTCTCTGTGGCCATTCTTATACCGGTGAAACTTCAAGACCTTTAGAAGTAAGGAAAAAAGAACATCAATATAACATTTCCAGAAGACATGTGGACAAATCAAATTTGGCCAATCATGTATTAACGAGTACCGGCAGCCATAGGATAGACTGGGATAAAACAAAGATTTTGTTGAAAGAAGAAAATTTTAAAAAGATAAAACTTAAAGAAGCCAGCTGTATGATGATAAACAACACTGAAATCGGAGCACCTTCAGCCGACCTTCATTTGGACTGGAAGAATTTACTGCTAACAAAACAAAAAAAACGGTAACCTCAGAGTCAAGTGATCGCCAAACGACAAATTGTCAGTGTCAAATTTTTTGACAAACAACAAATTCAAAATCAAGCGAAAATTTTTTATAAAAAAACCTCGAAAACAACACTAAACGATTGACAACGACTCCAGACTCGGAGTTGAAACGTCTCCATACACAGATAAGTATTACACAATATACAATACATTACTTATATACAGGAATACTGGTTGATCATTTTATAGACATCTCTTTCTCTCAGAAAAACTGTGAGGAAGACTCTTTGTAAAGACAGACAATAATCCGGGTAATTTTACGAAATTGCCTTACTACCCTTTGTTCTACATATACAATTTTTTAAATACTTATCTGTTACAGGAAAAAATTTGGAGGAGAGAAAACCCAATGAATAGACAAAATAATTCAAGACCTCCTCAACAATCTTTTCGAAATTACTTACGAATGAGGTATGGGCCAATTTCAACAACAAATTTTAGAAAATTAGAAAACCTAAATAAGAAACTAGCACGATCACAGAACAGCTTAACGTTCCTAATAAAATGCCGAAATGAAGGAATAATTCCAAAGGGGTTGTTACCAAAAATGCCATTCACAGACAGAGGTAGTATTAGAATTCAGTTGAAAACAGGTAATGCTTTAGTTAGAAATAGAATACAACACCATCGAAATTGAAGGTAAGCCTTAAAAATAACATCATTATATTAGAAAACAAATTCAAAGAAACGCACATTCCATCAGATTATAACCGCATCTTTAATTGTTTAAAGGATTCATACAGCTTGGAATTTCAAATATGTAAAAACAGAAATATAAATAAATTTAAACATCTCTTAACTGAAAAACACAAAAAATCTGTACTTACACAAATACAAATTTCATCAATAAAACTGTGATTAATTTATCAACTAAACACATTACACCAACAGAACAACACGTACTTTCTAAGGGATTAAATTATTCAATCACTCCACAAAATATACCTAAACTAGATCTGATAGTTGCGATTGAAGACACAGCCCAAAAACTGCCTCCAGAAGTGTTCAGTGAATACCGAATAAGTAATAAATTACTTCTAGAGAAGCAACACAAAATGAAATACAATCTTACTCCTACAGAAAAATATGCCGTAGAAAAACTTAAAAAAGACAACACAATTAAAATTCTACCTGCCGATAAAGGTAACGCTACGGTTATACTTGATAAAAATGATTACAACACCAAAATGATGGACCTTATTAACACAGGATCATATTCTAAGCTCAAAAAAGATCATACGCAAAATATAGAAAAAGCCGCTAGAGACATTATAACAAAACACAAACAAGAATTCACTCCATTAGAACGAAAACACTTAACACCGCACTATAGTAAACCTCCACATTTATATGGCGTTCCAAAAATACATAAAGACATAATACCAATGAGACCCATTGTAAGTTCAATAAATTCACCATTACAAAACATATCAAAATTTTTACTGAATATAATTAAACCTTACGAAAATAATCCAAACAATTTAAAAAACACTAATGATTTTTTAACAAAATTAAAAAGCATTATTATCAACAGAAATGATATACTAGTAAGTTTCGACATAGTTAGTCTTTTTACAAATGTACCTGTTGATAAATCATTACAAATTATAAAAAATAAATTACAACAAGATATTAACCTTACACAACAAAACAAAACTAAACATTGACACAATTATGGAACTAACCGAACTTTGCTTAAACACTACATATTTTCAATTTGAAGGAGATTTCTATAAACAAGAATTTGGTATGGCCATGGGTTCTTCTTTATCTCCTATAATCAGTAATATATTCATGACATATTTTGAAGAAAGATTCATAGGCAAATATAAAAATAAACCAAAAATGTGGTGGAGATACGTTGATGACATTTTTGTGGTTTGGGAGTATGGTGCTGAAGAACTGCACTCATTCCTAGATTACATCAATAGTCAAGAACCCACAATAAAATTTACAATGGAGATGGAAAATTTGCATAAACTTGCTTATCTTGATGTACTTATAGATAGAACAAACAACACGATAAGTACAAGTACTTATCGAAAACCTACAAATACTAGTAGATATTTGAATTTTCACTCCAACCATCCTTTAAATGTAAAGAAAGGTGTTGTAAAGTGCTTATATGATAGAGCAAAAAACATATCTTCATCCACCCAAATCATTAACAAAGTAGTCAATATTATCAAAGAACATCTACCTCAAAACGAATATCCCCAAGACTTTGTAAATAAAACTATAAATCAGTTAGAAAGAAAATCGCAACAACAAACCAGCACAAATAACCATCACACTAATACCAACCAAACACAAACAGACAACCAAATTATGAACATAATTCCATATATCCCAGGTGTATCGGAAAAAATTAAGCGGTTAGGAGATAAATACAGCGTTAAAACTGTTTTTAAAACAAATAATACCTTGCGCTCTATTCTCACACATACCAAACCGTTTAACGCAACCCAGAGTTCTAAAAATTGCGTGTACAATGTTTTGTGTGACTGTGGCCATTCTTATACCGGTGAAACTTCAAGACCTTTAGAAGTAAGGAAAAAAGAACATCAATATAACATTTCCAGAAGACATGTGGACAAATCAAATTTGGCCAATCATGTATTAACGAGCACCGGCAGCCATAGGATAGACTGGGATAAAACAAAGATTTTGTTGAAAGAAGAAAATTTAAAAAAGAGAAAACTTAAAGAAGCCAGCTGTATGATGATAAATAACACTGAAATCGGAGCACCTTCAGCCGACCTTCATTTGAACTGGAAGAATTTACTGCTAACAGAACAAAAAAACGGTAACCTCAGAGTCAAGTGATCGCCAAACGACAAATTGTCAGTGTCAAATTTTTTGACAAACAACAAATTCAAAATCAAAGCGAAAATTTTTTATAAAAAAACCTCGAAAACAACACTAAACGATTGACAACGACTCCAGACTCGGCGTTGAAACGTCTCCAATCACAGATAAGTATTACACAATATACAATACATTACTTATATACAGGAATACTGGTTGATCATTTTGTAGACATCTCTTTCTCTCAGAAAAACTGTGAGGAAGAATCTCTGTACAGACAGCCAGTAATCCGGGCAATTTTACGAAATTGCCTTACTACACTTTGTTCTACATATACAATTTTTTAAATACTTATCAGTTACAGGAAAAAATTTGGAGGAGAGAAAACCTAATGAATAGACAAAATAATACTAAAAATAAAAATTGAAAAATGCAGTTTTTGGGTTTTCTGAGCTAATTTTGGGGTTATGTGAAAAAGTCACCCATACGAAAGTTGTATATTTTTTTGACACATACAACTTTTACATTTAACTTTTTTCCTTGGATCTCAACTGTGGCGGGAAATATCAATAATATCTTTTTCCTCCCCCTTTTCACCTCCCAAATCAACCCTCCCACTTTTCAGCTGTTCCATTATTTTTTTCCTTGTTTGTAATAACCCCTTTTACAACTTCCAACTAACAAACATAGCAATTTTTTTCAATTATCTAAAAATGAGCTAATTCGCGTGGGCAACTGAAATAAATTGAACGCTAACATAAGTAACGAAATTATATTATTCTTAAATAAACTTTTTCTGTCAGTTTTATTTTCAACCTATCTCAGTGAGCAACGTACACCACTGATGCACTTATAACATTTGAATACGTTTGATTCTCATCTGCAACAAATAAGTTATCTTATTTAACCCAAAATTTATTTGCATTTTTAGAGCACATGTAATTAAATTTATTGACAGTCAGAAATCTTTAATAACAAATTCTATTATTTGAAGTCGCTTATATAAATAATACATCCATAAAATTGGCAAACATGCAATAAAAAATGGTAGTTGTGCAGATTATAAAATATACACAAATTTGAAACACTCTGGCCTTGAAAATAATCATTTGTCAATACTATTAATTAATCTTAATAAGCTTGAGATTAAACCTCAAGAGTAAGTCGCGACATTTTTCCCAGAACCATTTCCATATATTAATCATCGTCTCTAGAGACTAATGAAAATCTCTGAGACTAACTTCTCAGAGATTGGCCTTAAGTTTCGTATCCATTTGAGAGATAATCTGACAATTATTTAGGGAGTAGTGAGTTCTGTCTGACAGGAGTATTATCGTGGAGGAACATCAGGTAGCGTTTTAACTTTTGCAAAAACGAAACAAAAAAAACAGTCAGCAAGTTACATGCAGTGAACTTCATGAGACGACAAAACGCACACCTGCAGCTGATATCAAGTTTCATCTCATCGCAATTGTTTTCAACGTTAAATATTAAATTATGATCATTCTTGTTTGTACCTTCGCTTGCATTGTATCAGTCTGAAATAAGTTTTGTAATAATTTTTCAATAAATTTTGTTTTTAAAAAGTTATTTTGGAAGGACAACGATTTAATTGGCGCAGTCAGTAGGATCTGTGTGATTGATTCGAAATCGCATCGAGCGGTAAAAATCGAAGCCAATTTTAGTGTTTTAACACTTTAAACGCAGATCGAACATTTCTCGTGTTGAGTTCCCATCTGTGGTACCCATCCAGGAGAACATCTTCTCGTGTTGGAATCCTAACTTGGCAATCCGACCAGAAGAACACAAAGACTTTCTTCGTGAGGGAATCCTAACTTGGTAATCCATCCAGGAAAGCAGCTTTTCTCGAGACAGAATCCTAACTTGGTAATCTATCCAGGAAAGCAGTTCGTCCTTCAAGGCAGATATCAATAAAAACCAAGCGCTACAGGGAGGTCAAACAGAGTCGGAGTTTGGAAATCACCGGTAAGTGTCGAAAATTTCCAATCTTGCCTTTCCTTAACCCTATCGCAGGACTTTTGGAAAGATAATTGTTAAGAATTGATTTTTGAAATATATTGAATTGATTTGAAATGAAATATTGATGAAATAAATAATTGTGTTGAAATATTGAATATAATTGAATTGAATTGATATTGAAAGATAAATAAAGAAAATATTTTTTTGAAAAATCGTAGAATATTTTAGTTTTAAGTTTATGAACGTAGAGGGCATATCTGCGTTGTTTGAAAACCTTCGCTTTCGCGAACGTTTATCTTCAGACTCAGATCAGTCTGATAAACTTAGCGTTTTGAATTTTGAAAAAGATTCAGACGAAATGACACCAACAGGAAGTACACCGACCATCAATTGGGATCTATTAAAATCTAAATTACAAATATAAAACCTTACGATGGTAACAGCAATACTTTAAATAAATTTATTAATAGGTGCGAAAATTTATTATTATTATATAGCACACATAATGATAATGACTTAAACAGACATATTTTGAAAGTATTCAAGAAAAATTAGTAGGCAAAGCAGAACTCATGGTAGGTAATAGAACCGAAATTAATAACTGGCCTGATTTAAAAGACGCATTGCAACAATGTTTTTCGGATAAACGCGATTTAGATTGTTTAGTTCAAGAACTAACTAGAACTAGA
Organism: Octodonta nipae; assembly: GCA_034190945.1. Lineage (NCBI taxonomy): Eukaryota > Metazoa > Arthropoda > Insecta > Coleoptera > Chrysomelidae > Octodonta > Octodonta nipae. The sequence goes on along the minus strand of CM067219.1, from coordinate 26,326,386 downwards.
CCAAATAAAAATGAACATCTTTTAGATTTTGGAAGTAGGTTACAGCTCCTACGAAGCAGTGTTGTACAACGTATAAGTAATGACGTCACACTTAGCAACAACGATAAACTTTGTCAAATTAATCATTATAATAAAACAGCCCTTAATACTTTTATAGCAGGTTGCGATGGTATTTTAAAAAATAATTTGCATTTAAAGAAACCCACTACTCTTGAAGATGCACTAGCATACGTTTCAGAATTTGAAAATTTTAAAAATTTATATGGAAATTCTAATAATGTAAAGAAAAACTTTACCCCTAATAACAATGTTTTTCAAAATATTCCACGTCCTCAATTTCCACAACCGAACTTTCAGGTTAACCAAATGAACCCCTATAAATTCAATTTCCAAAACAGAAATTTCAATAATTATCCCCCGCAATTTAATCAAAATCGTTTCATGCAGAACATTCCTCCTAATTTTAATCAAAGACCTGAATTTCCGAGACAGCCAGTCTACTTACAACCGAGACCCGTTCCGCAAAGACGACTCTTCACCAACGAAGAAGTTTTTGGGAAACCAAAAAATATAAATGTCTTCAAACCACACCCGAGTCATAGACAAAATCTGCCAAAGCCAGAACCTATGTCAATTAATTCGAGACTCTCTTCAGGAAATAATAGACAACCACAACATCCCCAATTCCAACCTAGAAATTATAATCATTTCCAGAGTACTGGAAAACCCAATTTTACATTCGAAGAATTACATTATAATGATTATTATAATGACGACCAATACCAATACTACCCTTATGACGACTATTATCCTGAATACCAATACGACTATGAAAACCCAAACATGTCTTACTATTACCCAAATGAAGAAAATTATTATGATGATAATTATCCCCCTGAAACTGAAAAATCATTTTCAGACTTTGAAAACAACCCCATGCCAAATTCCAATACTAATGACAACACCGAGACGGACGAAAATTTTCCCAAACCAGCCTCGAACAAGAAAGAGAAACCATAGAAATTAACGCCCTTTCTAGCAACACACTACCATATATCGAAATACATCACCCGAAAATGAAATTACTAATCGATACAGGAAGCTCGAAATCAATAATCAAACCTGAGATAGTAGAACGCTTTTTTCCAAATTGTATTTTTGATTCAAACGTAACAATTAAAACAACCCTTGGTAGCAAAACCATCAGACATGAAGCTCATGTACCCGCTTTTCCTGAATTTAATTGTTTATATTACATAGACTTTCTTCTATTTGACTTTCACGAATATTTCGATGGAGTCATTGGCCTCAACGACTTAGTAAATATGAATCTTAACATCGACTTAACTAATAAAAGACTTATAGGCAATCACGTCCAAATTCCCCTAAAATATAGAGGTCAAGATAATGAAATAAAATTTTCATTTAGTATTGAAGCAAAAGAGCAATGTTTAATGAACATCCCCGTAGACATTAATGACGGAGAAATTTTAATAAACGAAATGTTTCTCAGCGAACTTTATATACCCGGAACTTTGACTTTAGCAAAAAACGGTTACGCCCCGATTGAAATTCAAAATTTTTCTGATAAAAATATTTCTTTAACCCTGTTAGAACCCATAAAAGTCACGAAATTTCAGAATGATCTTCATGAAATACATAATTTCAACTTTGTGAACGAAAACAATTTTTATAATTATAATCCCGAAAAAATCGAACTTGGAAAATTAATTAGGACAAATCACATGAACTCAGAGGAGAAAGAAGCTATTTTTAAACTCTGCAAAAATTTCAAAGACATTTTACTAAAACCTAATGACAAATTAACATTTACTTCTAAAGTTAAACACGTTATTAAAACAACAGACGACGTACCAGTACATACAAAGTCTTATCGCTACCCCTATATTCACAAAAACGAAGTTCGACGACAAATTCAAGAATTATTGGAACAAGACATCATACAACCCTCCAGCAGCCCATGGTCATCACCGATCTGGATTGTACCGAAGAAGCTTGATGCTTCGGGGAAAGAAAAATGGAGATTAGTAGTCGATTATAGAAAAATCAATGAGAAGACTATAGATGATCGATATCCAATACCAAACATCAATGACATATTAGACAAATTAGGCCGAAGCCAGTATTTTTCAACGCTAGACTTAGCAGCTGGGTTTCATCAAATAGAGATGAGTGAATGTTCCGTAGCAAAAACTGCCTTTACGGTAGAGAACGGCCACTACGAGTACAAGAGGATGCCGTTTGGTCTCAAAAACGCGCCCTCAACCTTTCAGCGTGTAATGGATGAAGTTTTAAAGGATCTTCAAAATAATATTTGCATGGTTTATATGGATGACATCATTATTTTCAGTACAAGCTTACAAGAACACATCCAAAATTTACAATCCGTTTTTGAAAAATTAAGGGAAGCTAAATTAAAAATTCAACTAGACAAATGCGAGTTTTTACGAAAAGAAGTTGAATTCCTTGGACATGTAGTAACACCGGACGGTATTAAACCGAACCCGAGGAAAATAGAAGCAATATCAAAATTTCCATTGCCAAAAACACAAAAGGATATAAAATCATTTTTAGGACTCCTTGGATACTATAGAAAATTCATTAAAAACTTAGCAAAAATCACAAAACCAATGACCAATTGCTTAAAAAAGGACCAATCAGTAAAACATACCCCAGAATTTTTGGAATGTTTTAATACTTGTAAAAATCTGTTAACATCAGAACCTCTCCTAGCCTATCCAGACTTCGAGAAAGATTTTGAATTAACCACTGATGCTTCGAAATATGCTATAGGTGCAATATTATCCCAAAATAAACGTCCAATAGCTTATGCGTCCAGGACATTAAGTGAATCGGAAATCAATTATTCGACTATTGAAAAAGAATTGCTGTCAATAGTCTGGGCTTGCAGGTACTGGAGAATGTATCTTTTTGGCCGTAAGTTCCATATTTCTACCGATCACAAACCTTTAAAATGGCTATTTTCCTTAAAAGAACCGAATTCCAGACTCGTAAGATGGAGACTAAAACTGGAAGAATTTGATTTCACCATCGATTACCTAAAAGGAAAAAGTAATCAAGCGGCAGATGCGTTGTCAAGAAATCCGACATCGATTGATTTCAACCCAATCGAAACAGCATCCCTAGACGTGAATCTAGATGACTTAGACGAAATTATCTCGAAAGAACTTGAAACACGCAACGAACTACCCAATTTAGCCAACGAAGATATCGAAGAAATTTTAGACGGACCTGAAGAAAATTCATCAAAAATCACAGTACACTCCAACATTTTACTAGACCCGAAAAATCCAGAAGAAGAGGAAGAAGAAGAAGATGATCTTCAAACGGTTCATACTTCAGCCGAAAACCCAATACTGACAATTCCCATTTCCAATAAACCTATAAATACTTATAAAAATCAAATAATAATAACAACAGGAGACACACCAGATTTGACCGTAAGAAGGGAGAAAATATTTGAAAACACCCGACTTTACGCTACATTACCGAACAGACTCATAAACGAAAACATCATTAAATTAGCGAAAGAATACTTTGACCCAAAACAGACATACGCTTTATACTTTCACAGAAATTTACCCCCTGAAAATTTCGCCATAGTGATTCAAAACACATTCCGGCATTCTTCATTCAAACTAATTCACTGTCCCAAATTTTTAACTGACCTTATCAAAACAGATGTTCAAAACGAAAAAATAAAATATTATCACGTATTCAAAACTGGACACAGAGGTATTAATGAAGTAACAAATTCACTAAAAACTAAATATTATTGGCCCAAAATGTCAGAAGACATCGAAGACTTCATTAATAAATGCGAAATCTGTTTGAAAAACAAGTACGATCGAAATCCCCCTGTCATTAAATTCAATCTAACACCCACGACGACAAAACCCTTTGAACATATTCATATAGATGTTTTCCAAATTTCCAAAGAACCCTACTTAACTATTATTGACACATTTTCACGTTATGGACAAGCTTATCTTTTGAAAACTACAACTGGAGTATCAGTAGTAGATGGCATATTTAACTTTATAACCCATCATGGACTACCCCTCAAAATAACGTCCGATAGTGGTTCCGAATTTAAGAACAAAGACTTAGAAAACTTTTGTCAACTACACCGTATCGAACTACATTTTACCACCGCGAAAAATAGCAACTCTAATTCACCAGTAGAACGATTTCATTCTACCCTTATCGAACACTATAGATGTATTAGAGAAACTAATAGAGAATTAACTAGCGAACAAGTTATGAAACACGCCATTTTATCTTACAACAACTCCATTCATTCGGTAACGAAACTCACCCCTTTTGAAATCATACATGGACACTTAAGTACATCGAACCCTTTTGACCTAAATGATCAATTAATTTTATCAACCTATGTCCAAAACCACAAACAAGCCACAAAACAACTTTACGAAAAAATCCGTGAAAGAAATGCTCAGCATAAAGAAAATATAATTACCAAAAGAAACCTGAAACGACAAGATCCACCGACTTATCTTAAAGACAAAGCGGCTTACGTTAAAACAAAATTCCGCGACAAAAAACTACCAAAATTCGACAAAACCCAAATACTTGATGACGACGGCATATACATAAAAACAAAAAAGGGAACTTATCATAAACAATCCCTCAGGAAACCACGTAATAATCCTAAACAATTGTTACAGGTTCAAAATGAAGACGAAGATAATGACCCTTCACCTGGTCCTTCAAATAATTAACCTAGTAGAAAGTAGTGAAAATAAAATAACCATTACTAGTTTAGAAAGCTTATTGTTACCCTTAAAATTAGGAAACGCTAGAATTATATATAGCAAGCATAGATTTTTACATTACGTAGATTTAGAAGAAATTGTAAAGCAAACGGCAAAACTCGAAGAAAACTTCAAAATACTTTCAAATAATTTCCAAAAAGTAGAAGCAACAAACTTATTATCTTATCATGCTCTCGCTCAAAATCTCCTAAGCAGAACAGAATATTTAATTGAAACTTTGCACAAGAAATTAACAAATCTCCACCCCTTTGTTAGACAAAAAAGAGGATTAATTAATGCTCTTGGAAAAGTAAATAAATGGATTTTTGGAAATCTTGATGCTGAAGACGGTATTAGATACGATAACGCGATTAAAGTGCTTTCAGAAAATCAAAAATCGATCATTCAAGAAACTAATTTACAAACAACCTTGTTTAAAAAATTAATAAATCATTATAATAAGTCAATAACAACTTTGAGCCAAAATCAAGAAAATTTTAGTAAAAATCTAAATCGATTTCAAGTAGCAATGAATAAAAAGATCACAGATATCGGTCAATACATTAGCTTTCAAGGTGTGATTTCTTCAATAAATTTAGATTGCCAAAATCTTGTTACATTTTTAGACAATTTAGAAAGTGCCATTCTATTTTCAAAACTTAACACACTTCATAATTCAATCATCTCAGTAAAAGATATAGAGGAAATGATAAAGTACTTAGAAAAACTATATAAAGTTGATGAAATTCCTCATTTTGACAATCCTTTGTCTTATTATCAAATTTTAGGAACTCAAGTTCATTTTTCAGGTAATAAAGTTATATTTGCTGTTCATGTTCCAATTATCGATCCAAAACCCTTTGAGTTTTATCACCTTTTCCCGATTATCCAAAATCACCAAATGTTTATACCCGAATACCCATTTTTGGCACGAGACCAGAAGACATCGACCCCCGAAAAACATGAATGCCCTGCACTGGACAACATCCACTATTGCCAGCAGCACTATTTGCCCGCAGATAATTGTACAATCCAATTAATAAATGGAGGATCATCCGAAAACTGCCCACTGCTAACCGTTAACGCCCAAGAATCAATAATCGAACAAATCAGTCAAGAAGAAATAATTGTCATGCCACTGAACACTGAGAGAATACTATCAATTTGCAATACAGATCAATATTTCGATATTTCTACTCCAAGCCTAATTAAAGTACCAGAAAACTGCGAAGTCCGCATCACTGATAAGAAATTCATCAACAATCAACAAATTAAGAAAGGCAAACCACTAATTCTACCAAAATTAGAAATCAAAATTAATCCAAAATCAAGAGACTTCCAGGCCACCAATATCACGAAGATAGATTTCGAAAATTTATACGAAATCAACAACGTAGCCAAACAGCTGATTCCCGTACAGGAAGAAAAATCGACCACCTATACATTGCCAATATTCAGTACATTTCTAATAATCCTATCTATTGCAGTAGCCATCATATTATTTCTGAAAATTAAGAAAAAGAAGCCCTGTCCATGGTGCCCAATGTCCAAAAAGAAAACCGAAGAAAATTTGGAAGAAAACCCCGATGGCCCATCTGCGAAAACAAATTTCTCTATTTTCGCAGCTTAAGGAGGGAGGAGTTACATGCAGTGAACTTCATGAGACGACAAAACGCACACCTGCAGCTGATATCAAGTTTCATCTCATCGCAATTGTTTTCAACGTTAAATATTAAACTATGATCATTCTTGTTTGTACCTTCGCTTGCATTGTATCAGTCTGAAATAAGTTTTGTAATAATTTTTCAATAAATTTTGTTTTTAAAAAGTTATTTTGGAAGGACAACGATTTAATTAGCATAAGGATTCTATAAGTCATATAATAACTTTGCATTTTAAGTATTTTATCAATATACGAGGGCTGCCTTTTATATTTCGGGATTAGAGAACAAAAACAAATATTAATCATCGAAAATCGCTTTATTGTTTTTCAAAACATTCCCCATGAAGATCTATACACATTTACACGCGTTTGAACCAATTGTCGAAGCACTTTTTCCACTCTGATTGAGGTATCTCCAAAACATGCATTCTGAACGTAGCAACTTCTTTTTCAAGTGTCGAAAACGTTGACTTCTCAATTTGTGTTTTACGTACGGAAATAAAAAGAAGTCATTTGGTGACAAGTCAGGACTATACGGCGGATGACTCATCAAATTGATATTTTGAGTGGTCAAAAATGCAGTTGTTTGTGCCGATGTATGAGAGCTCGCATTGTCGTGGTGAAGAGTGATCCGTCTTTGGCGGTTGGTTTTCCTCATTTCTTGGAAGACAACTGGCAAACAAATGGTTGTGTATCACTCAGAATTGACTGTTCTGCGTTGTTCTAGTGGTACGGTTGCGACATGTCCAGTTTTTTCGAACAAACAGGCGATCATTTGCTTGGAAGTGCTTCGTGCGCGAACAACTTTTGTTGGATTCGGCTCATCTTGAAACACCCATACAGTCGACTGCTGTTTACTTTCGGGCTCATACGCATAAATCCACGATTTATCACCTGTTATTATGTCATAAACGTGTTGTGAAGCACAGCGATCGTATTTTTTGAGCCTTTCTTTCGACCAATCGACACGAGCCTTTTTTTGAACGATTGACAAATTGTGTGGGATCCAACGCGAACAAATTTTTTTGACATTCAAATGTTTATGCAATATTGAATGTATGCTAGTCCCACTAATGTGTAAGGTTGACTTAATCTCACGATAGGTCACATGACGATCTTGCAATATCATCATGCACCGCATCAATGGTTTCCGGAACAACAACTGTTTTTGGACGACCTTCACGAAATTCGTCTTGGAGTGAACTACTACCTCGATTGAAATCACCATACCATCGATAAGCAGTGGTCCTTGATGGAGTTTCATCGCCAAAAATTTAATTAAGTTCATCCATGCACTCTTGCTGACTTAATCCACGTCGAAAGTTGTAAAAAATAATCGCACGAAAATGTTCACGATTTAACTCCATTTTTTGGCCGAGATGAATCCTTTAAGTTCCTATAAACAACACATAGCGCTCGTATGTCAAAACGTTCTGAGTACGTATAACCTCAAAAATGTCAAACTTTACGATAGAGCTGTCTGTTGTCAGTTGCAACACTAGGGTTGTCCAATCCTTAAATATAAAAGGCAGCCCTCGTAGAAAGTCATTGCTGCTTTTTCTATATTCAATGAACGGAAACCCTTGTACCATCACTCATACGAAAAGGCTAAATGTACCAGTACATAGCTTGATGATTCGATATCACGAGTACATAGAGTGCATAAAGGAGTTCTTAATTTGGGTGATATCAGAAATTAATTACAAAAATCCTAACATTAACGATGGTAGGCAAATTATAGAATTAAAAAAAGAATGAAAAATAAAATTTTGTCAAACGGAGCATATAATATACCAAATGAAGAAAATACAAATATATTTGTTTAAATGTCAAAAAAGTATACAAATATCTACCAATTCTTCCCCTTTATCTCCAATACGGCTGTCTAAATATTAAAAAATAACAATAAAAGTATATGAAATTAGTAGCAGAAATAAAGCGTAAATCACAGTACTTATTTTTTAGGGAAATTATAAAATTTAATTAAAAATAAAATATTAAAATTTTATATGCGCATCAAAAAATTTATCAGGTATAACGATATTAACAAAAATATACCAAAATAGACATCCCTCCTATTATCACCAAAACTACTAATGTTACAATTTTGAAAAACTGAATCCTCTATTATTAATTTTGAGGGACACACATAAAATTAAATGGCAAATATATTTATTTTTATCAAGTTCATCTATAATATATAAAATGAAAGGGCTCGGCATAAAAAATAAAAATACATTTTATTGCATTTTTACAATAATTTGTTTGAAAGATTTTATTTTTAAATATTTAAAATTTGACGAATTCTTCCTCTTTCCCGAAACAACTGAACTCAAAATTTAGAAAATAAAGATTAAATGGGGCCTCACAGAACGTTTATTGACAAAATATAGTGAAAAATTTATCTTAATTTTGGAGACCAAATTAGAGAAGTAAATAAATTTTTTTATGAAAATTAAGCGCATCATATGGTAATAATAACGAGATAAATAAATTCACTTCACCAATATTGTCTAATAGAACTTATTATCATGCTCACAGTGTGGATGATGTCTCATCCTTGAAAAAGCCCCTTATAAGTGTGGGCGAAACGTCAGAAAACTTTGTTTATATCCCGGTTTAGGTATATAAATAAATTAATTCGAAAAAATTACACGGTCCAAATCCGGAAAAAGCAGAATCAGCTATGACTATGGCCGCGATAACCTCCGTTCTCATATTTTAAACAATGTTGAAGCAGGTACACACGGTAACAGTATGTGAACATTTAAGTACAATGAATATTTGCCGATTATTACATTAAATAATTTTACATAGAAACTAATAAATTTGTTCCACCACCAGTTGCACGTTTTGAAGTCATTTTATATATTTTGATAGTGAAAGAGTTAAAAAAGTTTTCTTCACCCTCATTTTTAACCTTGATAATTGTTGCACTCTAAAGAAACTTTTAAGATTAGAAATAAATGGTTCAAAACGGTCTCCACATATCATTACGAGTATCAGCAAAATCAAATACGTCATACAACTGATGAACTGAGTACTATATCTACTAATTTCAGATGTTTATATTCTCAAGTGTTTATTTCCTCATCGGCAAATTTATTGAGGTTACCTACCCAATTCTTTAGAATTTTTAAATTTCGTAACAAAATAGGCAATTAACTTACCTAATTGAATATGTTATAGAGAAAATACTGGATTACTACTGCTCTTGTTACCGAGGTAGGTAAAATAATTTGGTAAACCATGAAATTAGGTACTAATATTTGTTAATTTGTTGAATTAAATTCAGTTCAATAAAATAGCATGGCAGCAACTCACAAAGATGCACAACTGGAAAAGAAATATACGACATTTAATTAATAAAATGGTAAAAACCGAGATAATTTCACAAATTATAACGTACTAACTTTTACCCGCCGCTTCGCTAGCGTTGAAGTCCTTAAATAAATATCAAAGATCATTACATTCCAATAGAACTGAATCAATGTAATTCAGTATTTGTAAATTACTACATATAATGACGTTTAAAAAACTGAAAACATGATTTATTGAAATAATTTACTACAACAGAAGTTAAAAGAAGAACAGAGTAAAAATTAAAAGCAGCGAGTAATAACTGAAACAATAAACTGAAACTGAAACAAAAATTGAAATAGTTGTAGTATTGTTAATAAGTGACAGAACAAAATAACATTAAATATAGAAAAATTCCATACAGCTGAAGCTATAGCTATATTAATTTGACCGTCGGTAATAGAGCACCTAGGGTTTGAACTTTATTATCGTTGCAGTTGCTAGATTTTCAAATTTTTTGACAAAATATTTTTTACCCTCAGTAAAAAATATACTTTATTTAAATAAAAAGTATCCTATGTCCTTTCTAATATCTTTAAGAATATATGTACAAAGTTTCATATAATCAGTTGAGTAGTTTTGGCGTGAAAGCGTAAATTCACAAATTATAATATTAGTAGAGATGTTGAGAAATGTTTTTGAACATGCACTGATATCTGGGGGATATATCAAGTTTTGGCTATCATTTCCCTTCTACTATGAAGTAAATCCTAATTCACGGTACCTGATTCCATGTGGTGAGGGTGCGGTTAACTTATAGGAAACATTGGAAAAACTAATAATCTATAGTAATTTTGAAATCCTAAAATATTTAATCCTATGTCAGAAATTACGTGTTTCAAATTCGAAATATAATTGAAGCGTCCAAAAGCAATTAGTTGCTAGCCTTTGAAAAGTTAACAGGGGTGGCAACACAAATGATGTAGGCCACATTTGTTGTTGTATCTTGTTATAATTATTTTTAGCTTTTTAGTTATAGGTAGAAGTCGGTTATATTTTTTTTTAAAATGTTTTATCTAACATGTAGACATAGATGGTACATGTACATAATAACGTGACGTATGACTTCTTGAGGGACAGTTGCTCATTGTTCGAAAAGCCCTGTTCTTAATGCTTCCAGGGTCGCGGGTGCATGTATCAAAGCTCGAAAACTTCTTCCAAACCTGTCCCAGAGATGCTCACTTGGATCAAGATCCATGCTGTGAGCTAGCCATTCTAGGAGTTGTATGTTTTCTTCGTCCAAGTATTCCTGTACTACTAAGTTAATTATAAATCGATCATCACTATTTGTACGATATTTTGGGTCGAGATGAACCTGGACTCCGGATATAAGATCATGTTTGTAAAAATCGCGAATAGACACGTTGCACCATATTTCTAGAACTCTCAATTCTTTTTGAGATATTAAACTGATTTATATTGTCTTGTAACAGGCTACAATGCTCTGGACTTAAATCCACTTTTGGGCAAATTTATAACATATGTCCTTAATATAAACAAATGGTGTTTGTCAGTAAATTTCCCTAAACTCCAAGAACACTTTGATGCTCTTTAACTACCAACTAAAGGCCAACCTTGAAAATTTACAATGTTTTCTCTGAATAGTAAGCATATTTCCATAAAAAATGAAGCTATCGAGATGAACCAAAAACAAAAGATTGGAAAAGAATGTAGCAATTTCATATCTTTTAAACTGCTAGATAACTCTAAAAAGTTGGACTAAATGCATATTTGTGAATCTCGTCACGTCTGGCTTAAATTATTCTGTTATTTGGCCCCACATAAGTTCTGTGGCAGTCTGCACATGAAATCTCATACACTACTTGATGTTCTAAAGGTATCCTGGTCATCGGATTCTTTAACATCGTGCTAATTTTTCTGTCTGTATTGAAAACAAATTCAATATTATGCCTACGTAAATTCTCGCAATACTATCCATGGTGCCTTTGATATAGGGTAAATAAGCATTATTTATTGGTCTTTCCTCGTCTGTTGGTCTCGGTTTTGATTCAGGCCTCTTTGTTTATTTCGGTCTCTAATTCGTTTTGTTTTAGGGCTGTTCTTAAGCTATACATTTCCTTTGATGTTATTCTGGTCAGTTAATCTTTCTGATCCTGTTACCAAAGTGTTGACGACGACTTGTAGTTAGTTGGGCTGGGTGGTGATAAGAATTAACATGAAGGTATCTGTTGGTGTGAGAGGTGTAAAGATGGAACCCTTGCCTATAAGTATATAGAAAAGCAACTCAACTTTTTGGTTTAGACGTAAAATTGAACCGCGAGGCGCTGCAATCGGGTTCTACGGAATTTCTTTAAAACTTAGCGATTTTGATGAAATTTTTTGTGTCTGTTTAAAAGAGTTTACAATTTAACCCGGTATGAGGTGCTACAATCGGGTTGTAGTATTTTTTACTCCTAGAGGTTGGGCCGATCTTAAGAAACCCTGAGTTTGAGGGTGTCCCTGAAATGGTTTAGAGTTACATATGGACCGGGTAGGTGGCGCTTCCTTAAAACTTAATGATGGACCGATTTTAATTAAACTTTTTGGGTGGGTGTGAAATCTAGGGAGAGGCACTAGGGGCACGGTTCCCCCTAGAGACCATTAAGTTTATATAAACACACATATATAATATATGTATGTACACAATTTATTTCTCCCCAAGGGAAGTCGGGACGGACCAGCCAATAGGATTATAAAAATTAATTCAATTAAGTTTTCATTAAACGGTTGACATTAAGGAGAATATCTAGTAACTTAAATTGTCTGAGTGAATCTAAATTAAATCAAAAACATAGTTTATTTCGGTAATTCGTCGAAATACTTCCCATTACAAATAATTATGGTGGATTTGTAATTCGAATTCGGTAATACTCTGATGGCACGCCTGTGTCTGTGTAATTCTTGAATACTTTTAATTGTAAGTAATTGATCAGCTTATATATACGGGTGGAATAAATACAAGGTGGGTTCAAAGTCTCTAGGGCTATGCGCTTCGAAGTACTGGAATTGTGTTTTTTCAAATTATAGAAAAAAACTTATGGTGGTATTGAAGATTGTTACAGATATAGGCGCAGCCATTGTTAAAGCCTATGCATACTTGATGCTGATTTTTTGAAAGGACAGTCCTTTTCTATATAGTGATTATGTGGCTAAAATTCATTGTCTAGTTACTAATCCATGGCGTCAGGAACTTTTATTACAGTACTTTAGTTTTTACTTCTTTTCTATCACTTTTCTAATTTTCTAAATGATTGTAAAATGATTTTAAGTGTTAAACAGACAAAGGCTGCAATAGGCATATTTAATCAGCAGTTAAAGAACAAAAATACAAAAACACTCATATTTTAATTGTGACCCTTGAATAGACTTTTCTTCAATAAATAATGGGCCTAGATAGTAGAAAATTGAATAAATACCTTCTTATCTGATTTTCAAATATTGATCGTATAATTTCAGACTTCTGGTAAACAAAAAACAACGATGACACGAATCACTGCTTTTGAGATCTGACGAATGCGTCAGATTTGCAGGTACTGAACTGACAGGTGAACATAATTTATATATTAACATTTCATTATCAGCTATTAAGTTCAGAGAGGAATCGTAATGACTTCTAAGCATGCCTTGCGTAAATTACGTTTCATAATACTTTGTATTATTTAGAAAACACTCAAAGCAATGAAAAGTCAATATTGAAATTTAATACATTTCTGTATTTTAAGAATACCAATTTTGAGTGGTTTTTAGTTTTTAACCGTTATCAACATTATCGTGGAAACATATCTACATTTTTGCACTTAAAAAAGAAGATAAGTTTTACGTGAATTTGAATACAGTATAAAATGTCTGAGCTATTTGGTTTAATGACCTCTTTTTGTATAGGATACCCCGTAATCCGGTTCTTGTTCATATTACTATATAGTCCGTGGGTTCCATCCATCCGTGATTGGCCATTTGGTCTCTTGGAACTGGCCATCCGTGATTGGCCTGTCCCAAGAGACAAACATGAACTCCGAAGCTTCTTGGGCCTCTGTTCATACTACCGGCGTTTTGTTGAGGGATTTGCCACCATCGCCACCCCTCTACATCGGCAGACCACTGAGAAAGAGACCTTCCATTGGAAATAGGATTGCGAAACATCATGTTCCAGCCCAATCCTAGCCTTTCCTACACAGTCAGGCAAGTTCATCTTAGACACCGACGCCAGCAACACACGTTTGGGGGCCGTCCTATCCCAGGTGCAAGATGGTGAAGAGAGAGTGATCGAGTATTAGCTACAACCGTGGATTCTCGAAACCGGAAAGAAATTATTGCGTCACCAGAAAAGAACTTCTTGCAATAATTTCTTTCCGGTTTCGAGAATCCAAGGCTGTAGTACTCGATCACCCTCTCTTCACCATCTTGCACCTGGGATAGGACGGCCCCCAAACATTGTGTTGCTGGCGTCGGTGTCTAAAATGAACTTGCCTGACTGTGTAGGAAAGGCTAGGATTGGGCTGGAACATAGTGCTGCCTTCAGTCGCCTGAATGATGTTTCCCAATCCTGATTCCAATGGAAGGTCTCTTTCTCAGTGGTCTGCCGATGTAGAGGGGCGGCGATGGTGGCAAATCCCTCAACAAAACGCCGGTAGTGTGAACAGAGGCCAAAGCAGCTTCGGAGTTCATGCTTGTCTCTTGGGACTGGCCAATCACGGATGGCTTCTATCTTGTCTTCGTTGGTGCGGATTCCTGACTCGGACACTACGTGGCCCAAAAAACTCTACTTCTTTTTGGAACAAGGAACACTTCTTCGGATTGAGTCTCAGGTTGGCGTTATTAATTCTGGAGAATACTTCGCCCAGGTTCTTCAGATGGTCGTCGAATGTCTGGCCCATGACTAGAATGTCGTCTTAGGTATACTAAGCACGTCCTCCATGTTAACCCGCTCAGTACATACTCCATTAGCCTCTCAAATGTAGCGGGTGCATTACATAACCCAAAGGGCATGACCGTGAACTGAAACAGCCCTTAACTGGTGAAGAACGCCGTCTTCACTCTGTCGTTTGCGTGTAGACCAACCTGCCAATATCCATTTTTTAGGTCTAGTGTGGAGAACCAACGGGAGCCTGCTAGTGTGGTCAAAGTGTCATCGATTGGGGGTAGTGGATAGCTGTCTTTCTTCGTGACGTCATTCAGCTTTCTGTAATAAACACAAAATCGGGTGGTTCCATCCTTCTTTTTAACTAGCACGACGGGAGCAGACCATGGGCTGATGGATGGCTCAATAACTCCATTTTGTAACATGGACTCGATGTTTTCCTCGACTGCCTGTTGTTGCCCCAATGGTAGCCGTCTAGGTGGTATTCTGGTGGGTTGAGCCTTTCCGGTATCTATTCGATGCTGGTTGATGTTGGTGCGACCGGTGGTTCCATCTTGACTGTTAAAAATTTGCTAGTGCTTTGTGATAAATTGCTTGGCTTTCTTCTGGTTCTCTGGTGTCAGGTGTGTCAAATGGTCAGCAAACTGTTGTAGGAACTCTTAACTGGGCCCTGTCTCCTTCACCGACGTCTGGTACTCTTCTTCGCAATTGATGATGGTCTCTACTGGCTCGAAACAAGCTATCTCTTGACCATTGGCAATTCTGATGTAGTTGTTGGACAAATTCAGGACTCTGATTGGTATATCTCGTCCGGTTTTAACTATAGCCCGTCCAACAAAGTAGTCATGAGCTGAGTGTACGGGCTCCACCATTCCAATGCAGTTCCCAGGATTGCTGTCTAGCTGCCCATGAATAATCTGTTTCGTTCGACCGGGAATTCTAGCTGAAGTTTTTGCCACAATTTTTATGAAGGTGACTGAACTGCTGACGAGCCGTGTCAATACAAATTCCTCATTTAGAAACCGAAGTACATCATATCTCGGGTCGAACATAAATCCATTCTGGGTAATTAGGTCCATTCCCAGTATAAAATCATCCTCAATATTCGCTACCAGGACCCTATGCCGGATCATGTTGTCCCCTATCTGTAGCACGTCATCTGCCTCACCCTGTATTGACATGGACTCGCCGGTGACTGTTCTGAGCTGGATGTTATTGGTAACTGGCCGAATTTCTGATGCTCTCAAAACCCTGGACTTGGCAATGGACACAGCGGCGCCGGTGTCGATGGTAACTGCTCGCCCATTGATGGTGCCTCTGATGACTAGGCTGGCGCTATCTCGGCAAAATCCCCGGATGGACAACGTTTTGGGGGCTGGTGGAGGGACAGTCAGCATTCGCCCCCTTATGCTGACTGGCTGACGGTCCCTGGACATGTGGCTGTTCTGTTGGTTACCACTGGTCGGTGATCGTTCAGGTAGCCTCACTCGACAATCACGTTGGAAGTGTCATGTCCTTCCGCAGCGGTAACATGCCCCTCTGGTGCCAGTTCTTTGTGACCGTTCTAATATTTTGTTCAGGCCAGGCAGCAGCGCTTGAAATGGTGACTCTGACTCTTCCTGATTGAAGGAAACTGCTCGGACCCTCGGCTTGGACATGTTTATGACGGCCTCTACTTCCAAAGCCCGAACTAGAGCTTCATTACTCTTCTTGACGCCACTCAGTCTTAAATTTCTTTGTACTTCCACATCTCTGATGCCGTTTATGAAACTCTGTGTAGCCAACTGGTCTTTCGTTTCTTCTGGCAGGTCTGGGTAGGACAAGTGTACTAAACGTCTAATCTCTGCTTCGAATTCTTGGAGGCTTTCACCGGATTTTTGAGTTTTTCAACCCAGTTGGACTTGGTATACCTGACTCAAGGATTGATTGTCGTATCGCTTATCCAGGATGGCGATGATCTTGTCGAAATTGTCTTGTTCCTCGACTGGAATGCTTTGGAGGAGTTCTAGGGCCGGACCTCTTAACCAAATAATCAGAGAAGTATATTTTTCTTGATTATCCCATTCATTAGCTTAGCCACGGCCTCAAATTGCCGTTTATACATGGACCAAGATGAATTGCCGTCGAATGTGGGTGGTTTACTAAAGGAACCTTTGGTACTCACGGTGTGCTGGTATTTTCCTCGCTGTAAGTCCTGTTGCGTTTTTTTAATTTCTGTTTCTACCTCATTCTGGATGCCACTGATTTTATCTTGAACTATGTTTTGAAACTGATTTCAAACTTTACCTGGCTTTGGATGGAAACGAGGTCATCTACTTTGGTTTCAAGAGTGTCCACCGTATTTTTTATGGTCTTAATGTCATCATTTATTTCTTTTATGTCTCACTCAACTATTTGCATTCTGTCATTAACTGTTTCATTAACTTGTGCTATTATTTGCATTAATTGTTCAAATTGCAGTTGTCTTTTCTCTTCAGTTTCTTGTCGTTTCAATTCAATTTGATCTTGTTTCTCTTCAAATACTTTAAAATCATTTTGTCGGTTTACTTCAAATTTCGAGAACAATCCTTCAATTAAATTATGTTTTCACTTTTCATAGTGGAAACTAGATTTTGTTGTTTTTCTTCCGTCGTGGAAACAAGATTTTGTTGTTTTTCTTCCATCGTGGAAACAAGATTTTGTTGTTCGGTTTTCATCGTAGTGACAAGATTTTCTAATTCTATTTTACGTTTTTCATCAAAAACCTAACCTAACCTAACCTTTGTTGAATTTCTTCTTGATGTTGTTTTTCCTTCTTGTCACGTTTTTCTAGAATTTGGACTATTTTTTCGTCTAGCCCCTCCGTAACCTGCTTGACTATTTTTTTGGTAGTTTCGTCCATTTTTTCCATTCTTCGGGTTTCCATAAATCAAATTACGATTTTAACTGCACTTAATCCTTTACTTCTGATTATCAAATTGCTATATAGTTCGCGGGTTCAATTTAAAATTATAAAACTAATATTCACTTTCACTTTTCTAGAACTTTTATTTACATCGAATATATAACTGATTCAAATATCACAATAATAATTTTACATATAAGCTCTTCGCTCCACCAACTGCACTCGCGATCGTGGGCTGCTTCCTTTATAAAACCAGCATAGAAAATTCTCGCAAAAATCATCATCACTCCTACAGGTGCCGAGTCTTTTCGAGAACCATTTTTTATCTCAAAGCTATTGTTGTCGTCTGAAATAAAATAGGGTCGGCTTTGGGTAAATTTCGTAACAATATTTATCTTTTAAGCAGTACTCACTATCTGTCTGCACCGTTTTCCATACATGAGGGAACGGGTGTGTTATTACTTGCAACATCTCTAATTCTATATTACAGATTAGGCACTTTGAGACAATTCAAATAACCCAGAAAGGAGTCTAATAGAGACGACCCTTTCCTTACATTTATCGTCTGGAAGTGACATCACATTAGTAGCATGTTTTGGTGAAAAATATAGATATATAACATTTAGGGGCTTTCTACTTGATATGAGACTTCAGTAACAAATAGTAAACCCAGCGTAAATCGTATGTTGTGATTTGCTCTTCAATCCACCTCACGTCAAAAAATTGCGGAAATATAATCTATTTATTCATAGAGACCAGTTGCTGATAATTCAAAAAATTTGCAAAATTCTATGCCAATTAGCGAGCACGGTAATTACCTGAACGAACACTCAATTGGCGTAGTTCTCAAACCCTCGTTGGCAACTTGCTACTGTGAACAAGCCTAACATAAATAAGTGCTAGCGTCAGCAGTGGCGACGTGTGCTGTAATATTTTTAGTGAAACGCTAAAGGAAAGAAAAGTGCTGGACTAAGCCAAGTCTTTAAAAAGGGCAATTATTGGGTGGAATTCAGCTACTCAACGACCTGGAAAAAGACGATTTAGATGATAGAACAGCCGATATGGAATTAATTATAGGAGAAACAGTTGCCCCTGGAATTACCTAAAGCAAACGAAACGAATTAAAAACACACTATTTTTCCAGAAGAATGATTCCTTGTCAGCAGGTAATATCGAAATTTAGTGCCAACTATGTAAAGCATTATTATACTTCTTCGTAATTTGAGACCCACGGTAATCCCTAACAATATTTTCTAGCCTATTTCACTGAACAAAAGCACACTATGAATGTACACATAGTATAATCTCATGTTAATTAACAGGGAAACTTTTAGAAATATTTGGCAACATTTTCGGAAACAGGAACATCCTTTGGTGGAAACATAACTTAAGTTATTTGAGTGCAATAAAGTTATAGTAATTACTTATTTTTGATCAAAACCAATTATGTCAATAAACAAATGGGTAAAAAATTGAACGTAAAGACAACCAAGTACTGAAAATGTCCATCCTGTTCTAGAGAATTGATATTTTCTACGTCAGCAGCCCAGGATCACGACTGTAAGGTTCGAGAGGATGCCAATAGTATTTAAACGCCAACGTACCTACAAAAAGATTTCAGTTCAGTAGATATTGAGGTAGCGGAAGACCTGATATCAAAGTGAAAGTTCACCGACCTATATATTTTGTCTAAATAATTATCAATATTTTGCGGAGAAAATTTAGTGTTTTAAAACCCACAGCCACAATTTATAACGATATTCTAGAATGCTTTGAATTCTCAATTCCTAATTTAGACTAGGAGAAAGGAGAATTTATTTTAGTTGCAACGTCCATGCTTAAATGAAATATAAGGAATAAATACGTTTCCTTTAACATGAAGAATTTAAAAAATTGCTTTACGTACCTTTGGTATTATTCTACTTATAGTTGGAATTGTTCACTGGAACAATAGACTGTAACAAAACAATCCATATTGTTGCTGAACAAAAGTCCTACAAAAGTGAGTTGCTGAATTCTACCAAACATTTTCATTCCTAAAAGGCTTGACTTAATCCAGTACTTTTGCTTTCTTTCTCATTTGACTAAAAATATCTGATTGTAAGCTGGCACTACTTATGCTATTCTACATGTACCTCCTAATTTAAATATACTGTTGACAAACGGTGGAGTTCTACAAGCAACTACTGACAGTTTTAGCTGCATGAATGAAAAAAGTTAACACTTGCCAAAAAATTTCACTAATGGAACAAGGAGAAACAGAAACCAACAAATAGTTTCGAAATGTTTCTCTGGTGGAAATTTAAGAGTTGTAACAATTCTCCCAGTATTTTCAATTTTAACATAAATACGGGAATTAATATTTTAAATACCTCTTCATTTTAATGTAATGTTAAGGCAAATTCACGTATGTACCTAAATATCAATGTTAACTTCTTTTTAATCTGTTTCAAAAAAACGCCTATTTGATATTATTATATATGTTCACTAATTTCTTGATCTCGAAAATCGATAAAAACTAAGTTTTTAAAATTGTCAATTTATGTTCGCTAATTTCTCAGAAAAGATCTAATCGACTTGGGTCGCTTATCTGTCCCTATTTAATTAAGTAGACTGAAAAAAATCCCGCCTTAGTGTTGAGCTGGCGAATTTAAATGAGACTTCACTTTCAGTCAAATAATCCATTAACAAAACCCATTTAGTTAATTTTGCTTCGTGTTATACTCATTATTTAAATATTTCTATAGAACAAAAACATTATACCTACATAATGAACAAAAGTTTAAATTTTTTTACAGATTTTTATTATTTGTTATAAAATATTGTTAAAAAATATGTCACATAGATAAAAGAAAAACAATTTTCCTATCAGGTCATGAGACAAATACTTTGACAAAAGTGCATGTTTTTCATGACTACAACTCAGTATGTATGTAGTACCTATTAAATAAATGAATAACAATATCAGGGAAATAGTCGGGAATTCAATTGACTGTCGGGATAAACAGCCCCTATTCTGTTTACTATTTATTACAGTCTACTCTTGGTAATTTACTAATTAACGACTTAATCAAAATACCAAAAACAACAATTCATTGTGTAATTGAAAATGAATATATTGTATAAATCAGGGTGAAAAGAAAATGGAAAAATATAGAGTTAAAATTTACTGCTTGATAATGATAATACGTCGTACAATTTGGCTATAATATGTACTAGAGGTGATTAAACGGAAAAGAACGAGATGTGAAAGAACAAGTTGTTACAATACCTACTTGTTGGTATTTATCTGAAGTATCTACAGATAAATAAAAACTAGGGCTTATTCTAGCATAACGTTCTAGAAAAAGTTCGAAGCAATTTGGGAATTTTCAGATTTTAAGCAAAGGAATATTTATAATTTCACGGATATTTTGAGATTTCAGGAGATGTATATCATTAGAGATATTTTTGACATTTGTGTTATTTACTGTTTGAGATTTTTGACGTTTTTGAAGTGCCATTTAATCTAGAACAATTTTATTGTTTAATATTTTACACATTTCCTAATTTTTAAGATTTTACAATTGAAACAGTTTGATCATCCATAAGAGAAATTTATATAGGAAAGTCTTGCCCGTGAGGATTTTTAAAAATCCCCAGAATTGCAAAATTTAGTATTTACTTCAATTTACTTTGTAGTCAGACATTTGGATACTATTGACGTTTTCAAGATTTTTGACCGCCAGCAACGCCAACGTCGCAAAAAACGGGTTTCTGATTTTTTTCTTGTAAATTCATTTACTGCGCCAATTATCAACCGATTCTAATCAATTTTTTTTAAGTTCTGGGAATAGTACTTTTTTGTACTTTGTTACAGTTACTAAGTAATGAGTACCGGCTCATGGCACTCCAAAAAACTTTGAGGAACGTCGAAGCAAGATGGTGATGTTGCTCGAATAGGTGGAAAATGTGTAAGCGCTATAAAATTGCGCGCGCGTTAAAAAATTATCATATTTTAGCGAGTTTCCATCGTATCCTGTTGATTTTTTTTAAATTTTGGGTAGCACAGATATTTTGAATGGAGCCACCAAAAAATAATTTTCCATTAAGCCGAATGCGAAAAATTTTCTTTTCAAATATACGCCGATATTTTATTTTTTTCGGAGGTTTTCCGACCTGACAAACTTCTTGCGTTATCAGACCACTCTTAGTTGAGATCACAAAAATCTAATAAAAAAAATTTCGAGCAAAACTTCTTGCACTATTATGCCGCTCTTATTTGAGATTCAAACCACACGTACTGAAAGATTTCACGCGCGCACGTTATGTGGATTTTCAGAGTTTTCCGGCACTTTCGATCACTTCTTACGACTTTGCGACCTGAAAATTTTTTTGCGCTATTACACCGCTCTTATTTGACATTCAAATCACACGTTACGAAAGGTTTCACGTGCACCCCTCATGAGGTTTTTCACTCAATTTTTTCGTCCGGGAAAACCGGCTTAAGCAGTGGCCTTTAGTGATGTACTAAGTTGGGCACCCCAGTTTATAAACTAAAACTGCACGCACCTTATCAACCCTGTTTTATGTAGTTAGCTCCCCGTCTATTATTGTTACTGCATATACTTTATGAGTTTAATGAAAATTAAATAAATGTACATATTTCAGTTTTTATTAAATAAATTTATCACTGTTAAAATAATATATTTATATTACATATGTATAAAGTTTGGAAATAACTGAAAATCTAGTTTTCAAAGTGATGTGCAATTTACCCCAAATAGTTTAATGGATATTTAACTCTGACATCTACAGTTAACAAATAAATTCATTCAGAACTCTGTCAATTTTTTTCTGTCATTTCTTAAATTCACTTCATTCCTGATCATCTGTGCTTGCTTTTGGTATGTCTGATACTGATTCTCATGGGCTCTAATCTTATCCAAAATGTGTTGATGAGTTTTTGAACTTTTATCCCCATGCCTATTTAAAGAATTCCTTAATATTATTAAATTGTCTTCTATCTTCTTCATGTTCTCAGTAATTTTAAAATCTTGGATATTCAAATTTTTGTGACTCTCTTCTTTCAAAGCCCGCCTGTCAGTTATACTGACATCATTTTTGGTTTTTCTTAATGTGTTATTAATAAAATCAAAAACATCTTTTTGCTTACACTGTTGCTCATAAGCTCTTTCATTTTGTTTTTGTTGTTTCTTTTGTAATCTTTTGAGTTTCCTCTCCACACTAAACAAATTTTTGTCTCCTCCAGCTTGTTCCCTTAACTTCATACAATGATCTACAAGCAAGGTCATTTAGATTATTTTAAATTATAATGTATATTTATGTGTCATATTAAACATTACTGCAATTTTCTCACCAAGAGATTTTCCAGCAGGCAAAATTACAGCAGTTACTGGATCAATCCTTCCCTCTGCATGTTTGCCTAAACCAGTTCCAATGATATATCCCATTTTCGTCATCAGTTTTGATCCAATACCCTAAAAGTTCATTCTTAATATAATATTTGAAAGGGGTTTGAAAAATGGCTGTTTTAAGGAAAATCAAATTCAGCTATTAATCCAGGACATAAAGATTAAAGTAAATGCCAAAATAGGAACTTAATTCTCACATTTTTCTTGCATATATCTTGAAAAGGACAGGCTCTCATGGCAAGGGTATTGAAAAAAAGTGGTGCTTTCCATTAAAAAAAATAATTTGGTCAAGTGCGAGTTGGACTCGCATACTAAGGGTTCCGTACCATCTTCAAGATTCTAATATTCCAGTTTCAGACATAGACTTTTTATTTTATCTGCTTCAGGATTCGCTTGATTTTTATCAGAATACATTTGTATTTAATTTTCTAATTTGGCCCCCAAAAATTAACATTAGAGTTTTATTTTACTAATAAACTTTCAGAGAAGTCCTTTATCTAATCTACTGTCTAAGTTTTGAGGCTCTGTAGATTGGAAGATAAAGGGCAAAATAGGTCAAGTTTTAAATTATAAATTATTAAATCTGTTATTCAGTATTATTAAAAAATACAAATAATATATATTTTTAAAAATTTAAATAGTGCAGTTTCTAACATGGGAATTAAGTCGATGATTAATTTTTTTGTTAATATCTTTTAAACAAATAATTTAAAAATATGATAATATTTGTAATTCACATAATGAGCCTTTTATCTGATATATTACATGATGCTTTTGAAAATTGAATCTTTATTTTCCATTTAATTGTATAATTTGTCCCTAAAATTAGTATGGGGGTTTCCTAATAATTTATTTTCCGTTTAATTCTATTATTTGGGGGCCAAATAATAGAATTAGGGATTTTTTCATATTTTTCCAATAAACAAAAAAATTTAGGTCTTATAGTTTGGGGAATAACGGGGGGAATGGGTAATTTTTTAATATATTTTAAAATATTCATTTTAAAAATAAATAAATATATTTGTATTTGTCATAATGAGCCCTGTGATTTGATATATTACATGACCCATTATAAACAATTATAATGTTTTATTTTCCATTTAATTCTATAATTTGCCCCCCCAAAATGAATATTAGGGGTTTCTCCTTATTTTTCCAGTAAAGTTCAGGTGAGGGGCTATACTTCCATTTTTTTCAAAATTTTTCAGCTTATGGTTTCGGGGATAAGGGGGGAAGGGGGAATTGATAAAAAAATTATATTTTTTTAATATCTTTTAATTAATTTATTTTAAAAATATGAAAAAAATATATTTGTTTTCTTCATCATGAGTCCTTTCATTTGATATATAACATGATGGGTTAGAAACAATTTTAATTTTATATTTTCCATTTAATTCTATAATTTGCCCCCCAAAATGAATATTGGGGTTCTCCTTATTTTTCCAGTAAAGTTCAGGGGAGGGGCTATACCTTCATTTTTTTCAAAATTTTCTAGCTTATGTTTTCGGAGAAAAAGAGGGGAATGGGTAAAATTTTTTATATTTTTGTAAATATATTTTAATTAATTTATTTTAAAAATATGAAAAAAAAATTTGCTTTTGTCGTAATGAGCCCTTTCATTTGATATATAACATGATGGGTTAGAAACAATTTTAATTTTATATTTTCCATTTAATTCTGTAATTTGCCCCCCAAAATTAAAAGTAGAGGTTTCTCCTTATTTTTCCAGTAAACTTCAGGTCTGAACCTATACCTCTAATTTTTTCAAAACTTTACGTTTTATAGTTTCGGAGATAAGGGGGGGGGGTAATGGGTAAATTTTGGTATATTTTCGTTAATATCTTTTTAAATATTTTTTTAAATATGAAAAAAATATATTTGTGTTCCTCAGAATGAGACCTTTCATTTGATATATTACATGATGCGTTTGAAATTATTTTTATTTTTAAATTTTTACTTAATTCTATAATTTGCCCGCAAAATTAATATTAATGGTTTCTCCTTATTTTTCCTGTAAAGTTCGGGGAATGTTCTATATTTCCTATTTTTTTCAAAATTTTAGACTCAGTAGTTTCGGAGATCAGGAGGGGAACGGTCGATTTTTATAGTTTTTCCCCCCAGAAGTACCCCTAAGATCAAATTTTTTTCTTTTACGATAAGTACTCCTGATCTGGTCACCAAACTATACATTGATACCAAATTTCAACCTCTTCCGTCCAGTAGTTTAGGAGAAAATTGCTGTGATGTGAGAGAGGCAGAAATCTGGAGTGATATTATAAGGGTATCCTTATATTGTATATACACAACCCTAAAAATGAAAAATAAAACAACATTTTGAAATAATTCTGTTGTTAGTTATCAAAATATTATATCATAATAAATTCCACTAAGTAGGGGAAGGAGCCTAACTATTTCAGACTCATTGTATCTTTTGGTTTTTTGTATTAAAATTAATTGATTTGAGATTTTAGTATTTAAGTCATACCAAATATATTAGCTAAATTTCAGAATATCTTTTACACATTATTTAACATAAAAATTAAGAGACAAAACACAAATTTTATTTTTATTTTCTCTCCACATGAAACTTGAATAATGACCAAGATTTCTGTAAATACATAAAGAAATCTACTAACCTTAGTGTGTTTTTCCCAATCTCCCATTGCTTCACTTGAAGGTGTAACCATTAAACTCATATTGATAATATCTTCTGTATCAAAAGATTCATCATCAGTGTCACTATTTCTATCAGTTTCTTCTTCACTATTATCCAATGGGAACACATGTTCCAACAAAACTTCATCAATCTTTTTGTTGCACTCAAATTTAATTAAGCATTTATTATCATAAACTTTTTGGACTACAGCTCTATGCCACAAATTGTTTTCTTGTTTTGCTAATACAAAACTACCTACATTTAATTGGTCAAATTTTGGTTCAACATATTCTTGTAAGCAGGAGTATAGAACCACTTCACCATGTGAAAAATGACATTTTTCATCAGAAAATTTACAATCTGATTCATAATAGTAGGGACATGGAAGCATCTCTTTATGGGTTGGATTAGTAAATAAAACCCTTACCTAAAATAATTAATACATATAAATGTATATTTGGAATGTGGAGAGTGTAATATTTAATCACTTTAATTCCATCTTCATCCTCAAATGCTGAACAAATCATGGCATTATGGTATGCTGTGTTACCAAACTGATGTTTATGTGGAGCCCTACATTTCTTTCCTTCTAAATTCTCTAAACTTTCTACTACACTTTTTTCAGCATTTTGAGTGAATGCCCCTTCATTACTCAGCTCAGCCTGTAAACAAATATTTCAAGATGCAACTCTATTCCATCTTAAATATTCACCATAAATAATGCATACTCCTTTGACATCTCATCTGCTTCATTACTGCACAGTTCATTTTGATTTTTAGGTCCATTTGTAAGCGCCAGAAGCTCTTCTATATTGTTTTTCAGTATTAATAATTCCTCCCTTTGATTTTCCTCACAGTTCTGCAGTGCTTGGTTTATTTGTAGTAACTAAAAAATGATGTCACAGAAAATGATTTCTATTAATTGTTCAAACAAACTTGTTCTTTATATATATCAACTTCATCTGAGTCCATGATTATTTGTTTTCTATCATCTTTTCTTGTTTATAAAAGACATGTTTATTATTATGACAGTTATGGAATGACACCGTACAAAAGTTTCACACCTAAACTCAAAACATGGTTAGCTAATATCCTAGAATACTACTAATAGACTGAGCAAGCTGACCTACCTAATTTAATTTAGACACTTAGAGCATATGCCTTTGGAGGTTGCTTGCAATGTACAAATATCGTGCCAAGAGTTAAAAGAGAGGATAACAGGTAAAGCAAGAGCTCCCAGTTGAATGAAATCGATGATTTAAAATCTGGTGTTTCAAAATTAAGAATACTAGCTGTCGCCCTGTGGTCGAAATTCGATCAATTGTGTTAATATCTCTGGCAGTTTAAGTAACCTGAACATTTTATCGTGACATTCTAACCTAGGACTTTAGGGAGAACAGCAATTACACGGAACGGATCCAGATTCGGAACCTCTGTGTGATAGTTTCCTCGAAAATCCTATATGTCGGTCTTACATCTCGCTTCTACAAATAAGTAACGAAATTCAAGTTTTTTTCAGATATAGGATATTAGGACTTTATTTGTGTTCAAATTCGTAATTCTTAATTTAATATGACAACAATTCAACGGCTAATGGGCTACCCTACATATTTATTTATTTTTCACTGTCTGTATAGCTATAATTGCACCCAATTTTCTAACATTAAAATCGTCATTATAATAATCCCATCTCATTATATATTTCCACCACCTTGTATATGCAACTGCTTATGGACCACGCATATTTTTTAACATTTACTCTTTTTGTTTATGAATTTTTAACTATCTTTTGTATCCAAAATTCTACTCCGACCTATATTCCAATCATCATATATATGGAACTCTCATGGGCTACTCTATAAATCATTTCCTTTTCTAACATTTTTTATCATCATCCTGTATATATATATATATATATATATATATATATATATATATATATATATTAGATTTGGTTTCACTAAATTCACTTTTAAAAAAATATATTTATTACAAAAATCATATGTTTAAGTTACAAAGACAATATTATAGGTATGAAGTTAAATGAAGATAATGAACACTGAGAATTGTTTTCGGTTACATTTATAACGTAAAAATGCTGACGCTATGTCATCAGTTTTCATGTGAACAAAGCGTCTACGTGATTTCTAAGAATTCTAGGAAGTTGTAATATGATACTTGTGTGAAGTCAATTACGGTTCAAGCACCTATGGTAACTTTAACGTGTAAATTGTAAGTTAGTGCACTTCTCATATAACAACTCCCCTTATACATGAAAAGTTGATGCTTTACATCAACTTTTTAATAAGAATGAAACATCTGTAATTAACAAAATATCGCTAGGAATATCAAATGGTAGTATTAACATTACAAAGGTAATTCGAAAATGAAATTAAAATTGTTAGTATAAAATATGTTAGTGTCAATAATAAGTCAAAAATCAAACTTATATAATATAACAACGATAAATGGTTAGTAAATAAAATAAAAAGGGTAATACATAAAATATGGGTAAACATACAAAAAAATACATTGTTATAAATGAAATGTTTATACAGTTGTCTCTGTGATCGGGTTTGGTTTTAATACTGGCCTTAGTTTAGGCAGCATTCTTAGAGACGATGAAGGCGTCGTCGGTTGGTCGGTATTTTCTTGGGCTTTTGGGCGCTCTTCAATTTTCTTTTTGATGATGTTGAAAATCATGATCGCTGAAATGATCATGACGACAGCTATTGTCGTATACGTAAACCAAGAGATGTTCTTGGTTAGGAAAGGCTGATTTATAAGACCATCTAGGTCTCTGGAGTACTGTTCTAACTTATGGTTCGCAACGTCCAGTTTCTCCACGTTGATGCTGCTTATGTCGAAGGGTTTCAGCCCGGGAATTTGTACCTTTTCTGGAACTGTATCGCAACAGTTGTAAGGTACTGTAACTGTGTGATAGACTTCGGAAAGGGCTGTTTCTTTTCCAGACTCAGCCTGGACCTTAGTAACACCTACAAAGGCACTACACTCCGATTGAAGTTTTAGAATGGAGTTGCGCACTAGAGTTAAAGTAGTTGAGTTCTTTTGATTGCAACTCACCACAACACGTAAAGGTTCGGAGGTCACGACAAGCCACATATTTTGTTCAAGTTTTTGGACACTGTAACCCTGACTGAAAATTACTGCACTCCTGCAATTGTCCGGCACATTTTGAATACTTTTCAGAAGTTGCACCTCGCACGGTGCGTTAGAGTCTATAGGATAGGCGTATAGGTCGGGACACAATTTTCTTCCGATAGCAAGCGGTTTACACGCGCTCAAGTCCTTGATTGAAATAAACATTAAAGAGTCTGCGTTTTTCGCGAGGTACTTTTGAGTAAAAGACAAAAGGTGATGTAATCCAGTTCTGTCATCGTAAATTGGGATAGGGTATAACCGGAAAAGGGTGTATGGTTGTTGTTCTACTAATGGAATTCTTAAGACAAAAATAAGATCAGAGTTTGTTTGGAAAGCTTCTAACTCGATAATTTCCAAGTATTGTCCAATGCTTGAGTATTTTATTGGTAGTGGAAGATTGTTTTTTATTAGGTTTTGTGATATTTCTTGCAATGCCGTAATGAGATGTTCGGGCGTTAAGATAGATGTATGTATGATTTTAAGACGCGCGAAAGTAATTGAATTTAGCACATCATTTAGGCTATCTTCCAAGTAAAGGTAATTCTCCATTAGTTTCTCGCATAATTCGAGCAACATAAGTTTCGTTTCGATGTAGCCGACTTTATCGTTAATTTTTCCGATTGTGGTTTCTAGTTTTTTCATATTGATGTTAAAGAGTTTTTCGTCAATTTGCAGTTTTTGGACGGTCTCGTTGAAGTTTTTAATGACAGAGGTAGTTACACTGATTTGGTTTTTGAGTAAATTTTCTATTTGTAATTGACCTTGATTGAGCCTAGTGATACTATCAGTAAAATATTTACCGTCATCCGCGTCTAAGTTTCCGGTAATTGCTTTGAAAAGAGTACCTGCGCCATCAAGTATGCCGCGTTTTGGTCTTTTGGTGTCCATATTTATTTCGATAAATTTGTCCTTAATTGTGGTGGATATTTGGTTTAGGAGATTTATATGAGTTTGTACATCTGAGCGGAAGTAATTCATTGCGAAAGATTTATAGTTAACAGTTTCGATAAGTGTTTGTAAAAGTCTATTATTTGTCGTGAAAACGTGTTCGAGGGCCGAAATATTTTTGTGGACCAAAAGTGTCCATTTATTGTTAGAAACGGTTATTTGGGCTTCGTTGTGGTAGTATATCCCTAATGTGTTATTTATAGGTTCGACTTGATATTGGGCTACTGCTGATCCGAACAGCAGGCACAACCTGAAACAGAAATTATCTTTCTGAGAACGGTTTCATCCTGTCGAAATTTACTTTAGTTTTTTGTTTGGTTTTTTGGATTTAGTAATGTCGCGGAATTTTTGTGAATCTCCAGGATTTCGAAAGGACCATTGAATTTATTTTGGAGTTTGTCCTTGATTTGGGATTCCTTGATATAGACTTTATCGCCTATTTGATAATTCGGGAGATTTTCGGAAACATGTTTATCGAATCGGGTTTTCGCTTTGTGCTTTTGAACTTCTGTTCTTTCACGAGCGATTTTATAATAGTGTGTGATACGGTTGTTGAGATCTCGGATGTATTTAGTTATCAATGATTGTTGGTTGTATAGAGTTTCGGGAGTCCTACTCGAAGTATGTCCGTAAACAAGTTCGTAAGGAGTGAATCCGTGAGTTTTGTTTGCGGAGTTGTTGTATGCGATGATTGCATAAGGAAGGATGTTGAAGGGGTGTTCGTCGGGATTTTCTAATTTGTGGATTCTAATCATGTCTAGTAAGGTCGAGTGGAATCGTTCTAATGAACCATTCGACAGGGGATGTCCCACACTAGAATAGGACAGTTTGATATCAAATAGCTTACACAAATCTCTCATCAGAGCGTTGTCGAATTCCCTGCCATAATCACAGTGTATCCGTAATGGGGTACCGAAGTGTTGGAAATATAGTAGTAAAGTACTAACAATGGTTTTTGCGGATTTGTCAGTTATGGGGTAGGCCTGAGAGAATTTTGTTAGTTCGTCCCTGATAGTCAATGCGTAGTTTTTTGTTGGAACTTCTAGGATATCGATGTTGACACGCTCAAAGGGTGTCCGTGGGGTTTCAGTAATGACAACTGGCCTGCCGAGATTTTTCCGGTAAACTTTTGCTCTCTGGCAAGTTTGACAGTTTTTGATAAAATTGTCAACGTCCTTAGTCAGTCCTTGCCAATTGTATTTTTCTTTTATTCTGCGGATAGTTTCATTGATACCTCGGTGTATATTATTTTTGCCGTTATGGAATTGGTCGAGAATGATAGGTATTTGGTCTTTCTCAACCGTTTGGACAATATTTTGGCAAACTTTCCATTTGATATCGATTTCGGAAAAGATAAACGAAAGCATTTCCAAAATGGGCAGTTCAATGTTATTCTCAACACAGAGTACTTGGTTTTCAGTGAACACATCTCTACTATTATACAAAGATGCGAAAAGAATTTCGTTGACTACTTCTGGGTCAGAAGGGAGAGGGACGATGTAATAACGTCTTTTTCTGACACTTTTGCTAGCAAAGACATTTACTCTAGGGGTACGGAAATCAGCATTTTCTTCGAAAATGTCTTCGATGATGTCATGGTGAAAATCTTTCATGAGAGAGCCTTGGGGAAATACTAGGATGTTTTTGTTTTCTCGGTCTAAGAGTTGGCAATTAGAAAATTGAATTTTGTCGTAATCTATGAGCGAGACGGTTTGATATCGCTCGACAAAAGTTCTAAATTCTTCAGAGATTTGTTGGAGATTAATGGGACTTCTTATCTGGGGTTCTTGGGAGTCATCGTCAGTTTCGTTTGTTGGGAGTACTGTAAATGGTGTTAGGTGATTGTTTGCTTGAAATGTTATGTATTCATTAAAGTTGTTAACTTTAATGCGAGAGAGAGCATCGGCATTTTTATTTACTTTGCCGGGTTTGTAAATTATTTGATAGTCGTACTCCTCGAGCTTAAGGCGCCATCTTGCAAGTCTACTTCCAGGATCCTTTATAGAAAACAGCCAAGTTAACGGGCGGTGATCGGTCAGAAGTAAAAACTTACGGCCAAAAATTATCGGACGAAAGTGTTTAACCGCCCACACTATTGCAAGGAGTTCTCGTTCTATGGTTGAATACTTAGTTTCAGCATTGCACAGAGTTCTGGAGGCATAGGCTATGGGTAAATCTTTACCTACGGGGCCTTGAGAGGGCACTGCGCCGATAGCAAATGAACTGGCGTCGGTTGTAAGAATAAATGGCTCTTCAAAATTAGGGTATATGAGTATGGGGGTAGAAGTAAGTGCTCTTTTTAATTCGTCAAAAGATTTGACGCATTCTGAATCGAACTGGAAAGGTATGTCTTTTTGAAGTAATTTTGTCAAAGGTTTCGAAATCTTGGCGAAATTGGGGATGAATCGCCAGCTAACCCTAAGAAGGACTTGATATCTTTTGGGTTTTTTGGTTGGGGAAAATTTAAGATACAATCTACCTTTGAGGGGTTAGGCTTCACGCCTTCGGGAGTTATAAGGTGGCCAAGATAAGCGACCTCTTTGCGAAGAAACTCGCATTTGTCGGGTTGGATCTTTAGATTAGCTTTTCGCAATCGTTTGAAAACTTCAGAAAGTCGGGCTATGTGCTCATGTATAGTCGGAGAATAAACGATTATGTCGTCCATATAGACTAAACATCTCTCGTTTTGAACACCTAAAAGAATATTATCCATTACCCTTTGGAAGGTGGATGGAGCGTTTTTAAGACCGAAGGGCATTCTAACGAATTCAAAATGACCATTATCAACTGTGAATGCTGTTTTTTGGATGTCTTTTATATCGATTTCGATTTGGTGAAACCCTGAAGCTAAGTCGAGAGTGGTGAAGTATTGGCATTTGCCAAGTTGGTCAAGTAAATCCGAAATGTTCGGTAGGGGGTATTTGTCGTCAACAGTAAGTTCATTTAGTTTACGATAATCGACGACGACACGCCATTTTTGGGTACCAGATGCGTCTAGTTTTTTGGGAACTACCCAAACTGGGGATGACCATGGCGAATTAGACGGACGTATAATGCCTTGGTCAGGCATCTTCGATATCTGACTTTTTACCTCTTGTTTGTGTATTTGTGGGTACCAATATGACTTTGTGAAAGAGGGTTTCGCGTTATTAGTGTCTATTGAATGTTTAATTTCGTTTGTGAAGGTCAGTTGGTCACCTTCTAAATAGAATATGTCGGAATATTCGAGGCAAAGTTGAGAAATAAGTTCGGCTTCCTCATCGTTCAGATGTTCTAAACGAAGTTGTTCCATAATTGTAGTTTGTCTATCAGGTTGGGTTAAGTTTTGTGAGTAATTTTCGGAAAGAATGTTTACGGAAAAATTGGTTATCGGTTCGAGTTCCAAATTGTCGAAATTAACAGTTTTGGGGATAGCATTTGCATTTAAAACTGAAGTAAGATATTCGCCTTTTTCATTAATTTTAACAAGGGCACGGGGAAGATAAACTTTTTCTATTTCAGCGGATGATAGGAAAGCCTTCGTATTAGTGAGGTTACATTTTAATTTACATATTTGTTCTGTTCGGGGTTCTATAGAGATTGTATTAACAGGGATGCAGTTATTGAAAGTTGAAGGGTTCTGAGTACGCATGACAGTATCATCCGTAACTTTGTAGAGAGGTA
Source organism: Octodonta nipae (assembly GCA_034190945.1). Classification (NCBI taxonomy): domain Eukaryota; kingdom Metazoa; phylum Arthropoda; class Insecta; order Coleoptera; family Chrysomelidae; genus Octodonta; species Octodonta nipae. Next base: position 26,292,961 of record CM067219.1, on the reverse strand, counting down.
AGGTTTTAAAATTAGTCACAAGTTGTTTGCTGTTAAAGTCTATAACGCAGTTATAATGTTCAAGGAAATCTGAACCCAGTAATCCGTCGAATTCAATGTCGATGTTGCAAATATATACCTTGTGTGGGTCGGCGACGTTGAAAGGTACAAGGGTGGATTCGTTTATTAAGATTTTCTGATCAGTGATTCCTTGGATGACTACGTTTTCGGGAAATCGTTGTTTAAATCGTTGGCAAGTTTCGGGCTTAAATATTGACAGTCCTGCTCCGGTGTCAATAAGGAGTTTGTATGTATTGGAAGAGTCTGTGATGTAGTAAAGGTTTTTCGAATTGACCGAAAGAAGTGGCCTTACAGAAAATTCTGTTCGGGAAAGTTTAGGTTTGGGTTGAAATCGTCCAAGTTCATCGTTTGAATTTGTGTTTGAAGATCGGAGATCTCGTGATCGGGAGGTTTTGTTTCTACCGGGGTAGTCTGAAAATTTTGTCGGGAAGAAAACTGTTCGCTATCGTAATATTCATCGTATTGTTGGTTATAATTATCATTACAAACATTTTCGCTGGAATGATATTCGAATTTGTCGTGTTTTTGTGTATCAGGGTAATAATAGTCTGGTACGGTTTTGTATTCAGTTGGCGTTTGAAAGTTCTGTTGCTCATTGTAAGAAAAATCATAGTTATGTTCATGCGGATCGAATTGTTCATTGTTTAAGTGATCAGTTTTCTGTTGTTGTTTGAAAAAAACTCGGATTTGGCCTGAAATTACTAGAAGTTGGGGTTGGTCTACTTGTTGAGGGTTGTTGTTGTTGGTGAGAAAACTGAGGCCTATTATTAAAATTCGTAGGTTGATTAGCAGACTGATTCGCATAATATGGGCGATGGCCCGAGTAATTTGGGTGAGAATTTTGGTTAGTCTGGGATTGTCTCATTCTGATGAGGCATTCGCTGCTGAAATGTCCTATTCTTTTGCAAAACGAACATTGTTTTGGGGGTGGACCATTATTCGGTTTACGAGTCTGTTGGGGTGCATTTCGGTTGACTGAGAATTTTTGAGTTTCCAGATTGGACAGCTGTAATTCTCTTTTAATACGGGAAATGGCGGTCAGGATATCTCTGGGATCACTGGCTCGCACAATTTGGCCAATTTTCGGCTCTAGACCCGTAAGTAGGCTAGTTAGAGCCATTGACTCAATTAAGTTAATCTGGGCCTGTTTCTCCTTCACAGTTAAATTTTGTTTATTGACAGCTGATAACATTTTTGCTTGGTGCGTTTGAAGCCTAGCTGAAAATGTCAATGGAGATTCGTTGGGTAATTGCCTCATTCTTTGTAGGTCTTGAATAAGGGCGGAGAGATCCCTTGGATCTCCAAAATGGTTTTCTAATAGACTTTGAATATCTGCTAAATGGCTGGGGTCACGTGAATTAACTAGTTCAGCCGCTCGTCCACGGAGCTTGTTCTTAATGTGGAGAATTAACAGAACTTGTTGATTATCAGATGCCATATTATATGCGGTATTGCAAGAACAGATAAATGTGTTTAAAAATATTGGGTTCCCATCGTATTCGGGAATAATGGCGAAAATTTCTGAGAGCTTGTAGGGCTCTACATTTTGTGCTACAGCTCTAGTTTCTGGCATTTTGTAATTTTACTCAAGATTGTGCAATATTAGGAAAATACAAAGCTTGGGAAAAGCGAAGTAAATAATTGCGATTGTAATTAAAATGAAGAAAAAAATGAGAAATAAATGTTTTGTTACTGGTTCTAAAATAAGTATAAATTAAATAAAGGTATAAACGTAAATAAATATTTAGAATATCTTAAACTATCAAAATAAAATTTCAAAATTCGTTCTTGGGTAAATATTTAGGATGGTTCATTTAAAATAGGAAAAATGATAGAACTGTTTGTTCAACAATTATTAAATATTGTAACTTTTTTTAAACGCTTACGTGATTATTCCTATCATAGGACTTGTTCTATCCGTCACTGAACACTGGTTAGCCGCTGCTTGTTCCCTTGTTGAGCTCGGTAGTTGGTGTCCAAGTAGGTTCTTTGTATCCGCGAAGGTTAGGAAACCACCGTAATTAGTTAGAATGTTTCTTGTTCTAATTACGTCTGGAATATCCTACTGACTGCGCCACTTTTAGATTTGGTTTCACTAAATTCACTTTTTAAAAAAATATATTTATTACAAAAATCATATGTTTAAGTTACAAAGACAATATTATAGGTATGAAGTTAAATGAAGATAATGAACACTGAGAATTGTTTTCGGTTACATTTATAACGTAAAAATGCTGACGCTATGTCATCAGTTTTCATGTGAACAAAGCGTCTACGTGATTTCTAAGAATTCTAGGAAGTTGTAATATGATACTTGTGTGAAGTCAATTACGGTTCAAGCACCTATGGTAACTTTAACGTGTAAATTGTAAGTTAGTGCACTTCTCATATAACATATATATATATATATATATATATATATAATATCCTCTCATCCTATATTTAATCTTCCTTATATATACAACTGCTTATGGGTTACGAAATGTTGCATTTCCATTTCCGCCACCATGTATATGCATGTCTGTATAGTATTTTTGCACCACCCTGTATAACTGTAATTCTACTGCATCTTCTATTCCAAGAAGCCTATAAATTCAAACGCGAATGGGCTTCCATGTATAATTATTTTAATAGTTAAAATTGCACTCTACTCTATATTTTAAACACCCTATATATGCAACTGCTTAAGTGCCACCCACGAAAACAATGATTTCTAACATATCTGGAATCGCCCTGTATAATTATAATATACAACAATTACTTTACCGCTAAACAATATCCACGCTTGCTCGCCAGTTCCAGAAGTACATGCTCTAAGTATCTAACAGCATTGGACCCTCAATGTTTTGAGTCTGGCGGCGGCGGCACTGTCGGTTGTTCGGCGTTGGCAGTATGGACATAAATAATGAATTTTTATTATATTTTATTTGATGAACGAACCAATATCATAAATTAATATTAGCATTCTGCCCTGAAGGTCGTCAGCAGCTACTAAACAAAACAAAAATAAAGAAAATTGGTTGAGAGACAGAGGAGTAAATGGTACCTAATGGTTTTGTCTTTGCCTATTTATATATGGATATTTTACCTATACATTCCAAAATATACGACACAGTTAGAGAACACAGTAGCCGATACAAGAAGCGAGCAAATGAAGTACAAATGAATAAACAATAAATTACCGAGTATCACAATAAGCGGAAATTGAATACATAGAAGAAGTTATACCAAACACTTCTAACTTAAAACCCTCACAGACCACTCAAAAACCAATTGGAAAAAGCTATGCAACATCAGAGGATCTATAATACATATAACTTTTTAAAATTTTATTAATCGTTCTTCATCCTAACCTCCACCTTTTACGATCCTCTCAAACTCTCCCTGTCGATGGCTTAACCAAACTCACATCGCCAGTTTTCCTGGGGCTTCCTCTTTTTCTCCTTTGATTCAGTTTTCAGCCAATTATTTCATCTTTCTTAGCATGTATGACAGGTCGCCATGGCATTCAGCCATGATCGCTTGATATTTGATAATTCGCGAAGTAGAGCGTAAAAACAATGTCTTCTACTATCTGGATTCCCATATTTCTACATTTAACTATCCAACTGGTCTAATGCAGCATTAAATAAATGTTATCCGAAATCTTACGAGGTTTTATTTCAATTTTTATACAGCTTGTCATATTAGAATATAGCGATTTGACAGCATATATATTTATTTACCGACTTCCAAAAAGGAGGAGGTTATCAATTCGTCGTCACGTTTCTTTTATGTTTGCTCAGTAATTGTTCAAAAACGGCTTGGGCAATTTTGATGATATAAACGGCATTGTATTAAAGAATATCATAGAAAGGTACTATATAATTTTCTATAACGTGAGATTTACGGTTTTCCAGAAAATCAGAAAAAGCAGTAATTAAGGGAATACACTTCAGTGCATTTTTATAAATTTACCGTTTTCTCTAAAAAGGATCAACAGATATGAATATTTTAAATGTAAATAATTAAAACATATCGTATTTTGTTTAAATTAGATTAACAAGAAATTAGTAGAAATGAACTTATAATACCTTAATTTGTAGGTTGATGGTTTAGCTCTACTATTATTAATTTTGACACCAAAAGGTAAATAACCAAGAGGTATCGAAACAAAAGTATAGATAGCGATATCGATAATAGTGTCGACACAAAAGGTGTTGACATCAATTTAGCGCCGGGAGAACCCTAGAATCCAAGAAAATATTAATTTAGCGGGATGACAACTCAAAATATTAATTAGCGAGAAGTGAAGTGTCGATACCAAAAATTCCCAGTATCGAAACCAAAGTATCGAGTTTTACAAGCTTTTATTTAGTTTCTGCAGCCCCATTGTCTGTAATCAAATATTGCAAATGAATTTTAGACCACATGCTGATGTCCGATTGAACGAACATTTCGCACACACATTTGATTCGTATGACAGTGTATGATTGGTTAAGTAACTTCATTAGAAATCCAATAGGGGGAACTCCCAAAGAAGATGGACCCAAGATATCTGATAAAATGGAATGGGTATCAAACAAATACACATATATGTATCCACATCACAAGAAAAGTATCGAAACCAAAATACCCGGTATAGAAACCAAAGTATCGATGTTGGTATCATTCCAGTAACATCGCAACGACCCTAAATATAATCATACTGATTACAGATAGTACGTGTCTACATTTCAATACTTTTGGTAATTAAAATTCTATAGAATAGCCGTAATATGCAATCTTTTTGTTAGTTTGTGGTTTTCACAACATTTGCATTTTGTGAACTTCTTGGTTTATTTTTTATCCGACTTGACCATACAATGTATGGCATCACACTCCCTCTAAGGCACACATAGTGTGCCCTTAGGGGAAAATTCACTAAACCCCCCAGATATACTACATATCAAAAGGGTTTAGCTCTATGGGAGCCCTTGCTAGGTTATCAGACCCGGGATTGCTATGTCAATTAAGGTTGTTTTTCTAGAGACTTTATCTACCAAAACTATATCTGGTCTATTGTGAGTAACAGTCCGATCGGTCAATATCGTCCGGTCCCAGTACAGTTTATAGTTGTTATTTTCTAAAATAGATTCTGGTTTGTATATATAGTAGGGTGTTCTTACCGACTGTGATAGCTGGAGATTCAGCGCTAGTTCCTGGTGCAGTATTTTTGCCACAGCATCGTGTCGTTCTTTGTATTCAGTTGCAGCGAACGCTTGGCAACCTCCTGTGATATGCTGGATAGATTCAGATGTTTGGCAACCATATCTGCATCTGTCGTTGTTGATAGAAGGGTCTTTGACGATGTACTTTAGATAGTTCTTAGTTGGAGTTACTTGTTCTTGGATTGCCAATATAAAGCCTTCCGTTTCAGAAAACATATGACCAGAGATCAACCAGTAGTTCGACGCTGAACTGTCGACATAATCTTGGTTGACGTCGTTTATATGCCTTCCATGAAGCGGCTTCTCTTTCCATTTGAGCAGTTTCTGATCAGTTGTCTGGTGGTATACTTGAACTTGTTCTGTCAGTCGCAGAGGTGTTAAGTCATCAACTTGACATATGACTCTGTGTAGATCAGAAAATTCTGCTAGTTTCTGGAAATGATTAAGCAAATTGGAAATTTGTTGATCACGTAACTTGCCTATATCTGCCAATCCTCTTCCTCCTTCATACCGTGGCAACGTTGTACGTTCGACGGAGCACTTTGGATGGTGATTTTGAGCTTTTGTTAGTAGAACTCGAACTTTTCGTTGTAGTTGTTCAATGTCAGTCTTGCACCATTTAACTATTCCGAATGAGTAACTGAGTACTGAGCACGCGTAGGTGTTAATAGCCTGAAACAGATTTTTACTGTTAAGCTTAGTTTTCAACAGTCGTCTTACCCTTCTATAGAACTCTGTTGATAGGTCCTTTTTCATGGTGGAGTGATCAATTCGTTGAGCCTGCTTTATTCCAAGGTATTTGGAAGTATGACCCTCCTCCATGGATTCAATTGAGGTGCCATCTCTCATTTCGTAGCGCCCCTGCTGTATTTTGCCCTTCACTATATTGATAATTCGGCATTTGTCTAGGCCAAATTGCATATGGATGTCATTAGAGAACCCTTCTACTGTTTTAAGCATATCATGCAGCTGTTGTTTCGTAGCTGCCATAAACTTTAAGTCGTCCATGTATAACAAATGGTTTATCTTTAGTGCTTGTACGTTGTTGTGTTTGAGACTGAATCCAAAGTTAGTCGCGTTCAGTTGTGTGAGAGTGGGTTCATGGCAAGGCAGAACCACAGAGGGCTAAGAGAGTCTCCCTGGAATATACCCTTTCTGATTGGGATAGAGTCGGTTTGTATCGAACAGTCGGCTTCATTCAGAAAGATTTTGGTTTGCCAGGTAGTCATGACATATTCTAAAAGGTTAATAATACAATTATTTACTTTAGAGAGGTTCAGCACCTGAATGAGCCAATCATGTGGAACTGAATCAAAGGCCTTTTTGTAGTCCACATATGCCATGTAGAGATTTCGTCTTTTGGCGTGGGCTTGATTGCAGATAACGGAATCAATTATTAGTTGTTCTTTGCACCCCATCGAGTTTTTCGCGCATCCCTTTTGTTGTTCGGTAATTATGTTGTTTAGCTCACAATGTCTGAAAAGGCGATGCACGACTTTATAAGTTTGTATAAGGTTGGGAAGCAAGTGATTGGTCTGTACTTTGCTGGGTCCTGTGTACATAGGTTATCCTATTATTATTATTAGTTTTATTTGAAGACCTGCCAGACATTCTGAAACATTTCGGTATAAGGCCAGTTGTGTCACAGTCCAGAAAGGTATTTGTCACAAATAATTTTAATGGAAACTCTATAACGGCAGTTTGTACTTTAGATATTCCATTCAATACCTTGTAAGTTTAATAATTAAATTCGAATTTAAGATGAATTCATATTGGAGCAATGTTTCATTATAATTACAAAATTATTTTCACTTACCTTTCCGTGATGTTCCATTTCTGTTCAAATGTACTAAATTGTCACATTTCAACACTTCACAAATATTTTCGAATTAGCTATACCTCTACTAATGCAGAGGACCAATATGTAATCGTACATACTTATCTACATAATTTTCATCCAATATTTTTGAATTATTTTTAACTTTTTTTAAAATCTGAATTGAAATTGCTTAGTTTCCCTCCATGTGAAAAGTGTTTTAGTTTTGCAATTTAAACATGTCATTTTGTACAAATATTTTTTAATCATATTTCTATATTTTTCCACTGGCAATGATGATTAAATTGCAGAGAAACAATGTGTAGTCCCATAGAATTTACCTTCATGAGTAAAGAGATAGATCGTGTGCCAATTTTATTAAGAAATGTTAAACTTCTTCAATTATTCTAAAATATAGGCCAAGGGCTAGCTTACGAAAAATGCATGTGATCGAACATTTGGACTGTAGAAATAAAATTATAATTATATTTAAACACTAAAATAGGGTTAGGTTAGGTCCAGGAAACAAATATATCATTGAAAAATATTTTGAAATAGGTGTAGGTATTCAAATTTTTATATACAGCGTCTGGTCTATAACTATAAAAAAAACGATATAATTTTTTGTGACAGTTTGAATTCTAACTGCAAATTAATTGAAATCTCTATAATATATTTATATTTATCATCGATAGCTTCTTTCACAAACTTGGAAAGAGATTAATGCGATAAATAAATGCGGGTTGTATACATTACTCCTAATATACTCACTGACAAAGAAACCCCAACACCCAAAATGTTTCAATGTCTAAGTACTTCTTGGGAAATAACACCACAGTTTAAAGAAAATTGCTGTACATTCCAAACGTTTCGGGGTCTAGGTCAGACCCCGTTGTCAATGGTTAAGAAACTATGGATAAAAAGGCACAATTCTAAGATGCAAATTAAAATATTTGACAATGTGTATTCATTTATAAGGGCTATTAGTGTTTCATGGGTTGCGTACAGTTTCTTTATCCAGTAATTTTGTATACTATCTAGTCCTGGTGCTTTCCAGTTATGGAGGTGCTTCTTAATGTTGGATCTGTCTTCCGTTGTAAATGGTTGGTGTTGCATGGCATCACAATTCTGAAATGCTTCCTCCTCCTCATTAATCCAGCTGGCTCTGGAGTTATAGGAGATTGTTGTGAAAAGCTGTGTTTTCTAGAATTCCTCGATATCTGTTTTACTGGGGTAACTAGGGGCTTTATAACCATTGATGTTGTTAAGTTTTCTATAAAACCCTTTTTCTGTTTGTCGGAAAAGTGTGTTGTCTAGTTTTCGTTAGTTACTGGTTTTGTACCTTCTCAATCGACTTGTGTAGACGGAGAGCTTTTGTCGTAGACTGTCCTGACACTGCTGAGATGTGATGTTTTCTCCATCCCACTGGGAGTGTATTCGGTTATTGTCCATGATAGTCTTCACAAGCTTTTCTATTCTGTTGTTTCCGACCCCTCGTTGGAACTCGGTCAGTCTTCCAACGTCTTCCCTTCAAGTCTTCTTTGCCAAGGTGGTATTCGAGGTGTTTGTGTAAATTGGGGAGGGTCTTGCTTTGGTCTTATTGCGACTCCAATTGATCTGCAGATGGAAGTTGCAGCACAGTAGATGATTGTGTGTAGCGACTCGTAACGAATTAGCACCTAAAACATAGTTTGGCAAGATAAATTTGTTCATAGCCTGATCTTAGTTTGTAAAGAGCTGGTCTAGTCAGTGGATATGTTCCACTATACTCTATAAGAGCTCGTTCCATTTCTGCTTGAATCTTCTCAAGCAGGTCAGCGTTGGTTGGTTGTTCTTGTAGTTCTTGAGTCTCGTCCGCTCTTTGTGCCAAAGGTGATTTTTTTTATTATTAAGTTTGTTAATAATGTGTTTGTTCACCGCGGTTATCTACACATTCCCCAACACATCTTGACATTGTTTCAATAAGGTGGTCTATTTCTTCTTGAGGAATACTATCCCAATCTACCCATATTTCATGTCTTAGAACATCAAAGGTACGTGGGGGCTTGGATACATATCCGAGCCTTCTACCCATCATTGAACATCTCTGGAATATGTTCTATAGGCGAAAGATCGGGGAATCTGGGCGGCCACCGCAACAGATTCACATGGGTCCCTTCCAAAAAGTTTAGATTAACTTTAACAACATGAGGCTGAGCATTATTTTGTTGAAATATGGGATACATGAGTCAATTAAGGTAAGGGAGTACATAAGGCTCCACTACTTCCTGAAGCTATAGTTGCGCTGTCTACTTACATGTGCAATAGCACCCCATAACTTTACGCCTGCTGTTCGGTGAACATGTCGCTCAAAATCAAATAGAGGTTGATGTCATCTAACACATATACCGCTATCGCCCTTAAGAGGAAGGGTCACCGACTAAGAGAGAGCAGATTATATCTGTTTTCTGAATGATAATTGTGGCATTTCTGGTTTTTATTTTTTCTGAGTTCTTTGGGAATAACACTACATAAACTAGAAAGTCTGTATATTTTAAACGTTTCAAGGTCTAAATCAGACCCCGTTTTCAATGGTATTAAAACAAAATGAACCTGAAATTAAAAAAATAAAAGGATTCGCAATGACAAATACCGTAATGACAATTTGACATTAATGTTTGACAATAAAACTGATGTTACTAAAGGAATTTATTACAGATTTGATATATACAGCGTAGCACAAAAATATTTAAAGATCATGTAAAATAACAAAGCTTCTTTCAAATTGGAAGAATTTCGTGTGGCGTTCCTAAGTATGACTTTGTTATTCGCCGAAAATGAGACCAAAGAAATTCTGATGTTCCAGAGATTTCATTAAAGTCATAAAGGAAAACCTAGGAAAAACCTTATGAACTATCCCGATATAGGGTTATTCGAAAGGATATTACCATTATTAATTTCATCCTTGATTATTGGCAACCAGGAACGGCTGAATTCTATAGAAGTACTAGCTATATAATCACTTACATTTAATAAAATTAAAGCACTCTTTTAGCTCTCGTTTTGTGTTGTGTTCTTCTTTGTGTACGAGTAATATGGTTGAATTTTGAAATTGTATGCTATGGCCAAGGTTCCAGGCATGTTCACAAATTTGTGACTTTTCGAATTGTCATGTTTTTATATAATTTTTGTGTTCATTTATTCGAACATTTATGGGCCTAGAGGTTTCTTCAATATAAAATTTGTTACATTCGCAACGAATCTTATTAATGCAGTTTTTTGAGTTTGTGTGACGTTTTTTGGTTTAGTTTTTGATAAAATTGATTTCAGTGTATTTCTTGTTTTGTAAGTTGTTTTAATATTAAATATGTTCATGTAAGTCTTGAAGAGAGTGTTCCTAAATACAATCTAAAGGTGTTTTCTCTTGTGTAAATTTTTTTTTTTCAAATTTTTCCATGTAAATGTTGCTCAAGGCAGGGGACATTCAAGAACACAAAACAATAACCAACATTCAACATCATTGATTTAACAATATTAAATTTAAACATCTCCTTCTAGGTCTTGCGTTTCGTTGTCAGTGAGTACCTATATAAATGTAGGTATTTAGTACACTATACAATTTCTCTCAGGTAAAAAATAATATAATCCGCAGAAGGTAACTCCTTTTAAACTTCATGAGGAAAGTCAGTAGGTGGGAAACTTTTTAATTTTCCAAAATTTTCGGAAACGAGGCAAAATTATGAGCGATGCTAGGGAGTTTTCTTGAGGGGTGGGGTCAGATGGCCAGCTCAGTGGCTACAGCCAACTGTCGACTGTATTAATTGTATGTCATTCTTCAGATTTTTTTGGGTACAACGAGTTTTATAAGGGGGCAGCGGCCACCTTCGCCCTCCCCCCCCCCCCCCGCTAGCTATGCCCAGGGGCAAAATTTGTCAATTTTATGATGTACGAAAGTTTATGACCATTATCTTGCCTTTCACTTTAATTGGTAAATAATACCTACCTTGAGAAACCCAAAAAAAATATGGGACACACATCGGCAACATGTTAGACGAGAGGTATCTTAGTTTATTACTATTATGTTGAAATTTTTGGATTCCCTAAAATTATTATTTTAATCTACTGGTCAGATTGTCCGACAAATATCTTGGCCATTTTCCTACACCAGAAAAATTTCCTTTTAAGATATTTGTTTTTTATTTTCATTATCTAAAATAAAATATTTTAGGACCCTTAATGTGGAGCATTATTGAAAGAAGCTGGAAAATATATTTTTGAAATTGATTAGTTCTGTACACTTAAATCATGCTTATATAATTAATAAAATCTACATTATAAGAACTTTTTATTTTGGGATTTTTAGCATAGAAACTTCTGATCCTTATCGGATTTTTGGGACCGTCAAAAAATAATTAGAATTTAGTTTGTTGTAGGTATGAATATATTTTTATTTTATATTTCGATCTTTTCATGATCTTAGAAATTTTTTAAAATTTTTCCGTTGTTTAGGTATATTAATAACTATGCCTATCAACATGAAATAAGAATAACCTAGTTAATTTTAAAATACAAATACTTACATGGTCTACAAATAGTTAACTCTAAAAACAAGATAAAGTTTATGTCAACTAATTTTGCCACAGAATGGCTAGTCATTTGCATTGTTGTGTTTGATTGCTTCTGGTATGTACCGCAAAAAATCACTGGTTCATTTGAAATGATATATATTTCATATATTGGGGAAGTATAATTGTTTATTGGTTTGTTGCTTTTATGGTTATTTTTGTACATATGTCATCTCCTACATTTCTCGTTTTATTGACTTGAACCACATTGCAGAATTTTTGATTTTTCATAGTAAAAAGTGTGTTTTGTTTTCGCGATGTGGTTGGTCAAAGCTGTTTTATTTCTTTATCGTAATTATGGTAGTTTAGTCTATTTTTAATACTGGATTATTTGCCCATATATGACCCGACATTATTCTTTTTTTTCCTTTTTAATTTTGTAAAATGTTTATTCAATATTATAACACATTTTTTAAATTTTACTTAGGGGAGTATTAGATATTTTTCAGGTAATTTCATTGTTTTCTTACTATTATTGATTCCATGAGATGGTGATAATACTTGTATTATTTAAGGGCTTTTTTGTTTCCAAACTGATTCTAATCTATATTCTGGGTCCGATGGGCTGATAGATTTATGGGTCAGCTAGGTCTGTAATGACTGATTTTCTTTATCGGGTATTGGCTGGTGTTATTTAAAATGTAAATATCTTCCAGACCTCGTTTTGTAAACCATGTTTTTTTCATATTGTTACAAGAATTCATCTGGCAGCTGGTGCAATCGGCCATCAACCAATTCGTGGAAGGGACATTATTCCGATACTTCTGGGAATCCGAAATGTTTCGTCTCTCAACAGGCCGACCGCTGCCGTTACTGGGAATTTTCTGAAAGCTTCCAGAACATGAAAGTAGTTTCCCGATAGTTCGTTGACTTGCCAGAATAATTCTAAGGGCAATATATAATTTCGGACCACTGGCGATGGGGTTATTCAGTTTTCGCAGGTCGTATTGTATAGTTAAGATAAAATGTAAATAGTTTCTGTGAATATAAATTGTGTTAAGGTAGTTGAAATAAATTAGAGTGAGTTGGACTGTGTTTTTAAATAAATGCAAGAACTGAACAGAACCCATGTGTGAAAATAAAAAAATAACAATATGTTTTTGATGGTGGAATGTCATGTAAAGAAAAGTAAATGACGCCGTCTTTTTCAATTTCTACGGTAAATTTTAGTTTCTTGGTGAAATGGTTCAATATTATTTGAGTTCTATTTTTTTGGATTGCTAATATACAGCTATCATATCATACATTATGAAAAAGAAAGGTAGACCGAAATCAAACTTCGCTATTACTATTTCCTCTCGGTCTTCCACGACTAGCTGAGTTTTGCACTGAAATTAAGGCACGATTAATTCGACTAATTTGCTTATGATTTGTTTTTGTAAGTACCTAAATAAAGTTGAGTTTTGCATTTTGTAGTAGCTTTCAAATCTGCACAAACTGTGGATAATAAAAATATAAACGAAAACACTTGTACCTGCTCGAAAATCAACTTAAAGTGGCTACAATCTTCTCTCAGATCTTAAACCAGTCACTTATTGCACCTTACAGTTCTTATGTTTTTTGTCATTTTTTAAAAGGTGTTTTCTTATATTTACTGGTGTTTCCTCAACTTGTAGGTGACTTATGTCAAATCAAACGGATTCTACGAGAAATAATGTAAACCATTTTTTTGCATGGGAATCTGTCACTGGATATATCTCCAGATAGTTTTTTCTAATTCTCAAATCACATCATCTTACAGTTAAATTGAAAAGCATTATGACATTTATTATGTCATACAATTGACGGGTTTTGCCGCTTACTACCCACAAACTCCGTTCCCGAGAATTTTTGCAAATAAAAAGGGGTCTCTGCAAATTGAAGCTACTCACGTAGTTTCAGAAATATAATAACAGATTATCAAATGAATTTCACCCCTTAACATGACCCTTTTGCCCAGACAATTATAATAACTAGCTATCGCCCAGTGGTCGAAATTCGACCAATTGTGTCAATATCTCTGGCAGGTTAAGTAACATGAAAATTTTATCGTGACATTCTATCCTAGGACTTTAGGGAGAACAGCAATTACACAGAACGGAACCTCTGAGTGATAGTTTCCTTGAAAATCCTAGATGTCGGTCTTACATCTCGCTTCTACAAATAAGTAACGAAATTCAAGTTTTTTTTCAGATATAATTCATAAAACTTTATTTGTGTTCAAATTCGTAATTCTTAATTTAATATGACAACAATTCAACTGCTAATGGGCTACCCTACATATTTATTTTTTCTAACCCCCCTGTATAGCTATAATTGCACTCAATTCTCTAACATTTATTAAAATCCCCATTATAATAATTCCATCTCATTATATATTTCCACCACCCTGTATATGCAACTGCTTATGAACCACGCATAATATTTTTTATTTTTCAACCACCGGGTAAACCATTCTGTATATGCCACTGCCTATGACCCATCATATTTACTCTTTTTGTTTATGAAATTTTTAATTATCTTCTGTAACTATAATTCTACTCCGACCTATATTTCAATCATTATATATATGAAACTCTTCGTGTTCTACTCTATAAATCATTTCCTTTTCTAACATTTTTTATCACCATCCTGTATATCTATAATTGCTCTTACCCTATATTTCATCTTAACTATATATACAACTGCTTATGGGTTACGAAATGTTGCATTTCCATTTCCGCCACCCTGTATATGCATCTATGTATAACATTTTTTGCACCACCCTGTATAACTGTAATGTTACTGCACCTTCTATTTCAAGAACTCTGTAAATTCAACCGCTAATGGGCTTTCCTATGTAATTATTTTATTAGTTATAATTGCACTCTACTCTATATTTTAAACACCCTATATATGCAACTGCTCATGTGCCACCCATGAAAAAAATGATTTCTAACATTTCTGGAATCGCCCTGTATAATTATAATATTCAGCGATTACTTTACCCACTAAACAATAACAACGCTTGCATGCCACTTCCAGAAGTACATGCTCTAAGCATATAACAGCATTGGTCTGTCTATATATAATAACTCAATGGTTTGAGTCTGGCGGCGGCGGCACATTCATTTGTTTGGCATTGACATTATTGACGTAAATAATGAATTTTTATTATATTTTATTTAATGAATGAACCAATATTATAAATTAATATTAGGATTCTGCACTGAAGGTCGTCAGTATCTACTAAACAAAACAAAAATGAAGAAAATCGGTTGAGAAACAGAGGAGAAAATGGTACCTAATCGTTTTGTCTTTGCCTATTTATATATAGATAATCGAATTCCAGTAACAGATTTTCTAATGGTAGCGACTTTTACAGAGCAAAAACGACACCAAGTAAATACGAGGGAGGAAAGAAACAGTATTATTCCACACACAAACACAATCACTAAGACATGAGACCTACATTGTATGTGACAATCAAACACACGAAATCAAGAGTTGAATATAGTCGGTCTAAAAATGACTTAAATCAGACCTTGTGGAACCCATCAGAGAATCTCTGCAAGATGCATCAAAGGACGCAGGGTGGTCTTCAGACCAGTCATATTTTAGTTTGGGTCACATCAGCATTTTCTGTTATTGGTGAATCTGAAAGGGAAAGTATATTCGGAGAAATACTGAAACACTAAGAAAATCACCAAAATGAAGGGGACACTTTACTAAAAATGCACTTGAAGTGTGATACTTACCCACCGACGTTCTAGTATGAGTTTATAAAAGACCAGGCACCTTTCTTGTAGAATAATGGACTTGCGTCAATTTTTTTGAAAAATTGGTATGTTTTAGGAGTTGATTTTCTGACAAAAGGAGTCCATGGGCTCAAACAGATTCTATGATTAGTTTTCGAGAATGTTAAACATCGAAAATGCCTCGATTTTGATAATAGATTTCTAATGATAGACATGTTTTATTTCCGTTTACTGTAGAAATCGTGATTTGTACATTATTTCACAAAACAATTACAATAATTTTTTGTGGATTTTTTTACAACACTGATTGTGTAATAAGATCTTAATCTTATTACACAATTAATATTAAAGTAATAATCTCTTGGAAGTCCTGAATACAATTTACATTGAAAGTTATAAATATAGCTACAGAGGGCACATTTTATTATTAACTATTAATGAGTAACCCTGTACAAACCATTCGTACTGCAATATTAATATTACATCATCAAATACACAATCTGTCATTATACTCGACATGATGAGAAACTTATTCCATTAGCTCTACATATTAAATAAAGGTAGTTTTTACACCACCCCCTAGATCTAAATTTTCTCCATCAATTTTGTCTGTTATTACATTTTTACGTTTGCAAATGTTGAGTGTTTAAGTGAGCAGACTATAAATAAAATTGTATGACGAGTTTTCGAGATTTAAGGTGGTAAACATAGGAAATGTCTCATTTTCATGATCAAATTTGTCATAATAGACGTGTTGTATTTTCGCTTATTGTGTTTCGTTTGCGTTTATTGTAGAAAACGTGATTTGCACATTATTTGACATAAATATTGCCCAAAATGATATTATTAATTATCTTTGATTATAGGGTGTCTCCAATAAAAGTAACATGGTATTTTAGAAGACTCATTTTTATTACATTTTTGAATACATAAGAAGATGTGATTGCACAATTAATATAATGTTGAGGAAATGAATTTTGGACGTGTTCATATATTATACAGTGTGAGTCGTAAATATTGCTTAAGTGGGCGGGCGTATATTATTTGTTTGGCGTTAATAAGTAACCCTGTATCCCATGTATTCTGCAATTTTTGTATTATATTAAAAAGATGTACGGCCCGTTACAATGATTGCAAAAACATTACAAATTAAAAGAGTAGTCTATTACGATAAATCTCATAAACAAGAATGTCTAATACTCTGTATCTCAAAAACTGGTAATAAAATTTCACTAATATTTTGAACAGTTAAACACTGATTATTTGTTAACGTAAAAATGTAATAAAATACATAGTTGACGGAGAATATTGAGAACTACAGCATGGTGTGAAAACTACCGTTTATTAATATGTAAAGTTTTTGCAATCAGTTTAATAGCTGCGAATGTAATGTTTAATGAAAATTGCAGCACGAATGGTTGGCAGAAGCTCATTAAGAGAAAAAAATAATATATGTCCTCTCTAGTTATATTTATGGTTCACAGTGTATATTATATGAAGTACATCCTAGAAATTATTACTTTAACGATATATTAATTGTGCATTATCATCTTCTTATGTTTTCAACATTGTAATAAAAAAAATTGTCTAAAAAAACGTATTACGTAGTTTTAAAACGCTTTGTAAAAATATTTATGCTAAATAATGTACAAACACGATTTCTACAATAAACGGAAATAAAATACGTCATCTTGAGAAATCTGATATGAAAAATAAAGCATATTCGATGTTTAACACCCTGTATCTCGAAAACTGGACATAGAATCTGTTTGAGTCCATGACATCTTTTTGTCAGAACATCAACTGTTACAACATAACGATATTTCAAAAAATTTGACGAAAGTCCATTTTTCCATAAGAAAGGTTTCTTTCTGTATTTCTCTAATACGAATACTAAACGAAATGTGGACGTTCTAGAGAGTAAGGCGAATTTATAATATCCCGGATTATACTTAAATTAGGCAAAATGGTTTATTTTGAAAGTCTGGTGCTCTAAATATTTTGCTATAAGACACTTCTGTCCTGGTCACGGTGTAATACACAGTAGTCGTGGTTCATTATTTGTAATAGACTATGTATGTTACAATAATTTAATATTCAGTCAAGATTTTTATCAGTTACGAAAAACAACCGATTGCCAGAAAAGCATTTAATAATATAATTCTATGAAATTAAATTTCGAATTTACATTTGAAAACCGTGCGAGAATACGACCTCGATATGAGATATTGTAAATTCACCTTACTCTCTCTCAAGTTCGCATCTCCTCGGGTTTGACCTTATGTGATTTTTTTAACCACAGCAAATAGGGTAAGGTATATTCGTGATATAGATAAATTCATGATAAATTCAATTCAATAATTCACCAGGATCTTTTCTATTTCGTTGGAGCGGCCGTCATCCTGCTTTGTATAATCGAAAGATTCGAAACTCCTGTAACTCTCCTGTAAATTAAAATGCGTGCAGGTGTAGAACTCTCACATACTTTCTGCTACAGTGCTGCTCTTTGGGATGCCGAAAAAAGTTAAATTGTGTAATATATCCGTTCTTTTTTATTATTTATGTGGGTATTGCAAAAGTAAGTTTACGCGATATACAAATTTTGTTACTTTTAGATTGTCTAATGACCCTGTCAAATCATACAGTCAGTTAAATCGACAGTTTTTTGAACTAGCTTAAGTCGTGAGACCGTTTTCTTAAGGTTTTTTTTAACATTTCCTTAGCACAGTGAAATTTAACTGTTTTTCTCTGTGCATTTTTTGTGTTTTTATCCATGTTTTTGCTATAGATACAATAAATTCTTAAAATGGAATTATTAAATAACAAATATTGTGTAAAATTTGTAACATTTATTGTTTCACGAACTTACCTTTCTGTTTATTTTCAGTATCAAAATACCTAAATATCTAAAAAAAAATGCCACCAGTACGAGATCCCTGAATTACTAGAAGCTGCAAGACTTGTTAGAGAGGAGAAAATGTCGCTTTACCGAGCAAGTAAGCGACGCGATATTCCTTGGAGAAGCTTAAAAGATTTTTTTAAATGAAAAATGAAGATGGTAATTGCAAAATTGCTAAATTAGGAACACCAATTGCTCTTACAGCAGAACATAAGATCAAGTTATTTAATTATATTATAAATGATAAGAAAAATAGCTCATAAACTTGTAAAACAAGCTGGAAGAGGTATTGCTGTGCCCATGCGTCACATATCAATCCGGAAGTAATCTCGTTGGCATCAGAAAATGGTGTTTATTTGTTCACGTTTCCGCCACACGAGTCATTTGTTACAGCCGCTGGATATGGGCGTTTACAAATCTTTAAAGGCTTGAAAAGCCTAACACAACCAGTTTTTATACTAAACTGAATCCAGCATGTCATTCCTAAGGAAGCTCTTACGCCATCTCTACTAACATCTAATGCTATAGCTAATGAAGACGTAACAGTTTTTACACAACAAAAGTCTAAAATTACCAACAAATTGATCCTACCGACAAAGCCATCTACTGCAAATCCAAATCGAAAGAAACGCGATTCAAGAGAGAAGTGTCTCAATTTGATAACTGAAGAACCATCGACTGTACCATGTATTCCTCCATCGCAGATTCCAAGGGCTTCAGCGAAGCTGCAGATCGCAGTTAGCCCAACATCTAAAAAAATAGTTTCTACTGATGATGATTGTATCTGTGAAATATGCGGTAGGAGATACTCTCTAGAAAAAGAGCTCCCAATTGTTGCGCATATATGTGGGTCCCTCTCCAGCTTCAAACGTGTTATTCTGACATTAATATCATTCATTTTGGTTTGTTCAAAATACTATTTTAAACAAAATTTGTTATAAAAATAATTTGGTCAAGTGCGAGTTGGACTCGCATACTTAGGGTTCCGTACCACCTTCAAGATTCGAATATTCCACTTTCAGACAAGCAGGGAATGAGTGTATTTTCTTATACTTACCCTTATAACTTTTAAAGGAAGCGTTTTAAATTTATAAAAAATATACACATTGATTTTCCACACATAGACTTTTTATTTTATCTGCTTTAGGATTCGCTTGATTTTTATCACAATACATATGTATTTAATTTTCTAATTTGGCCCCCAAAAAGTAACATTAGAGTTTTATTTTACTAATAAACTTTCAGAAATACCTTTTATAAGCTACTGTCTGAGTTTTGAGGCTCTGTAGATCGGAAGAAAAATGGCAAAATAGGTCAAAGTTTAAATTATAAATTATTAAATCTGTTATTCAAATTATTTAAAAATATAAATAAAATATATTTTTCAAATTTTAAATAGTGTAGTTTCTAAAGTGGGAATTAAGTCGATGTTTAATATTTTTAATATCTTTTAAACAAATGATTTAAAAATATGATATATTTGTAATTCACATAATGAGCCTTTTCTCTGATATATTACATGATGCGTTTGAAAATTGAATCTTTATTTTCCATTCAATTGTATAATTTGTCCCTAAAATTACTATGGGCGTTTTCTAGTAATTTATTTTCCGTTTAATTCTATTATTTGGAGGCCAAATAATAGAATTAGGTATTTTTTTCATATTTTTCCTATAAACAAAAAAAATGAGGTCTTAGAGTTTGGGAAATAACGGGGAGAATGGGTAATTTTTTTTAAATATTTTTTTGATATATTTTAAAATATTCATTTTAAAAAAATTAAAAAATTATATTTGTACCTATTGGTCATAATGAGTCCTGGGATTTGATATATTATATGACCCGTTAGAAACAATTAAAATAAATATTAGGGGTTTCTCCTTAATTTTCCAGTAAAGTTGCGGTGAGGGGCTATACCTAGATTTTTTTTCAAAATTTTCCAGCTTATGGTTTCGGAGATAAGGGGGGGGATGGGTAATTTTTTTATATTTTTGTTAATATCTTTTCATCTATTTATTTTAAAAATATGAAAAAAATATATTTGTTTTCGTCGTAATGAGCCCTTTCATTTGATATATAACATGAAGGGTTAGAAACAATTTTAATTTTATATTTTCCATTTAATTCTGTAATTGCCCCCCAAAATTAAAAGTAGAGGTTTCTCCTTATTTTCCCAGTAAACTTCAGGTCAGAACCTATATATCTATTTTTTTCAAAACTTTACGTTTTATAGTTTCGGAGATAAGGGGGGGAATGGGTAAATTTTGGTATATTTTCGTTAATATCTTTTTAAATCTTTTTTGTTTTGAATATGAAAAAATATATTTGTGTTCCTCAGAATCAGACCTTTCATTTGATATATTACATGATGCGTTTGAAATTTTTTTAATTTTTAAATTTTTATTTAATTCTATAATTTGTCCCCCAAAATTAACATTAATGGTTTCTCCTTAATTTTCCTGTAAAGTTCGGGCAAGGCTCTATAATTCCTATTTTTTTCAAAATTTTAGGCTCAGGAGTTTCGGAGATAAGGGGGGGGGGAGGTAATGGGTAAATTTTGGTATATTTTCGTTAATATCTTTTTAAATATATTTTTTTAAAATATGAAAAAATTATATTTGTGTTCCTCAGAATGAGACCTTTCATTTGATATATAACATGATGCGTTTGAAATTTTTTTTATTTCAAAATTTTTATTTAATTCTATAATTTGCCCCCCAAATTTAACATTAATGGTTTCTCCTTAATTTTCCTGTAAAGTTCGGGCAACGCTCTATATTTCCTATTTTTTTCAAAATTTTAGGCTGAGTAGTTTCGGAGATCAGGGGGGGGGAACGGTCGATTTTTTTTAGTTTTTTCCCTCAGAAGTACCCCTAAAATCAAATTTTTCACTTTTGCGATATGTACTCCTGATCGGGTGACCAAACTATACATTGATACCAAATTTCAACCTCTTCCGTCCACTAGTTTAGGAGAAAATGGCTGTGATGTGACAGAGGCAGAAATCCTGAGTGATATTATAAGGGTATCCGTATATTGTATATATTCTACGTGTTAGAATTTTCTTCGATATTATTACTTTTTCTAAAAAACTTCACTTCACACTGTTTTGAGATATGACATATTGGGCGAAATCAAAATTTCACTTCGGGCTTCAGTATGTGTAAATTTCAATTTTAAATTTAAAACTGATTTTACTCAACAACGTTTCGGTTTTGTCGGGCAGGTTTTAATTCCACTGAATATTAAAACTAATTTCAATAGACTTATTCCACGCTCTTTGTTGGTATTAAAAAAATTATATACCTATGTTGTTTTCCCGATCAAGTAGATTTTAGAAATTACCTTATATTCAACTGGTCCATTAAGAATTGGTCATAGTGTAATTTTTGTAAGAAATTTTAAAATATCCTAATTACAGTTTTATTGAAATAATTAATTCATGCTTTCAAATTTTCCTTTGTAATAATATACTACTATAAACGAATATAAATGTAGTTCTGAGTTGAGAGTTTTGAGGTTGAAATTTGATTTATGAGATGTAACTAACATATAGATAGAATTTTATCTCTACCGCATGTTTAAAATTGCTCTCTGGCTTCACGTTAATCTATCGGGTTATGTCGAACAATTCAAACAATGATATTTTAAATAACATTTGAGGATGAATTTTATGGGTGAAATTGGGATCAAAAGCTGTTGACAAGTCCACAATTGACAGCAATGAAAAGCATCACTCGTCAAGATTTCAAATCGTCGCCTCGCTCCGTTTTTCCAATTAAAATAGATATCAAACAGAAATGGTAATCAACTTAATAGGTCAAACAAATTGGGGATCAAAGTAATGCGCAATGGAATTCAAACATGTCTAAAACTAATAAAATATTTGCGCAACATATCAAACTCTCCCACATATTGACAAATAAGTGGCATCTTCCAGTATTTCTCGTAAAACAAGGGAGGCTAAATAACAGTGTATAGTACTGTATATCGGAAATTACTCAGTAAAGACACTAGCAGTAAAAAACTATAACTAAAATAACTAGAGAAAATTGTTATTTAGCGATACCGTGAGCTTCTATTTGAAAAACCTAGTCTTTATCTAAATTTCGCCTTGTAAAACATCTATGAATATGTTTGTTAAATCCCCACAAGAAGAAATCGATTCGGATAAAATCTGGAGATTTTGGTGGCCACGCCTACCAATCGATCTTTCATAAAAGGTGGTGTCTAGAAACCTTCTTATCTGTTCAACCATAATGTGGCGGAGTCCAATCTTGTGTACCGTTTTGTACACAGTAAGGATATTCCTGAGCGCATTATCGACAATTAAGACAATTTACTGCACCATTTCACCAAAAAGTAGCTTTATCGGAAACCATAAAATGATTTACAAGTTGTAATCGTCGATCAGGATCATCTTCTGTAAGCTCATAAATAACATGAAATTTGTACTTTCTTTAATTTTGCATTAAACGACTGGCTTACAGCTCTCTGTCGAGCAATTTCCGTTGTTTTGTGTGAGGGTTTTCTAGTAACGTAAATAAAGCATTTATTTTTGTGCCAGCACATGTTTCGTCATGGCTTCGTAACTCATCTCAGTAAAACACCATTACTAAAATTTCTAAGTGTTCTCTGTCTCTCTTTCTCTCTCTCTCTCTCTCTCCCTCCCTCTCACTCTCTCTCTCTCTCTGAAAAGAAGGTTTGAGTAATATCAAATAAGAAACGGCATACGATAAACATTAAATGTTTACAATTCAAAGCTACTAAACCAGAAATTATCACTAATAAAGTACTTTCTGTTTGTAGAAGAAATAGGTGAATATTCTTAATATCATTTGTTTATCATTGGACCAAGAAACAACAAATACAAGGTGCGTATGAAAAAGCCTTGTTTTTCCTTTAAATTTATGTCTTTCAAAAATTATTATTTAACTACTTTGTCATTTGCATGTATGTACTCTATATAATGCCGCAAATGCAATTTTAGCTTAGTACAATTTGTAAACAAATATACTTTTTACTTATTTTGACATATGTCATCAGAAGTCTAAAAAATTTAATTGCTCGACATGTTTCGGCGTTTATCGGAAAAAGAAAATTGTCCGATTATTGAGATTTGTGCAGAACTTTATTATAGCCACTGTATATTACACGAATACTTCGTACAAATTTCTGCAGGTAACTCCAATAGTATTATATACGGGGAACCAATTTAACCGATCTACTCAAGTATCTCAGAAAGTTGAAGTTGTACAATAAAATTGTCAAACAAAAGTTGTTCAGGACAACGTGGGCGATCTTTTTTTCATTTCAGTTTTTACCTTGAGATTGATTTTCAGGACAATATAAAGGTCGGAGTGGTTTTTTTAACTGACTTGTTTTTTAAAGGTCCTCTTAAAAACACTAGAAATATTATTATGGACACAAAATTTCTCGCTCTTTTAGGATCCGGAAATATTGGGTACCCCATTTATAAAATCACTCTAAGCTTCAAATGAATTTTAAACTAATCTCAAGGGCAAAACTGATATAAAAGGAGCAACGTTTATCACTTTTTTCGCAACGCCAATTTTCCAAAATATTTAAAAGTGCTTGTTCTCTATATTGACTTTAAAATTGTACCTATGACCAAAGATTAATGTGGACCCTCCACAGAATGAATTATGAAAAATGTATGCCAAAATGTTAAGCTATTGACATTAGTATTAATATTCGTTGTCTAAAACTACTGCATTACATTGGAAACCGTTTTAGGGATCGCCGATTCAGCAAAAAGGATTTCGAGTAAGGTAACTACAAATAAAAACATTGTACACTGATTGCATTAAGAGAATACATTTAATCCACATCTGATATACAGAAGACTTTACCAGTGCGTATGATTAATATATGATTACTTAAATACCGTTTATATGTTTTGAAATATTTAAGAAGCCTCAGTTGGTAAAATGGTTAACCACTTAACTTTTTATTAAAGAGACACCTTGAGAGGGGACCTCTTTAAAACACCAATATTTTAAAGGTAGGTAGATATTAATATATTAAGATTAAACCTTAAATCGTCCAATAATTCAAGACAATAAATAAGTGTGCTTTAACCACTCGTACGGTCATTGGGTGCTTTAATCATGCATTCGTTAATTTTCCTTATTAACGATCAAAGATGTTAAAGTTTATTTCAAGTCTTAATCAGGTCAAAATCTAGGATGGTTTAGAAAGTTAAACTCCACTTAAGTACCGGCTTTATTTCAGCTGAGGCCCAAGCTGGTGGGAGTAAAAAACAAAGTCGAGCGTCAATCGGCTTTGGTTTTTTTTCCGAGGGGGGGTTTCAGCTGGAAGCAAGCAAAGGGCCTAACATAGATACTTAAGTTAGTTTGTGACATTTTTTGATTTTTGTTGTTCGATTTGGTCGAAATTCGTGATATGTCATGCAAATTATATGCACATTTGAATGTTCATTTCGTCATGTCCGGGAAACTAGAATTTTATCATTCTTGAGAGAATTGTCCTTAGCGGATTTGATTATCCGTCACTGATTTTTTGATGTAACTCTAACAGTATGGGAGTATGGGTACCTTTTTTATTTTTATAGTAAATAACACGTTAATATATGAAAGCGCAACTACTATCTAAGGGTTCTTAAACACATTTTTTTTTTCATATTTGGGGGTGAGGGTTGAAAAGAAGTTAGTTATGCTTTTGCGAGTTGTCCTTGTCCATAGCCAGAGTCGGTTTTTGTAAAATTTCAGTTGTCCTTGTCTGATTT
The DNA here is from genome assembly GCA_034190945.1 of Octodonta nipae. Taxonomy (NCBI): domain Eukaryota; kingdom Metazoa; phylum Arthropoda; class Insecta; order Coleoptera; family Chrysomelidae; genus Octodonta; species Octodonta nipae. The sequence goes on along the minus strand of CM067219.1, from coordinate 26,267,908 downwards.
TCCGAATTTTGGGAGCCTCATCTTCAGCTCGAAACGATGTTACTTTGCCCTTGCCTCTATTCGAAGACCACGTTGTTACCCTTTTTGGCAGCAACTGGAAGCTTTTCCCCTTTCAAATACGGATTCATTTTTGAGTTCTGGAAAAAAATTAATTAGTACAGTAAAATTATTGATATTTAATAACAAACAAAGACATGCCTACTAGATACTACAAATATCTTATTCAATATTAGAAGCACAAAAAAATCGTTTACCAAAATAATATATAAATTTTCGAAGTTTCTTAATATGCTAAACCACCCTCCAAATTGTTCCATCACCCTACTACTAATCTTTCTCTTAAAGTACTCTCTTATATGTGTATGGCTTTTGCAAATATGAGTGTTCCAATGCACCAATTTTTTGTGCACCTGAAATAGTTTGTGACTAGCTGAATCCGAATCTGAAGTCTCTTTGACTTAATCTGGCCAGGATAATTTAAATGTTAATGAGTTAAACTCGCCAATGTTGGAACAGACATCAAAACTATCCGATATTCAGTTGACTTCATTAGGTAAGGTTCAAGACCACTTGAATGTCACAATGAGTGAAAACTTCTCATGCATTGACAACATTCTCTAATAATAACTAGGTTTCACTGCATGCAGACGGAGTACAATTTTCAGCATAGCTCTAGAACTTTTTTAGCATTAGTTTATCGAAGAATTAAATTTGACACTTCGGTAATGAATTTAAATTCACCACAGATTCAGATTTAGTTTGTCCAAATGCTTGTATCAGGTAATGATAGTTGTTACCATAACTCAAATATGGGAACAACTTTCATTACCGATAGATCTGGGATTAGGATCCTAAAAACATACGGTGATACTGATCTAATTCTGCTGCATAAAAAAGAAAAGCTGTTTCAGAGAGTTTTCAGCATCTATCTGAAAACTGAATAGCAGTGGATAGGAAGGAATGACCGATTTTGGTAAACTTTCTCCCCAGAAGTACCCTTAAAATCAAAATTTCTTCATGTGCATTATATACTCCTGATCGGCTCATCAAACTATATGCCGACTTCAAATTTCAACCTTTTCTGTCCAGTGTTTCGGAGGACATTACTGAGATGTGAAAGGCAGAGAAATCAGGAGTGATTTTAAAGGATTTCCGTACATAGGATTTCCGGAACCCTAGTAAGTTATTTTTCATAGAAAAGACCTGCATTGTCTGAAACGAAGTTTATGTTTATGAGTTTTGCTGGAATCTAAAATACCGTAAGTTTTGGTAATATCGAAATTTTTTATATTGAAAAAAAAATAACAGGAGTTTGGTTTTTCTTGAAAAAGGTGCATCATACAAAAAAAAATTGATTTTTCTTTAAAAAATGTTAAATTTTGAATCTTACTGTCATTTTTATGACCGAATAAATTGGCAAGACTTGAACTATATGACTTTTATTGATTCTTTTGTCAAGGGATTTTTCGTAACTGATGGTCACAAGGCTTCTATTTTGGTAAAACTATTTTTTGACAGTCTAAAGAGAATTATAGTTATCAAATCTATTACCACGTCGCATAATAGTATAACGTTCGTTTGGATTTGGTTTAATTTCACTAAAGTGAATTCAAAGATGTGCATTTGGAACATCGGCTTGTAAATGAGTGTAGTGGAAAGGGATTCTCGCTTACCCAATTTAATATTAATCCGATGAACCGAATATTTTAGTCGTTATTATAGATTTAAAAGCACACGCTTTTTAACTTTTTCGGGAAACGAGCAGACAGCATAATTTGGGTGGTAGTTTCCCTGAAAATCCTATATGTCGTCAATATATTCAGTGATGTATCAAATACATAAGCAGGGCCGGATTTAACTTAATGCCGCCCCTGGGCACCGGAAAAAATGTCGCCCCATTCAATACTGACATTTTATTCAAACTTATAGTATATATATATATATATATATATATATATATATATATATATATATATATATTTAATTAAAATATTTATAAAATATTTAATTTAATATCAAAGGAACCTATATTCATTTATAAAACAGATTATAGGTGGAAACAGAATTTATTAAATTATTTTAAATTTTAAATTAAAATTAAATTGTATAATCGATAAATTATAAAGGTTTTTAAAAATTCATTGGTTGATTAAAATTTATGTTTTTAAAAAAGCACATATATTTTTTAATTATTTCCAAAAACTACTAATTTAATTTCTTTAATTCCAGAAAATAAAAAATCGAATATTATTCCAAATCCTCAAGGAAATAAGTTAATTAAATTACTTTGATTATTGAATTTCTTGAATTATCAATTACCTAAAAAAGAATAATTAATTATATTGAGCAATCTTGATAAGACTGGATTTTTTTTCGCTTTCCAAATTTTGCCACCCTAGAAAATTTGCTGCCCTGTGCACTAGCCCCGAATGCCCCTAGTGTAAATCCACGGATTTACATAAGTAATTGTACGAGGGGACATTTTCTTGTGGGAAAGGCAACTGATGGAGGTTACCGAGCAGAAAAAGCATATATTGTCTTGCGTACAAAAGAATGACACCTCAAAGAGAGCATTCTAACTAGTTAACCAACCGACTACTTCTTCTTTTGTAGGTTTTAAAAATAGTTATAAAACAAACCTACTTCTGGTAGTTGGTCTATAGGTGAACAGTCACATAAAGTATCGATTTTTTTAATATTTAGTTCAGAAATTTTGTTAACCTTTTTTCTCAAGAAAAACCATTCCAATACCTATGGACTTCTTTTGCAAAAACACATTTAACTAATCCTAATTTTTCTATTCTATTGACCATAAAATGAATATTACAAATTTACCTTCCCGTTGTGGAACTTCTTAGCCACCAAATTCTTATGAGGAAATACCTGATTCAGCTAAGCAAAATTTATAATTATATATTTTTAAAATCTTAGTGTCCAAACTATTTCATATTTACCTTGAAAGAGCTCCTTAAATATCTGTTCATGTCTAAGTCTTCGATGGAATTCTCAACAATCGATTCATTAGGATTGGGACATTCAAACATGTGTTCGGTGTCACACATACAATCCTGTGCAGCTTGATAGCGTCGGCTGTACGAAGCTGAATTTTCAAAATCCACTATGCATCCCTGTTCCTCTACAAACAATTAACACATTAAAAGATAACAAACAATCAACAACAATAATTCACACATCGTTAAATTGGAATACGATTTTATGTAGGTACTTAATTTTCCAACAGTCACCTGTCATTTTGTATTTAACCCGTAATAGCTATCCGTGAGTTAAAATGGTCCAGCCGTTGCTGACAAAGAATAAACTGCAAATAGCAGAGAACAAAACAACACACGAAAGTGTAAACGAAAAAAGTATCAGCCAAAAAATCAAGCAAAAAACAGTTTACCCGGAATAGACAGAAAATGAAAGTAACACTGCGTTTGCAAAACATTATCAAAAGTTCTGCGGTTCTGATTTAAAATTCCATTGATATCTGATATCATATTTGATTAAGTGCTGTCATTCACTAATGCACAAATAAGAGCCTTTAAACCACCAAAACACATTGATGCTTTCTTTCAAAGAATTATCCCTTCGCTAGTTTTCGTGGTATTGTGCTGTATAAAATCAAATCAAATGGAAGACTAAGTGAGCAAAAAATTGTATATTGTGTAAATAGGAGTGGATTAGAATGAGATGTCAATCTTAATAACGGTTCTGATAATGATGGTTATTTACCATCGAACGAATCGAGCCCTGGCAGTTTACATGGATCAGATAAAACATAAATACAGATGTCTTCCAAGATGAAGACGTGGCTTAGATTTCGCACGCAGTAGATTCCGATGTTTGAACTAATATATCTAATCGCAACTGTATACATATATTAATTATAATAAATATCTTGAACTCAGCCAATATATTGTTTTGTTTTTTTCGAATCCGCAAATCGATTTCTTTAATTAAAATGAACATACTATGAGCCGACCTACGAGATATCTCACTGTTGGCAGAAAAGGTGTTAAATTAATTACCCTTGCAAAAGTTTCGGAGTTGACGAAAAAAAACCTGTGTAAAATGTAAAACTTTGATTGAGAAAAATAACCAAAACTTATCTGATATTCCTTAAATATAAACTGAATAGTAAAACTTTCTTAAACGAGGGTATTTAGCTATACCATTTGATTCTAATCAACTTTGGTCCCTGATTCTTTCAAATAAGGGTACTTCACATTTTTTGACATATTTTGTAGATTGTTTGAGCCTCAAGCCTTCAATATTGTGTTATCTTGAGAAATGGCCTTATTTTGCCTGAACAACTGGACACATTAAAAAGCGTAATAGAGCCCGCATTATTTGGTTGAAATACAGATTAACAGATCCAGAGCCTGCAACACCTTTGACGCAAAGAGCGGACGAGACTCAAGAATTTCAACAAGAACGGCCAACCAGAGCTGACCTGCTTGAGAAAATCCAACCAGAAATGAAAGGAGCTCTTATATAGTATAATGGAACAGATTCATTGATTAGACCAAGTTTTCCCAAACCAAGATCTTCTAAGAAACAGGGTATGGTCTTGCAGGCCATAAACAAATTTAACTTGCCAAACTATGTTTTAGGTGCTATTACGTTAGAGTCACAGAACAAATGGTGTCGCAATAAGACCAAAGCAAGACCCTCCCCAATTTAGACAAATCATCACCTTGGCAAAAAAGCTTGACGGGAAAATTTATTCTCTTGGGAAGACATTGTAAGCCTGACCGAGTACCAACGAGGGGTCAGGAACAAGAGAATAGAAAGGCTTCTCAAGACGTGTATGAAGAAAACATCACATCTCAGAACTCTCTGGACAGTCTACGACAAAAGCTCTCCGTCTACCTAAGTCGATTGAGAAGGTACAAAACAAGTAACCAACGGAAATTAGACAACGCACTATTCCTAGAATCAGAAAAAGGGTTTTATAGAAAACTCAACAACATCAACAATAATGAAGCCCTTAGCTATCCCAGTGAAACGGCAATTGAACAGTTCTGGAAAACACAACTTTCCACAACAGTTTCCCATAACTCCAGAGCGAGATGGATTAATCAGGAGGAGGGTGCAGTTCAGAATTGTAATAAGATGCAACACCAACCTTTTACAACGGAAGACACGTCCAACATAATGAAATACCTCCATAACTGGAAAGCACCAGAGCCAGATGGTGTACAGAATTACTGGATAAAGAAACTTTGCGTCACCCACGAAAAATTAACAGTCTTTATTAATGACATAATTATCCAACCACACAAGATGCCTAGTTTCCTTACGCATGGTGCTACATACCTCTTACCAAATGATAATCTATGTACACAGAACCCAGCAAAGTACCCAGCAAAGTACCCACCAATCACTTGCCTCCCAACAAACTTATAACGTCGTGCATTAATCATCGCCTTTTCAAACATTGTGATCTGAACAACATAATTAACGAACAACAAAAGGAATGCGCGAAAAATTGCTGCAATCAATCCCACGCCAAACTACGAAATCTCTACATGGCAAATGTGGACTACAAAAGGGCCTTTCATTCAGTTCCACATGATTGGCTCATTCATGTTCTGAAACTCTATAAAGTAAATAATTGTATATTTTAGATTTTCTTGGGAATAATACCACATCAGAGTTCAAACTTGTGTATATTTTAAAACCAAACGTTTCAAAATCCTGTCGGATTTCGTTTTCAATGGATATAAATTTATAAAGTAAAATTGAAATATATGACAATTATTTTGACAAATATGTTTACGTTACTATGGAATTTCTTTGATTTTAAATATACAGGGTGCACAAGAAATTCCAAAGATCATTAAAATCAAAAAAAATTTTTCAAGTTGGAAGAACTTGAAAAATTGTCTTCAGAATTTATTTGTGGCGTTCCTAGGGACGACTTTCTTTTTAAGATAGTGCATTTGCCAAAAAATGCGATCAAAGAATTCTGATAATTCAGTGATCCCATTAAAGTCATAAGAGAAAACCTAGGAAAAAACCTCATGAACTATCCCGATATAGGGTTGTTCAAAAGGATATGCCCATTGTTAATTTCATCTTTAATTATCGGCAACCAGACATGACTGAAATCTACGGAAGTAGAAGCGATGCAGTCGTTTTCATTTAACAGAATTAAGGCAGATTCTTTTAATTTTCGTTTTGTGCAGTGTTCTTCTTTGTGTAATATTGTTGTGTTTTGAAATTGTATTTTATGGCCTTGGTCCCAAGCATGTTCACAAATTTTTGATTTTTCGAACTGACGTTTCTTTATGTAATTTTGATGTTCATTTATTCGAACATTAAGAGGTCTAGAGGTTTCTCCAATATAAAACTTATTACATTCACAAGGAATCTTATAAATGCAATTTTTTGAGTTTTGCGTAGCGTTTTTTGGTTTTGTTTTTGTTATAATAGATTTAAGCGTATTTGTTGTTTTAAATGTAGTTTTGATGTTAAATTTGTTGCCTACTCTTCTCAATCTCTCTGACAGGCCCTGTATATATGGTATTGTTGTTGTTATAATGTGGTTTTCCTGGTTGTCAGTATTATTAGGTGAAGTCTGGTGTTGGTTGTCAGTTGTTTTGTGCTCAATTTTATTTAACTCTTTGTTAATAAATTTTTGAGGGTAATTGTTTGCAGTTAGAACTTTTTGTATAAATGATTTTTCTTTGTTGAATATAGTAGTATCTGAGCAGTTAGTCTTTGCTCTGTCATATAAAGATTTAATAACACCTCTTTTTACCGTATTTGGATGGTTCGAGTTAAAATTGAGATATCTGTTAGTGTGAGTTGGTTTTTTGTAAACTTCTGTTTCAAATGAAGATTGTGTTTTTGTTATTAAAATGTCCAAAAAAGGTAGTTTGTTATTTTGTTCGATTTCTAATGTAAATTTTATGGTTGGTTCTTTGTTGTTTATGTCGGTAATAATTCCTGTAAAAGATTTTGTTCCCATAATGAATATGTCGTCAACATAACGCCACCACACCACGGTTTATTCACATTCTTCAAATTTGTCCAACGGCAGGGGACAGACAAGAACCCATAGCCATGCCAAAATCTTGTTGGTAAAATCATCGTACAGACTATTAACGACATGACTATTCACTTCATCAACGAACTCGGAATTACTCACTTTCTGTACGAAAACAACTTACTTTCAGTTAAACGATGATTTCTACCAACAAGATTTTGGCATGGCTATGGGTTCTTGTCTGTCCCCTGCCTTAAGTAACATCTTTATGGACAAATTTGAAGAACAAATGATTTTTTCAAAAGAAAATAAACCGTTGGTGTGGTGGCGTTATGTTGACGACATATTCATTATTTGGGAACAAAATCTGGAAAATTTACAGGAATTATTAACCGACATAAACAACAAAGAACCAACCATAAAATTTACATTAGAAATCGAACAAAATAACAAACTACCTTTTTTGGACATTTTAATAACAAAAACACAATCTTCATTTGAAACAGAAGTTTACAGAAAACCAACTCACACTAACAGATATCTCAATTTTAACTCGAACCATCCAAATACGGTAAAAAGAGGTGTTATTAAATCTTTATATGACAGAGCAAAGACTAACTGCTCAGATACTACTAAATTCAACAAAGAAAAATCATTTATACAAAATGTTCTAACTGCAAACAATTACCCTCAAAAATTTATTAACAAAGAGTTAAATAAAATTGAGCACAAAACAACTGACAACCAACACCAGACTTCACCTAATAATACTGACAACCAGGAAAACCACATTATAACAACAACAATACGATATATACAGGGCCTGTCAGAGAGATTGAGAAGAGTAGGCAACAAATTTAACATCAAAACTACATTTAAAACAACAAATACGCTTAAATCTATTATAACAAAAACAAAACCAAAAAACGCTACGCAAAACTCAAAAAATTGCATTTATAAGATTCCTTGTGAATGTAATAAGTTTTATATTGGAGAAACCTCTAGACCTCTTAATGTTCGAATAAATGAACATCAAAATTACATAAAGAAACGTCAGTTCGAAAAATCAAAAATTTGTGAACATGCTTGGGACCAAGGCCATAAAATACAATTTCAAAACACAACAATATTACACAAAGAAGAACACTGCACAAAACGAAAATTAAAAGAATCTGCCTTAATTCTGTTAAATGAAAACGACTGCATCGCTTCTACTTCCGTAGATTTCAGTCATGTCTGGTTGCCGATAATTAAAGATGAAATTAACAATGGGCATATCCTTTTGAACAACCCTATATCGGGATAGTTCATGAGGTTTTTTCCTAGGTTTTCACTTATGACTTTAATGGGATCACTGAATTATCAGAATTCTTTGATCGCATTTTTTGGCAAATGCACTATCTTAAAAAGAAAGTCGTCCCTAGGAACGCCACAAATAAATTCTGAAGACAATTTTTCAAGTTCTTCCAACTTGAAAATTTTTTTTTGATTTTAATGATCTTTGGAATTTCTTGTGCACCCTGTATATTTAAAATCAAAGAAATTCCATAGTAACGTAAACATATTTGTCAAAATAATTGTCATATATTTCAATTTTACTTTATAAATTTATATCCATTGAAAACGAAATCCGACAGGATTTTGAAATGTTTGGTTTTAAAATATACACAAGTATGAACTCTGATGTGGTATTATTCCCAAGAAAATCTAAAATAAACTAGAAGATGCCACAAATAACATTTAGAAAATAAATAATTGTATTGCTAACTTTTTAGAATTTGTCATGGCTACTTTCTGAATGAAGCCACCTGTTCGATAACAACCGATCCTATCTCAAACAGAAGGGGTATATTCCAGGGAGACTCCCTTAGACCGCTGTGTTTTTGCCTTGACATAAACCCGCTCTCACACAAACTGAACTCGACTAACTTTGGGTTCAGTCTCAAACACAACAACGTAGAAGCATTAAGGATAAACAATTTGTTATACATGGACGACTTAAATGGCAGCTACGAAACAACAGGTGCATGATATGCTTAAAATAGTAGAAGGGTTTTCTAGTGACATCCTTATGGAATTTGGCCTAGACAAATGACGAATTAATAATATAGTAGAAGGCCTGATACAGCAGGGGCCCTACGACATGAGAGATAGTACCTCAATTGAATCCATGAAGGAAGGTCATACTTACAAATAACTTGGAATAAAGCAGGCTCAACGAATTGATCATTCCACCATGAAAAAGAACCTAACAACAGAGTTTTATAGAAGGGTAAGACGATTGCTCAAAACCAAACTTAAGAGTAAAAATCTGTTTCAGGCTATTAATACCTATACCTACGCGTGTTCAGTGCTCAGTTATTCTTTCGGTATAGTTAACTGACATTGAACAATTACAACGGAAAGTTCGAGTAGTATAACAAAAGCTGAAAATCACCATCCAAAAAGCTGTTTCGAACGTACAACATTGCCCCGGTGTGAAGGAGGAAGAGGATTGGCAGATATAGGCAAGAAACAAATTTCTAATTTGCGTACTGTATGTATCAACTGTTCACAATATAACTACTAATAAAAACTTCTGTAACAGAGCGATCTTGTTTAGGTTTATTATGCATTTAAATAATGGTCAATATACCTATATATGAATATATGTACAGTCAATTGAACAGTTTTTTCTGCAAAGTGATTGAATTGAGGTTAGTTTCGTGAAATCGTGAAATGTATTCTTTAAGTTGGAAAGTACTGTCAATAGATGTGGTTCATTATAATACAATTCATTAGTTTATTATTGCGAACCAAATCTATAGTTATATATTTGCGAATGTATAAATATGTGTTAATAATGTTCTCTTATCATATATCTCATAAATAAGGAATATTATAATCAGTTGTCCTTTGTTACCATCAAATAACTTCTATCAGTTTATTATTATTTTATTATATTTGAAACATATATCAGTTCAAATCAAGGTCAGTGTTTGAGTAAACATTTCACGGAGACGTTCTATTTATGGAACACAATTTTCTTCTTGTGAGCCGCCAAAAATAGAACGGAATAAAAATATTTCGAAGGGGTAATCCCCACGAGACATGTTTAATCAATATTATACTCAAAGATCTCGGCAACGGGATAAATAAACGAGGTTCAATCAGTCGGAAAATTGAATTCTGGAAGTTCCCCGGAAATTTGAAAATTCAACCCAGGCCGCATCTCTTGGGAGAAATGTATAAGTTTTGGCTGTACTTAAAGTTTCAATTGACATCAGTTAGCTCTTATCGATGATCAGTTGGAAGTGAGATGTAGGAGAACCAATTGAAAAGGGGAAACAGGATGACCTCTGGTGAATCTCTCAATTCGAGTTGTTGGCAAGAAGCGATTGATGACGTTAAATTGCTCTAATAATAGAGGCCGAGTAATTACTCAAATTTGCTATTTGTCAGTTTAGTTTACTAGGAACTGAAAATGTGTTAACTTTCAAACTTCGAATTAAGTCAGTCTATATAGATCTTAATGGGATATTAAAAGCAAATTGCTTATGCCATCATGTAAATAATGTGTTATCTGAAAATCTGATCATGCAAAGAAATTTCAATTCGTTCTCGTTCAGTTAATTCAAATACACTGCTTTTGCCAAACAAAAGATATGCAATCGATAACAAATATAAAATTAAAAAAAAATCAATTTCAAGTTTTTATCTGGCAGTAATAAAAAACATTCTCGGTTGCTAAGGTTAGTGTTAGACAACCATAACTTTTGACGATGTGTACGTAGATTGACAGGCTCTTTCAATTAGTATGGTCGAAATTGGGTGACGCTTTTAAAAAATTGTCGATGAAGTCATATCTCGAATAACGATTACGTTACAAATAAGGGTCGTATGTCAGAAAGTGTCTTTGTTTAAAACACAATCGACGTGACAAACGTTTTCAATTAGTTGAAGATAGCGCAACTGAAGACGGTTCGCGACCTTTTCTGGGCGAAAAACATTTCGATCGGGTTTTACAGCGGCCATTCAAGTTTTTTGATTCTGTAGAACTCTACCGTTGACAGTATTAGGATTCCTTCATAATTTTTCGTCATACATATAAGCAAGGCACTGAAAAAACTGCATACTTCTGCAGATTCATGTTGTTTAATAGTTAGTTCTAAGAATTAACTGTTAAAATTAGGTCAGATCAACTTCTGTGTTAGGGGATACCTTAACTGAGTTTCAATAAAAAATGAATTAATGTTGCAGTCACAAATATTTCTGAACAAAAAACAAATTTATTACCTCCACTTCATGAGGAAAATTCCATTAAGTTTGCAGTTAAACATTGGCCACTTCTCTCGGAAAATCCACTGAGCAAACAAATCCTCACGTTTCAATTTCATTATACGTTTTAGCTTGCCTACCATTGCAGTCTTTCCAACAAATCTTAACGTTTATTTGTTAAAGTGGGAGTTTCGTGAGTTCTATTATTTGTGAAATGTACGTATGTTTAAAGAAATAATTCTTGGCCTTATTTGTATTTAATGTGTCAAGTAAAATGCATTTCCGACATTGTGATTTAGTATGTATGAAAAGTAAATATGCTAAACAAGATTCGGTTCACTTTTCTAGCTTACAGATTCATAGTGCATTCCTTCTGGTGGACTTGTTCGATCGTTGTGATATTCTTGGAGCATTTTGCATACAAAAAACGGGCAAATATAATCACAGAGACAGACTAAATTTTTATTAATGACTTCAAAAAGGGAAGTGGTTTTTAAGTGGTTTCCAATTCGGGGGAATGTTTCTTTTTATGTATGCTCACCTAGTACTTTATCGATTTCGATAATTTAAACAGTATTCTGAGTATATAAGCTATGTCGGTTCGAGCACAAAATCTATCAAAAATACATGTAATTTCCCATAAGAGATTATAAGCTTAAAATTATCGAAAATTTACCTCGGTGACCTTAAAATCGCCAACGTGAGCTGGCGGTTTAGGGGTGAGAAACGGTGCAATTAATGCCATTTTGGCTTCCGGTGGGTGTGTAAACGGCATATTTAGGGGTGCATTCATCATATTTAACGCCCTTTTGGCAATTGACGGGGGTGAAATTCGATTGGGGGTGACATTTGTTCTGCGAATGTGGGGGCCGCGTTCTCGGACCGTAGCGAAGCGACCAGGACTGCGGGGGCCCCAATTAGGGCTTCGATGAGGGCCCCAGGGCTGCTATGAAGATGGATGAGGGCCGCGTATATTTTAGGATGCTGATGACAGGCTGTGATGTAATGGAGGTTATGTACTATTGGGTAGGGCTGCTGTGACGTGGATGGATTGGGGCCCACGTAGAGGTTAGGTTATGTTGGCTTTATTGGAGGTTATGGTTCATGGTGTCAGCATATAGGTTAGACAGCTGACATGTAGACCATAGAGTTGGGGCGTTGACGTGTGGCACGGAACGTTGGTATAGGACGTTGACGTATGGCATAGAATTATGGCGCGGAGCAAGGACAGCTGACAGGAAGACCATACAGTTGGGGCGTTGACGTATGCCACGGAACGTTAGTATGGGACATCGACGTATGGCATAGAACGATGGCACGGAACATTGACAGCTGACAGGTAGGCCATAGTGTCAGAGGTACGGAACACCAGTGATAGCGCACGTATTGTACTACAGACTTGACGTAATAGATAAGCAGTTACCCATTGAAGCGCTCTCGTTAGTTAATTACCACGTGCTCAGCCATACCGAGCTCTCATTGGTCAATAGTCACGTGATCTGTTTAAGCGCGCTAAATTTCAATGATGTACAAAAGATTATATATATTACAAAAATACGCATTGTTGGAACAGGCGCTGTAGAGTTGTGATGGGAATGTGAGAAATAGGATGGTAGGAATACGAATCCCGCCATTTCCACTAATTTTCTCAACATTTAAATATTTACTATAACACAAACCATTTAATTTTTCAAAAAGTTATAAAATTGAATTATAAAATTAAAGGCATTAAATTATAAACGCAAATAAAGTGTGATGTAAATTTTCTTATAAATATGTATATGAGTGCAGTGCAGTGATAAATCCGTATTTATATGAAACACTGCTGTCGTCAAGTGCCATCTATGAAGAGACTATTGTCGAGGTTTGAGTAAGCTACGTCTTTTGGTTTGTGTTTGCCAACCATTGTAAGCAGACAACCTCGTGAATTTGAACGAAAATTTAAAAAAGTGAATTTTATATGGTGATTAAGCATTTTCTTTTACGTACAAAACATCATACAATCCAAGAAAAAAGTTTGATAAATACTATGGGAAATCTGTACTGTCAATTTCAGTGGTTAACAAGATTTTTAGTGAGTTCCTTTATGTAAGTATCAAATGCTGAAAGTTCAGGTAAGCCAAAAGAGGTCGTCGGCCAAAAATCGTCGATAAAGCCATGGGATAATATTGGACGATCGGAGGTGACTGTAAGCATCTCAAGTAAACTTGTTTATTACATTTACATAAAAATAATTTACAAAAAAAATCACGCCGAACTGATAACCATATCCTTTTGGAAGTCGGGAAAAACCAGGGTGTTCACCAGTTTTTCTTCGATGTTTTTTGCTATGAATTTGTTTATCCACACTTGGTTAAATTTGAGATTGCTTTTTGAGCTAGAGCTCTTGATTTCAGGTTCACTGTGAACCGTTCTTGCTTACTAGTGAACCCAAATAGACAAATTCATCAACAGTTTGAACTCTATTCTGGAGTCTAAAGTGATTTCTTGCCCTAGAGTATGGCTTTCTCTTCACCTTACCTGTTATCAATGTCTTGTTGTCGGCATATCTGAGATTTTGCATTTTTTTTAGTTGATAGATACACAAACCTCAAAATTCTACAAGGTATTTCTTATTATGTATTCGCCGCAGATGTTAATTAATTTCGGTGACAGGATACATCTGTGTCATACTTCACACTAGGTCTTCAATCTGTCTGTTTTATTATTGACTCTGATTCTGACTTTGTTGATTTAGTAGATGCTTATGGAGGATATAAGACGATGAGCGACACCAATTTCTCGCACAACCCTCCTCGATTAATTAACGGATGGTAAACATTTGGTCGCTGGTTCCTCTTCCCTTCACAAAACTTGCCTTTTCTGTAGATATTAGGTATGCTGGGTAGTTTTGAATCCCACTATTTATAATTGTATTTTTAGTTGCTTGTAATATAAGTTTGTCTTCTGAGCTGGTATAAATGTAGAGTTTGTTCAATCTTTTGGCCAATGACCGGATTTTGTTCCTATTTATTTCAGTATTCTTCGAGTTTCAAGTTTCATGATAGAAACCCTAGCACTTGGGTAACAATCTACCTTCAAAGTAACATTAACAAAGACCGACAGAAAACTTAAATGCTTTAATTGCCATTTCGGACAATGTAATATTTTATTTGGAAGAATTTGTGAAAAAATCAAAAGTGGGCTGAAGAAAATTAAAAAGAAAAAAAATGGATTTCCTTACACCTTCCCTGCCGTTGTGTTCGTACCTCCATGTGTCAGTGGGTCCAGGCGGAATAAGATTATTTTAATGTTTAACATAACTATAACTTTGTTCCCACATTTTAGCCGAATGTTCGAGCTTGTGGGTTCTTCGTAGCGAGCTCTTAGTCTTGTACGGTTTCTACAAATCGCGAAAAGCAGATATAATTAAATACAGTATTTACTTATTTAATTTTTAGAACGAAACATTGTGTAAATTTTGAGATTTTTGTCATCTTTTACTTTTTAGATATTTAACATTTGTTTTTTTGTTATTTTAGACTTTTTGACAGTGCTCACATTTTATGCTTTTTGACATTTTTGTCGTTTCTGGTATTTTCCACCCTTTGGGATTTTTGGAATTTCGTCATTTCGATATCTTGATAGATTTTTTTTATATATGATATTTCTGGCATATTTAAAATCAAACATATTTTAAGATGATCTCAATATAACTTGTATGTGGAGCAGAAAGTGAAAATGACAAAATATAGTGGAAAAACACTTTTCCCAATTTTTGGTAAATATCCTTGACACTCCATGAATTATTGGAAAAGTTTCAACAACGAGAGTAACTACATTTTTGATACTATAATTCCGTATTCTCTTGAAAATCCTATTGCTAAAGTTAATCTAGTAGAAACTCAATTAAGCGCGTAAGTCGAGATTTCTAAATCACTTAATCCTGAAGTGCGTATTTGTTAACAAATGGAATAGTGAGAATGATTTATCATTTTCCGATTTAATTCACGAATTACTGTAAGATTGATGATGAAACATTAGACTGACTGTGATTTCCACTAATTTCGTTAAAAAAATCAAATATGATATTGAAATCCGTCGATTATAGCTTACCTCACTGCTCTGAAAATTTATAATTGACGTGATTAACATGAATGCAATTCTGCCAAAGAAAACAATAATACAAAAAGTATTATTTTCAGGCGTAGTTTTTAATTTGAAATATTTTTGTAATGTGTAGAAATTATATAATCGTTACTGGTACTCACACAGTCCTACTCAGCGTCTGCCCGCCTATCTTTTTGAACGCGATACACTCAGAAACTACAAAACTAAAAGCAAAATAGGAAGAAAATCCACTCGCGGATAAAGTTAGAGGAGCAGTGGTAGGTGATTATCACCCACGGTTGAAAAGAAAGTTTATAAATCTGGATCGCGGCTCCATATCAAATTTAAAGCTTCTGTTTCTGGAAGTAGCCTATTATATACAAATTTCGTGACAAGGCTAAAAAGAGAGGGCAATGGAGAGAGCAACTACGTCCAGTATGTAGTTCATTGACGGCTTCCATCCTCCAAGTGAGATAACATTATTCAGTCTTTGTTGTCCTCTCTTATTAGCTTTGTCAGGATATTTGTACATTTCAGTGTACCTCTACCATTAGGACAGTGTTGTGTATTAATAGGAAGTTGTAGTCAATAAAATGGTGGTTATAAGTGCATTTTTAAAGTATACCGAACACCAAGTATATTGCCGTATTACGAATTTCTACAAAAAAATGTCGATTTTTCTAGATTTAGGTGTATTCTATAATAGCACAACAGTGACCTGAATTTGTAAGACATACAGTGTGCCTGACGTCATGATCAATTTTTTTAAATGGCAACTCTAACATTTTAAGTTTCAAATCGGTTACATAATAACTGTGTCTATAAAAAAATCTCTTTTGTATAAATGTAAGAAAATAATAACAAAAATTCAAAGTAAATGTTCAAATTGGCCACCATTTACATGTTGACAATGCGCAATGCGATTTTCAAATTCTTTTTAATGTCGGTTAATACGAGTACTTGAAGAGCGATGCGTCTTATTTCTTCTATTATTTTTATCTTTAAATCTTCAGTAGATACTATTAGGTCGGTTGACGTATACTTTTGATTTCAGATAGCAAAAAACAAAAAGAAATCGAGCCGAGTTAGTTCGGGAGATCTAGCAGGCCATTCAATCGGCCCTCCCTGACCTATCGATATGTTTGGGAAAATGGTATCTGAATAATTTCGTACAGGTTATTATGAATAATGTGACGATGCACCTGCACCCCCTGCTGAAACGATAGAATGCATGCATGCCGGGATGCTCTACATTTGGAAAGGCTCCTACGATTGTATTTTATGGTTTTTAGTAGTACTTCCAAATAATTCGCCCCATTTAGTGCACCTTCAATAAAAAACGCATCTATGGCTGTAGTGCCGACAATCCCTACCCATACGTCGACCTTCTGTGGGTTTTGAGTATGTGCTTCCAATATCCAGGGTGTCCGTTATCTACAGTTCTGAATATTGGCAGAAACATTTAAACAAACGTTGCTTTTTCTGAGACAATTATACGACTTGAAAATGGCAGACCGTTATGGCATCCTCCATCATTGTTTCACAGAATTCAACTCTTCGGTCAAAATCATCATCATTAAGTTCTTGCTCCAAATGAAATTTGTATGGATGCTATTTGTTGTGCTTTAGGGATTTTAAAACTGATGACGGACTTATTCCTTGCTATCTGACGACTTGATAAGAATGAATTTTCTCAACTGTAAATAAAACATCCATGTTTTTCTTCTGATTAATCTTGACGACATGATTTAAACTGATCTCTTATACGAGTATGACCCAAGTTTCTAAATTTGACCTATACCTTACTTAAGTTGATCCTCTAATAGGTCAATCAGAGTACTTATTGTTAAATAATTCGCAAACTTGTTCTTGTATGCGAGTCTTGTCTCTATAACTGGTCATAAGTAAAATTTCAATACGTTGGGTTTCATTTCAACTCACCATTCTTTACTTTTTGAACCCATTTAAGAATACAATTCAACTGTGTCGACTACATATTTGACATTTATTGTGATAGGAGAGCTAGGTCAACTTGTTTATTTAATGAGCAAAACATCGAAACATGAAAGATAGAGAAAAAACTTTTTTTTTCAAAAAAAACAACACCACTGCATTGTTAACCAATGAATTTGAAAAACTCATTGCACATTGTCAGCTAGAAAATGCTGGCAAATGTGAACACTTTCTTTGATTTTTTATTAATCTATTGTTACATTTATTCCTTTCAGTTGATTTTTTTTCGTTTGAGTGAATAAAAATGATTTTTTTAGAAAAACTTGTTTAAAATTTGAACGCCCTGTATGTAGAAATACTAGATTTTTCAAATCGATATATCAAATACTGGAGTTGCCATTTAAAAACAATGTGTATGACGTCATACACACCACATTATTGACGTTATAAGAAATCTATTTATATCCAAATTTGCGCAGTATTAAATTAAGGTTGACATGTCCGAGGATTTTTTCTTCTTTTATCTGAATAGATTTTATTTGTTGTGTTCCACACTTTACGTGCACACTGGATAAGTCGATAGTTGGTTCACACAATAGTAGATTTAAGTCAATGAAAACTTTATCTACTATTTGTCATTCTTTGTTAATAATCTATCCATTGACTATATGTTTGCCACTTCAGGTTTATAAAAGGACATACCAAGCCATTATAACAACAGGAAAAATTACTTACCAGTATATCCCAAGGGGCAAGGATTCGGTGGATTACAATATGCCGGAAGTGTGGAATCGGTTTTGACTTCCTGCTTGTTCTTCACTCCTTCTGGACTCAACAGCTGCAGACCTTCTCCAGCGCCTCCAGAAACATACTTATAAGAAAATTTGTTAGTAAGCATAGAGTGCAAGAGTTTAGAGGAAATATTTGTTTGGGGACTTTTCTGAAACAAATTTGATGGAAATTTGTGTCGTAAAGATAAGAATAATAGTTATTATTTTAGTGTCAGTAAAAAAATTAAGAAATTATTTAAGCACCTGTTGAACATTAAATTTATGTAAATCTTGACCTTGTACTTTCAAAATACCAAAATTTAAAATGACTGACGGCATACAGTAGTGTGTTTCGGTAATAACTATTTATCCCTTATCTTACAATAATTTTTATGGAATATAGTAGAAATATTTAAAACAGATTTAAAACCTTTCTGTAGCATCTTATTAATCGGAAGATTATGGACTACGAACCTCATATAATAGTTCATAGTCATCTGCTAAAAGTCAAAAAAGCAATAAAAAGTGTTTATAATCCAAAGAATCTGGAAGATATCATCAAAACGATCTCTGGGGCTATTTGTTCAAGGCAAATTAGAATATGTAGATGAATTAGCTAAAGGCGTTATGTGATTACGCAAATACTGTAGTTTTTTCACTCAACTCAATAAATCTACTCTTTCGGGCCTTCGATGTTGAGGCCGATACTTGATGAAGATCCATCCTACACTAAACAACAAACTAAATAGTTCAGAAATTTTCACATAAAAAATGTTTTACACTAAACTTGTTTCGCCATATTATGGCTTCGTCAGGTGTACAATGTATTTTAAACATCTACTGTTGTATGCCAAAATTATTCTATTTCTAAATCATCAGTCCCAAATATAGAAATTTAAAAACTGCATCTCTCATTATAGCTTTTCCATTGACAAGATAAAGATTCCTTTATTATTTTTCTCAATACAAGTCAAAAACAAATAAATTCCATATTTTTGCTAGTTTTTATTGTTTAAATAAATTATTTCTATGATATCACTTATGAACTATTCCTGAAGAGATGGCATCGGCGGTTTGTTGTAGATTTTTATGTCCCAAAATGCCTTGAATTTTGATCTATTGACTGATGTAATATGAAACCTATAATGTTTAGTACCATCGTCAAAAAAGAAGACTGGAGAATACAAGCTGAGGCAGAACGGATTTAGTCTAATGCAGAGTTATTCTAAATGATGCGCATTTCGATTATAAAGAGGTGTAAAAGGAGCTTAAAAGTAAATGGTCAATAGTTTAAATTACGTTTTAAACAGTAATTGTTTAAAATACGTTTATTTGAGTCAAATATCAATTTTGTGATTGTAGCAATACAAATGTTTGAATGTAATTATAATAACTTTTACGTTATTCTGATGTTTTTCAATTGCACTAACTAATCTCTGAAATAAATTCATATGTCTTATATGGATAGAAAGAAATACTATTTCGGTCGGGACAATTACTATATAAATTGTAATTTATATATCAATTAAGTCCTTGCAGACTTTCGTTTAGTCAATCAGACTTGATTGAATCGGATGTACCTGTTTCTGCCACAAATTTCCATGCTGCAGGAATTCCTGATCTCTGATGTTCAGCGGGCTTAGGTTATCGTAATCATTGGAAAACATCTGGTCTTCTTCCAGTTCCCTAGATAGAGAACGTCCATCGAGAGGCAATCCATCGGTGAAGTCTAAATAGGAGACTCCATCGCCTTCAAGGATAGATTTACCGTTGATCCGATTTGCCAGATCTCGTAAGAAGAGATTCGACAAAAGAGCATCCTGCAATACAAGACACATATTGAAATAAAGTGTATATAATAACCTAAGTAAATACGCGTATACTGTAAATATAGTACAAACAACTTGAAATTAGATATCCTGGCGCAATATTCCTAGAAAAATGCCCAATATTACTAACTTCAAAGAAAAAATAATAAGATATTGCCAACCTTATAAAACGTAGTAACAAATCAAAATCGCTGTGGAGGCTGATCAATCAAATATCTAGTTAATTTATGCTCTAGTCATTTTGAGCTTAATTTCTACACCAACCCTGTGTGGAAGTATAAATTGTTAAAAATTATTCACGCATATAAACGTTTAAATATCTATATTAATGGGGAAAATTATGTGGCACTTAGTAATATTAATGATTTATTGTTTTTCAAATTTCTGAAAAACGGAACGTGTCATGTCAATCAATGACACGATTATGACTCATTTAGTTATGTTAATGATTTATTGGTTTTTCCGATTTTCTGAAAAATGGTACGTTTTACATCAATGAAAAATATATGGTACCACTTAGGGTTATACGTTAATATAATAGAGTTTAAACTGTTCAAATCAATAGATTCAGTTTAAAAAAATCCACGACAATTGCCCAAAAAATTAACTATCGCTTTTCTGAAGTACAACTAAATAAATGTATCTGTAGCAAATTGTAATCTAGTGTGAAAGTATTATGCCATCTAGTTAAGATTAAATATAATAGTATTCTGAAAAATACACAAAACGCACCAGAATTCTGTTAAATTGGATTCCCCATATTTAACGTAATGTTTTTGTGTAGTGTGTTCGAAAAGTAATAAAAAAATAAAAGTAGTAAGTAATTACAGCTTAATCACAGCTTGCTGACTTCAAATCATAGCGATTAGGAAAACTAAACATACTAAATGGTTCTGGCGCGCTAAAGAATAAAATTAAAGATGTAAAATAATATTCTTCAGTAACGAAAATGGCGCTCAAGCTAAAAATTAACACGAATAGATTTCACAGAAAGTCGAACATAACAAGGGAATAAGTTTTGCGAATAATATAGAGGGCTCAGTTAAATTTTTTTCCATACTTCTGTTAGAATATTTTTTATTATTAACAATTTCGTTACTGCTGGTGAATTTTATGAAACACATTAATTTTTTATAAAAAGTTGCATTTATTGTATGTACAGTTTTCTAGAAAGCGAACATTACCTTTACTTAAAAGTAATAACTAATTATGCTATGTTGTCAAATTGCTTTTTGTTAGAGGATTAATAATACTATCTAGTTATTAAAAACAAAATTGTATACATAAATGATTTTCAAAATGAACACTATTTGCTTCAATGAATTTCTGCCTGGGCTGGACTGGATTCTTCAATTTTTCTTAATAATTTCATGTGACCCCCATAGAAACAAGTCATATGGAATAAGAGATAGGCTGGTCGGTGGTCAAGGCCGACCACTTTCTCGTCTTATCCATCGTTGTGGAACCTGGTTATTTAAAGTGGGCAGAATGTTGTATAAAAAATGAAGGTTTCATTCTCTAATCAAGCAAGAGGGAACTTCATTCGGTCAGATCAAGCAATCCCCAGCCATTTTCCACATACATTAATGGAAAAATAATTTACAAAAAGCTTCGTCTTATATGACTATTGTGTATTAATTATGCCCGACGTGTTCAAGTGGCCTCAACAGAAAATAGCAGCCGACCTAAAAAGCAGGGTTCATTATTATGCTTATTACGTAACCACTGAAATAAATGTAATACTTCATGATAGATCAATCGGCCGCAAGTACGGTAAAAGTTATGACCAAAGCACTGTATGTATTCTTGTCCGAGCTACAGCTGAAGCTGCAGTTAACCGTCGTACACTGATTTCAGGGTCAACTCGACTTGTGCTTCAGTGGCCTTACTTTAAGGGTTGGAATAAATTTTGGAATAATTTTCTGTTGGATTGGCAACGACTGTAATACAATTCATTATACCTTCTCGCTGCGACTGTTCCACTAAATTGATAATAAACAGCAACCATATCTTCTATGCCAGAATTGGACAATAAAATGTGACGCGGCATTTTTACAACAAAATCGAGTTACGATATACAATATCTCCCGAGAGCTAGATACGGGACACTTAATGTAACAGCTGTTTAACAATTTAGATAAAATAAAATAATAATTTGTTAAAATTGCAATAAACTAGTTTCTCAATTCTTAAATGTAAGATAACATGAAAACACAACACATGAATAGCGCTATAGCAAAAGGTAACACCTGGATAAAATATCATAATTAGTAGTAAGTCGTACGTAAGGTGAGGTGAGTTTGGCTAGCAAAAATGGTAACAATAAAAAAATATGGAAAAAAAGTTAGCAACATTTATGCGCTAGTCTTGTTCCGCTTCCGGCGAAATTCATGTGTATGGATATTCAGCTTTTGGCCATTTTGGTTATTAAAAACTATAATTTTTAATTTCCTTTTTTAGGGTTGCCACAACTTTTTAAGAAAGCACGCTTGTACTAAGATATGATCGGTTTAATCGTTCTAATTTCACGCCAGAAAGGTGTAGTTAATTGTAATCACTGTAACAATAGAACATAAATACGAAAGAATATTACACCCATTTTATCAATTTAAATATTATAATAATAAATTAATAACTGAAGGTTAATAAAAATGATTATAGGCAGGAGTTTGAGAGGTAAGAATTTGTTAAAATTGGTACTTAAACAAACCATTTAACTAAAGTTTGCTTTAAATACTCTTGAAACGTTGAAAATAATCCTCAAAGTTCGGTGAAAACGGAGCTTTAATTACGGATTTTGTTCAGAGTGACTATTATAAAGGGCCTGTAATTAAATTACGTGTATAAACAGATTGATCTTATTCTCTCGAAACTTCTGTTAACGGCGAGGTAAATGAAAACATTTCAACAACTTTTTGTTTAATCAGAAGCCTTCGTAGTTTCAACAGCTTACTGGTTGGAACCGAAAACAAGGAGCAAGTACGAAGACGACAAATAATCAAAAACGAATTTGTTTTCTGATGGAAAGTTTTCCAACAAAATTATCACAACTTGTAACGTACATTTTTGTTTGTAGTTCTAGCTGTTACGGGATACTCATTTTACTAGGTTTTGTTGTGTAAATTATTAACTTTGAAATAATGTTCTGTGCTTGGTATCGTTTTATTAATTATCCTCACTTTATCAGATATATTAAACAGAAAACTGCTCGGAGAAAGCATATTGTATTTCGAGATTTTGTGAAATAGGGTTATTAAGCTCTAACAGTGAAAAATTCTAGAACCTTCAAGCTTCAGATTGAGTGTCCTGAATCAAGTGACTCTCGTGTGCTTGTTCGGATAATGGATTTGAAATTAACTTTTCGATGAAGTATAGCCTTAAAATTTTGACTATAGCCTAGAACTGGATAACAATGAAGTTTGATAACACATTTTGCCGAAAAAGAGTGCCATTTCGAACAGAAATTACAGAGTAATTCAAATTCGACACTCATCATTGTGATCTAGGAAATTACAGGAGATTTTTTAAACAAATTTAAAATTGGAATTACGGTTTTATATTTTGCTAGCATTATAACGAAGATCTGGCTATCTGAAGAAACTTCGTTTTTCAGCTATTATCATGAACTTTTTTTATGGATTAGATTTTTTCACAGATTTCATTGATACGATTGTTAAAATTTCCTTTCTTAAAATCATTAATATTTAAATAAAAGGAAATATTATCTTGGTGGAGTAGACTCCACTGAAGAATAATTTTATTAGTGTCATATTTATTTTATTCATGACGTTTTGGCTATTGTTTTGTATTCTAGTATCCTAAAGTCGTTCATTTTTTTCACATAAAAATTTATTAATAACGAAACTACTTTACAAACAAGACAGCATTAATCTTGTAAATTATTTAACTCATTTTAGTTCAATGTGGGTATTGGTATAGACTTACTCAAAGATTTCTCGGAAATTAAAATGGGGCTATTGTTTCGTTTACTATCTGCAACATGTCTTTGTTTTATTGTTAGATTTAGATTTGTTTATTTGGTTTTTCTACTAATTTTTGACACTATTTACTTCTCTATAGCACTGGCAATTCCGCACATGTTTTCTGCCCTTGGCCGGGAAGACGCTTTTCTTCCCTTGACACGACAGAAGTTATTCAATTATTGACCCCCAAATAACTTGCCTACAACGCCAACTGATAAATCATAGCATACCTATGATCCATCATTCTGACAAAACAAATACAATGCGTCACTGCGACTTCTATCGGTCAATCCGTTCAAAAGTTACATGAACACTAAAATCCGTAGAGCGCCTCCTTCCGGATCCTACCACAGCTCGAAACGTTGTGTGAATGTGACCTCAATCGGTCAAGTCGTTTAGAAGTTACATGATCACTACCAAATTTGAGATAACTCGACCACATTAAATGGTCTATAAAATACAAAAATAATTTTTCAAACCTGACAGGTAGTTTCAGAGAGTTGTAAATAAATAAAAGGTAAAGTTTATGTAATTCTGTAACTAAAATAGGTAATAGACACAATGTGAAATTCGCAGAAAAATCCTAAGTGATTCACCATATAACCCACGTATTCGTTCGGAATATTTTTAGCACAAGAATATCTCCATTCACTAAATATGATGCTGTTTTAGTAATTGTTTTAAATTTACTGGAAAGCTGTAGATATCATAGTGGTACATTTACTGCATATTAAACAAGCTCTTGTTATCCTTGCATATTGCGAATTCTGTCAATCTGCTAATTACACAACAGTTAAAATGCATAATTTTAAACCCACGGGATTGATTGAGTTTAATTACAGTTAATTGGGGTTGCATTTTGTATGCATAGCTCGTACTCAGCGCATTAGCGTTATTGTGCTGTTTGCAGTAACATCATCCTACGCTTTAAACTACATCAGTGTATATTGCGAATAAAATTTTTATTTTTAACCTAAGCAACTAAATCTTTGACGTATAACTGCACGAATGGAAATGTTGTGGAACCTTTGGTGTGTCATACATGTAAAAACACAGTTTTGCACCCTAACACCAAACCTTTATTTAAACACTAAACCCGGTTCAACAACTCTAAGTTGTCATTATCAAGGAGTAAACCAAACATTGGTTTACTTACAACTTAAAGTTGTTGAAACGGCGTTGAGTGTTTAAATAAAGGTTTGATGTTAATGTGCAAAACTGAAACATATTTATTTTCAAATTTTTGAAATTCGAATCACGTAGAAATGTAATATAATAAAGCTTAATTCAAATACTAATTCAAAGAAATAAAGTAAAATGAATATTTCACACTGGAAATCTGCTTAGAAAACTGGGGAAAACTGTTAAACTGGATTTTAACTTGTAGGTCGGCTCGCGTTCTAGTACACGGTGAGTTGTCTGAATCTTACGAAGCAATAAGTGAAGTTCCTCAAGGTTTAGTACTCGGGCCTTTGCTGTTTCGCGTGTTTGTCGTTGACCTGGCTTTGCTGTTTGGTTCCGATGTAGTGCTGTATGCTGACGACATTTTTCTGGTTTTCTTTAGCCACCGATAACCAGCTAATTAGTGATATTTCTAAGTGATGCAGTGATAGAAGTCTTCATTTTAAATCCGACAAGTGTTCGGAATTGCACATTAGTTCCAATAACCCAAACAATCACTACTTTATTAATAACACTCGAATAGTCCCTGTTGTTACTCAAAGAGACCTTTGATGAATCATTTCTACCGATTTAAAATGGTCTGTTCATATTTCTAAAGTAACACAAAAGCCAACTTTATAGCATACATAATTTCATGAGTTTTTAAAAATACGTCTTCTAGTTTGTAAAGTAAAATATATAAATCTTACATACGTCCATTGAATTCACTGTTTCCGTATGGAATCCATATTTTGCTAAAAATATTCATTTACTTGAACAGACGTAGAATCATAAAACTGTGCCCCGCCCTTCGTAATTGTCGCCTAGAAAAGCTAAGAATTACTTCTCTTATAGACAGGCGGTTACGTGGTGATCTTATTGAAAAGATTTTTATTCGGTGAACTTAAGCGTATTGACAATTAATCCAAATAGCCGACTAAGGGCTTATAATTTAAAACTGTGTTCGGAAAGATTTTATAACTTGTGCCGACAATTCTTCATATCCAACCGAATTGTACGTTCATGAAATACGGTGCCCTCCTAAATAGTGAATGGTACTTCCATTAACTCTTTTAAGAATATATATGATCGACATGTTAATTCTATTTCCATATAGTTCAGCTAACTGGCTTAGGCATGCTGAAAAATAGCCAAATACAGAGATTTGGAATTTCGAATAAAGACACAGTGGGACATGAATAGCACACGAACTGTTACAATGTGAACAACAGGAGTAGTCGTAAAACATCTATTAACTAATTTAAGATACCTCGGTCAAGACGAACATCTTTACCAACTAATGCATAAAACCGTCCTATTAGGAACAGCCCGGACGGTGAGAAAATTCATGGGAAATTGCAGCCACCACGCCAACCATGGGCCTTATAACCTGGTAAGCTCCTAAAGAGCTAAATCCTTTTGATATGTAGTATATCTGGGGTGTTGTGAATTTCCCCCTAAAGGCACGCTATGCGTGTATTAGAGTTAGTGTGCATGCTATACATTGTATGGTCAAGTTGGGGAACTTGATAGTTCATTATAAATTGTTATTTTTGACAGTAGATAGATAGACAAAAATCATTCGTGTACTTGGTTCCATCGATAATAGCACTACTACAGTGCGAAAAGCTGCTAGACATTTTAATACTTGTGTGTAACAGAAAACCGGAGCATATCAAAGACGCTTTGGAGGAGGTCGTAAGAGAAAAATAAGCCGACATCAGGACAGATTTTTAGTCTGTTTTACTTCTTGCGTTCTCGCATATCTACGGCTTCGAAATCTGTAAATAAGGCTTCAAGCAACCCATTATATGGAAGGCTCCGATCAGACAAGAATAGATTAAGAAGAGAGGCCAGCTCGAGACGAAGAATACCTGTTTTAACTCCGTACCACATAAAGTCTTGTTTAAATTTGCTCATGAACAAGTCGTATGGCTACTTTGATTTCGTTTGACTAGTTGCGATGGTCAA
Source organism: Octodonta nipae (assembly GCA_034190945.1). Taxonomy (NCBI): domain Eukaryota; kingdom Metazoa; phylum Arthropoda; class Insecta; order Coleoptera; family Chrysomelidae; genus Octodonta; species Octodonta nipae. The sequence goes on along the minus strand of CM067219.1, from coordinate 26,240,898 downwards.
GTACGTGCAAACCAACGTCCACACACGTTAATCTGAGCAAACACAGAAGAAATTGAAAATTTTGGTCGTGGATCTGTGATGGTTGAAGATGGTATTAGACTTGATGAAAGAACATATCGTGTGATAGTTCCCAGAAGATGCAGCGCTCAACGAAATATCGATTTCGTCGTAGTGGATCATGTTATACTAACAGCTTTTTGGTTTAGGCCCAAATTTTGTGTTGTTATAAGATAACGCGCCCGTTGATATGTTTTATTCTGATAAAAAATGTATAGACGCGTCGCCAAAATCGCATTTGGCATTTTCTAAAGGTGTGACTTACAAATATTTCGTACCTTTTGAATATGCCAAATGTGATGTGTGTATGTCTAGGATTCCACTTATTGAAACAAGGGCCACCCAAATGTCAGATTTCATCCGGAGTTCCTTGCCGACATCAGTATTAACTATTAACAATTAAGTATTTAGCTTAATACTAAAATAAGAACATTTCAAATAAATGTAATTAACTAAAACTTATAGGGAAAACTTCAGATGAGGGAGGGGAGTTATCTCAGCTCAGCAAATTTTATCAATGGGGAGAGAGTGCACCCCTCTAATTTTGAGAAAATGACCCAAAACTGCTCCCGAAGGGATGTAAGGCTCTTTGAAGATGATAATTCGACATTGGTTTTTTGATAATATTTCAGCTTGTTCTTTTGGAAGGGCCATTTGTTAATTTTGCTAAGAGCAATCTTTTGATGTAAAAATGCTCTTTTTTCATTGTAGCTATAGGCTTCAAATTTGGAGAGTTTTTGGTATTTATAATATCAATATCGACAATTTTAGAGTATTCAAAATTAATGCTCTTATTCTATTCTGCCATTACAAAAATGTACAATCTCTGCTGAATTTCGTAGTTGCTTTTGGAAAACAACTAACAAAAAAACTGTAATTTAAAATATTCTCTACTTCTTTAGAATATTCTCTTATTCTTTTATGTATGCTCAGCGATTACGCTAAAACAAGTTAATCAATATCAGTATTTTCAACAGCATTATGTTATTCCCTGAAGTGATACCATTTAATTTTCTAGAAAAATAAAATACTTACTTAATCAACGCAGAGCCAAAACTATTGTAGATAGAAATTTGAAATTACCGGATACCTTCAAGCGACTACCGTTTGCCAGATAGATGAAAAAATAAATGTAAAAATCCGTAAACATCAGATCGACATCATTTTTAACCGACTTTAAAAAAGGAGGAGGTTCTCAATTCCCTTTTTTAGATTTTGTTACCTCAGTAGTCCGGCAACTATATTGACCCGAACTCCGCTTTCACCCTGGGGGTGGTTACCACCCCTTCTCGGTGGTGTAATTTTTTTTGCAAAATAACCTCGGATATCGATATAAAACCTTTTAAACAAAAAAAGTTCTATAAAGTTTTTCCAAAAAACCCAATACTTTTCAAGTTATTGGCAATTGAAAATTCGGATTTTTGTCACGTTTTTCATTGTTTTTTTTTAAATATCTCCAAAAATATGCATTTTAACGAAAATTTTTTAATTGTAGCAGGTAAAAAACTGAACAATCGGTTTTTTATAAAGTGTTTTAAGTGCAATATTAAGCAAGATATTAAAGATTAAAACCGTTTTTTTATTTTGTCTGAAATATAAACGATGTATTCAATGCTATCTAGCGGCGAGCGGATACTTTTCATGCATTCTAATGAAAAAGGGTTTTATAGTGCTTGAAATAAGCTTTAAAATGAGCACTGTTAAAAGTCTTTTGTACGTAAAATGAGTGAGCTGTAATGCAACTAAAATGAACATGTAATGTTTTTTTTTAAATCAATGGATTTTGCCATTTCCACCAAAATTCAAATTAGTCAAATTCTGTCTAGAATTAACTGTAATATAAAGAGTCTGATGGATTCTAGCAATTTGGCTGCTTTAGGACACATATTTTTCAAAAAAATCACGATTTTAAGAAAACAATTTTTTCGAATTTTTAAAAAAAATCAGCTTCTTCTTATAATATCAGAAAAATTATGAAAGATACGTAAAAAAGTATAATAATAAAAAATGTAGATCTTTTTTTGACAAAAATTTTGGTTTGTTTTATTTTCCTGTCACCTAAAAATTGACAGAGATATGATTGGTTAAAGAGCGCGCGGTAGCGCCATGGCAGTCTCTCTTGAGCCTTTTGACCCTTCACCGCTTCAAAATAGAAGGTTTTCATTATATATTATAATGAAAAGAGTTATAGCTCTTTTAATTACCTTTAAAATGGTTTTTTATTTGTTGTAATAGCTTCAAAATTAAAGAAAAATTTCGGAGAGTGAATATTTGGAGCGAAGTGAAAGTACACAGTAATATAGACCCAAAACAATTGTCTCGTTGTTTGTAATGTCTCTTTTTATGTATTGTAATGCTAAATTCTTTATAATTAATTACAAATTGGATTTAGTGCATTTACAGATAATTCATAAGTTCATATGTTATTTTTTAATAAAAAGTGAGATTTTTTACTCTATAATCAAATTATTTTTAATTGTATAAGCTTATATTTTCAACGTTTTAATTTAGGGGTAGTTTTAAGGGTTGAAAAGCTTAGACATATGAAACTCCTTTTAGAGAACATGGAACAGCCTTTAAATTCTTTTCAGTTTGTAAAAAAAATATTTTCATACAATTTTTTTATAGAGGGGTTGTTTTTAAGGGTTGAAAAGGTGTTAAATCATGACAAATAAGATAGGTAACGTAAAACGGTATTTACTCTATATTTAAATCTATTGAAGTTATACAAAAGTAATTTTTCGTGATGTTTTTCAATTTAGGGGTCGTTTGCAGGGGTTGTTATGTTTTTTTAGTGGTTAAAAATGAGTTATACATGAGGTAATTATGTTAGTGAATACTTCAGAATGGCACTCCGGTATATTAATCACGTTTTCTAGCTATAAAAAGGCTCAATGTTAATTTTTTCATTATAGGGTTGTTTTTACCCCTTAAACATAAAAAGCGGAGTTCGGGTCAATATCACTTTTGAAATTAAGGGTAAGATAGGCCTAATTCCAAAGTTTCATGCATATCGGTTACTAGTAAAAAATTTAGGAGGTAACACCCTATTTTTCTCTTCAATGACTACGCTATGAACCGATTTTGATTATTCTTTTTTCATTTAATAGAATATAGTTCCAGATTCGTCCCATTTTTTTTTCAATTTTTTTCAATGACACGAAAGGTCCATTTTGCAAAAAATCGGAAAAATCTGGTAACCGACTTCTTAATATATCATAATATATGGTGAATGCGCTGGCATTAAAATATTTTAGTTAGTCTTATTCGAAATCTAGGATGAAATTAATTGAAAAAAAAATTGGCATTTCAGCAAAATATTTCCAGATGAATGTTTTCAATTTGTCTGCATATATTTAGGGTGCACTTAAGTTATAGAATAGCAGCGAAAATTTTCTTCTTAATAATATTTGGGATATAATAAGTTAGCCTCCATAAAAAATTGCATAGGCTTGAAACCTAAAACGAAATCATCACATGTTACTTTTATCAATAACTGTATACGAGGTTTGTCAAAAAGATGCACTTTTCTTAATAGTGAAGGATGTACCATTTCTTTTGGCAATATCGAAACTGGTTATGAATTAACGTTAATTAACGTTTTCAAAAATATTTGGCTATTTTAAGATGGGTAAAAGTTCTTCTAACTTGAAAGCAGTTTGACTATTACTTCTGATATTTGGAATTTTGTGTGCTACAGTCGATATGCAGAAAACAACAAATATTCTTAGTTACGTATTGTAAAATTATCAAAACGATAACTTTCATTTTAAAATTCATATTTTATCAATTCATTCATTGACAACGAAGTCAGAACAAGAGTTTGAAACGCTTGGAGTATTTGAATATACAGCTCAGTTATAAAGGTAATTATTATATTAATTTTATGTTCGAAAAAATGTCCAATAATATACAGATTATAGAGGTGATACATATAACTTCTTTTTGTGAAGTCGGTAAATATAACTTTACATAGAAAATATAGGAAGAATAAAAGACCAACCCGTAAAACTCGAAAAAGCATTAATATGACAAGTTTACTATGACTGTCGTAACAGACATCCTAATACGTAGAGGCTAATATATGCTGTGTATAACTTTATTACCTTACAATATAAAAGTAGCGAGCTTAATTTCCTAAGTTTGTCATTAAATTTACTGGAGGGCAAATAGTTTATCGTTGCTTTTAAATCTATTTTATTAATAATATAAAAAATTAAATTAAAAAAGACATATAATTCTAGTGCAAATAAAATGTGTAGAAACGTTAAAGCGGAAGTGAAAAGCACGAAATTGCATCACCAAAATCGTGACATGCCATTCTTTACTATCAAAATTGCGCTACCAGATTAACTTTATTACAACTTAACTTTTGTGGATAATTAAAAATGCCGTCTCTTCAACGTCTCGCTAAATTGAGTTCCAGGCATCGGTGGGTTGACAAAGCGACGTTAAGATTCCCATATCGCTGCTAGTTCGAACTAGAGCTCAGGTTTTATGGAAGAGTGAACGGTGGTGTGCCAGATACCAGACCAGAATATACGCGTGGGCGACAGATTGTGTGTGCTAATAGACGATCTAATATAAAGGTCGTGCTCCAGGAAATATTCCGGGAAAGTTTAGTACGTGAGTTGAAAAAAAATGGAATTTCATATTTCATGTGCAGAAAATTCTCAAGAGTAATGCCTTCACGAATGGAATGAAAAAATGTCCAGGTGGGCGTGTTGCAAGGCGTAGGTGTAAAACTTATGTATTAGATTTTCCGCCACAGTGATACAGACCTGAGATGCGGTACAGACATGCAAATTCTTTGAAGTTCATTTCCCACCGCAGTAGAAACAACATCAATCAAGAGGATCAAAACGAGAGAGCTGTTTCATTAATAAGATACATTGATTAAGTTGTCAGTGCTTTTTTATTGAAGCAGAAGTTTCTTAACGAATAACTCATTGACAATTTTAGCAAAATAAATTCAAGAGGAGTTTTCAAAGAACATCGGTACACTCAAGAAAATAAAGTAACACCAAACTAAATTACACATTAGAATTAATATTAAAGGAACCCGCACATTTCTTATGGAAAGTGGCCCGCGGTGGATTTGGCTGAAATTTTCCTATTTTGTAGATTTCAACGAAATGAATAAGTCTTCACGGCCGCAAAGTCTGATGACCGATAGTTTTCAAGTTATGGTTAATTTTATATTTAATGTCAGGGTATACCACGATGAGCTGAGTCGACATGTATATCAGAAACTACTAGGACTATTTATCTAAAAATTAGTATACAGAGGGTTTTCGAAGAGCTGGTTTCAGTTAAAATAATTTCAGTTATCTACGGCTTCCGGTTCTACCGGAAATGGACTGAAACTTTGTTTTTATAAATGGAACACCCTGTTCTTAAAGCTTTTTTAGAATCTATGATGAATTTCAACATAACTTTATTAAAAATATCATATGTCTAAAGGGCTCCAGAAACTTTTTGAAAATGTTGACAGATGCAGCCTTCTAAAAAATATATATTTTTTTGGAAACAAAGGGGGCCAGGTCAAAAATTACCAGAATTTGCCTGAATAAAACGTGCAGCTTCCTAAATCTTTGGAAACTCTTCAAAAGAATATACGGAGGGTTCAGAAATTGGCCCCGAATTCCATTTTTTGCAAATGGATTTTATGTTTGAATCCCCATACCTAAATTAAATGATTTTTGTGGTTATGAGAGATATCTGAATTATCACTAGGCTTTTTTGAACGAATCAACAAGAAACAAATGCTGAAGTGCCATCAAACAATATTTGCTAATATTTTGGTGTTAAAGCACAATTATCTGGAAAGCATTTATCATGTCCCGTCTAGGATTTAGTAACTAAGTTCCGTTCGCGATACTCGGATAGACCAACAAACACCCACTCATGACACGCTGACGGAGCTCATTCACAATTGCAATACAGATGGATAGTTTGTAAAAAGGCAAGAAAAAGGGAAACCTGTCGTAGATAATAAAGATAATTAAGTTACAGTCTTCGCATGCTTAAGAGCATATCTAGAAAATTCCTCAGTAGATGCAGAAAGAAATGTGAGAATATCTATGATTAGTTTTCAGAGGATCCTAAAAAAACATAAGAACCATACGTTTGCATTCTCATTAGTTAAGAATTTAAGAGCAGGTGACGCTCAAAGACGGAATGATCTTTCGAATTCATGTTAATCAAAATTCAGTAAGACGAACATTTTCTACACAAAATGATTTGGACGGATGAGATAAAATTTATGGAATAGTCAACCACATTACTGGAGAGTTACTAATCCACACAATATTTTTAGGTGAGAGATATCCAAATTTTAGAAAATGGTTTACATTCATTAGAGTTGACTTAGAATCCGCTGTGGTTTCAACACGACCTCATAACATTGCACCTGTGAATACATTTTAGACAATCATTATGAAGATGGCTAGAGAATAATGGACGCCATCGACGGCCCCCTCGTTCTCCATGGTGTTATAAGTATGCTTTGGTCTATAGGGAGATCGCAATGAAAGGGTTTCACATATCAAATTCTACATATATGGCCAAGAAAGTAAAGTAATGTATATAAGTCTCTTGACGGTTCCTTCAAAAAAGTCTACTAATAATTCATATATCTCTAATAGCTACACGGAAATTTTAATTTTTCCAAGTGTATATAAAAACTGTTTTTTTTAGTCTTGTAAGCATAAACTCCTACTTTTTAGCCTAGATTCCAATGGTTTTGACGAAAAATGGAGTTGCCATTCGAAAAAAAAACGAGTTATACGATTTTCGGGTTCAGTATCAATTTCTGAGCTCTCCTTTTTTTTGAAAAGTTTTCAAAGATTTAGGAAGCTTTAAGTTTTATTAACGCAAATTCTGGTAATTTTTGATTTTTTGCTTCCACAAAAATAATATTTTGTGAAGAGCTGGATCTGTAAAAATTTTCAAAAAGTTGAATTAATTTTTGACCGGACCCCTTCAGACATATGATGTTTCCAATAAAGTTATCTCAAAATTCATCATATATTCTAAAAATGCTACAAAAAACAGGATGTTCCATTTATAAAAACAAAGTTTGGGTCCACTTCCGGTAGAACCGGAAGTCGTAGACAATTGAAAATATTGTAACTAAAACCGACTCCTCGAAAACCCCCTGCATACTAATTTTCACATTAATACTCCCATTAATTCCTCATATGCATATCGACTCAGCTCTTCGTGGTATACTCTGACCATAAATATAAAATTAACCATAACTTTAAAACCATCAGTCATCGGACTTTGCGGCCATTTGTTCATTTTGTTGAGATCTACAAAATATCAAAATTTCAGCCGAATCCACCGGGGGCCACTTTCCATAAGGAATGTGCGGGGTCCTTTGTAATAATGTAGCAATAATTTAATTTTTCATGAAGCTCATAACGCTCTATAAGAATGGTCATGAGAGGGGAAGGGGAAGAGAATAGCACGCAAGATTTATAATGTTCGTATATAACTATTTTACTTGTATATTGTATTATTTTATTGTTCTGTGCTTTATAATTATCCAGTACAATCTGAAGAAACTAGGTACCTTCGTAATGACAAAATAATGGATCACATTTGGACATGAAATGAATATCGCCATCTAGGAGTTTCAGGAAAAACTAGTTCAGAGACCTCAAATCGGGAGTCGTACTATGTACAACGCCATTTTCGTATGATTCCTGGAATGGAATTCACACGAAAGAATCGAAATCTGGAATAATTATTTTTGTATATCGGACCTACAACTGAATTTAATATTTCAACTGGAAATGGCTAATATTAGGTATATCCAGTTGTATATACGATATACATAAAATACTCGAGATTTCAATCAGTTGATCAACAGCTGAAGGTTCTCGACTAAGAACAATATGTTATCTTCCGTGCAATGGATTGTAAAATCTCGAAAAGATAGTGTATGAAGTGTAATACCAATCGACTTGTTAAATCAGAATTGTTGTTATTGAGGAATAAGTAAGAATAATTAAGAAAAAGAAATTAATTATGAACATACTTTGTTGGTGGAGTTATATGTTATAGGATGATTTTAATATCTGTATGTTCAGGAAATGTGGAAAATATTAGTATACGTTTCACAAATGTAGAAGTGATGAAGAAAATGTTTTGAAAAATTGCTGTGCTACAAATCAGTATGTAAAAACTGACAAGTAAATACATTTAAAAAACAAAAACTGAAAATAATAAAATTAATTTAACTGAAACGCAAGATAAAAGATTATTCTACAATTAAATGCTTATTTTGAAATCAGTGCCGAATATAACATAAAAAAGTTATTCCTACAAAAAAGTATTTATTGTTTTAAAACCGTCATACCCTAAAATTTTTATGCCACATTTTAGAGTCTTAAAGGGTGTGAAAATAAGAGTTATGAAAACACTAAAGTAATTTAAAAACTGTTCCGATCAACTAGAATTAAAAATATTTATAAAACAAATTAATCAAATTAGCAGTCAAAATAAAAACTTTTGGAATATTTACCGAAATTGAACTAAATAACAATTCTTTGTAAACACAATTTGTTAACAAAATATCTAGGCTTTCACGGCTGGTGTGAACGGCCAAACTGTGGTTTTTCGTGTTATTATGCCCTCGTCTATTGGAATTACTTCTAAACGTTTCATCTGCAACTACTCCAGAAATCTTCAGCGGTACATGCGAAGGTGAGATCTTATTGAATGCTCGAAACGAATAGGAGTCTAGAGAGGTGGTGCACTGGTACGTATTTGTGGAGAGTATAGGGGGTTCTGATTAGTTCGTGAGGATGGGGTGCGTCAAGCGCTAGACGCACAATCCTCGCCCCCTCCGTCCCTATCGACAATCAGTGCGTCCTGTACCCTCCCCACCACCTATACGTACCAGTGCTTTACTGCTAGAGACTCGATCATTCGTGTAAAACTCGGAACCCTGCATCGCGATACATCGAGATCAACATCGAATACTTTGTGTGTTTGATGCCATAGCGTTAAGTTCAGAACATAGTCAAATCTAGTGCTATTAGCTGGACAATCTTCAAACTGAATTATTTGTTTAGGTTAATTTTCATTAAATAAATTTTCTGACTTTCGTCATCTTTGTAGTAGAGCAAATTTGGTATTCAGCATGAGACCTATTTACAATGAATGCATTTGTGTATTTGATGTAGTAGGACTACATGATCAAGACTGTATAATTTTCTCTTTAAAACTTTTAAAACCTAAAATTTAAGTTAATGGTAAGAACTTACACAGTATACTAACAAGATTACACTTCGATAGCAAATACACATACTCTCAAGCATAATAATGCAATTCAGTAAAACATGTAAAATTCATTATCAAAAAACTAATTTATTCAAAAAATGTTTAATACATTTAAATTATAAATGGAAACTGACAATTTGTGACCAGTAACAGAAGTGTAAAAATATTCACAGTCACTCAGTGTTTGGATTAAATGAACTAGTAATTCTTATAGTCAGACAGAGTACCATAAAAAGCAAATGTCTTTGTCAAAACATCCAATCCTGTATCAAGCGATGCATTCATATGCTAGAGACTCTCAATTCGACGCATATTTCAGAAGTAAATACAGTAGACAATCAAACTGTTTTTGAGGTTTTTAGAAATTTGCACATAACCTACATTCAAGCTTATTATTGTGAATTTGCATAAGCTAAATGCCAGTAAATAAACGTTTAACAATATCTTATAAAGTACCTAATTTTATCCTCCTCAAGCTTTCATATAAATGCAGACCTTTTTTTAGATAAAACAATTATTGTGAATTTATAAAGATTAAACGTTAACATCGTATAATACATAAAATTATATTGAATCTTGACTGGAATACATATCGAGCTTTCTAAGTATTCCATTATTAATATATTGTATAACTTCTTTTCTACATGAACGTAAAATGGCTGATTGATCTCCTTCGAATTTATTTAATCTTAACTGTATTCTAATTAGGCTGTCTTCGACGTATTCATAGAGTCTTGTATCTCGATTGAATCGATACATTTCAATGATCTGCACATATTCTGCCGCCTCCGCTTTCATTACGTCCATCTGATTTGAAAAATAAAGTGTTTTTGTTTCTTGGTCAATACTAACCCTGTGCGGTGTCGTATGCATACTATGAGATTCTTCTTTCAGTGATTTATATTCGACATCTACAAGACACTCTTTATCTGTTGAGGAATTAATTTCATCCGAATATGTTGCTGTTTTGCTTGTTTCAACATCATGAACAGATTCATTTGGATCTTGATGATGATCATAACTCATATCAGTTAGTTTTGATTGTTCAGCTATGTCGTCTCGTCGTCCTATGTAGCTTGTTGCGTTAATCTTTTTTCGTGACTAAATATATCGACTGCCACTAAAGGTTGGTTATGTTTTTTGATAATTTTGTAAAGTAACCTCCAGAAACTCCCGATGGTGTTCGTGGTTTCTGCGTAAGTTTTTTTTTGGATGTACCGTGTCTAAAGCACGACATTCATTAGGTCTGAAATTACATAACAAATTTAATCCAAGCTGGCGTTCAGTTATACTGTGGTCTGATTTCGTTACATCATCGACTGAGAATTTCCCTGTTCTTCATTTTTTCCAGAACACAATCCCTTTTCACTAAAATTATCAATACTAATAACATGTTCGTTTTTCTTCCGGTGTCCTAAGGTGGGATCAATTTTAGGAGACATTTTAGCTTTATACAGACCTTCAATGCTTATAAAGATGGTATGATTTTTATCGACTCGCATACTATCATCTCGATGACGGTGATCTTCTTCAATGGCATCCAAATGATTCTGATGATTTGTGCGAATTTTGATGTTGGATCCTACATTCTCGTATGTGGTATTTCGACTCGATTCTCTAGAACTACTTGAAGCTCCTTGTCCCCTACTCCTCATTTGACTGTAATTTTAACTCCTTGTTAGCTTGTGAGTAGTATTGTGTACCTTTGTCAGTGGCATCCGAATGTTTATGGTGATTTGTTTGGGTGTTATTAATGTTGGACCTTGCAGTATTTGTCTCATTCTCATGCTGAATATAGAGCTAGTATACAGAAAGTTCAAAACTTTTGTGTTTAATTTGTTTTTGACCCCAGAAAATTTGAAGAAATTTCTTGCGTGTTTCGCGAGTTAATTTGGCTTAATATGGAAAATAGCATAAAGTTGAATTTTGGTGTATTTGTGCATAAAAATATTAATGATCCGAATTTTCCAACTTCCATTTAGTCAGAATATGAATTTTTTAAACCAGACTAAAAACATACTTACCAACCAAAGTTCCTTTAGTTATAATGTAGTTACTTAATTTAATAGTTTCTCAATAAATTTAAAAAAAAAAATAGAAAGAAAGCTTTTTAAATATATATGTACATACAAATATATCTACTAAATACTATTAAATTATGTATTTGTATGCCACTTGAATGATCAGCCCTTAAATAATATTTGAAAAACGTAGAAATCGGTTAAACACTTGGATAAGTTCTGAACTTACTGATAAGCAGATCAAACTTGTTCTAATTGAACACTCCTCATATCACGGTGTCTAATTCAAATGAATTCCATGAAAACCCCACCATAATTCAAAATTAAATCCGGCTTTATAGTTGACTTTTCTCTATATCTTCTCTATATTGGCTTTTACGATCTGACGCCAACCTCAATCCGTTGTTATAAAAGCTTACTTTCATAAAACCAAAGCTGGTCACAACTATTAGGTTGACGATGTTATCAAAGTGTCTCTCTCGAACTTTTACCGGGGACTCTACTTCCATCTACATGAGCTTTCGGTGGAAATAATAATCCTGGAAATTTTAAAGTGCTCGAACAGGGAACCCGGTGAGAAGCGGACGCTTTTAATTGTCAGCAAAAATGTTAATAGAAGAAATTTGGGCAGCTGCAGTCGATGGAAATTTAATTAGCCCGCTATTGTTTGGCGGTACCTGCCACTGAGACAGTAAATGTTAATTAGAAGATGCTTGAGAAAGAGTAATAATATTACAAGAGAAACAGGTATATTATATCCTAACTAGTTTCTCATTTTATTATGAAGTTATTAAAGATTTGGTTATCTCAATTTTCTGTTTTATTGCTCTGAAATGTTATAACTAAGCCTCCATATAGATAAAAGTGGATTACATCTTTCAAGAAAAATACTTTGAAGATTTAATGAGATATGTGAAGAAAATGTCAGTATACATCATAAAAGTTTCAGTTAATTGTAAACTTGTAAAATCATTATAAAGTATTACTTTGTTGAATACAAGGGCTGCCCTACATTTGGTGTCAAATAATTTTACCCCACCCTTACTTCAAACACAAGCAACTACTTATGTTCCAAACTATATAACTTTTTTAAATCGCCCTGTATAAATGTAATTCTACTTCAGCTTATATTTCAACCATCCTGTATATTCAACTGCTTCTGACAATTTTTAAAGCCTTTTGTCTAACTGTAATTATTTTCCGTCCTATAACGCAAATATCCACTCTGTATAATTATAGTTTTGTTCCACTCTTATTTCAACCACCTTGTATGCGCAATTATTTATATGCCACCCAATACAATATTTTTAGAACCACCCTGTATAATTAATTTAATTCTAACATATGTTTCAACCATCTTATGTATACAACTGCTTATGTACCACTTAATATCACATGCCCGCACGCACCTACAACCGTATACTATATAGACGAGTTCGCCGACATGACAAATTTTCGTTTTGATAAACTAATGGAATATTTTCTGCCATTTCACGCGACCATAAGCCCCTAACTTAACTTTGTCTGTAAAAGAAACTTACTTCAAACGATTCAAAATGAAAACCATTACAAACACACCTTGTACGATTTTCAGAAGCTGGAAAATATCTTTGTAGAATACAATTTATAATATTCAAATTTCTTGAGCGGTTTTAGAGAAAACAGTGAAGATTCATTGAAATTTTCTGAAATCTATTCCCTTATTTACTCAGTTTTCTGATTTTCTGTAAAACCGTAAATCTGATGTTATAGATAATTATATGGGACCTTTCTGTAATGTTCCTTAATATAATGCAGTTTAAATCATCAACATTGCCCAAACAGTTTTTGAATTATCGCTCGACATACATAAAAAAAGTTGAAGGCGAATTGATAACCTCCTCCTTCTTGGAAGTCGATTAAAAATGAAGTTAATTAATTGTAATTCACTTAATAATGAAGGCAAAAGCAGAAATACTAATCAGAAAATAAGACGGAAAGGTTTTAGGCTGTGCATATTAAAAGGGGAAATTTCAAACAGAAGAACAATGACTTTATTGGATAAGAAAATGCAGGAACATTTAATGAAATTTCAATTTGAAGCACTCCAAAACTTCGAGTAGTAAACTAAAATATGTTGAATTAAAAGCACAAAATCTAATGGGAAGTTTTCAAAATAAATAATGATCAAGAACATATCAAAATGCAGTGTATACTAATCCTGTTGCTTATACATTCATTAAGGCCTTTAAAGGGTATTTCAACTCGAAAATGTACCTTCTAGACTAGTACGACAGGGGTATCCGAATTGTATTTATAGTACAATGTTTCGATTTTCCAATAATTTCTACATAAATATCTAACCCTTTTTTCATAATCATCATTTGTCTCTAGATTTTAAATTTAACATGTATTCTATATTATATATGTCAGTGTTTTGGGCAAATATATTACAGTTATTACGCAAATGAAATGTTATTTATCGAAATATCTATATTATATATCTATAGCAGTACGTCAATTTTACTAATCTGGAAATAGGGGACATATTTTGTATGCTCGTAGATATCAAGATATGTATCCAAACAGAGTTCAACCCAATAGACAGACTTTAAATAATATTAGTAGCCGATTAGGAGAAACTGGACAATTTTGGGGTAACAGTGGCCTAGGACGACTTAAAATACTAACAGTAGATAGATCATGTGAATGATATTTTAGTGCGAGTTGCTCATAATCCTGAACTAAGAACTCGGCGTTTACCAGCTACGACTAGAGTAAATCACTCATCAGTTTTTCGAATACTGATAAAAAAATTAGAACGATACCACTTTAAGAGACAATATTAACACTTAGGGGAATTTTCAACTGAATTAGCAGTCACAATTGGGATATTGAAAATCCCCATATATCCCGTGAATCACATTTCAACACGAATTTTAAATCTCAATTATTTATTTATTCATCGTTAGATTGGCAGAGGTAGTGGATTTCCGTGACCGCTTAGAATTCCCGAACGTAATTCCTTAAATTCCTATTGCTGCGGGCACGTGAAATTACTGGTATATTTCCAAAAAATAAATACTAGTGAGGAATTATGTAGTAAATTGAAATTTTGGTGTCATAGCCAAACATATTCCTTAAAGATCGTTTAGCGAATGAATGGATAAATCTATTAAGGTAAACGGAACTCACAATGAAAATCTGTTATTAAAAAACTGTGAAGATTTTGTTTTATTTAAATTATAACATTTTTAGAACCACATTTAGTTTTTAATTGTTTAATGCATTCGTTAAGCATTTTGTAAGTAGTTTATGTATATTATAAAGGGTTTTCCAATTTGTGGTTAATTATTAAATTTGCCTCCATTTATATTTTTTGTACTAGAATATCATATGTTATTTGACAGATGGCAAGTATGAATATTCCGGTTATTAAAAATGGAGAGATATACGATTGAGCAACGCGTGTTTATTATTAAAAATAATTTTAAATTTCGTGAAAGTTGTGCAGAAGTTGGAAGAAAATTTTGTACAGAATATGGAAGAGAAAATTGTCCGTCAAATGTTACCATTGGAAAAATTGTTCAAAAATGTGTGGAAACTGTTTCAGTAAATGATGAAAAAAGCAAAACCTATCATTGTACTGGACGTTCAGAAGAAAATATTGCAGCTGTTACTGATAGTGTTGTTGAACAACCAAACACATCAATTCGTCATCGCGCATAGCAATTGAACATTCCAAAAATCACTTTATTCAGAATTTTCCACAAAGATCTTCATTTAAAGGCTTAGACGATTCAGATAACGCAAGAAATAAAGCCAACAAACTTTGGTTTATGTCGTCAATTCGTTAATTGGGCCATACAACAGAAACTTGAACATGTGGATTTTTTCAACAAAATCATCTTCTTTGTTAAGAAGCAAAATTGTCGAATCCGGAGTGAAGCAAATCCACGAGAAATGGAAAGACCGATTCATCCACAAAAAGTAACTGTTTGGTGTGGTTTTTAGGCTGGTGGAGTGATTGGTATATACTTTTTTGAAGATGACATTGGAAATAATGTTACTGTGAATGGTGATAAATAGCGAACGATGATTACTTACTTTTTGTGGGATGAATTGTAGCATATTGATGTGCAGAATATGTGGTTCCAACAGAACGGTGCAAGATGTCATTCAGCAGCAGAAACAATCAATCTTTTAAAACAGGAATTTGGTAATAGAATAATTGCTCGAAGAGGAAACAGTAATTGGCCCCCTAAATCTTGCGATCTAACACCTCTAAGAAAAATTATATGCCAACGATGCCCAAACAATTGATGACCTATACGAGAACATTATAGACTGTTTACAAGTAATTGAAACTCAGTTATGCCAGAAAGTTATCGAAAATTTTTGCAAAAAATTAGAAGCTTGTGGTACAGCATCAGGTAGTCACTTACAAGATTTGATCATTCTCAAATTATTTGTGTATTTTATTAAAAATTGAAAATCTGACCTCAAATTGGAACACCCTTTATAAGAAACAGGGTATTCCATTGAAATAACCGTGAAAATCATTATCGTGAGTTTTGAGTCACCTTGTAGGCAAAATGAAAGATATCAAAAAAGTGATGAGTTGCAACAAAACTAGACTATTATGAAATTATTCTGGACTAGAGATGTTGATCCCTAGTTGCTAATTTAAAATAATACAGGGTGATAATTTTATTTAGATTTTCAAAACAAAAGTGACCATATCTTTAAAAGTACACTGTGGAACCGAATAAAATCCTATATTGCTGTAATAGGAAAAATAAACAAAAATCTAATTCGAGATAATATATAGGGTGTTCCTTTACAAAACAGAACTCTGATATGCTGTGACTTTATGAAACACTCTTTATATTACGAAATAATTTTAAAATCTGCAGCTTGACTCTATCCGTTTTATTCAATATTTTTCTTCGTATCCCTTAAAACAACGGAGATATCGGACCCCGTGGTATTAGTTAACCACCCTGTATACATTTGTAGGAGAAATCAGTTTCGCTATAACATTACTTGAGCAAATTCAGATTGAGTGACCTCAACACGAAAGAATAACCTCCACAAAAACTTGAGCCTTTCTTTAATAAAAACATTAATCTAAAATCGCACTTTAGAACATCACACACCAAATGTTTTAAACTAATCCCCTGCTTCTGGCAGACAACTAAAATTAAATTCATTTATTCTCCCAACGGTTTCTCCGTTTCAAATACGTAAAACGTTGGGATTATTACTTCTCGGACTTCATTTAGCACGGATTTTACATCCGAAAAGTTACTATATAAATCAACTTTAAGAGCCTTGTAGCGCCATTAGTTGGAATCAGCTACGATTCTGTGCCAGAGCTGTCAGACTGAAATGTTTGTGTGAGCGAAACACTGTGGAAACATTTAGAAGAACTCGGCTCCGGAGACATATCCTAGAAACGTGTTCGAAAAGGAAAAAGACGTTTGTTTATTTCATGAAAGAGTAATGTAAAAGTTACTGCTGTATAATTTCACAGATAATATTCATTCGAAAAGTAAAGTTACTGAGATATAATAATTTCTTCAAAGTATTTTCCTTTATTTGCCATTTACCACGTCAATATCATTCAATCTACCTCAATATTTCAGTTCAGTTTTTTGAAAATTTGATAAGCATCTCCAACAATTGTTTTTATTGGGGAATAACTTCTTTACGCTCGTTTTGTGGGCCGCGAACGAATGGGCCATAGTGTGACGCTTGAACCATCTTTAGTAAGTATTACTCAAATGAGTTTCTTATATACCTAAGCGGTGAACGAAATTATCTGTCAAGTCGGCCAGTGTTCACAAAGGTCAATTTTATTCCTACAAATGATGAGTTCGCATTTGGGAGCCGTTAACTGGGAAGCATGACCGACACACTGCTTCGAAAATTGCTTTTGATTTGTTATATCTTTATTTAAAAATCACACATAATAACGCAATAAATTGGAGATAGTCCGACAAAGAAGAAGGTGATGGCTGACTAAAATTCACAAACGTCGTACCAGTTAACTATAAAACCTCCACTAGTGCCCAAGGAGGGCTCACATGCACACAGAAGCGTGCAAACACATCGCAAGTCCTTATTGCAAACGCCTTGGATTTGTGATAAAAAATCGACGCGCGACCGGATCGCCGACAAGCTTCTCCAAGTCTATGCAAGCGAAGCCAAATACCCAATGACTACTCATATAAATGGACCCGGCACTTTCATATACGACCAAACGAAAAATGGGTTGTAATATGAGACAAAAATAGAAAGAAACACAGATATATTTGTTTACAAATATTTGGACTCTAACGGTAGCGTCCAATCAGCATTAAATTAAAGGTCGTGTTATTCAGATTCAAAATAATACTACGTACCTAAACCACAAATATAAATATATTAAAATCCATTAAAAGATGTACACAATAACAAAAACAATTAATGTCTTAATTACTAATATTTAACAGTAATTATCAAATCATTTATTTATTCAGGTAAATTGTAGTTTTATTTACTGCTTAAATATGCTTTTGTAAAACTCAGATAACATCTGACAGTTACCAGTAAGAAGATAATACAGCAAACGAATATGCGTTTTCCTGCATGTAAAACACTGAAAGAACACTTTATTATTGTTTTTTACACTTATATAAAATAATGACTGATTTCAAACATGTTTCAACACCCAAAACACATTACACAATATGAATTACGAAGTTAACCTCAATTCAAAATGTAAATAAATCGACTTGCGCTGTTGTTTGTTGGACATAAACGGCGTAAAGTATCGCCGTTCAGTCAATGCTTACAACGTCTAGATTTACGTCTTATTGGTTACAATGGAAAGAAGTTTAGCATCGGTTGCATTTGTTTACTATTTTCCGGCAAACATCTTTCAACACATTTTTAATGTAAACAGACAGTTCCATTTATATTAGTAGTCATTGCAAATACCCCTTTACATGCTTGTGTTTGTGGAGGCTTGCAGAAAGTTGGCGTTTAAACGTACCATTATATTGGTTATTTCACATTTCAAAATCACTTATTTTTATAGAGTGTGAACTTTTATTCCCCTATTAACTTTTGAAGGAACCAAATATCGATGTCGAATCAAAATCACGTAAAATATTGTCAATGACATAAAATTGAAAGGTGCCACATTACTTAGTGCCAAACGGGTACTATTTTCAAATGGTACGGGTTCACATTTTAACAGACACTTAATGAAACATGAAAATTGAAGCTTTGGAATGATACCTCTACGTTCAATATCTCTTTTCAAAATTTTATCTGACAATCCATGATGCACTGAAAAAATAGTGAACTAAAATTTCATACAGCAATTGTTCAAAAACTAATAAATCGAAAGTATGCATAAAGTGGATGTAAATTACTATCAGTTCCCAACAAGTCTAGCTCTAGAATTTCAAAAGTGACCAAAATGTATTTTTTTTAATTTTAGAGTAGCTCCTGTTTTTCTTTGTTACTAGTGATCCTGAGTAATTTTGTTGGTATTTTCTGCTATGTAATTCACATGTTGACATCATATAGATTAGTTTATTATTTTTGACTTTTGACTTAACTTGTTTATAACAAAGTAAAATCCTAATGATATTTTTTTGCACGAAAATATATCTATATATTGGCATAGGCATAGTTTTGGTTCGTTTAGATTTCGAAGTATGATGACTACCGAGCGAACCTTCAGTTGTAAATTATTTGGTGTGCCAGGTACATACAAGGCGTATAAAAATTTAGTTGGATAGTTAGTAGCTTCGTCTTCGTTTGTTACACAGTGAATAGATTTGAATGAATCAGTATCAACGTTTTGACTCTGAGTTACGAAGTTGAAGTCACCCATATCTTTGTTCTGAGCTTCCAAAACTGCTCGCTCACTCAAACATTTGTAATTTTTGTGATTAGTAAATAATGTTCGGGAATACTTTGTCGATAAGCTCATTTTTTCAATGAGAAGAAATTGCATAAATTCGGATGAAATGAAATCGATCCTTATGTCATTGATTTGCAGTGGACATCAATTATTATAAATAAGCTACAAGTTGCTGACATAATTTATCCATAAATTAATTTTCGGAATAGTTTTTTCCTTGAATTTTTTGATATTACATATTTTGTATTCGAGAACAAATCAGAAATCAATATATCGATCCAGCGGTTCTTGAGTTATAAATGGTATAATTAACCCGATTTTGTTTTATGTATTTAGATAATAATCTGTCTGAATATGAATATTTGTTCTGTAAATGCCATGAATTTTAAGAACTAAGGCAAATATCTTAATGCCTAATTACACAGGTCAACAAAAAATATGCAAAATCTTTTTAAAGAAATTTACAAAAACTTGTAATGCAATGTATATTTGGATGCTCAAACAGTATTTGATAGTAGTTTTATTTTATCACCCACCATTCTCTGACTGTATGGCATCGATTATATTACATATTTAAAAAAAAATAGGGAAAAGTTGATCTATGGAAATTAACAAAACTTTAAAAATGTGAATATTATATGCGCATTATTCTGTATTTCCTCTTTCATTTCTCTGTATTTCTGATGAGATGCGTTGTTGTTGTTCTCAGTGAAGGACCAACAGTAATCACCTATCATTTTAATATTTCACTGCCTCTGCTATCATTTCTTCATCTCTTTTTTGCCCTGATGAAACCTTTATCACTCCACATCACCTAAGTTTTCAGGAAAAAAATTAAGATACATACAACTAAGATTTTTAAAGTTTTTTCACATGTTAGCTACGATAATTTTATAGTTAGCTTTCACATCAACCAGAAACTTATTCACTGCTTCTTAAATGATATCAAGGCCTCGTTTTCATTTTTACTTATAATTGCTTCGAACATCAATTTATGAATATCAGGTCCAACGAAAATCCCTTCAGTTTAGCTTCTGATAAATTGTGGAATTTTCCACGCAAATACTTAAATCAATCATCATCTTTAGGCAAGGCGTTTCATAATTGTTTCATTAAGCCCAGTTTTATGTGTATGTATGTAATGGTGGTAGAAGCATATTCTTGGAGTCAACTAAAGTTTTTCTCGGCAGTTTTTTCTTATGTTTTTTAACAATCTAGATCATTTCGCTCCACTGTCCCACTCACATAATAAATATAGAAATTTGTAAATCCTTTTTATTGACCAATGAGCATGGAAACAAATTGATGGATAATATGAGTATGAAATACACAGGAATTAGTTGAAATTATTGAAAAATTTTTTCATTGCCATTCGTTAATAAAAATTGACAGAAATATGTGTACCAACAGCGCTAGTCTTTACCAGAAATTAACAAGTTACAACTTAATTACGCCTAACTATCAAATATCATTCTTGCAAAGACTTTTTTACCTCTAATTCAATATTTGAATCGCTTTATAAAACATTTTTGTAAACTGAATTCCTTTCGAAATGAAACTGTTGAATTAACAATCCTCCGACTTCATATTTGAGCGAAACGTTTTAATAACTGAAAAAAATTACCATGAGAGATTTTTTGGAGTGATAATAAAGGAAACTTAATTACACGTGGATATTGTATTAAAAGTTCGTCCTACGGTTGCGTTTTGAATGTTAATTTTTTCCTTTATTTCATTTTTACCATATTATTACCGGATGAGGAGGCACAATATTAATATTAATTCAAACTGAGCTTTTGTGTGCTTATTTGAAAATCATAATTATTTTTAAAATGAGATCGTTTATTTGAACCCATTTGAAAAATATTTCAACTTTGGTACTCAAAATTCCATATTACATATTACATCGTTATTCGTTATTTCGTAAAGAAATTGGTGTCCAGTGAAACGAAATGCTGTCAGTTAGGTGATTATGTGAATATAGAATGATATAGATATTCTGAAAAGTTGTTAAAAGAGAAGTTTAAGAGCAGGCTACTCCTTTCTATTCATACATTGACAACGTTACATTTTAGGGAATACATCCACAGTACATAATGTAGGAAAAAATTTTTAGCAAGGAAACATCACTTGTATCAAGACAATAAGGCCCTGAAACATGTTTGCTGCCTACCCACACTATTCAAAATTTATATAACTAGGCTCTGAAACAATGGTTCAAAAAATATTTCTTCCTTATTATTTGCTGACGACCAGGTTGTTCTTATCAGAAGATGTGGATGATAGTACCTAAACTTAAAAATGAGTACGGTTGTACCAATCCCTAAAATAAATAACACCAATGAAGCTACAAATTTCAGACCAATTAATATTCTGCCTCAGTTGGAAATAATTCTGGAAATTTCTGTTTATCAGCAATTGTCACAATATTTAGAAAATAATTATCTGATAATGGAATGTCAATCAGCATTCAGAAAAAAACACTCTTGTGAAACTGCTTTGCAATTAACGTGGAAATATTATATGGATAACAACAAATATGTAATAGCAATTTTTAACCGACTTCCAAAAGGGAAAAGGTTATCAATTCGTCGCGAATTTTTTTTTGTATGTATGTTACCTGAATTCTTCTCCTGTGGTGAACCGTTTTGTATGAATATGGTCTTGTTTTATAGAGTATATATCCGGATTGGTGAAACTTCAAATTTGGGAAAAGAATTATATTGGAAAAGTGAAGAAATTTGTGAATGAACACATGCATGCATGGAAATCGACCAATATCCCTACCATATTGGTCGATTTTTCGAAAACTCCTTATGGATGTGTATAGTTTTTAACGTTTAATCTATTAAGGAAGATCCCTAGGTGATCTCATATACTTTTCTGCGACGTGCAGTTTTGCAGAAAATCACCGAAAATTCCAAAATTCTTATTAAAAATTTCATCGAAATGACATAACGGACATTTCCTCATAAATATTTTAATTCCAATGTAATAGTGCGGGAATTTTAGGCACTGGAAGTTTTAATTGCGAATTTGAAAATTTTCTATGTACATCTCAAGCATATAGGTAGTAAAGCATAGTATTTTCAACTCCTTAAATCAATGAGTACCAAGCTCGTTTTGTTTGTATACCCGGCAAATAGCTATTTAAATGAAAATTTTTCCATTTTGCGAAGACGGTGCTTTTGGTTGTCATATTCTCCCGGCCTAATAGAAAATTCAGTGACAATACATGTCAATCTAAACTGCTATTAGTGGGTTTATACACAGGATGTTTAGTTATATCAAACAAAATCACAAAGTAAAGTGATAGAAGGAATTGCATTTATATGATGATTGAAATATAAGATAGGCCGTTTAGCTGTATATACAGGATGTATGGCATATAGGGTGGAGTGGACGATTGGTGGTATAAAAATGGTAAAAAAATGTGATATTAAAGTTATATAGGGTTATTAAAAAACTGTTATACTGGCCGTAAACAAATCATATGCAGGATGGTTAAAATATATGCTGAAGTTAAATTATATTTATAAGTGTGATTAACAAATTATTTATTTTATAGCACATAAGAAGTTGCATAAAGTGTCGAGAGGAATTAATGTTACACAGGGCGATAATATAAAATGTGAAAAATTAAATAATTTATGGGGTAGACCAAAATGAGTTATATATTATGGTTGAAATATAGAACGGATTTGACTCCTTATATATGGGATGGATTCTACTCCGTCCTATACTTTACAGAAGGCAGCAACAAATTTATGCTTGTCCGTGGGCAGTCGTATGTACAGGATGGTTGGTAAATAGGGTGGAGTGGAATTATATATATATTTATACAGAGTTGTCAAAAAAGTTAAAAAAAAGGTTACATGGCGTGGTCCATAAGGCATAAATATATTTTGGGCTTATTAAGTCAACGCGTACTGGTACATTTTATTCGTAAACATTTACCTGTCAATTTAAATGAAAATGTATCATTGTATAATGTTGAGGCTTTCGATGTTACCTGGTCCTGTCTATTAAGCTTATACATACAAAATAAAAAATAAAGAATAAAAATTAAAAAGTTGAAAATAAAACATTAAAAAAAAATAATACCGACTTCCACCTATAACTAAAAAGCTAAAAATACAACAAAAAATACAACTCTAGCAAATAAATAACACATTCAATGTTGTTAGGTACCTACCCCGGAAGTAAAAAATGTAAACATTAAAAGGTGCTCATTCTGTACAAATTAATTACTTACCAATCTAGTATATTTTTGAAGTCGGTACCAAGCAACAATCAAGTTTGATGAAGTAGTAGATAAGTACGCAATGAAGGATTTTAGTTTTGCTTGGCACCGACTTCAAAAATATACTAGATTGGTAGGTAATTAATTTGTACAGAATGAGCACCTTTTAATGTTTACATTTTTTACTTCCTGGGTAGGTACTTAACAACATTAAATGTGTTATTTATTTGCTAGAGTTGTATTTTGTTTTTTAGTTATAGGTGGAAGTTGGTTATATATTTTTTTAAATGTTTTATTTAGACCTTAAAAGCGCATTTGAAACAATCGATATTCACATATTAATATAGAAACTTGCCTACTATGGACAGCATTACTTTGGTTCGAAAGTTGTCAGAGAGACAGATTACAGAGTACTAAGATAAATAATTTTAACTAAACTACTAAAATGAGTATGGTGTACTCCAGGGTAGTCTGTTGGGTCCTCTTTTATTCATTCTTTATCTGAATGATATTAGGTTCATTGAAAATTTTGAATTCATTAATATTTTTGCAGACGACACAATGATTGCAGTTACAGATGAGAACCTAGATAGAACTATAGAAAAAATGAATACTTGTCTTTTATATATATCTCGCTATTTCAACAAAAACTTTCTTGAATTAAATGCAATAAAAATAAAGGCGATGATTATAACTACAAAATATAAACATAGGTAGATAAATGAGCAACTTATTGATGTAAATAATTTTGGGGACAGGATTGAAATTGTCAAAGAATTAACGTATTTAGGAGTATTAGTTGGTAATTGTCTAAATATGAAAAGCCGTTTTAATTATATTCACAGTAGAATATCTCAAAAATTATACTTTTTTATCAGGCTACGAAAAAATGTAACATTAAATTCAGCTATTTTGGTTTACAAAACCATTATCCACCACATTTTAAGTATTGCCGAAGTTTATTAACTCTATTTGACTCGAATAAAATTGGTGCATTACAAAAACTGCAAAACAGAGGAATGCCTTTGCTATTATGCTGCTGGTACACACGTCCGTCGTCCGCAAAATATGACCACACACATTGGGTTGGTACCCTTCTTTAAAATGCGTTTTTTATGAACGGATATATTAATTCTATTCCCTCAACTACCCAAACATTTTGCGAGGACGAAATATATTTCTACCAGTTTATACCCTTTTTTGCTTGCTTTGGGTATTAATTTTTTTCATGCAGGTGTTTTTCGATTCTATCCCCCAAAGCTCGGTAACTACAAAAGCGCGACTTGATGCAAGGGATCGATGGTCGTTTCCTTGTAGGAAATTTCAATAACTGCCAGGCCAATATATTTAGAGAGCAATAAAAAGTAATAAAATATAAATCTTCGAAGTGTCACATTCAAATGTTCCCACGTATTTTGATCAATTTATTACCTATAATAATGACATTCATAATTATTCAATACGACAATATACGAATTTTTATGTAAGAAGAGCAAATTATGCAAGAACAGTGAAATCACTCTTTCACAATAGTGTAATTGAATTTAATAAACTTCCAACTGAGTTGAAACAGTGCCTAACATTATCAACATTTAAGTCTGAGCTGGTTAAATATTTAAGATTGACATCTCTCTAGAATATTGTGTAGAACTTTTTGTGTTATTAATTTGTTTTTCTTTTAAGATATTTAATGTTATTTTTAACACTATGTACCTATTTGTATGTTGCTATTACGACTTTAATATTGTTCTAAAATTTATTGTGTATTCTATCAAAATATTTTTGTATATTAGGATTTTTACCTATTTAAATAAAGTTTCTTCTTCTTCTTTTACATCGAAAACTCGTGGAGGAATATAACAACTAAATACTGAGAAAACTCAATATGAAAATAGGATACAGAGGACACTTAGATCTAGAAGTAGAGGGGAAGATAATTAATAATACTAAAGAATATAAATACCTTGGGGTGACATTGACGGAAGACGCAACAGATGAAACAGACATATGATAAAATATAGGTAGAGGAAGAACCATCACAAGTGAGCTAAACGCATTATTATCGAGTAAAGATATACGAGTAAAAAATACATATTTACAACAGTGGTGGAGAGCACAGTTCATATGATTCAGTAGAATTAAAGAAGTAAAGAGGATAAAAAACAACACCTACAAATGCTATGAAAAAACATCTTTCCTAGTACGTTCAGATGAAACGGATGAATAATGAGAGATTATCCCGTAAAAATTGGGAATGGGTACCAAGGGAAGAAGAAAAAAAAGCAGCAGTTATTTGAGACTGAACGATGGAAGCGAATGCTTCTTACGAATTATACTTCCCGTCTCTTGTTATCTCTCTGTCTCTGTTTCTCTTTAATTGTGTTATCATTAGCAATGGATATAATTTTCAGGAGATTTAAAATACTTGTCACTATTTTCTTATGACTCATGTATTAATCCTAATGTGTAATTTAATTCCAAATTTAATCATAAGTGCCAAATAAATTTGGATGAATTATAATATTTCGAACATACTTTACCTATTTAATATTCTGGCAATATTATAACGATGTCACATTAACTATATCATATTAAATTATAGAAACATTATTTTGGGTAGATTGTAATGTCAAAAAAACGTTGATTATTGCCTAGATGTAATGGCTAACCTACCACCTTATTACGGCCCACGTGGTAAACGTTGACACACCAGGGTACACGGCAGCTTCAGTGGAGACGGGAGTGGGTTAACAAACAAGGGCCAAGCCAACTGTAAGTTAACTTTCCAATATAAAGATGTTCTGGGCGCCAGGTAGATTCTCTGCCTCTTTACCTCAGCTAACCGCCTAAGATAACCTACCAATCCTCCGCGGCTAGAAGAAATCTATAAATAACGGCTCCATGGCTAATACAACCTCAGTATATTGTCAGTTACGTCACAACAAACCTACTTCAATAAAACTCTTCATAAAACAGTAAATAATTTAAGGAATTTTTAAATTATTTCAATACAATCCTGCAAAAATATCAAACACAAGTCGGCCTGTAGCCAACTTCCTGTACCTACATACACATATCTATAGTTCAACCAAGAATCAACATTACATACCTGATACACTAAGTTCAAATTATTACCAAAATCAAAAAATGTAATAATCAATTACCAAAATCAACAAATGTAACAATCAATTAATGATCAAGTGAACCTAGATAAAATAAACAGATGTTATCAAAAGCATTAATCAAAATATTCAAATGTTGTTGTGATCCGTAAACATGCACAATATATCTAAAATCAGAAATGAGATACTTGAATGCATAATATCCAAAATAATATCAAAGTCAATAATGACATCTAAACTGTGAATAATTCAAAATTATATCAAATTCAATAACTGTACTGTTATTCTGAAATCTAAAACCAAAAACTCAGTTACTGACAAAAGTGTTCAATTACATTTAAACTTCAAGAAAAATCAATAATGATTTCATAAATCTAGAAACAAATATTATCTTTAAAACATCCAAAATAATTCAATTAACAAGTCGAGGTTTCGAGCTCTCACGACGCTTTCACAAAATACCAAATATTATCAATATTTAATAAATCAGTAATCATGAAATGATATTCAAAATTTACCACTATAGGAAATGCATAAAAATCAAATTTATATGATCAAATTAACAGTCAAAAGTTTGACCAAATAATCAGGTTCTTTATTAAATTCAATACGTTCAAAATGTTATTCTGAAAAATCAATTATCTTTAATGTCAAAAGCAAATTATGAGCAAAACAAATACACTGAATCAAATTACAAAGGTACCTTGTTCAAATGCGATGACACATCACTCAGGTGTCCTCTGTGGAATCGAAGCAAACATACGCCGTCGTTGCTATACGGTAACCAACGAAGGTTTCCTGTTCCCAATAAACCAAAATGGAACTCGATTACAAGACTTGCCAAAACTTCGGCAAACTAAATGAAGTTGATAGCCCCAAACACTGAAGAAAACAAGGTCTTGGGTGGGCTAAAAGTCTTACATACGATGTTCAGATGGTGGTTGACCAGTTAGTCGTCCAGGAAGGTCAACGAGAGTACATGCAAATAATCAGCAATCAAATCCACACAAATGAGAACGTGTTTCCACTAATTTCCAAAAATATCACTAAACTGCCAATGGAAACATCCATTAAACGTTGCTGAAACTGCAGATCCACGAGAGAGTGAGTGATAAACTTGTCTTAAATCCTCACACGAGTATGGTTTCCGTTAAAATCCAAAAATATCACAATACTAATAACGGAACCAACGAATCAAGTGTATCCAACTAAATCCCAAACATGGATGGCACAAAATTGCCATTATAAATTCAGATAACACTTGTAGACATCTATCACCACATTTCACCATAACCTCTCTTTCCAAGTACTGCACACATCTAAGGATGTGTAAGCACTAGGACGGTCAACAGGCAACAACCGTTCACCAGGACGGTCAACGGCCAACTCCCTTCCCGACAACTGACATCTCACAAAAGCCTACCAACCCATTTCTCAATTCTAATACCAACATCGCCTAAATTTCACTACATACAACGTTCTTCTTCTACGACATCCACAACATCAATGCTCGAAATGTCCCGTGCTCGACTCTACTTTTCTACATCTTCTTCCCATAAATGCCATTAACCTATTGAGGTCGTGTGATTCCGCTCTTAGCAAAACGCCTCAAACGTCAAGAGAAAACTAACCAACAATCTTAACCTAGAATAAATTAACATAAAAACAAATCAATACCAAATACAAAACGAGAATATTTCCCAGCGAAAAACCCAATAAGCCTATCGCAATAACAAAAATGCTACAGAATAATAAAAAAGGTACGTGTTTACGTTTGAAGATAATTTTATACTATCCGTTGGTGTTAATATTCGAAGTCAATACTCGTGTTTTAGTTACAAGAAAACAGTTATTGTAGATAAATGACACATCCAACTTCCAGTTTAGGCTATTTAAAATACGTTTTGCATAATTCAAACCTCAGATATTTCTTCGTTTACTTGTTCTTTTATGTTATGGGTTTATGGAAAACACTGCGGCAAAAATGTAATGTTACAAGATATATTTTTAAATCTTCCAGCATCTCCAGGCTATTCTGCAATATAGCTGTTGTAATACAGTTTAAACCAACACATATTAAAAATAACCGCAATCGTGTTCAAATGTAAAAAATACAAGGGGTATTCACGATTAACACACTATCACCGGAGTGTCATCAGTTTACAAGTCAATTGGCCCATTCTGCCGTGTTTAAGTGCGAGCTTCTCTTATGAGGCGTTCACTTCAAAAAATCGAATCAATCTCACAAGTAACTATTTATACTTAAAATGTCAACCCCCAATAATTAATACAATTACTTTAGCAAGCAATAAAAAATTTGATGATTCATTCATTAACGTGCCACTTGAAGCTCATACTCGATTAGTTGTGAGCCATCAAAAATTAATATCAGATGAATTGTGAGTGGGGCAAAAAATTTAGCTAAAGGGGTACACAAAAACTTTACGTTTTGTTTCAATTTCAAATTAAATTTATCTGTAATACATATAGTACGTTATACCACAAACCGATAATTTATTGTTAAAATGTGATAAGATGCTCTAAGGTCCTATATTATACTAAGTTAATAAAACGAAAATTTTTTGTTTATACTTTTAAAGTCATACTAAGTAGGTATATGCTCTAAGGTCGTTATTAATGTACATTGCACGTTACCTCCAGAGGTATGTAGTTTGCAGTGCCATATTAGGAAATTTAACAATGCCCATTTTTCATCCTTGTTGAATTAACAGTGACGCCATTTAGATAACTTTTTGAACTTTAACAAGTTAAACTTTTTCAATTTCAATTATTGTTCAGAAGTCTTAATGTAAAATGTTTACTTTATAATATGAAGCTAGTCAGTACATAAGTTTGTATATTAATCGGATTACGTTAGTTTATTTCCTATATATTATTTATTTTCTATAAAAGAAGAGACTGTTAATATATTACCTGATCTCTGTGTCTTAAACAGAGAACTAAATTGTATGGGTATTTCAAGATCAAAGTAGTGTGTAGTGTCAGTGGTGAAGTCGGGCCGAACATGTCGAAAGAAATGAAAATTTTTCATTTTCTTGCTCTATATTCATATGTGTTAGTGTGGGCCTCCGTTAAGAAGCTTCCGCTTCAAAAAGAAAACTTAAGGAGTCTTGGAAAAAAGGAATCAATATAGTCCTGAACAAAAGAAATATTGAAATAATCTCATGGCAAAAACAGAACAATGCCGTTCGAGTTGCAACAAACTAAATTTAGAAATATTCGACGTTTCAATTCCTGCTTTGGAGCCATTATCAAGAGACACAATGAAAAAGAAAAAGAAAATAATGAAAATCAGTTTCTAGATTGAACTTAGGGTCTCAATCAGCCTACTACTCAAGTCTCACTAAAGAACTGATTTAAAAGATACAGGAAACTCGGAAAATTACACTCAAGGTTTTGTCGGTATACCTTGTGGCTATAGGAAAGAGTATACTCCGTGCTCGATCGAAAACACTGAAAACTTGTACCACGAATATACAAAGACAGGAGATACAAACCTTTGAGAACAACTACTACAGACTATTAATGATTGCCGTAAAGAAAAATGGATAGATACAACTCAGGGATTGGATTTTACTCACGGTAGCCGACAAGCCAGGACCCTTCTGTGGCTACTAGGAGCTGCAGCTCCCAAACTCAAATCTGAATCGAATGTATCTCAAGTCAACAAATATCTCCAGACTACTGCCTCAAAGAACTACCAAAATGCTAAGAGGAAACGCCAATATCTCATCACCGTTCTCAGAAAAGGAGTTACAGAAAGCAATAAACGTTTTAAAAATAAGGAAAGCTGCCGTGTAGATGGAATATTTCCGGTATTTGTAAAACACCTGGGCTCTGTTGCACTTAAAGTGACTCCAAGAGTTTTATAGCACTTACCCTCTTATATTTTTGTCTCTTGATGATTGCTCCAAAACAGGAGTCGAAACGTGGAGTATCCCATAAATTAAGACAAATATATAAACATGATTTATTATTTCAATTCCTCGAACTATTTATTTGTCTTCAAAATTTTATAGATTTATACATCTGGAGTATCTGCACTTTTATAAATTTTTATTCCACTTATATTTTTATATTTTCTCTGTATTGTGCCAAACCTTAAATAATAAATAATTATTAAAGTGGTGACCAATATTTTCATAAAAATCTTAATAAAAATTTATTTAGAGCTTATTTTCTGAAAATACGATTATATATTTTTTTATATATCTTTTTTAGAAATCTATCCATATGACACTTTTTATAATTAATTCGTCTACCCCCGGTATTCCGTTTCGAATAACGTGAATATGTCTGCATATTATAAACACAGCTAGCTTGTACTGGACAAGAAGCTGTGGATTGTGGATTTTTGGAAAAGGTAATAATTGTATAATCGTGTTCTTAGTTAAAGGGCTAGTGACCCATTTTCATGAAATTTTTGATTCACATAAATATTTTACATAGAGGTATAGATAGGCTAGATGAGTGGGAAATTAATTGTGTATTACCTACGTGCTAACGGTATGGAGTAAAGGACTATAGGGGATACCACGATGAACTGAGCCGAAATTGGATATCAGAAACTACTAGGAGTATCAATCTGAAAATTGGTATACTGGGTATTTTCGAGGAGCTGGTTTCAGTTAAAATATTTTCACGTTCTACCGACAGTGGACCCCAACTTTGCTTTTTTAAAAGGAATATCCTGTGTTTTTACAGTATTTTCAAAGTGTGCATTGAATTTTAATACAACTTTATAATTAACATCTTATGTCTGAAGGGCTCCAGTTGAAGCTATTTAAATTTTCCTGAAAATTTTGACAGCCCTTCATAAAAAATATTTTTTTGGAATCAAATAGAACCAGATCAAAAATATCCAGAATTTGAATGAATAAAACTTGAAGCATCCTAAATCTTTGGAAACACAAAAAATTATACTGATATAATTCTGCTTTCTCGAAAATCGTCGTCTAATTAATTTTTTTACATCGATACCCCTTTTTTCTACGCTAAAAATTAGGGGAGGACTTCAGCTGACAATTACATACCTAAATTAAACGGTTTTTCTATAAACTTGGAAAAACTACAATTTACATATTGTAATTAGAGATATGTGAATTATCAGTACACTTTTTTGAAAGAATCGACAATAAACAAATGCTAAAGTGTCAACAAATAATATTTGCTAATAATTAGTCGTTTAAGCATAATTATATCGAAATCATTTATTATGTCCCGGTTCAGTTATTAATAATTTAAGGGGAATGTGATAAAGTTATTAAAGGAGCCTGGGAAACCTTGCCTTCCCGATACCCGGATAGATCAACACCCACTCATGACACACTAACGCGGCTCATTCACAATTGCAAAACACAGGAATTTTGGGAAAAAGCAAGTAAAAAGGAAATCTGTCGTAGATAATGAAGAGAATTAAGTTACAGTTGCATGCTTTAGAGCGTATCGAGAAAATTCCATAGTAGATGCAGAAAGAGATATGGGAATATCTGTAAAAAGAATTCTAAAAAAACACGGAACGATTTCTATGAATTCATATTAATCAAAACTCAGGAAGACGAACACTTTTTACACTAAAGATATTGAAACGATTTGGACGGATGAAGAAAAATTTATGGAATGTTCAAAAGCCATAGCTCACATTACTGGAGTGATATTAATCCACAGGTATTTAGAAAAAGACGGTTTTAAGGTTACTGGAGTTTCAATGTTTTTGCTACAATAAAAAATGCTTGTGATGCATTCATCAATTGTCTACGACAAATTAATTTAGTTTTGCTTTTGGACAAAATGCCTGGATGTTTTACAGTTGGGAATGACCTGCGTGGTGGTGTCATGATTATGTTTTGGTCTATCCTCATATAGCAGAGGAAAGGTTACAAAGACTTTTTCATTAACAAATTTTCTATAAATGATTAACATACTAAAGTAATGGTCATTTGTTTCTTGTCGATTCTGTCAAAAAACCTTCTGATAATTCAGACAGTTTAGTTTTATTTAAGTTTATACAAAAACCGTTTAATTTAGATATAGGATTATAAGAATAAACTCCCCCTATTTTTCTGCGTAGAATCTACAGGCGTTAAAAATCGAGTAACACAATTTTCGAGGTAACTAGACAAATTTTGGCAGGTCTTGACTTGGCCCCCTTTGTTTCTAAAAAAATTTTTTTTTGTGAAGGGCTGTCAAAATTTACAAAAATTAGAAGTACCTTTCATATGGAATTCTTCAGACATATGACGTTTATAAGAACAGAGTATTCATTTTAGAAACAAAGTTGGGGTCCACTTCGGTTGGAACCGGAAGTCTTAGACAACTGAAAATATATTAACTGAAACCAGTTCCTCGAAAAACCCCCATATACCTGTTTTCAGGTTAATATTCCCAGTAGTTTTCCATATTAATATCTTTATACACACATACCTTTCTTGCATGCGTAGTACCTACAGTCCCCACGTAGGAAAGGCAGAGAAACGATTTCGCACCAATCTATTCTATCTATACCTCTATGTAAAAAATGTACTTGCATTAAACACTTCATGTAAAATGGGTCTTTAGTTCTTAGTCTTTTTAGTAATGAACAGAGAACAAAACAATGACTCCTCCAAAAATTTTCTCCACGTGTACTTCAACATTTGTAAATTTGTTGTTTACCCAACTCCGTTGTAGGAGGGTATTCAGTTCCAAACAGTTGTTTGATAAACTAATTTTAATAGTCTCGAGACTATCACAGAACTTCGGGTTTCTAGGAAATTACATATTGTAAACCAGATTGTATCCGTGGGTAGCAAAACCGTTTGTAAATACTACCGAACAAAAAGTTTTAGTCTCTGGATATTTTCTTGGTATACGGACCGGTGAAGTTGTAAAATGTTTGGCAGAACTTTATAATGAAAATAATTTCCGTGCCCAAATTGAAATTTTTCATAGTTTAAGGTACCTCAGGAATAGGATTAATAACAAGTTGTGAAATATCGTCCACTTCTATGTTAATCGTTTAACTTAGTTATGAAAATATTCTGGGTGATAAATTGTTAATATTACTAGCGGTCGCCCAGTGATCGAAATTCAACCCTTTAATTCATTGTAAGTTGAACATTATTGACTAAATTTTGTCTCTATAAGAAATAGAGGCGAAATTATAAAAGTAGGATTACATTTATAGAAATAATTCAAGAAATTATTTTTAATTTATGTATGTTATTGTAAGATTATTTTTACATAAATATGTCCCATTCATTATCACAAATGTAATACTGTCGATACATGTTCGATGTGATTATCGGCGGATTTTACTTTATAACCTAAAAGTTTCCGTCATTTACACACAAACGATTTCAAAAATAGAGATGACAAACAACCCAATGAAACTTTAATCGTTAATGTCATTTCTATTGTCCACTGATTGATGATTTGTTGCACAACACCTTCGGACTATTGTGAAAATTTACAAAAAATATTTTCTACGAAAGTAAGTACTGCTTGTCCGAAAAATCAATACTAATCTATAATTTACAACACTATATATTTTCCCATATACTTAACACTAAAGTATATGTATTTTTCGTATTGAAGTATAGGCAACTCCAAACACTAGACTGTAAAAGATGATTATCATATGGTCTGAAAGATCGTTACGCAGTCACTGCTGTGTTAATCATTTGAGAAGCAGCCTAGCATATATATTTATCCAGTGGTAGAGAGTTTTGAATTTTAAATTTTTTGAACATTGTTAGATTGCAAACTTTAAAGGTGGCAATGTAGGATTTCAAAGGAAAAATATGTCGAATAAAAATATATTTTACCCTGGAATAAATGTACCTAACTTAATCTAATAAATCACTTGGTGGTTCATTTTTTATATTCAAACAAATCTTTAAAATGTAAATGATATTTTTCTTTTAAGTAAAACTTAGTCACTTGGTTTTAAAAGTCAGAACTTTGCAGCAATGGGACCATGTGAAGTAAAATAAATTAACTATAAGATAGCCACATTGTCAGAAAACATTACTTTTCTGTTTGATTTTCAATATAAAAAAATTCAAATATCTTTAGATTCAGCATATATTTTCATTAGTGTGAATTAAAATACACTTACCTACCTGTAACCCATGACGATTTCTGTTTTATGTCGTAAATATAAAGAAATACGAACCACATAGTGTTAATTAATATTAGTTAAATACACCTATTTCTGACAATTTTTTTCTGTGAATAGAAATTGAAACCTTGAAAATAGTTTGAAAACTGTTCAACCTAATTGCTGCAAAAGTAATGAAATGTCAAAATTATATTCAAATTTCCTGCTAGTATTCATGAATTCAGTGTTGCCAGATCTACCTATTTATCGTGAATTTGGGCATAATTTCACGATTTTTTATAATCTTAGTTAAATTATATGAAAGTTATCCGACAAAAAATAAAAAGACTTATCAGAAATACATTGCTCAGGTGCAACTTAATTCTGATTTTAGTGGACAATCCATATTTACAATGCAATTAAAGTTGCAAACTTCAAACAAACTTGCGAGCGCCCAATAAACGGCGATTATATGTACGAGTATTATTTCAATAGAATGACTATGTAAGATAACTTTAGCGAAGGGCTAAAACTTTTAGTTTGTCTTTCACTTGGGAGTCAAACCATCTTATGATTTTCTCTCCAAGTAATCTGGCGGCACTGTTTGGCATTGACAGTATCGATGTAAATAATGTTTTTTTTTTAATTTTATTATTTAATAAGTGAACCAATATCATAAATTATTTTTTTTTGCGTTCTGTACTGAATGTCATCCGTAGCTACCTAACAAAACCAAAATAAGGCAAATCGGTTGAAGGACGGAGGAGAAAATAGTACCGAACCGTTTTGTCTTTGCCTTTTTATATATAGATATGTTAGAATTACATGTATTATATGCCTTCCAGTGTCAATTCAAAATTGTTGGTTTGAGTCCCATATAGAAAAAACAATCAGCAGGATGAAACGTAAATGGTACTACCTTGGACTAAAGTAACCGGTTTAGTCTATTGAGTTTTAAAATTATTTTCTATTTACTGTAAGGATTTCTCTCAGTGCCGTGGGTAAATATTGTATAAGAATTATAAACATAAAAGGATGTTATAAATATTTAAATGTTGTACAATTTATATATACCATTATTTTGTCTGTTCAGTAGGGTTTTCTCTCCTCAATAGATAATTGTTTTGGTTAAACTCCAAATCTAGAGCCGTTAACAATTTTGTATATTGTTAGCTGGTGGTTTATACTTAAATTCTGCCTCTGATACAATTATTCTTGTTTGCCAAAAAAAGTTTGATAATTGATAATTGTTACTCCAACATAGTTATTGAAGGAAAAACTGAGGAGAGAAAATCAAAGATCCCTCAGAATATTTACGAAATTATTGTTTTGTAACTGTAGAACTATTTTAAACTCTACTCTTTGGAAGTAACAGTTATTGAGGGAAACAATTTTAGCGCTAATGTTATTGTTTGAAAAATTTATAAAATTATACTAACTGTGAATAACCAGCTCAACATTTATACGTAATACTTAGATCCTATGAATTATTGGTGACAATTTGGAATACAGGATAATGAAATAAGACCCGAGACTCCCGAACTAGTTAACCCGGTTAATATTGTCTTAAATATATATGAATGTTACATAAAAGAAAATCGCGATCAATATGAGCAACACAATATACAAGAAAATATTTATCGTATAATTTCAAATGAAGATGTCATAGAATACGGGACTAAGAGGAACCGGAGTTACTACCAGAGTGGTAATACGGCGTACAATTAAGAAAAATAGTTCCTATTTTTAAAATTATTAGAAAAAAAAAAAGCGATTATCCTGGATATAACTATAACTCTTTTGAATCGGTTTTAAACACCATAAGCTCTGAAAGACACACAGATGCAAGAGTGAGATATAAGACACTTGTTTGTCTGAAGCTGGTAGATAATGTAGACTGTAAAAAAATTTAGTAAAATTACAAATTTTTGCAAAACAAAAGATGAGTATAATCACAAAACACTGTATACCAATATAAAATTATAATACAAATCGAGTAATCTTCCAAGACAGATGAGGAAACCTACTATTATAAATTGTGATTTTACAATATTTTTTAATTAACCCTAGACACATTGTAATTCTACTGAACCTTTACTGGATTTCCAATAAAAAGTTCCTCAGATTTACAATTATTCTTTGTAATTTGATTTGTTATAGTTTATGTAAAATTATAAAAAAATATTTTAAATTGTTTTACAAGAAATTCTTTAAAGAATTAAAAAGCTTTTTATTATTATTACAGTTTTGATTGAAAATTTATATAGTGCATTATAATTTTACCAAGTGTTAATTTTTTTCTTGATCTAATGGTAAATGTACGCAACAATCTGTTGGAATTGGATTCAGTTGAGACCTTGTTAAAAGATTTGGTTGACACACGGCACAGTTAATAACTCTTGAAATGCAACATCTATAGCAGATGCATGAGGGCAAGAGGATTATACATATACCTACGATTGATTTTGTAGAATTCGATTAATTTATAAGATCCTACATTCTTATTTATGAATAATAAAGGGAAACAAATTATCTGATGTAGTTTTTTAACTCTCTTATGTTAGTAATCCGTGCATCTTGGCAATGCTGAAATTGGCGGTTGATTGAATTGCGTTGCGTTGACAGTGTGGGCCGTTTTACAGATATTACATTGAGAGCATTATTTTATAAGGTGTTTTATTTAAACAGGTAATATTTGTGATTATTAATAATAAAATGTGGAACTGAAAACGAAGAGGGCTACTACTTAACTTAATAATAGAAATAAAATGTGTGTGTGGAAAGGAAAAAATTGAACGAAAACGTAAGTTCATGTTAAGGTTATGTTATGAGTACTTTTTAATTCTCAATCATTTTTGGCACGAGTGACGGAATGTAGTAATAGATTATAATTTTTTATTCTTTTAATTTAGTAAATGGCAACAAAATATCACTACTTTCAATTTAATTGATCAATAACGCATTAAAATTTACTAATCAATAGTATTATATAGCAATAAAAATCAATATTGGTTTTAACAAAGTGTAATGTTGAAATTGGGAATGAAAAATATATTTTATTTTGGTA
Source organism: Octodonta nipae (assembly GCA_034190945.1). NCBI lineage: Eukaryota > Metazoa > Arthropoda > Insecta > Coleoptera > Chrysomelidae > Octodonta > Octodonta nipae. Next base: position 26,203,093 of record CM067219.1, on the reverse strand, counting down.
TTAAGATTTCTTGTGGTGCTTACAATAATTCCTGTTATAATAATACATTATTTTCTTACCTGTTAGTATTTTTTAGATTATTTTTGAAAATTGACACACCTAATGGTGCTAAACATGGTGGGAAAAGAGGCTACAATTCAAGACCCTGACTAAATATAAGGAAGAGATCGCCCAATACACGCTAGAAAATGAAATTTAGGGATCTAGTGAAATTGCAAATTGAGAGGTTATGTTTATGTAGATTTGTGCATCATTTAAAAACATAGTAATATATACTGTTTTTTTTATTTTCTTATAGATGAGATTGTAAATTTATTTTGTTTTGTATAATACGAGTGGTCTTAAGTTGTTATTTTCAATTTATTATTGAATAATTTTTATTTATGAAAAACCCTCCATCGAATGCTTCAAATTTTTTGGGGAATGGCAAAGGTTACCATTAAGAAGGTGTATAATGCTAAAGTTATTGTGTATTATATACCGGTTTTACGGTTTCTCAAGTCCCAAACTGAGCCAGTGTATAGATTATTAATTTTATTATTTTAAATAATTAATAATCTATACATTAATTTAAATTAAAATATAAAAAATCAGCTTTCATAAATATATAATCATATTTATAATGTATTGTAATAGCGTATACTTGTATTAGATCGTTACATTATATTTTCAGATAATATGGAACTGTATTGGAAACTAATGGGCAAAATATTTAAATAAAAATTTAATTGGAAATAATTATGCACAACTTTTCTTCGTCAGTGATATTACAAAATAGTTATAGTAATATAACCAAGCATAATTTAAGTTAGTAAACTAATTTTACGTTACAAAATTGTGATTTGACTTTAGACATTTACTTTGTACTTTCATATACTTTAATATATATGACTACATAATATGGTTTCGTAAAATTACAATTGCCTGATTAAAATTTGTTTGTAAAATCACATTATTTTGTGGTGATATTACTTCTCAAAATGTTGTAAAATTTTGTAATATAATTGTAATTTTAAAAATTAAACACATCTAAAAGAATGTGTGAAATTACAAAACTGCTCAACAAATTCAATTAATTACTTTTATGTTTTTTTTGGGCAATAACACCACAATAGAAATAAAACGACGTATATTGCAGGAATACCAAAAGTTTCAAAGTGTATTCTGACTTCGTTGTCAATGGCTTTATATTTATTAAAGTAGATTGTAAAATGAAAATTTGATTTATGACATTTAAAATTGACATTAGAAAATTTGTTGTTTTTAGATATACAAGTAGCACAAAAAATTCTAAAGATCATGAATTATAGTTAATTTTCATTTTACAATCTACATCAATAAATATAAAGCCATTGACAACGAAGTCAGAATAGACTTTTAAACGTTTGGTATTCCTGCAATATACGTCGTTTTATTTCTATTGTGGTGTTATTGCCCAAAAAAACATAAAAGTAATCATGAATATGCCACAAAGAACGTTTAGAAGACAAATTCATTTAACTTGTAGAACATCATATGTTTTGTAAAATTGCAATACATTGTTCTTACTATACACAAATTGCTAAATATGTTTTTATTGTAAAATTACAATACTTGTAATGTAAAATTGATAATCCAACTTCAACATTTTTTGGTAGTATTACTAAAATTATTTTGTAATTTTCTAAAACAATTACAAAAATAAAGTTTTGTATAATTACTATACCCTATTTGAATTTTGACTAAATGTTTTGCCTATTAGCTTCCAATACATTTCTTTTAAAATTACCATCGAAATTTTTAACAATGTACCTCGTTCCTCGAAGTTTCCTTGGACCTTTATCAACTTGAAATGGTTGATCTCACAACGTTTCAATAGGTTTGTATATGTTGTCGTCATCGTCATTTTGTAGAATAGTAAATTTAATATACAAATCATAGAAGTGCTATTCACAAACACGCAGTCACAGTCAAGAGGTATATATTGCCAACATATTAAACCCTTAGTTGCTCTTCCATAGAAGTAATTCCTTAAATATAACTTATAGTGAAGACGTTATCAGAGAAAATCTAGATGTTTCAAAAGTTTTGATAAGGTACAAAAAATAAATTCTGATAGTTTTGAATATTATCGATTTTTCTATTCACATCGCTCTACCCCGAAAAATAAATAATCTAAAAAATTTATAGGTTTTCTTGTCATGGAAAAAATTATTTTAATTATTTAAGCTATATGCAGAACTGTAGTATTTTTTTTTCATTAGATGGTTATTTTTTCTCTCAAAACGTTGTTTAAAACTTAACGTACGCTATTTCAGTGTATTGACCTTCAAACGCCTCATTGATATTTTATGAAAAAAGTAAAGGTCTCTAATAAAACAAAATTGTTGATAATGGTCTAGAAAAAACAAAATGTAGGAGTATAGATTTAATGACGCTTTGCTGTGTAAAATTATGTATTAAAAAATTCTCCCTTTCCTATTTGATGTTATTTGTAAAATAAAAGTAAAGGTAAAGGCAAGAAACAAAAAAAAAGTTTTCTTTGTGTAACTTGAGAACGGTAAACTAAACAACTATGTCTCCATTTAATCGTTTTCATATCTCATAAGGTTTGTTTGAAATGTGGACACCCTGCATGAAGTACTGAGAACCTCCTTTGTTGAAATCGATTTGAAATAAATGCAAAATATGTTAAGCGTATCTTGAAATATTAATTATCAAAACCAACCTTGTTTTGTGTTAAACGTAATATCAGTTCTCAAAAGACTAGACATAAATGCGTAGGTGGGTTACAGACTGTCTGGGAACACAACCGTATAGAACAAAAAACGTAGCTCGGTGGATGTTCCGGACGTGCGGTCCCGAGAAACCCGCAAACTTTGAAGGGTGATCTTTGATGGAAGGGTTAAGTAAGCAGAGAAATATGGCGTATACATTATAGTCGAAGGAAATTGCCCTACGTGATGGTTAGTTTATGTAAAATATGTAACATAGTGCCTGTCAGAATTTAAATATGTTCTCTGCCTAAAACAGCCAGTGTGTGGTTTGAATAAATGACCAGTTATCAATTTCTGAACAACGTCTTTATAAATGGCAAGATTTGTTGGAGACAAACGACTTCATTTATAAAAAAAAAACAGAAAGGCCTAGTATGTATCTAAATATTGCAAAAATATGTAGATGCTACTTTATTATCACAATGCTGGAGGCTTAAGAACAAATTTTGATGAACTACGTCGAAACGAGCATTTATGATGCTTTTGGTTTCACCGAATCTTGGCTTATACCCCAGCACTTGGATTCAGAACTTGGATTTGAAAATTTCAATATTTATCGCCAAGACAAGAGTTACCTGGGAATTCTTTGAGTCGAGAATTACCGAGCTGTATGCTTGCAATCGGAGATCCCGAAATTATTGGACTACTTTTTCTCTCAATTCTTATCATGGCAATTTAAACACATTTTTGTTAACGAACAGCATAGATTTCTTTTGGGTAGATCTACTTTAACCAATTTGGCCGTCTACAAGTCATTTATAGTAAAAACTTTGGAGAATAGACTACAAGTTGACTCTGTTTATACGGATTTCGCTAAAGCGTTTGATAGAGCTAACCACAGAATACTTTTGGCCAAACTTCATGCTCTAGGATTTTATGGGCCACTTTTAGAGTGGACAAAGAGTTATCTCTCAGACCGATACCACTATGTTAAAGCGGGGGGTATTATTTGCAGGATTATAAGTGTGTTTTCGGGAGTTCCACAGGGCTCTCACCCGGGACCTTTCTTTTTAATTTATTTATTAATGATATTGGCAAAATTATTAATCATTGTAATATCTTAATGTATGCTCATGATTTCAAACTGTTTAAGGAAATTGCAACTTGCAATGATGCTATGTTACTCCAATCCGATTTAAACTCTTTATTTGCCTGGTGTATTAGTAATGATTTTGACCTGAATACCATTAAATGTTTTATTATTATTATTACTTTTGCAAAAATTTCACGACCTATAATTATTTCATATGCTATAAATTCACAAACGATACAGCGAGTAAGTGAAATTCGTGACTTTGGTGTCGTTTTCGATATTTCTCTGACTTTTCGTAGACACATTGATCTAGTTGTTTCCAAGAGTTACATGGTTTTGGGTTTTATCAATCGTTTAAAACATTTTCTCATAATACGATTCGTTTACTATATTGTTCACTAATACGATCTATTCTGGAGTACTGTTCTGTCATATGGAACTTCGACTATAACACACATATAGCTAATATTGAGAAAGTTCAAAATAAATTTCTTCGTATGGTAGCATTTAAAATGGGTTTGAGCAGGGACAATTATCAATATAGTGATATTTTATTACAAATGCATTTACAATCTTTGCAAAATCGGCGTAACATAGCTGATATTTGTTTTCTATACAAGTTGTTGCAGGAGAACTTGACTGCCCTTCCTTTTTAGACAGAATTTCCTTGAATACGACAATGAGAACTCGTTCTTCAAAACTCTTCCATGTTTCATTTCATAGAACTAACTATGGATTTTGTTCAGCAATGACTAGGTTAATGCGTACAGCCAATCAGTACTCCTCGCATATTGATGTGTTTTATAACTCCGTCAATGTAATCAAGCTCTTGTTATATTAATGTTAATATTTAATGCTGCCATTTGTTTTGTTTTGATGTGTTATATTTTCTTCACGACAACATGTATTTTAATTATAATTTTAATTTTAATTAACTATATTTTATTCTGTATTTTGTACTCTTTCTAAAAGTTGAGTCCAATGTCAGACATGTCAAGTTTAATATAAGTATAAGAATAAATAAATGAAAAAAAATGTTAAGAAGACTTCTAAGAGTACTAATTCCAAGGCAATATACATTAATATTTGTCCAGTATTTTGAAATAGCTTTTGTTTCTGCATCTGTCGACACATTTTCACTCAACAGTTATTCAAATTTCTGCTGAATTCAATATTAATAAATAAGTGTGAGACCGCAACTACTAAGTTAGATAACGCTCTTGAGGATTAGAAATCTGTTATAAACTTTCAAACTTGGGTTGTCGTTCACAATGAATCTTCAATCAAACAATTTTGTTAAAGAGGTCATTATAAAATTAAAAAGTGTTTACGTTAAAATAAGTAGACATATAGATGCAACTTAAAGCAGCTTAAAAAGTATATTTGAAAGATCAGAAAAGGCACATGAATGACATCACATTGTAAAAGTATTTGTCTACGTCTATGATATAAGGGCGTACCCTCATTTAGAATGACACACATTTTACTCAATTTCGTTTCATGAATAAAATAGTAAAATAAAATGAAATTAAGAAATGTAGAACTAAATTGGTAATAGAGACATTTTGTTTTCTAGGTTATTGAGCAGTGGTAGGTTTATTTATTTAATTTATGTTTTGTGTACAACTACGGTAGACATTCAAACGCCACGGTGTGGCAGTGGTTACAGGTCAAACAATGTGGATCACAATGCATTAAATAAACATTACAACAGTATACAGACGAAAAACATTCAATAATCCCTAAGGCCGGTCAGGAACGCTCGAGACTTCTTAACAGCTCCGGGAATATACCAAGTTGTGATGAAATATAAGGCGTGTTCCAACCATAGAGGTATTATACTGTAGAGTGAATTAGGCAATTAGGCAATAACAATAGAAAGAGAAAGACAATATCACGGTGCGCTTGCTCTCACCTCGCTCCTGGTTGGTCTTTGAGGATGTCACCGAATAGTGACGGATGGAAATTATTTCCAATATTTTTGATATTTCTGCGTAATAAGTTTGTGCAACTAAAGTTCCAAAAAAGTAAAAACAAAGTACAAGGTACTCATAGAAATTAAAGAATTCAAGCACTACAAGTATTGAAAAAATAAAACCTCATTTGGATTGCAATATTCACTAATACTTTGGCATGTATTTAATGTAGGAACTGCTCCAGTAGTCTTTTAATATGAGTATAGCCATCTGTTTGATGGTATGAATCTTTATTAAAATGATCGCTACAGATTCTGGCACTTTTCACAATTTCTGAGACTTCAATAGCAGTCATCCAAGCCCTTTTCATATTTTCGTTTTTGGAAATCTGTAGTTACAATGCAATAATTGGGGATCTTGCAGTTTCTTTTTGCACAATTATATAAAAAAATATATTCTATTCTTCTAAGTTTAACTTTTAAGTTTAACAATTTACAGCTGCCAAAACCCTACCAATAGTCGAAGTTGTAGGCGTCAGCACTGACACTGACCAATGAGGAACGACCCGCTTATTCTCTCTCTCTTTCTATTGGTATTACATGCATTTCGCTACTTCACTTGCTCTACAGTATAATACCTCTTTGGTTCCAACACGACGTAAAACCGATAAGCAACCGGTAATCGTATTGCGCATCACATCATTGTAAACGGTAACTCGTCACCGCGCACGAAGATTATCAGTTGTGTATCGGTAATTCGTTCTGTTGGAACAAACCTATACATCGGTACCACAAAAAGAAGTAACAACACACGTTAATCTGAGCACAAACGGAGTTGCACAATGGGACAGACCGACAAGTCAGTCGTCATCGAACATACACCCCTTCAAGAGGAACATTCTATGTAGTTCGAAGATACCGATGTGTTAGCATTAATTAGCCATTTCTACCCCAGGATTTATAAAGAAGCAAACATCCTAACTTCAATAGTAAAGAACAAACAATTAATGACAACAGGTCGATTGCACTGAAAAAGAGCGAAGAGTTATCAGTCAATCAAAAAACACTACCCAGGCCACGCCCCTTACCGCGGGTATAAACATACGGAGCATCAATGCAGAGCAGAGAACAGCCTGCAACCTGCTTGCGCAGAGATCACTCATCCCACGGCTTCACCGTGGCCTTTGAAAATGTCTACCCTAGTTGTATACGAAAAGTTCGGAGAAGATATTTCAACCGACCACAACTGAATAGCCTGGAAAACAAAATCTCTGTTAGACACCGGCCTTGAAAGCCTTCATTCTAGGATAAATGTTAATAGATATTTATCGTATGAAAATGATAGTGCTGAAAAGATTAGACTTTAATTAGGCAACACTATGTATAAAATAATAAAAATCACATCGTTCACCGGATAAGCCCAACTTTGAATCAACCCCAACATATTGCCAAATAATTACTTAAAACGAAAATGTATTCCTGCCCTTACCGAAAATCAATGGTGAATGTGGTTTAAGATTTTTTCTGCATCAGCGGAGCATATATATCCGGTCTATTGAAGATATCGGTAAGTGTCTATTGACAGAATTAATTGAGAGAAGTAAATCATGAACAAATTGCTAGAACCACCACTTCTCACACTCTAAAATAATAGTCCTACAATAGGTTGAGTATTTCATAAATTTAGACGCGGTTCTTCCAACGCATCAAACTAATACATCATACATCTTCACAGTCAGTTTCCAGTACTCTTAACAAGCAAGTTTCGCCCTTTTACGAAATTCGATTCAAGCCATCAGACATCAACATGATCATACCAAGTCATTACATACTTTCAACCCTCATCCAATTCTGTGGACACTTTCGATCGTATTTCTAGCGATATAGCTGAACAGTTGGCACAAAAGACAACAGTCACTCAAAGATATAAACTGGCACGACTTACTACAAAACAAAAGCCCACTATCACCTCACTCCCTCTGGCGACCGTTCTCAACTTTTCTGACTTTGTGTTAAGCTGTGTCCCAAGTAAACGCGATATGCGCGGTGCGGGCGGTCCGGTACTTCAGAGTGACAGCCGCAAACTATCAAATACACAAAAAGAATTCATTTTGTCCTTACTGGAAAATAAATTTGTGCGACTGTAGTAATTTTGTATGGTCGTATCGTTCCTTTGGTTCGTTTTAGCCTTTAGTTGAAGTTTATAATTGTCACCGCGTTTATGTGGGACGCAGTCTTAGACTCTACCAGTTTACAAGTCCTATCTAAAGGTTTCAATTTCGCAGAAACGCCAACAACTATACTAACTGAAAGGATCATTTCTTAAGTTAAGACCAATATAGCTAAATTGTCAGATATTGAGGCTAAAGGTGCTCGTCCAGACCTTGCTAGAGGACGTCACACAGCAAAGGCACCAAAATTGACCGTAACTTTTAACGTGATTCAATATGCTGCCCAGAAAGTATTAAAATCGGTTTTTCTATTAAACAGTTCCTAACTGTAGCAGTAGCAAAATCCAATATGGCAGCCAAAAATACAAAAAATCAATTTAATCTCCGCAATCGCTGATCACGAACCGATGTTAGATCTACATTTACAAGTGCCTTAATCTTGAATCTTGCAAAAACAATCGAAATATATACAATTTTAACAATTTTTAGAGTATTTTTCGATATCCCAAAAATCCTAAAATGGTGTAGGTAAACTAACCGCGGAAAAAGATTCAGGGAACCTTAAAACATGTAAAGGGCGTGAGCTCAAAACTTTTTTTGGGTGTCTGTGCAATTCGTATAAAAGCTTAGATCATTTACCATCTAGATATAGCCTGTCAAGCATAAAATCGTGGCAATGCTAGAAAGAGAGAGCAATAGAGACAGTAAGAGGCTATTTCACTTAGTGGGTGGAAGCAGCCAATGAACAACATGCTGAACGTATTTCATTGGAAGCAGCTCTCAACTGAGTGAAATAGCCTCTTGCCCTCTCTATTGCCCTCTCTATGCTTAGTCTTACCATGACATTTGTGCACTACAGGCTATCTCTAGAAAGTAAATGCTCTAAGTATAAAAGCCCTTGAATAAATAATAAATATTTCTGTGTACATACTCAAAGAACCGTAAATAAACTGTTCCAGTTATGTTACGAAAGATATTAAAAAACTCCTTGGACCCAAAAATTAAAATGCCTAAGAACTCTATTTAGAAATGACATTAATTCAGGACAATTGTTTGATAAAGCAGTTCAAATATTCTCGAAATGCTAACAATTTGAGTGTTGCTCCCGTCCTAGCAAACACAAATTATTCGTCGCTTGTGAATGCGTGCGTGGGTAGGCACTGTAAAATAACTTTAAAAAGGGAGAAGAGCGGGCTCTATATAATCGCCCGGATGTTGGCAACGCGAAAGAACTTGCCGATGTTTATGTGACAGATAAGCTTGGCATATTTTAAGGACGACAAATTTCTCAAATGAAATGGTCTGACACGCAGAAAAGACATTTAGAGGGTTTTCTTTGGAAAAACTGTTTTCATGAATTAAGAAACAATAGTCACACAACAAATATATTTAGAAAGTGAATCTTTGCAAAACTCATCTTTGGTGGACCACACGTCATTCTATATTTTATGTTAGTCAAACATCACTATATCCAGTAAATCAGACAATTGTTAATAACCTTAAATTTGAATAGGAAATGTTTTTTTTGGAAAACAAACAAATACAAAACTAAATTTAGAGCACTATTCTAAGTACACATTCAAATTTTAATGGCAGATCAACATAATCAATTCAGCATACTACAGGAAAATACATGCGACCTGGTACAATTCAAATTGAAAATAGGAGTGTTCATTGGCACACTTAGCTTTTGCTTTAGGAACGACAACTGGCTAATTTATTTCCTACAGTGATATAATATTTGTGTTGCTGATTTTATGATTTCAATGAACTTACATACAATTTTTACCTGCATAAAATCTGTTAAGGTTGAGTTTAATAGAAGTTATTATTGTTTCCTATCGGTTGAGGCTCATTCTTATGTGCTTATTGATGTTTACATTAAAATCCACACTTGCGGAAAATTTTGTATATTTCAAATTTTACAATACATTTCAGGATCCAATTCAGAACCTGTTTACAACTGCAAAAATAATACAATTAAATTTAAAAAATAATAAAAGGTTCGCAAAGGCAGTTATAGAAATTTGGTATTAAAATGAGATCACATTGCAACAATAACCACCATACCAAACTTTTAGTAAGATTAAATAATTTGGTCAAGTGCGAGTTGAACTCGCATACCTACTAAGGGTTCCGTACCACCTTCAAGATTCTAATATTCCAGTTTCAGACAAGCAATTGCAATTACTGCAATTTTTTATATTTACCCTAATATCTGTTAAAGGAAGAGTTTTAAATTTATAAAGAATATACAATTTCATTTTCCACACATAGACTTTTTATTTTATCTGCTTCATGATTCGCTTGATTTTTATAAAAATACATATGTATTTTCTAATTTGGCCATCAAAATTAACATTAGACTTTTATTTTACTAATAAACTTTCAAGGAAGCCTTTTATAATCTACTGTCTGAATTTTGAGCCTGTGTAGATTAGAAGATAAAGAGGAAAATAGGTCAAGTTTTAAATAATAAATTATTAAAAATATAAATAAAATATATTTTTCAAAATTTTAGATAGTGTTGGTTCTAAAGTGGGAATTAAGTTGATGTTTAATATTTTTGTTAATATCTTTTAAACAAATGATTTAAAAATGCGTTTAAAAATTAATATTTTTTGCGTTTTTTAGTAAATGGGTCATTTTATTTTCTCGGATTTATTGTACCTCATCTAATATGGCTTATCAGTCGCAAAATTAAGAATATGCAAATATGTAAAATAGATGCGCAGCAATTATGTTATTTACATAAAATGCAAAGTCAAAGTGCAATATCTGAATTCTCTACAAGACAAAAATGTATAAACTGCAAATTATCGATTGGATAATAGATTATTGATATCATACCCTCACTGATATCAATATGTAGCTGTGAAAAATAATAATTATTAGGTCAACACTAACACCATTGATTTCAGTACAAAAAATATTTGTATGATCTTTCCATCCACATACAAGTCGCAAAATGCATCTGCACTGTTTCTGGGCCGGTGGAAATGTTAATTGAAGATATTACTTATAACATTAATAAATCGTTTGATAAACATGTAAAATCACTTACCTTTCCAGGTGGAAAGTACGCCAGGGCTCCAGAGAACCCAAGAAGAAGAAATACGAACTTCATTACCATAGCGACGACCCTGAAATAAATGTAATTAAATTTAAGTAGGAAGTTTTTATGTACAGAGCGCCATTTTTAGATGAGCAATGTGCAACATAGTAAGAGCGAGATGATGAAACAGCAAGGAAACGCTAGAGTATGTTGCTAAAAAATAAATTTCTACAGTGAGTTCCTAAAGTAACGGATAAATTCATTTTCTACTTAATTATGAATGTAAAAGAAAAATCCTGAAACAAACCAATTTTGTAAATAAAACTACACTTTTTGAATAAAATTATTCACTTGCCCCTTCAACCCCATATGGTAATAACTATTCCTAAAAAAATTAGATGAAAAAGGGTAGAATGAGATACCGCGCTTAAAAGTTTTCAATTCTCTCTTCAGCAATATACGACTTAACTTTCAGTAGACATATGGGTATTTAAAGAAGAGAAACAACTACCGAAAAGAAAGCAGTTACAATCTTCGAGCACTCTTAAATGGCCAGGATTATTAGATCAAATATTTCATGTGAAGTCTTAACTCATATGTTTTTAATTTGTGATATCATTAACAATTTTATTGCTCAAATGAAATAGAGAATACTGCAGCTTTAGCATCAAGCTTTATGAAGCTATTTTTTGCCAAATAAAAAGCACACAAAAATCTGTCGAATATTGAGAAATTAAAAAAGTCGCATATCTTCTGGATGGTGATGGTGCTATCATGGTTGGCCTTCTATCATCAAAATAATCCCTGCTGAAATGTTCATACATTCGACTGCTTCTAATGCTAGACATAGAGCTTGACGGTGATAGGGACCGCCTACTGTACATTCCATAATCGCTACTGCCTAGCGAAAAACCAGGATCCCTCATGCTGGCGCTCATACTGGCCGGAGGAAATCTCTACTACCGCGCATTCCAATTTCCCTGCTGGGTGGTAGATTGGCGTATATTCGCTCGTATAAGTCTCGAAAGTCCTCGAAACGCCTGCCATAGTAACTATCATAGCTGTCCCCAAACCAACCCTTCATTCGGTCGCGCAGGAATAGTGGTGGTGGCGGCGCGGCGGTGGGTAGGGATCTCTGCCAAACATACGCTCGCGGAATCTCTCTGGTCCCATACCCTTAGGACATTCCTTCGAGCAATGGCCACCACGTTCGCAACGATAGCACTACAATTCTAACGTCCCATGAGCAACGAAAATTGGCTTCACCAAAACAGTAATCCATAGAGCCAAAATTACCTGCAGCACACCAGAAGGCCTCAAAGAAGAACAACTGAAACATAGAGAAGACCTTTTGGCGAATGGATATCCGGAAATCAACATTAACAAGGAGTTTGAAAAACTGGACAAACTACCTAGGTAGGAAGATTGAACCTTGATACCAACTCTATTATTACTGTATACTACAGGTTTGTCGGAGCAACTTAGATGAATTGAAAACAAAAATGGAATCAATATGATCTTAGGAGCAGCATATTGCGGAGCATGATTACAAGAACGAGGCAAGGACTCTCCTGCAATCCCAAATAACTGTATATACAGCGTAACTTATGAATGTGGTAATCTCTGCATTGGAGAGACAAAGTGACCTCTGGCCACCATGGTTAAGGAACACTGCATAGCTACTCAAAGGGCGGAGCTAACGAAGTCTGTCCTAGCTATTCACGCACAGATCGAAGAACACCATAACATCAACTGGGACCAGGTCACTGTAATTCACAAGGGAGAGCACTGGTGTAAAATAAAATTTATAGAGACAACATATATAATCTCGAGTGAGAATCAAATTAGCGAGAGCCCAGTGTCCAAATTAAAAATATTTGGAGAGCCCTTCTTCTGCCACTGCGACGCATCAGCGACAAGCAAACGACAGGTACGACGACGCTGATTGGATCAGATACATCTCAATGACTATGAACATGGACGCAGGACCGGTTAACGGTAAAAATACGACCGATAATCTGAATTCCTCATCATTCACCTAATGAGGACAGCAGATACAAAGCTATTGAAGCGTTGTGAGATTAACCATTTCAAGATTATGGAAGTTGAAGGAAACTTAGAGTAACGAGTTACATTGTCTACCAGCTTCAGACTAACATGATATTCTTAATTACACCGAATTGTTGAAAATATTTTTTTTCCAAATTCTTGTCTTCATTTTTTGTGAATAACATCAGTTTTTTAAAATATGAATATATTTGTATTTCTTTTAGTTTGTAGGATACCAGTTTCTTATGCGCAGATACTAGTCATTATTATAGATCTGCTATAATAATTTGATGTTTGTTTCCGTCTTTACCTGGTGAAAATTCATTTTTATTTTTATTAAAATAAACACACTTAGGTAATTTTCACTTACTATTTATTTACTATTGACCAGATTACTGGCTTCTTCAGAATACAAAGTAAACTCATTACATACATAATTTATTCAATTTAAAACTGTAAATTCCAATATTTTGTTCTTTCTTAGTAGTCCTATTTCCCTTCTACATTCTTAAATATCCCATAATTTCAATAATCCTCTTATACCTGTAATTGCATCAATGTATTTCTGTGAAATCGTTTTAGTTTTACTTTGTATTCTGAAGTAACTTGATGAAACAATAAATATAAGTGAAAATTACCTATGTATGTTTATTTTAATAAATAATATTTTTAGTAGTTTAATAAATAAATACATAACTATAAAGTTTGCTTGTATATTCTTCACATATATTAAATAACGCAGACATTTTTATATAGTCATATGTAGTCAACAATTTAAGTTTGATTTCTGCATGATATCTAAAAAATGTTTAAAGATTGATTTTACAAGAAATTTCTTTAATCGAAAATCTTTCAATAAAGATAGTAATCTAATAAGAAACCGACAGTTTAATTTTGTAATTACTAATTAAGATCAAATTTTTCAAAGATTAAATTTTACCTATAAACCAATTTAGACTTGATGAAGTGTCATTGGTTACTCTATAAATATAATTAAAAATCAATGATTGCACGGGTTGCTAATGGACTTCTTCCGATGTTTCGCTAGTGAAATTGGAAAATCAATTAATAGCTATCTAGCTATCTAAAACGAGATAAAAACACCAACGCAGTGCGCTTATAAAGATAAGCCCATGACGTAAAAAAGGATTATGATTAGGGTGAACATGGATATTGACATTGTTGTTATCAGCTTATCTTCCTATTGATGATATACCTATATAGATCATTTATAAAGGATTTGTTCGTAGCGTTGTGTTTCTTATAAAAAAAGCAATTTCCTTATAATATTTAATTATTTTCCCTGGCGGCAAAATGAAATTTGGATTAGTTTGAAATAGCTAGTGAACCAGGTTAGCCACTTTAGCTCAAGTAGGGTATTAAAATATTATGAAACCAATAAGGTTCGATAAATAAAAATATATATACACAACAAATATAATTAGTCCCAAAATAATTATATTTATATAAAATAATTGTTATAAAATTCATTTTACGCCGCAAAAGAGAAAAAAATGAGTAACCTTCTAAATTAATGGTTTTGACATAAAACCGGCTGAATTAATAAAAAGAAGTAACAATGGTTCTCCCAAAATTTTGAGGGGTGAGAAAGGCGGTCTTGACAATGTTCCTGAAAACCCTCAGACAACAAAGAAATAGGTGTTTTCTGAAGTCGGGGCATCTCTGGTTTTTATTTTTTCTGAGTTCTTGAGAATAATAATATTAATTTTATTCCGAAAGAACTCAGAAATAATAAAGAAGAAATAAACATGACATTCGGGTATGTTCTACGCTCGCTATTTAAAGGAGTAGGTAGTTTAGTTAGTTTATATTAGTGTATTCATTGGTTAAAAATAAAGACGTTGAAAGTGAAAGTGAATATTTATGTAAATTTGATTTGAACCCACAGAATCTATTGCAATATTATTAAATATCTATTTATTTAATAGATATATCTGTGTAACACGCACTCTATTGCTGTCTTATTTTTTCTACCTGTATTTAGTGTAAGGTACAATAACTTTCATTTGAAAATTTGAAACTGTTATACACATATATTAAATGTATAGTAGGAAAGATTATGATTTAATTAAACATACATCACTTATGCAATAAAGTGACAAAAAAGAAGAAGAAACTTTATTGTAGGAACATCGACATCAAATTTAGATTTTAATTTAGCTGAAATTTATTTATTCACATCTACGGGTAGCCCCATTTACATAAAGTACAAAACAAAAAATTTAAAGAAAATAACATCAAAACTAAGACTAAATCTAAAAACACAAAACACACAAAAAGCGTATAAATCTAAGTTTAAACAAAATACAAAATAAAATATAATTACTTAAACTCAAAAAAACAAAACAAACGACAGCCTTAAATATTAAAGTACAACCATCGCTTGATTACCCTGATGGAGTTGTAAAACATATCGATATGTGAGGAGTACTGATTGCCTGTACGTAATAGCCTAGTCATTGCTGAAGAAAATCCATAGTTAGTTCTATGAAATGACACCTTGAAGAGTTCTGAAGAACGAGATCTCATAGTCGTATTCAAGGATATTCTGTCTAGTAAGCAAGGGCAGTCAAGTTCACCTGACAACAACTTGTATAGGAAACAAATGTCAGCTATTTTACGCCGATTTTGCAAAGATTGTAAATGCAATTGTACTAAAATATCATTATATTGGCAATTGTCCCTGCTCAAGCCCATTTTAAATGCTACTATACGAAGAAATTTATTTTGAACTTTCTCCATATAATCGATATGTGTGTTATAGTGGGGGTTCTATATAACAGAACAGTACTCCAGAATAGATCGTACTAGTGAACAATATAATAAACGAATTGTGTTATGAGAAAATGTTTTAGATGAACGATTGATAAAACCCAAAACCTTGTAACTCTTGGAAACAACTAGATCAATGTGTCTACGAAAAGTCAGAGAATTATCGAAAACTACACCAAGGTCACGAATTTCACTTACTCGCTGTATCGTTTGTGAATTAATACCGTATGAAATGATTATAGGTTGTGAAATTTTTGCAAAAGTAATAATAAAACATTTATTGATATTCAGGTAAAGATCATAGCTAATACACCAGGCAAATAAAGAGTTTAAATCGGATTGGAGTAACGTAGCATCATTACAAGTTGCAATTTCTTTAAACAGTTTGAAATCGTCAGCATACATTAAGATATTACAATGATTAATAATTTTGTCAATGTCATTAATAAATAAATTAAAAAGAAATGGCCCCGAGTGAGAGCCCTGTGGAACTCCTGAAGACACACTTATAATCCTGGAAATAATACCCCCCACCTTAACATAATGGTATCGGTCTGAGAGATAACTCTTTGTCCACTCTAAAAGTGGCCCATAAAATCCTAGAGCTTGAAGTTTGGACAAAAGTATTCTATGGTTAACTCTATCAAACGCTTTAGCGAAATCCGTATAAACAGAGTCAACTTGTAGTCTATTCTCCAAAGTTTTTACTAAAAATGACTCATAGACGGCCAAATTGGTTAAAGTAGATCTACCTGGAAGAAATCCATGCTGTTCGTTAACAAAAATGTGTATAAATTGCCATGATAAGAATTGAGAGAAAAAGTAGTCCACTAATTTCGGGATCTCCGATTGCATACATACAGCTCGGTAATTCTCAATATTTTCTATCGATCCACCTTTGTGGAGTGGCCTCAGGTAGCTATGTTTCCAAAAACTAGGAAACTTTCCGGATGAAAGTGACAAGTTAAAAATTGTGTTCAGAGGGAGCGCTAGAGTGTAGACACAGTTTATTAAAAAATGCGAAGGAATGCCATCAGGGCCACGCGAGAGCTTTAACCGAAGTTCATTAATTCTGCCAATGATGTCTGCTACAGTTACACAAAAGGAAGACAAGTTAACCGAGTTTTCATAATGAAAATGAGGCACATTAATGTTCTGATCCAATTTATAAACTGTTGAAAAATAGGTAGCAAAAAGACCTGCCGTTTCCTCAGCCCCGTTGCTTATTTCATCCTTATAAAACATGGATTTCGGAAGATTAGAAGATTTTTTCATGTCATTAATATACCCCCAAAAACTTCTTGGATTGTGATTTAAACTATTTTCAATATTATTAATGTACAATCTGTAACAACTATTAGTGACATCTTTACAAATGCCTCTAATATGCGAAAAAACCAAATAATCATCATAACTATTAGTTGACTTAAACTTTTTATGCGCAGCCTTCTTTTCAGCTACCAGATGACGCAGCTGACTAGAAAACCAAGCAGGATAAGGGGAAGACTTGAATCGTTTAACAGGCACGTGTAAATTAATAGCCGAATACAATTTATCATAAAAATAAGCCACAGCTGAATCAATATCCCAGTCGGACAACGGTTGCCAATTACAGCTAGCAAGAAAGTTGTTGATAGCGAAATAATCCGCTTGTTTAAAGTCGTAATAAAAATCTTCATAAATTAAACTATTGCTAACACAATTAGAAGACAGTAAAATATCAATAGGTGTATGGTTAATGGAGGATGGAAGTATATAATCGTCCGACTTGAATGTGCATAAACTAGAATCATTAGTAAACACTAAATCAAGATATATCATCATATTCTACGCAAAATCTTAGTAATTGATATTCAAAATGATGCACTATAGACAACTTCCAAATTTCGGTCATTTTTAAATTTTTGGAGTAGCCTCAAAGTTTCCTTGGACTTCCATCGTCTTGAAGTGAGATCAACCACTTCAAGACGATGAAAGTCCAAGGAAACTTCGAGGAACGAGTTACATTGTCTACCAGCTTCAGACTAACTTTTGGAGTAGCATTTGTTATATTTAATGAAATAATTATGTAGTTCAAAAATATAACAGAAAGGTCAGTTCTGAGCCAAAAATTAGCATAGAATCTAATGGCCCTATTTATTTTTCCCAAAATTTCCGAGAAAGGCCCACAAATTTGAAAAATATATTTTTTTAATTAGATGCCTGAAAGAATATATTTGTTTATTGTTTATACTATATAAAATTTATTCAATTACATATACTTTAAAATGTTAAAAAATGAAAAACATCTAAACACGATCAGGGGTTAGGATAAAGTTATACCAGTTTAAACGCCGATTTTTGGCCTGCTTATTTTTCATATTTTCCACTATATTTTTAAGTATCCTTTCACAGGTTTTTTTGAGCAAGAACACAATATCGATAATTTTTATCTAAATATTTCATTATTTTCTGCATAATATTTCATTCACAGGCGGTTTGTAGGAAGTTAGTAGTTGGTTACTTATTATTGTCATGGATTCTATATATTTATAAATTTTGATATTATAAATATTAATACGTACCTACAGTACATAAAAATATATAAATTTCTCCTACTTACAATTCAATGTGTAAGAGTTTTCAGTGCATTTTTGAGTAATGATTAATTAGAAAACATTCAGAATTTATATTTACTGAAATATTTTTTTATATATTAAGAATAATAGTAGGTTCATAAAAGTACAACTGTATCTTAATAATTATTAAATGTACAATTAGTATAGTTATTCAACTCCTTTCTGCTAGTATTTTGCATGGTATATTATTAATAATTTGGTCAAGTGCGAGTTGGACTCGCATACTTAGGGTTTCGTACCACCTTCAAGATTCGAATATTCCAGTTTCAGACAAGCAGGGAATGAGTTCATTTTCTTATACTTACCCTTATATATTTTAAAGGAAGCGTTTTAAATTTATAAAAAATATACACTTTGAGTTTCCACACATAGACTTTTTATTTTATCTGCTTTAGGATTCGCTTGATTTTTATCACAATACATATGTATTTAATTTTCTTATTTGGCCCCCAAAAAGTAACATTAGAGTTTTATTTTACTAATAAACTTTCAGAAATGCCTTTTATAATCTACTGTCTGAGGCTCTGTAGATTTGAAGAAAAACGGCAAAATAGGTCAAAGTTTAAATTATAAATTATTAAATCTGTTATTCAAATTATTTAAAAATGTAAATAAAATATATTTTTCAAATTTTAAATAGTGTAGTTTCTAAAGTGGGAATTAAGTCGATGTTTAATATTTTTAATATCTTTTATACAAATGATTTAAAAATATGATATATTTGTAATTCACATAATCAACCTTTTATCTGATATATTACATGATGCGTTTGAAAATTGAATCTTTATTTTCCATTTAATTGTATAATTTGTCCCTAAAATTACTATGAGGGTTTTCTAGTAACTTATTTTCCGTTTAATTCTATTATTTGGCCTCCAAATAATAGAATTAGGTTTTTTTCATATTTTTCCTATAAACAAAAAAAAAGAGGTCTTAGAGTTTGGGGAATAACGGGAAGAATGGGTAATTTTTTTAAAATATTTTTTTAATATATTTTAAAATATATTAAAAATTAAAAAAATATATTTGTACCTATTCGTCATAATGAGCCCTGGAATTTGATATATTACATGAGCCGCAAGAAACAATTATAATTTTTTATTTTCCATTTAATTCTATAATTTGCCCCCCAAAATGAATATTAGGGGTTTCTTCTTATTTTTCCAGTAAAGTTCAGGTGAGGTATACTTCCAGTTTTTCAAAATTTTTCAGCTTATGGTTTCGGAGATAAGGGGGGAATGGGTAAAATTTTTTATATTTTTGTTAATATCTTTTAATTTATTTGTTTAATAAATATGGAAAAAATATATTTGTGTTCCTCAGAATGAGACATTTCATTTGATATATTACATGATGCGTTTGAAATTTTTTTTATTTTTAAATTTTTATTTAATTCTATAATTTGCCCCCAAAATTAACATTAATGGTTTCTCCTTAATTTTCCTGTACAGTTCGGGCAACGCTCTATATTTCCTTTTTTTTTCAAAATTTTAGGCTCAGTAGTTTCGGAGATCAGTGGGGGAAAGGTCGATTTTTTTAGTTTTTCCACCCAGAAGTACCCCTAAAATCAATTTTTTTTTCTTTTACGATATGTACTCCTGATTGGGTCACCAAACTATACATTGATACCAAATTTCAACATTTTCCTTCCAGTAGTTTAGGAGAAAATGGCTGTGATATGACAGAGGCAGAAATCCTCAGTGATATTATAAGGGTATCCGTATATTGTATATACGGAACCCTAAAAATGAGTGTTATAAACGGTTTAATTTCTGTCCAGTTGTGGAAATTATTTTTATAAATGAAAAAATTATTTTCTATTTCTATTGTACATATTAATTTTGTGAATATATAAAATCCTTTAATGGTTATTTGTAGGTAGCAACTTCCATATTTTTTACTAAAATCTAATACAGTGCAGACAATAATGCAATAGGCGTTAAAATCTGCAACAGGTAGTATTAAAGCTGCCAAATGTTCTGGTCGATCATGAATTAGTGATGACAACAAAATCCACATAATTGCACAAATGGTAGTACTTCCTCTACCAACTAAAGTTGCCTCAATCTGTGGAGATTGTCAAATTAAAACTGGTATACGAACTTTCAAATGACAATTCCGAGGGCACATTGGAATCCTGAGAAGTTATAACATTTATGATTATGATGAAAGTACTTTTTCCGTCAATAGAATTATGAACACACTAAATGTACGGTATTAGAGTGACAGAAATCAGCCTATCTTTCGTGAAAATCATACTCACTTGGCAAAAAACAAAGTGAATGCTTGGGCAAGCACTTAGGAAAACAACATATTAGACAAACTTATCCGGTGAGGTGTCAGCAAGTAGGCATTTTGAACACCTGCTCTGAGAATTCGTTTAATTACAGTGTAAATGAGAAATAATAATTTTCATTTTTATTTAATTTATCCTTGACCTAAACTCATAGATAATTAATATGACTGAGTAGGTATTGTCAAACCTAACTTTCAAATGAGCTTCATCTGTTACAACCGTTTATTGTAACTCTCCAAATTGCATTAGCGTAAGTATAACTGTTCTAAACATACTATGGGCGCTGTAATGTATAATACAAACAATCTAATAAAATTGAATTTACTTTCTAAGCAATTCTTATTTATCTGTTTTTCAAATTAGTTCTACGTTTTTCGAAGCCTGAAATTGAAACATTTATCTAACTTAAAAACTAAGAAATCATAAAAAAGCTTTGAAAAATCTCTAGCAGTCACAGAAATGTAGCCTGCTACAATAAACCTGGCATGTTTATGAATTCCATCTAAGGAAAATTTAATACTGTGGTACAGCAGGTGAAACTGTGCACGAGTATTTTCAGTAAATTACTTCAACTCCGTGGAGTTTCTTAATTTTCTTTAAGTCTTCCAACGGAATGTCGTTCGGTACACGTTTGAAGTTGATATGAAAACGTCTCAGTTATGAAATCTATTTGTGTTTATGCTCTTAATGCACCTATTCAGAAATACACGTAATATAACTCGAATATTAATAATAGATTTGTTCTTATACCAATTCTTTAGTTATTAACAATTACTAGCGGTCGCCAAATATATATATATATATATATATATATATATATATATATATATATATATATATATACAAAATGTTTACTAAGATTATAATTAACTAAAAAATTATTTCGGAAAGGATAATGATTTCAGTTTTGTTGTGATACGGTTCCAGTCCATGTTCATGTACGACGACGCTAACGCATATATTCAATAACCAAAATCAAATAACGCCCTGAATAAGAAAGAATAGACAAATTGTCATGCCATCACATTATTATTGAATAAATTACAACTACAAATACCTGTCAAACGACAATAAAAATCAAGCATTTATAAAAAGCCTTTATTTCAATTATTTGACAAGATGTTGTTATAAAATTAACAAACCTTCTAGATTAATCGTTCCAACAAAATCATAGCCGGCTGAAGTAATAAAAAAAGGGACCACCCGAAGGTCGACTCGAAAATTCCGGTAAAGTGATACGCCAACAATGAAATGACCATCGAAAAGAGGATAGACTTCCATGCTGATTATAAAAGGACATGGTACATTGTGCTTAGTTTTCGTTTAGTTTATATTGCGTGTGAATTGTATCCAGAGATAAGCTGTAGTAAATAAATAGTGGATTATTTTTGTGTAAATAAAGTCATCGGAAATAAACGTGAATCTATAACATAAAATATAAGGACCGAAAACAGTATCTGACTGGTAAATTACTTATCTAAAAAGCTATCTCCAGCAGGTACATGCTCTAAGTGTGAGGATAGCCGGCCACGCACAACATTGTGGCAATGCGAGAAAGAGAGGTCAATAGAGAGAGTAACAGTCTATCACAGTTGGTGGGTGGAAGCAGCCAATGTACAACATGTTGAACGTATTTCATTGGAAGCAGCTCCCAACCGAGTGAAATAGCCTCTTGACCTATCTATTACCCTTTCCCTTTTTGTTCTTATGACGATATTTGTGCACTGCAGGCTATCTCTAGAAGGTAGAGTCGAGTAGTGCCTTTAGGTCACTTTATGGTAGATGGTTAACGTTAGATTATAATTTGAATTTATAAGTTGTCATCGTTATCAATTGGACGATCAGTTTGTAATTGAAACGCACTGTAATCGAGGACAATATCATAGAGGAAGAAAACTCGACATGTTTAGAAGGAAACAATAGAGACAATTATTATTTCTGTGGAAAATCAGCAAACTGGTAATAAGTTAATATAATTAGGTTTATATTAACCCTTAATCAGCGTCATTCATGCAGACCGCTATGAATATTAAATAAAGATTATTTCGTTTTATTATTGGTATTTTGTGGTTATTGTGTATATTTTTAAATTATCGAAGCGGAAACTTCTAAACGTATACAATTTAGTTTTAGATTTAAGAAACAGGGACTAGTTTATACATTAAGAATCTCTTCGTTTACAGAAAATCAATAAATTATATTAGGTAAATAAACATATAACATCCGATTATTATACCTGCACTTTTTTTTCATTCAAATAAACATTCTGATTTTCTTTTTAGGTCATCCGTGAGAGGTCAGAACAGCACAAAAACGGCAAGGTGTTGGATGGTAGAGACAAGGATGACAAAGTAGAACTCCACAAAAAAGGTCAACCTTACTAAGTCTTAGATCATTTACCGTCTAGATATAGCCTGTCAAGCATAAAATCGTGGCAACGCTAGAAAGAGAGGGCAATAGAGACAATAAGAGGCATTTCACTTAGTGGGTGGATGGTTGGTGGACGCAGCAAATGAACAACATCGTTTATTGGAAGCAGCTCCCAACCGAGTGAAATAGCCTCTTGCCCTCTCTATTGCCCTCTCTCTCCTTAGTCTTACCGCGACATTTGTGCACTGCAGGCTATCTCTAGAAAGTAAATGCTCTAAGTACTAAGTTTATAGATGGTAGAGACATTGATGACAATCTTATATAGGGTTAAACTGCAAAAGTATCCAGTTGAAATCATTAAATGACAACTTTAAGAAGTGTGCGAATAGCGCTATTGTAGAAAAAGGTATGATGTGACTTGATAAATATAAAATAATATTAATGTTAAACCACCGGTTTTCTTTTCTTTTTCAACCAAGGATATTTATCTATAAAATATATTCAAAAACCTACAAGTCATATTTTCCTTTGCAATTATATTTAAATCAAGAACTAAATTACACATTAGGATTAATATTCAAATCGTAACAAAATACTGACAATTACTTTAATTTCCCTGAAATTTATGTCCATTATTAAGAACGACACAAGATAAAGAGAGACCTAAACTATATTAGTTCGTAAGAAGCTTTTGCTTCAATCGATCGGTCTAAAGCGACTGCCCATCTTTTTTTAATTTTTTTTTAAATAAAACGACACGGATACTCCCAGATAACACGATATTCACCAACCTCGCTTTTTTTAAAGGTGAACAAGATTCGACATTAAATTTTGAGAAAATGTCGCAAACTATGTTTTCAAATAATATAAAATTTTCATAAAAATAAATATTAATCAACTTGGTATTTAAATTTAAATATTTTTATAGTAAAGTAAGTTCATGTTCTCCCCTACTGAATACTGCAATTATTGTAATATAATATAATTATTTACTGATATTTCCGTTTTTTTTTCTATAAACAATCTGGTTTAATAGTTTTGAATCTTCGCCTAAAAACTTTACTGTCATGTATTAAAAGTTATATAATGTTGATGACAAGAAATTAAAAGCCTAAAACTCAGGATAAATCTCGTGTAAATAATTAATCATATGTGGGCCTGCTAGTCCGACTTTTAAGAGTGGGCGCGATGCGGTATTTAGAGTGCGTTTATATTTTCGGCTTTGTTTTGTTTTCACATCTAAAAAAATCTTGATGGGCTGACAACTAAACATTCATTTTTATTAAAAGCTTTTAATAAATTTACAGTGACAAGAATGGTTAGATAATTAGTACAACTGACACTTCATCGAATTTAAGACATTTAACAACTGTCTCACTTCATTAGGCTACACAACGGTGTAGTAATTGCATCAGAATCAAAAAACCGCTGAGTGATGTTAAATTAGATGGTGGAAAGTAAAGGTAGTTTTCCAATTACCAGAGCAGTGATTTTGTGCCGCACAGTGCCGCAATTTTCGGGCGTAAATTGGAATATATTTGATAAAGTTTTTTGTTAACTTGGTAAATCTATACATAAATAGGCAAAGACAAAACGATTAGGTACAATTTTCTCCTCTGTCTCTCAACCGATTTTCTTCATTTTTGTTTTGTTTAGTAGCTACTGACGATCTTCAGTGCAGAATGATAATATTAATTTATACTATTGGTTCATTCATTAAATAAAATATAATAAAAATTCATTATTTACGTCCATAATGTCAAACAACTGAATGTGCCGACACCGCCAGACTCAAAACATTGAGTAATTATATATAGAGGGACCAATGCTGTTATACAATACTTAGAGCATGTACTTCTGGAAGTTATTGTTTAGTGGTAAAGTAATCGTTAAATTTATAATTATACAGGGCGATTCCAGATGTGTTACAAATCATTTTTTCGTGGGTTGCACATAAGCAGTTACACATATAGAGTGTTTAAAATATAGAGTAGAGTGCAATTATAACTAATACAATAATGATATAGGGAAGCCCATTAGCGGTTCAATTTACAGGGTTCTTGGAATAGAAGGTGCAGTAGAATTACAGTTATACAGGGTGGTGCAAAAAATAGTATACAGAGATGCATATACAGGGTGGTGGAAATGGAAATGCAACATTTCGTAACCCATAAGCAGTTGTATATATAGGGAAGATGAAATATAGGGTGAGAGGAATTACAGATATGCAGGATGATGATAAAAAATGTAAGAAAAGGAAATGATTTATCGAGTAGCCCACGAAGAGTTTCATATATGTGATGATTGAAATATAGGTCGGAATTGAATTATAGTTACAGAACATAGTTAAAAACTTTATAAACAAAAAAAGTCAATACGGTGGCTCATAGGCAGTGGCATATACAGAATGATTTACCGGGTGGTTCAAAAATGTTAAAAAATATTATGCGTGGTTCATGAACAGTTGCATATACAGGGTGGTGGAAATATATAATGAGATTGAATTATTATAATGAGGATTTTAATAAATGTTAGCGAATTGAGAGCAATTATAGCTATACAGAGAGGTTAGAAAAAATAAATATGTAGGGTAGCCCATTAGCGGTTGAATTGTTGTCATATTAAATTAAGAATTACGAATTTGAACACAAATAAAGTCCTATGAATTACATCTGAAAAAAAAACTTGATTTTGTTACTTATTTGTAAAAGCGAGATGTAAGACCGACATCTAAGATTTTCGAGGAAACTATCACACAAAGGTTCCGAATCTGGATCCGTTCCGTGTAATTGCTGTTCTCCCTAAAGTCTTAGGATAGAATGTCAAGATAAAATTTTCTGGTTACTTAACCTACCAGAGATATTGACACAATTGGTCGAATTTCGACCACTGGGCGACAGCTAGTTTACATAAAACCACACATAAAACAGTCGAAGGCATAGTTATTTCTTGTGCCCATTTGTGAAAGCCAGTGCTGTAACTGAAACACTTAGTGGTGAGCACTGTGCCGCACTGTGTGCAGTAACTGGAAAAGAGCCAAAATGCAACCGTAACAGTTTTTGGAAAACGAAGCACAATTTGGAAATATTTTATAGGAACAATTTTGTAGAGAATAATGATGTTTTTCTATCGAAATAACTTACTTAAAAAATTAAAATTTATTTAGTTGAGATATATTAAAAACAATTAAACAAAATCCTAGCAAAATGTAATTCTTCATTTTTTTATTATACGCAAATAACTTATTTCTGAGCTGAGATAGGTAATTTTTTTTATGTAAATTGACTAGATATAACCGTTAAGCTTAGCCATTTTTTCGGTTTTTATTGAATATGAATATTTTAATACTGAGTTTTGAATATGCAATTAAAATTTATTGAATAAGATATAATGTTAATTAATTTATCAATCACAAATAAATGGTATATATGAACTTATACTGGGTAATTCAAATTCGAATTTTTTAAATAATATTAACCATTGGGATCTCAGATCTATCTATATGGGAGCAAAATTGCATAATTAAGTACTTGAAAAAAATAACGTATTTTAAATTGAAATTTTCCGAATACCTGCGAAGTTAATCAAAAACAAATACAAAATTGCACACTTTTTATTTTTTTGTCGCGTTATTGGACAGGGAAATGCACAACAAAAAACACATTATTATTGTCAATTTTCTTCAGCTGTACGATGACATTTGAAATAAATTTCATTAAACCTCCTCCAGACGCTAGTCTGTAAAACATCTAAATCTGACGAAACTTAAAACTGATTTTGAACGGTTTGTATTTATCTAAAAATTATAGCAAATAATATTTCTTTGTTTTTTTTTGTGCAATAACACCACAACCGAAATAAAACGACGTATATTGAAGGAAAACCAAACTTTTCAAAGTCTATTCTGAGTTCGTTGTCAATGGCTTTATATTTATTGATGTAAATTGCAAAATGAAAAATTGATTTATTCATTGACAACGAAGTCAGAATAGACTTGGAAAAGTTTGGTTTTTCTTCAATATACTTCGTTTTATTTCGATTGTGGTGTTATTGCCCAAAAAAAACATAAAAGTATTCAAGAATATGCCACAAACAACGTTTTGAAGACAAAAAGAATATTTATTTTTAAAGAATTGAAATTTATTTAATTTAGTTTGACTTCTAACAATAAGTTAAGTCTAGTAGTACCTTCCTTCATTCTGCTTTCATACTTTATGTTGGGTTTTTGAAAAGCACCAAACTCAGTCAAATATTCATCATAGCCTTTCCGGATATAACTCAATTCGTTCATAAGGAAAAAAAACGTGGTGAAGGCAACTAAAAAACGAATAATCAGCTGCAAACGTGAAATGGTTATCGCATAGATGAGAAAAATGAAAATGAAAAATTTTTAGGTTTTGCGTTTTCTAATCAAATAAAGCTACAAAAAAATAAAAATGAAATCTCCTATTTTCTAGTTTTTTCGGGTATCTTCTGTAGTATTCCGAAATTTTAAATTTGAAAAACGGCATTTCTTCAAGAAATATATTCGCAATTTCGTCTTCCTTTAAACTTCCTGGTATCTCCTGTACTTTCCAAGATTCCAATAGTGAGGGTCAAATTTAAATTACCTGTATAATTCGTTTAAACAAATCAATTACTATTTTTTTCTCAAAAATTACTCTTTCGTGAATATAAAAAAATTATATAGATATTTAATACTTAATACATGGACTTTGTAGAATAAAATCAATATATTTTATTAAACTTTAAATATCTATATATTACATTTTTTAAAATTTTATGTAATTTTGATTTTTATATTTCATCAATAATATTATCAAACGGGATATCAATTTCTTGTAGAACATCGTCTTCTGATGCGTCTGTTTCTTGAGCATCACTAATTTTATGCAACAACTTCCACGGCAGTCTAAGGTGCATACGCAAGCTACTATTTAGAGCAAATACCTAGTCAAGAGGGTTAAAATTATTACAATTTTACTACTTCACTTAAAATTATGTCCTTAAGCCATGCGGTTTTGTGACATTGCGTGGTGGTAGTATATTGAAGGAAATTTTGCAACCTTTGATAGCTTGTAGAAAAGCTGGAAACGACACTTATTAAATACCTAACAAGCATTTCTATAATATTTTCTGATACAGATGATATTTTTTCACTGTGCAAAAATAAATTTTAGAAAAACTTTAGAAAAGTTGTTTGTACATACTCCAAGAAATGAGCAGATTCGAAAAAAAGTGCTTGCAACTCGTAGCTATTAATTACAATGATCTCAAGATCAGTTCTACACTTAATTTCTGTGAATACTACTTTGATCTAAATCATTTTCTTTTGAGTTTATTTAAAATTAAGGGATATTTCTTAAGAAAATTTACATAAAATAATCATCAAGAATAATTATTTTTTCAGCAACCCGAAACATATTTTTAATACAGTCAAATACCTACCCAATTCTCTTACTATTACTAATATTCTCATCTAAAATATACTAATTATAAAATACGATTTTTTTTTGTAATCTCATATAGATGTCAGGATTATTAATGTACATTCGTAGCATCGACAGATCATTCCAGAAACTGTCAAAAAGGGAGAATAAAATAGGGATTTTATGCGAATTCACAAATTCGTAAACGAGCTCGTTTTTCACAGCCACAAAAGCATATCGACATGTAGCTCCTGAACGGCCTAATCTGTTCCATTTTCCACTTTCTTTTCAGCGATCCCTTTCCAATATTAAACAATTTATGACCGATTTCGCGGGAACACAAAAGCTATTCATATGTGTGACCTTTGTGAGCTAGAATGCTGTCTCTGTATCTGATTTGGCCAAGTCGTTTCTACGAACTTTAGAAATATTTAGATTCGATGGTATAGTGCGTCCCGATATGTACTTATGGATCAGAAAATGACGAAAGCCGAGGTACAAACATCTACAAAATTGTGATATGATCAGTATTAGTCTGCATTTTAGAAAGTTTTATCATATCTATATAAACAAAGCACTTCCATGACTGGCTGACTGATACCCAGTCTGTGACAATCTAAACAAAATGACCTATAAAGCGAAAGAACGCAAGAAAACTATAAAACTATTTTATGAACAATTTACATCCAAATAATGAATTCTTC
Source organism: Octodonta nipae (assembly GCA_034190945.1). NCBI lineage: Eukaryota > Metazoa > Arthropoda > Insecta > Coleoptera > Chrysomelidae > Octodonta > Octodonta nipae. The sequence continues at coordinate 26,173,904 of CM067219.1, read as the reverse complement.
TGGCTTGACATTTCTTACCCTGTGGTTTTGGAGGCCCTGAGTTCGAATCAACTAGCGAAATCTTTATTTTTCCAATCCAAGATGGCTAATTCAAGATGGCGAATGAAAAACATAGAAATTTTTAATCTTTAATTTCTAATCCATTCGTAAAATGTTCCACTCCTCTCGAATCCGGTATCAAAAATAAGGGTTTCTACATGAAAAAAATAGGTTGGCCTTCAAATGAACTTGAAATTAAGGTAAAGTAAGGTCAAATCCTAGGTCACCGTTGAGTTCCTCGTTAAGACTTACCTAGTGTGCACGCAAAGTACGGAACATACTAAATATATCTATCTAAATGAAAGAGAAAAAAACCCTCGGACATAAATCGGTTACATAACAGTTTTTTCTAGTATGTTTTTTTCTTTACAATAGTGTTTTTTTTAAGTTTTTTTGTATACTTTTCATGTTTTGTTCAAGATCGGTATTTCGCTCGTTCTTATTTTTTCCCGAACAATAAATAAACACGTTGATTTTGCGTTCCTATCATAATAAATGTCAAATTTGATAGTTGATAGGCTTGAGTTGTAATTTTGAAAGTAATGTATGGTAAGCCGACGTATTGAAATTTTAATTATGACCGGTTATGGAGATAGGCCCAATTTAAGAACTTGGGTCATTAAGAGTCAGTCATTCCGGCAATATCAGACGAAAAACAATTGGATGTTTTAGTAAAAGTTGAAGAAAATCGTTTCTTATCAAGTTATCAGACCGCAATGCAGCAATGAATAAGTCAGCCTTCCGTTTTAAAATCGATAATGCAGAAGAAATGGCATCCATACAAAGTTACAAAGTTGATACAATAACTTAATGAAGATACTTTTGACCGAATAGTTGAATTCTGTCAAACAATGATGGGGTGATGCCATAACGATCTGCAATTTCCAAGTCGTATAACTTTCTCAGACGAAGCAAACTTTGGTTTAAATAGTTCTGTCAATTGGCAGCATTTAAATATTGGGTACCTGAAAACTTACACTGGATGATGCAAGCACATGCACAACGCCCACAAAAGCTCAACGTATGGGCAGGGATTGTTGGCATTCCAGTCATAGGTCTGTTTTTGATAGAAGGTGCACATTCCAAATGCAGAGCAACCCGCTGTGATTTTTCTTATTATTTTGTTACATTTATACCTTTTTTAGTTTAAGTGAAAGTTAGGATAGTTTTGGACTCGATAAGTAGCGCTGTTGTCAAGATTTAATTAAGCCTCCTGGGGTTTCGTTTATGTACGAGATAATTCAAATTCGACTCTCATCCTTGGGATTCGAAAACTTCAGAACATATGAGTGTTTGACGATATGCTGTTCTTTTAATTTAAATGTTCCGAATACTTCCGAAGATATCCGAAAAGACATAGGAAATTGGAGTTTTCGAAATTTTTTGTAGCACTATTTTTTCAGGAATACGAAGATCTTTTTAGATTTGTCATCCGACGTTCGTTTTTCTACTTCTATCACACAATTTTTGCATGGACCCCACTTTAGATTTTTCCGTTAGAAAAATATTGGATGTAATTCTAATTTTATTGATATACAACTTATTATAATTTGCTTTCTTAAAAGCACAAATATTTAAATAAAAATTAGTTAAAAAATTTATTTTATAAACATGACAGTACTTGTGAAACGAAGTTAAAGCAGACATGAGTTTCACAATTTATTACAAATTTAATAGAAACAATACGAAAACCCAAAATAAAGTATGGAAGCAGACTGGAAGAAGGTTCCAGAAATAACTTATCGGCAAAGGTAACACTAAATTCGATTTAAATTAAATTTTTTTTTAAAGTTATATAATTTTTTTCTATGGTTTTTAGAAAAACACGAACCCTTAAAAATTAACTCAATTTGAAGAATATATCGATGAGTTGCCGCTTGTCAATTACAATAGGTATTGGTTTCAGCATGACGGAGCTCCTCTACACAATACTGAAGCAAGGTCTTTCGAACTTGCAGTTCTAGATATTTTTAGGTACCGGAAATTCGTCAATTAGAGGATATAATATTTGTTTATAAATCTTTTATTTTAATTATTGGTCCTATTGTTCGATTACAATTTTACACACATTTCTATGCGGCTGTTCTCTTTCCGGATACAACTCAAAACACAGTTGAGCGGTTTTCGTATCGATTCTATTAAATTTGTAATAAATTCTTAACTCGTTTTAACTTATTTATGAAACTGATTATCTTCGAAAATAGTTGTAGTTACTCTATTTCATTGAGAAACGTTTCTATTTGTCTATTCGTCCCAACGAAACAAGCTAAAATATCGTCTACATATCTATACCAATAAATAAAATTTTTAGCCAATACGTTTTGGTGAATTTTGTTTTCAATATTAGCCATGAACATTTCTGCGAGTATGTAACTTATAGGGTTCCCCATATCAATTTTTCGTGACTTACGTAAAAAACATCATTGAATTGATTAAGGCAGGTTTCTAATGCTGTTAATATATCTGTTTTTATTATTGGTTAATGTTGTTTTTATCTCATATGTCGGAAATTATACTGATAATGTCTGATGGAGGTATACTGGGGAATAAATTCTAAACGTCAACAGAAATTAATTTTGCATTAGACGGTAGACTAACATTTTTAATTTGCCCTACAAGTTCTACAGAATTTATAACACTGAATTTTGAATGAAAGTTGCAGGAATCTTTAATAACATTTATTAAAACTTTTGAAATTTTATAAGCTAGAGCTGTTATATGGGATACCACTGGACGGATAAGGTAATTTTGTTTATGCAGTTTGATTAATGAATACAGTTGTGGTGGTTGTGGGTTCATCTGAATCAGTTTAAATTTTGAGATATCTTTGAATATTTTTGTATTTTGTATTAAAGATTTTATTTGCCTTTGAAAAGATTCTGTGGGGTCTTTAGTAAGGACCTGATATGTGCCTGAGTTCAAAAAAAATTACGATACTCTATTTCAGTTGACAATTTAAGGACAACTAAGGCGATATTTCTTTCTTAATTAAATATTTGGGCCTTTAAGAAAGAATTTATAACAAGTTATTTATTAATGACATCAGAATGAAATGCACTATTTTTCACGGACAAGTTCATTATGGGGTCCATAAGAAAAAAAGTAGCCCAAAAACGAAACGTCGGATGGCAAGTCTAAAAAGGTATAGCTGACAAAAAAGTGGCAATGATATCTTCGGAAGTATTCGGAAAATTCAAAATAAAAAACGGTATTCCGTCAAGCACTAAATTACACTTCTTAATATCTCCTGTAGTTTCCGGGATCCCAGTGGTGAAGGTCGAATTTAAATTACCTTATATAAAATATCAGCTTCAGTATATTTGTGCCAACATAATTCAAAAAAAGTAAATAGATTGATTTGAATTTTTTACACAATCTTGCACTTTGATATAAGAATATATTTATATACTTTTCTTACCGCAGTTCCCACGGGAACTTGAAAGTCGAAACATTTCGATAATAAGATTTCTATTCATTTCCGTTCATTCCAATAATAGCCACAGTAGTAGAATGTTTGTAGAGTAAAAAAATATGGTTTAATGTTAGGATATAAAACTATGTGTTTATAGATCAGTAATTTAGGAAGAGTATACAAGTAGATCATAACCAGACAGTAGTTGGGTATTTGCCTATGTTATATATCTTATTAAAAACAAGTTCCAACGAATATTTTCATATTCGTAGTTCTATTTGGTAATCTGTAAATGATCTTTCAAGTCCAAAAACCCAACTAATATCGAATATTTTTAATTAACACAAATCAGTGCTATCTTGAACAAAATTCAAATATTCGAATCTTCAGTTCTGTTTTACAACCATATCCTAAAATAATGAATATACCTACAATTTGTAATAATATTTCTTAGATCTTGAGAAAATCCATAACAAATGTCGAATTTCATTCAAATTTAATTCAGATAATTATAAAATACCCGAAATATTTCATCATTCGGATGTTTGTTTTTTGTCACTCGAATAAATTTTTAGCTAAGAATTAACACCAATTTGCTATGAATTTATCTAACGTCTACGTCTACTAATCACCGCTTAGTGGTTCTCATTGGATCAACATTCAGGTCTTCTGGCAACATGTTAATCCTGTTAGCGTTTTCGTAAAATATCCATTTTAGTAAAATAAATAAAATTCGAATTTGATGATATTATTATTCAAAGGCGATGAAAGTGTATGTCTGTTAAGTCAGCATAACCATGGGTTAACGCCCAACTGGACTCCACAATTAACTACAAATTTATTTCGCAGCAATAAAGTGTAATACTCCAGCCCCTTCTGAGAAACATGTTAGCTCTAGAGAAAAGTTGAAATAGCTATACCTCAAGAACGAAGAGAACTACCGGAGTGACGTTCGGGTCATATTTTATTACTAAATTAATTGCTATCAGAAGGTACTAGGATAAGTACCCAAAGCTTCTCCATCATCATGTTGGTTATTTTTTTGGTTCCAATTTATGGTGCATTTGACGTTAGCATTTAACTAAAATCAATTTTAATTCGATGCATTAGGGTCCTCAAACTGTACTTGAATGCTAGTTTCAGTTTCACCCTTATTAGGATGTCCATTTGGTCTCTAGCAAATTACTAGAATATGTACTGCCTTTTTTGACATCGGTTTCACAGTTCGATAAAATTGATATATTTTGTTGTGTAATCTACTAACCTTTCCAGTGGAAAATATGTTTTTGTATGAACTGAACTTATGGATGAATAGTGCAGATTTTGGTATTTACCCTAATGGTATCTGACAGCAATTAATTGCCAAGTATAGCTGTGGCTAGGACAATTCTGTTTATAGCTGGAATCATTTTTATTTATTGAACAGAAAAATATTTTTCAAGAACAACTGACGCAACTAATTAGCCACAAAAGTTCTACTGATGCCTATAATAGCAAGTAGAAGTTAAAGTTTTTGTTTCTTAATTTCTAGGAGATGTAAGCGTACCTACAGGAGGAACTAAGAGTTTTGGATAATTTTACCCCGGTGCATTCATGCTAGCAATTAATTTTGTAATAAAATTTGTTCCTAAGGCCACTCCGATAACCTTGTTCGTTGCTAAAATATGGCCGTAGCTATTTCAACTTTTCTCAGGAGTATCATAGTTGTTTCTCGAAAGGGGTAGTAGTAATAAATTTAATGCTTGCATAATAAATTAGCAATAAATTGTGGAGTATGTTCTAACTGGGACATAACCTTACGTGCCATATACATAATATCGTACAACTTTTATTTTATTTGTTCATTAAAAGAGTTATTATAGGAAACAACATGCTGACCCGCTTAAAAACCGCTAAGAGGTGATTAATACCTGTAGTGATAAGGATAAGGAGTCTACTGGTATAGAAAGTATCTGTGGATGTGAGTAAATAAACAGTTTTATAACAAAGTAATAACTAATAGCAATTAATTGTTTTTATTTTTATTTCAAAAAAACATTTGTCCACAGGTGTAAAATGCACCCACATTTTAACTATAAACAAAATTATACATTGGAATTAATACAAATTCGTAGCACACCTATGATAATAATTAGTGCCAGAATGAATTATTCGAGTGACAAAAAACCAATCATCCGAATATTGCAATATTCCGTATATTCCGGATATTTTAAAATCATTTATATGGAATTTGAATGAAATTCGACATTCGTTATTGATTTCCAAAAACCAAACAAAAGACATACGGCAAGCGCTATATTATCACAAAAGATCTATTCAATATTTTTGAATATGGCTGTAAAACAGAACTAAATATTTCAATATTTGAATTTTATTCAACAGAAAAATGATTCAGTTTAAAAATGTTGTATAATTGGTACGAAGTCTAAAAATGAATTACAGTTAACTAATCGAGTTTTTTGATTATGATTTTTTGTAAAATGGAATCATCTCTCTAAAACTTACAAATATTTACATATTTTTAATATTTATCGACGACAAGCTATTTTTGTTTAAAGTTCCTTTCAATGAGATATATAACGAATGCAATTAGAATAAAGACTTATTAAGTTCTACCTTTATTCAACTACCAAAAAAAAAAAAAACGAATGCAAAATATTGTAGTCAACACCGATTAACAACCATAATAACGATTCCTTAAATTTGAATCACAGAAAATATACCAAATCTGAAGCCATGGAATGGAGTCGTGGGAGGGCCTTTTCGGTATCCGCAGCGTATATAAAGACAGTTGTCCGTCCATGTTTTGAGGATTATGATAACCCTTTCTACATGGTTCAGCATAAATAGCTAATCAAGGTACTTAAATTGACAAGATAGATGATATTCATATGTACACTGGTACCAAACACGACATATAACTTCAACTGAACACTAAAAATGCAAGGTGAAATGCCTACTCGGATGTGTGCGAATTTATGGGTAATAATGGCATTCTAGTAAAGTGGCCGTACAGTAAATTTTTTACGTACATAGTAGACGATGACCGAATGGTGTATTCCATGGCGAGTAATTCAATTAGAAAGATATGCCGATGGCTAAGGAATTTATAGATTAGGTCAACCCTTTGTTGAAAAGGTAAGCGGCCATTTTTGGTTGAAGTAAAACCGACATGTGCGAGATTATATTTTAGAGGTCTACGCAGTGAGCTAATTTCTAAACAGGGAGCTAATTCCTAAGCAGGAAGTTAATTTCTAAGTATGAAAGTAATTTCTAAGTAGGGAGATATTTTCAAGAAGGGATTTTTTATGTATGAGCTATGTTTAACGTTGGAGCCAATTTCCAAGTTATGGCTACATTTTTAATTGGACCTATTTAATTAATATTTTGAGATGGGCCTATTTAACCGTTTAACCGTTTAGATGGAGTATTTTCTACGATGGATTTAAGTTTTAAATTGAGTTATTCATGTTTCCAGCACTGTTTCCTTTTTATGGTGGAAACATATTTTCTTACACCGTTTGACTGGTCATATTAGTGGAGTTAATATTATAACTCACTTTTGGAAAGCTAGCCATGCATCAAGTGGCTATTTGACTATTAATTTAATGGGATTCAATTTCTGTGCAGCTATTGGTGGATGAAGTACAGATTCCGCGATGCCGGACAAATTGTGAAATATTTGGTTTTGAGTTTCCAGGACTAGAAGTACAGTACAAAATAATCATTTTAATGAATAATTCTATAATTAAAAATATAATAAAAACTGCTATATTATGAGAAATTGAACTAAATAATAAAAAATAAGAGCTACACATAAAATTTGAAGGTATTTAGAAGAACAGGAAAGTCAGTTTTGTAGTTTTGTAGCAAAAATTGCTCTACAGGTGAAAAGAAGAAGTGGATGGGCATTATTAGGCATACCTTATTAAGCGTCTGCACTGCTAGTTAGTAGAGTGTAAGCATGAATCTTTAGTTTTTTCCATCTTTAACAAAGGCGACTGTATATTACTAACTAACTTAATATGTCTAGCTGTTTGTAAAATATTATTGTTCATTACTACTAATATGGTTAATTTTACTTGAAGATCTTGGGAATGCCTCACATTTACCAAAGCGTTTTTAATATAATAATTTAATTCGAATTAGGTAATAGTTAGTTTTACCTGTTTTCATTGTTAGAAAGTGTATATTGGATTTCCATTTGTCCCTTTTGTCAGCTGACCCCTTGTAGACAAGAGATGTAAGACCGACATCTAGAATTTTCTGCGAAACAAGCACAGAGGTTCCCGCTGCAGATTCGGAACCTCTGTGGAGGGGGTTCAAACGAGTTGAAATGCGTCGGCTATAAATTATAGTTACATAATATGTGGAGCAGTATAATAATATACAGTTATACAGGTGGGTTCAAAAAATATTTCAAAGAAATGTTATGATCTACAAGCTGCTTCATATACAGAATAGTTGAAATATATGGTGGAGTAGAATTCTAAGTATACAGGGTGGTACAAAAATGTTACATTGGTAGTAAGGTTGTTGAAGTATCGGATAGGGTCGAATTATACTTACACTGGGTGGGTAAAAAAATGGTAGAAATATTTTATTTTATACGAATTATACGAAGTAACGTTATAGGTACGCAGTGTGAAGTTAGAAAAACAACAAAATTGTTATAAAGGGTGCCCTATAAGCAGTTGCAGTTTTGGTGGTGGTATTGGGAATTAATGGATTTATATTTATAATTAAACATTGTGGGCCAAAAAATGTTATACTGGGTGGCCGATAAGTAGTTGGGGCAAAGTAACGTTATAGTTACGCAGTGTGATGCAAACAAAAACAACAATATTGTTATAAAGGATGCCCCATAAGCAGTTGCAGTTTTGCTGGTGGTATTGGGAATTAATAGATTTCTATTTATAGTTAAACATTGTGGACCAAAAAATGTTATACTGGGTGGCCGATAAGTAGTTGCATTTACAAGGTAGGAAAAATGTTGTAGCACAGAACATGAACTGTTGCATATATGCAATATCTGAAGCATGAGGCGAAGTAAAATTATAGTTATACAGTGTGATTAACACAATGTTAGAAAAACCTGCTTGTAAGGGGTGTTTGAAATATAAGGTGGAGACAAATTATACTTTCCAAGATGTTTAAAAATATATCAGAAAAATGATTATATAGAGTAGTCTATAAGCAATTGCATGTATAAGATAGTTTAAATATAGAGTGGAGCAGAGTTACAGTTAAGTTTTTAAAAATTATATTTTTTGTGGTCCCTAAGCAGATTCATATACAGGGTGGTTGAAATATTTTGTAGACTAAAATTATAGTTATACGGGATGGTTCAAAAACTGATAGACTAATGAGACATAATGGTTGACTAATTGGCAGCAGTATAAACAGGATGGTTTATATATAAATGTAAGTAGAGTTGTAGTTATAATATAGGGTGGCAAATAAGCAATTGCAGTTTAGGTGAGATATCTTGAGGAGTGGTGGATTTATAGTTTTACAGGTTGGTACAAAAAATGTTATATTCGGTAGTTGTATATGAAAGGTGGTTGAAATCGAAGGCGGAGTATAATTATAATTTTACCTCAAAAAAAAAAAATATTATATAGGGCAGATGATGAACAGTTGCATCCTAATATTTGGAATACCTTAAATATGGGGCGAAGCAAATTATAGTTATATAGTGTGTTTAATACAACGTTAGAAAAAGTTGCATAAAAAGAGTGATTAAAATACAGGGTGGAGAGAAATTATACTTTACAAGGTGGCTCAAAAATTTTCAGAAATAATTCTTATATAGCCTAGACCATCAGCAGTTGCGCAGTTGAAATATAGGGTGGAGTAAAGGTATAGTTAGGTATTTAAAAAATGTTATATTGGGTGACAAATACGGGATGGTTGCAGTATCTGGTGAAGTAGCGTTAGAGTTATACAAGGTGGTACATGAAAATGTTAAACAAAACTGTCATATAGGGTGGCCCATAAGCACGTGCAATTTGGGTGAAATATAATCGGAATTGGCGGATGTATTGTTCTGTAGGGTGGTCCACAAAAGTTAGAAAAAGGTGTTATCTAGCCCATTTGTTTTATAAGCTATTTCTTTTTGTACATTCCATACGCAGGTGAAACCGCGGATAAGGACTAGTATAATATAATTCTGAATGGTAGCGCTGGCAAATACATGTACACTAATGTATTTCCATTGCATGTATTTTGTTACTATATTGTATATCTACTCCACGAAGATATTTTATGCTATCAATGGTAGATGTCACTTGACTAAATTTCTTAATTTAACAAGCCCATCTCGACCAGTTTTTTCGTGGTAATGAGTAACTTGCAGACATTGCAAAGCCTTCGTTTCAATACCTTTTCGTTCCATGATTGATTTTTTCCATACGGCTAATCTCCTAAAACTATAATTATCTCTAATTATCTCAAAAGGGATCCTCTTAAATACAATAGCCCATTAATGTGTATCACTTATACCATTCATGCTTTACATTTCAATTATTTCCCCGAAGATGAAATCCCTCGTTATCCAGAAACCCACATTAAACACTTCGTGAAGTATAAGAAGACGTTCGAAATTATCGCATTTAGACGGCTTTATAGGCGTTATCTGGCGGTGAGCTGTAAAAGATTCGATGATGCTGCACGTTCATTCAACTCGGATGTGTCTTGTATTCATTATCGAGGGGTCTAGTCGAATGAAGGTAAGTAGGTGGCAGTCGAGGGAGATTGAATTCATCACTTTGAAGTCTATTTATAATCGTCACTTTTCGAAAATTCACACTCTTGCTCTTCTCTGAGAGGCTAAGTGAATTGCACCTTTTATCGCTGGCCGATTTCCCTGAGGCAATGGAAATGGAAAGGTGTGCGCGTGAAATGAAATAGATGCTGGACTAAAATTCATTGTAGAGATTGATTAAATGGTGAGCGCTTTACTCGCTTCAATAGAGAAATGAGGTTGAAACTAGTAGAAAAAAAAGGTCAATATTCACTATAGAGGTTTTCAAAAGCAATATGCGCTCCTTGCGGATTGAATACTGAATTTTATTTTCTGTTGATTGGGAAACATCACCTCATATAATCGAAAATCAATATTACAATGTTGAATTTTACATTAATAATAAATGAGTTGTCTAGAAATTAACCATTTACACTAAAAACTATTGATCCGATTAAACAAATGAGAGACAAAAACCAACTCTCTCAACACAATATTGAGGATAAATTGGGGATAAAACAGTACCGAATCTGCTATTCCGTTCGAGAGCTAGAAGTATGAATGCGGCCGTACAGCAATAGTCTAAGAGATAGAGCCGGTTTTTGCTCGTCATCGGGAAAATGGGCAGAATGAATAGTATTAAGTTCTTTGTATTATTATAGATCTATTGTTAGTCACACATCAACTGGTTCACTACTGTCAGGTGCTTCTAGTAGGAGAGATAGAGCGGGATTTTGCTCGTCATCCTGAAAATGGACAGAATGTATCATATTAAGTTCAATTCCTGAACTACATCACGTTTCTCGGCAGGCGCCGATGGAAGTGATAACCTAAGATAGTTAGAGGGTGTGAAAATGTTATGGTCATGCTCACCATCGAGTAAACGTTCCAAATTCGCTGCATACAAGATTGTGATGCATTTAAGCAAATTTCCGAGAGGCGTCTACCTAGACCGTTACCATCAAGCTGGCGGACAGGGGTAAACTTGTCAAAAATAGGGGTGAACTTCGTCAATAAGTAAAAAGAACGCCATTTATTTCGTTTACACAAAATAAATCATAATCAAAAAGAATGTACAGCTAAAAGACATAAATATTATTTTCATGACGTCATTAATGTGGTCTGTATAACGTCATACACATTTTTTTTAAATCCGAAGTCACATTTTTCATTGCTGATTTGGAAAGAGCGAAAATCCCAAAATGACTTTACCATGACCTTGAACTTGACCTTCAAGGTCATTCCAAGATCAAATTTCTTTTTGAAAAATCAACCAATTATAGCCAAATTAGGTGTACGGGGGGTTGTCGACGTCGCTGATTTCGAATCTGAAATCAGTTTTTGTTTGAAAAACTGGTCCGCCCTCTTGGATTGCGAAAATCTGATTTCAGATTCGTAATTAGATTTTGAAAATTGGCAATTTGAAAAAAATCAACCAACCTACTCCCAATTTGGTATACGGGGTTTTCGACGTCGATTATTACGAATATGAAATCAGTTTTTGAAAAATTTCAAAACAAATAGTGGCCAAGTTCAACGTCAAATTTGTTTTTAATTTGCCTTCTTTGAATCAATCATCTTTCGGATCAGGATTAAAAACATCGATTACCGTTAATTGGTTGTGCATCAATTGGTTGACTTTTTTCAAAAAAAGGCTCCGTCATCTTGGATTGTGAATTTTGAAAAACTAATTTCTGATTCGAAATCAGCGATGTCGACACCCCCGTCCACCTAATTTAGCTATAATTGGTTTTGATTTTTGGAATCTCCCAGAAGATCAATTCAAGGTCATGTGCGGACATGAAATTTTCCGCTCTTTCCGAATCCTTAATAAAAAATGTGACTTCGCATTTAAAAAAATTGTGTATAACATCATACAGACCACATTAATGACGTCATGAAAAATCTATTTATGTCATTTAGCTGTACGTATCTTTTGGATTATGATTTCTTTTGTGTAAGCAAAACAATGGTGCAAATGGCGTCCTTTTAATTGACGAAGTTCACCCCTATTTTTGACAAATTTATCCCTGTCCGCCACCTTGATGGTAACGCTGTAGGCAAACGCCTCTCGGGAATTTGATTAAATATATCACAATCTTGTATGCAGCCAATTTTGGAACGTTTACACAATGATGACCATGACCATAACATTTTCACACCCTCTAACTATCTTAGGTTATCACTTCCACCGGCGCCTGCCGAGAAACGTGATGTAGTTCAGGAATTGAACTTAATATGATACATTCTGTCCATTTTCAGGATGACGAGCAAAATCCCGCTCTATCTCTCCTACTAGAAGCACCTGTTACAGTAGTGAACCAGTTGATGTGTGACTAACAATAGATCTATAATAATACAAAGACAAATCTTGTTTAACATTTCTTTTAAGTAATTTCGAAAGGATTGTTGAGGATCATTTTGCCTATTCATTTGGAGTTTCTTTCCTTAGATTTTTCCAACAACAGATAAGTATCTTTAAACTGTAAATGAAGAACAAAGTGTAGTAAAGCAATTTCGAAAAATTGCCAAATTACTAGTTGTCTATAGAGAAATTCTTCGCTACGGATATTCTAGAATATGATCAACCAGTGTTCCTGGATATAGATTGTGTTTTGTGTGACACCTATCTGTGTGTTGTAGCTGGAGATGTATTCTTTACATTTTCGTTTTGATATAAATTGTCTTGTTTTACATAAAATTTTAACACCGACAAATTTTTCTTTCAAAAGATCTTTGTTTTATCCCGGTCAATCTTATGGCTGCCGGTGCTGGTTAGTACACGCTTGGCCAAATTTGATTTGTCCATATGTCTTCTAGAAATGTTATAATTTTGTTCATTCTTCGGTATTTCTAAAGGTCTTGAAATTTTATCTGTATATGTATAAATATAGATCGTAATGCCTTATTTGTTTTAAAAACAGTTTTTACATCGTATTTACTTCCTAAACTTTTTTGTCCATACATCCGGAACATATAACATTATGTTCATAATTTTGATTTATGTTTGTGTTTGGTTGATTTTAGTCGTGTGTTGGTTGTTTGTTCGTTTTGTTGTTGACTCTCATTGTAGTAATTTCTAGTTCATTTTTAGTTTTATTTATAAAAATATTTGGATATTGATTTTGAAGAAAATACTCTTTGATAATATGAACTTCTATGTTTGGTTGATATTAGTCGTGTGTTGGTTGTTTGTTCGTTTTGTTGTTGACTCTCATTGTAGTAATTTCTAGTTCATTTTTAGTTTTATTTATAAAAATATTTGGATATTGATTTTGAAGAAAATACTCTTTGATAATATGAACTTCTATGTTAAATATTTCGGTAGATGAAGATATGCATTTTGGGTTCAGGAGTATGGTGTCAAGGAACTGCATTTATTCCTGGAATACTTCAATAGTCAAGAATGTACAATAAAATTTACAAAGGAATTTACATAACTTTGGTTAAATTGAAGTATTTATAGATAGAACACACAACACAATAAGTACAAGCACTACTAATTGATATTTGAATTTGAACTCCAAGAATCCCTTAAATGTAAAGGTGTTGTAAACAAAAACAAACAGAAAACAAAATTATGAACATAATTGAAAAAATATGCATTTAGGAAATCTATCCGATGTTAACACTGTTAAACAATACATTACGCTCTATATTTACACATACCAAATCTTTTAACGCAGCTCAGATTTCCAAAAATTGTGTGTATAGTGTTGTTTGTGTTTGTGATCATACATATACCAGAGAAATTTGAAGACCTTGATCTTAAAATACTCATACAATTCAGTTCACTGTAAAAAACAGATACCAGGTAAAGTACATTATGAGTTTGTTCTTTTATAGAATATCAATAATATATACGAAATAAACTAATATAATATTCAATTAATACAGAAAACCTGCCCGAAATTTGGTTTTCTAATAAAAAATCAAATTCTCTCTTTGCGATATATTGCATTACCGACTTATGTCAGAAGTCAGAAAAAATGCTATTAGTTTCATACACCTTTGGTTAAATTTTTGACGCATTTACAATTCATCGGATATGAGCTTCAACTTGCAAGTTAATATTCAACAAATTTTTTTTGGCACAAATTTAAATTAAGAATTAAATTATACATTACGATTAATATTTGAGTCATAACAAAATAGTAACAATTTATAACCATTACTATTGATAATACAAGGAAATACACTAGGGGAAAAAATTAAAGGATAAAAAAATAATTCCAAATTTTTTGACGTTTTTCAAGTCTAGTTTTCGCCGAAAAATGGTCGTACCGGACTTTTTAAAAAAAGTATTTTTATAATGGAATGGTATGGAATGAAAGTTCGATTTTCAACTGCAATTTTAGGGATGAAAGTGCCATATTGCCTCCCGGCAAAACAATGAATTTATTGAAAGCGCATGCGTCAACTTTCATCCCTATTCAATTATATTACTTCTTATATGTCAAAATTATGACAGATCGTACCGTTTAACCTCACAATTTTTTGGTAATAATCCGTACACAGACTTTCCATTAATAAATTACTAATGAATAGGAGAAAGAGTAGCAAAATGGACGGGAGGGGCAAAATGGGGTACTCTAAGAAGTGTATACGTACCTTCTATAAGTAAATAGAATAATAATAATGACTGAAAAATATAATTTATTGTTTTTTTATTTGTTTATTCAACGAATTAAATATATAACAAAAGTCAACAAATTAAACTTTGGCCAAACAAGAACTAGTTATTTCTTTCATCATTGCAACTTATTATTGCAGTTGCACGAGAATTCAGAAGTAAGTTTGAATCTAGGCGTTATAAAAAATTGTATACGTTACACGTGAGGGAAGTGAGACATCGCAACCTCGGATTTTTGTTCATCCGGATTGCAATGTCTCACTTCCCTCCCTAGTAACGTAATATACTATTTAAAGCTTGAAGTTTCTGGTTTTGAGACCTTATGATGAAAATTTTTTTCAAGCAAACGTGTACCGCTCAATTTCTAACGAATACCATAAGAAATTTTTTTTTCAAAATTTCTTTTTTGGTCTATGAACGTGTAAAATTTTTTTGAAATAAATCACTCTATTGATCGGATAAGTAGTTTATTCAGCTTTAAATTGCTTTTTTGAAAACTTCAATACGACCAGTTGTCGCTAAGATATCGAACTTTGAATGGAAAAGGAGCTTTTTGTGTTTAACCATCAATATCTCAGCAACCGTTGATCGCACAAGAAAACTAAGAAAAGTTTTGAAATCTTTGAAGAAACACCCCCTAAAAATCAGCAACGGTTTTTTGAAGAAAATTTTTTTTTATTTTTTACATTAATTTGAAAAAAAAAACATTTTTGTTGGCTTTTGGGATCATCAGGCGCTAAATTGGAAATATCCAGAAAACCAGTAATGTTAAGTGTGCCTTTTACAGTTCAATATGCCAACAAAAACCACACAAAGTTTCGTTTAAATCCATCGAGCTGTTTTTTTTTGTTTTCTTCGATCGAATTTTTGAAAAACTTGAAAAGTTGATAATTTTGATTTGAAATGATCATAACTTTAACAAAATGCAAATAATTATATTTTTTCTGTTTCTTATACAATATCACAATTAAAAAAGAATTTTGTTAACAAATTTGTATTTTTTTAATTACCCAAAAAAAAATTGAAGAATTTTGAAATTTTTTTTAATGAAAAAATTTAAAACACGATTCTGTTATTGCATTCCATTGATTTTCTTGATTTTTAAACTTCGACTGAATTAAAATTTTAATTAAATTAGACGCTTTTCAGAAATTTATTATCGTTAGTTTTCGTGAACTCTTACAACGCTAAAAAACAGGTTTTTTCAAAACTACTCCTTCTGCATTACAAAAAATTTTTATAAATTTTCCAAAAAAATCAAGTTGCCTTCCAATCATGGTTAGAAGGCATTTATCAGAGCCAGAGGTTGCTCGTTTGATTACTCTGCTCGAAGAAGGTTGCAGTCAACGTGATGTTGCCATCCGGATGGGTGTTAGTCAATCCGTCGTATCTCGAACGTATGCACGATACCGGGAGACGAACCAATACATTCGTCGTACTGGACAAGGACGCCATCATGTCAAGACTGCTCGAGATGATCGGGCAGTTGTCCGACAAGTTCGACGTGAGCCTTTCATCAGTGCGAACATCGTGGGGAGAAATTTTGCAAATCGGTTACAACAGCAACAAAGACAGTGACAGCGACACCAAGTACTAAACATTTCTTCCCGTACAGTCATCAACTGTCTTCGCGAAAATGGGTTAAATGCACGACATCCTAATCGTGTACCCATGTTGACAGCGAGACATCGCCCAGAACGTTTAGCGTATGCTAACGCACATCGGGCTCAGACATTGAGACAATGGAGAAATGTTTTATTCACTGACGAATCCCGGTTCAACTTACATGGGAGCGACCGACGTCCGCTTGTTTGGCGTCGTCGTGGAGAACGTTTTCGCCAGGACTTTGTTCGTCCGACTGTCGCCTACGGTGGTGGGTCAGGCATGGTCTGGGGCGGCGTTTCGAGAGATTGGAGAACACCTCTGGTGATTATGCGCGAAAACTTAACAGCTCAGCGCTATATTGACCAAATTTTGAGACCAATTGTACTGCGTAGACGGCGACATCAGAGGGAGTTTATTCTAATGCAAGATAACGCACGCCCACACACAGTCAACATCACCAGACGCTTTTTGGAACTACAAGACATCATTTTGCTGCGGGATCCACCAATGAGTCTAGACCTCAATCCCATCGAGCATGTTTGGGACATAATGGCAGTGAGTATCCAAGTGTGCAGAACTTGGCCGCATTAGAGCGTGCACTTCTGCAAATTTGGAACACCATCCCGCAACCTCAGATTGCCCGCTGCATCAATATGACTGAACGCTTAGCAGCCGTTATTGAGAACAGGGGTGGCAATACCCGTTATTAACATACCTGACGAACGGGCAGACGAACATACATACACATACACACATACACAAACACTCAAATACACAAACGTACACAAAAGAATCGTAAATCCCATCGGGCAACTTTCATGGGGTACGCATTGGGTCATTAAAAAAAGAATACAAATTTGTTAATTTTTTTTTAAATTGTCCAAAAAATTTTTTTTTCAATTTCTCTCTTGTTTTCCCATAATCTTAAACAGATTTATGAATGACTAGCTGTCGCCCAGTGGTCGAAATTCGACCAATTGTGTCAATATCTCTGGCAGGTTAAGTAACATGAAAATTTTATCGTGACATTCTATCCTAGGACTTTAGGGAGAACAGCAATTACACAGAACGGATCCAGATTCGGAACCTCTGTGTGATAGTTTCCTCGAAAATCCTAGATGTCGGTCTTACATCTCGCTTCTACAAATAAGTAACGAAATTCAAGTTTTTTTCAGATATAATTCATAGAACTTTATTTGTGTTCAAATTCGTAATTCTTAATTTAATATAACAACAATTCAACTGCTAATGGGCTACCCTACATATTTATTTTTTCTAACCCCCTTGTATAGCTATAATTGCACTCAATTCTCTAACATTTATTAAAATCCTCATTATAATAATTCCATCTCATTATATATTTCCACCACCCTGTATATGCAACTGCTTATGGACCACGCATAATATTTTTTAACATTTTTCAACCACCGGGTAAACCATTCTATATATGCCACTGCCTATGACCCACCATATTTACTCTTTTTGTTTATGAAATTTTTAATTATCTTCTGTAACTATAATTCTACTCCGACCTATATTTCAATCATTATATATATGGAACTCTTTGTGGTCTACTCTATAAATCATTTCCTTTTCTAACATTTTTTATCACCATCCTGTATATCTATAATTCCTCTTACCCTATATTTCATCATAACTATATATACAACTGCTTATGGGTTACAAAATGTTGCATTTCTATTTCCGCCACCCTGTATATGCATCTATGTATAACATTTTTTGCACCACCCTGTATAACTGTAATTTTACTGCACCTTCTATTCCAAGAAACCTGTAAATCAACCGCTAATGGGCTACCCTATATAATTATTTTATTAGTTATAATTGCACTCTAATCTATATTTTAAACACCCTAAATATGCAACTGCTTATGTGCCACCCATTAAAAAAATGATTTCTAACATATCTGGAATCGCCCTGTATAATTATGATATTCAACGATTACTTTACCCACTAAACAATAACAACGCTTGCATGCCTCTTCCAGAAGTACATGCTCTAAGTATATAACATCATTGGTCTGTTGGTCTGTCTATATATAATTACTCAATGGTTTGAGTCTGGCGGCGGCGGCACGCGGCACATTCATTTGTTTGGCATTGACATTATTGACGTAAATAATGAATTTTTATTATATTTTATTTAATGAATGAACCAATTTTATAAAGTAAGTTTAGCATTCTGCACTGAAGGTCGTCAGTAGCTACTAAACAAAACAAAAATGAAGAAAATCGGTTGAGAAACAGAGAAGAAAATGGTACCTAATCGTTTTGTCTTTGCCTATTTATATATAGATATTGTATAAGAAACAGAAAAAATATAGTTTTTTGCATTTTGTTAAAGTTATGATCATTTAAAATCAAAATCATCAACTTTCCAAGTTTTTCAAAAATTCGATCGAAGAAAACAAAAAAAACAGCTCGATGGATTTAAACGAAACTTTGTGTGGTTTTTGTTGGCATATTGAACTGTAAAAGGCACACTTAACATTACTGGTTTTCTCGATATTTCCAATTTAGCGCCTGGTGATCCCAAAAGCCATCAAAAGTGCTTTTTACCTAGATTTTTTTCAAATTAATGTAAAGAATAAAAAGAATTTTTTTTTCAAAAAACCGTAGCTGATTTCTGTGGAAAATTTATTCGATATTACAACACCTTCCTTAATTTTCTTCTACCATCGGGGGTTCCTGAGGTATTGATGGTTAAAGACAAAAAGATCCTTTTCCACTCAAAGTTCGATATCTCAGCGAGAAATGGTCGTATTGAACTTTGCAAAACAGAAAATTAAAGCTTAATGAAGAAATTATCATATCAATGTAGTGGTTGATTGAAAAAAAATTAAAGTTCGTAAACCAAAAAAGAAAACCAAAAAAATTGAATTTTTTTTTTGTTATTTTATTTATGTTATTTTTTATCATAAGATCTCAAAACTAGAAACTTCAAGCTTTAAAATCCTTTTTTTAAAACTTCAGGGCGACCGTTTTCAAGGGAAATACAGCTAATTGAAAAACGTCAAAAAAATTGGAATTATTTTTTGAGCCTTTAATTTTTTCCACTAGTATAGAAACAGAGACAGGAGATAACAAGAGACGGGAAGTATAATTCGAAAGAAGCTATCGCTTCTATCGCCCAGTCTCAAATGACTGCCATTTTTTTTGACAAACAAGAATATTTCTAACCAAGCGAAAATTCAAAGAATAAACCCCCAGCGATTGACAATGACTTCAGAGTTGGAGTTGAAACGTCTCCAAACGCACATAATTATCTTACAATATTTATATACAGAATAGTGGTTAATCAAATTATATACATCAATTTCTCCCGGAATATCAGTGCAGAAGATTTCTGTACAGACAACCAGTACCCCGGTCAATTTTTCGATATTGCATTGGTGCACTTTGCTCCCCATTTATGATTTCCAAATACTTATCTCTTGCAGGGAAAATCCGAGGAGAAAAACTCCAAATCAACAGGCAACATTATTAACATTACTCCTCAAAATATGAAGCATTATTTTACAAGAATCCATATATACTACCCCATTATAGATTGAACACGATAAGACTAAATTTTCCATTTATTGATAAAATACGACAGATTACAAAAATCCCTTATCCTTTTTGAGTTAGGGTTTATGAGAAACGTGATATGTCTCTTCATCCACCCCGATTTACGGTATGCGTAATATATGATATATAATACGAGAGAATGGCCTGCTATACAAATGAGTGAGTAAAAATTAATTTCCCTTTGAGAGGAAAATCGTTTAATCTTTGAATTTGAACGTTAAAGGTCAGCTGACAGCATGTTTGCAGTGACGTCGTCTTTGATGTTGGAGTTTGTTAGGGGTACGTTATGTGATCAAACAGTTGAATTTTTTTTCGGTTTTTGCATGAAAAAACAAGTTGCGCATAAATGGAGTAGTAAGTGATGTTGATTTTTTAAATTTCCCAGAGGATTGATTGAACACGCAAAACGAAATTTCCAATTATACAGAATTCGGTATTTATTCAAGAAGAGTGTTTTTGCCATCGAATCTACCTTGTTTTTGTTACTGGAGTTTATAATGTGTTTCCATTTTTAACCGACTTCAAAAAAAGGGAAGGCTCTGTTTTTCATCAATATGTTTGGAAACTCCAGGACAGATTTTCATGATACTTTCACTGAGATAATCTATATACTTATGAGAAGGTTTTAGTATATGATCTTAATTTTATATGTGTGTCTATTTATAATAAGTCTAGCACATCATCAAATTTCATTGAGCCCAAATCACATAAATTTGAAAGTAAAATCTAAGGTACCTTACCATTCCAAAAAAGAAGTAAAACTTGAGCATAATGATTCACTTGCCCAGTGTCTGACTTTTTATCTTACATTCTGCCTGCTGTTTCGATATTTAGCAACTAATATCCAATTTCAGACGAGTCACTGTAAATACTGAATTGAACTTTCAATTGCAATTACTTTCATTGAATTTGTTGGAGTCCCCAGCTTGGGTATGCTTCTGCTCTTGACCCCTTTTGTGCAACTATTTTTATCTGTCATCCTCGCCACGTGACCAGTCCAGTTCCATTTTAGAATAGTTTCAATTAAATCCTGTAATCCTGCGTGTTGCATCTGATAGTTCTATTAGGGATTTTTTCATGAATAGCGATTACCAAGTTTGATCTTTCCATTTTAAGTTGCATGAGTTCAGGTTTCTTAGTACTAGAGCTTATTTGTTAGTCTCTTTACGGTAATATGCATACAGCTTGGAAATATGTAGGACGAAGATTTTTCCGTCCTCCAACAATTCCTTCGAGTAACAAAATTTACATTTCTAGTAATTTCTCTAAGAGGTCCAGTGTTAAAACTTCTTCAGTGCATTCCTGTAGATAAACACGGTAACTTTTATAAGATTATTGCAGTCCTAGATCAAATATATCAATAATTCAAGAATATCAGGTGTTACTGTGTGGAAAAACACAAAATTGGTAAAAGTCTACAAAAAGTTTAACACAGTTAGCATACCTAGACCAACCAGAAATCATTAAAGTCCAATTGGTTACACAAGGTCTATAAATAATATTGAAGATGTCGAGGTTAAAAAAAACATGACACTTAGTCGGTTAATTAATATTATTCAAGCTGTTCGGCTTGCTTTTTAAGTAGAGACTATCATGAAAATGTCTAAGATAAAGGTTCAAGCAGTTTTCGTAAGGCAGGAAGTTCTGTCCAAAATTAACAAAATAATTCAGTACCGAAACAGTGGCGTATCTTATCGCTGTAAACGCACAGGGCATTTTCAACGTGACTGCAGAGTGAGGCTGCCAAACAGATCATCACTCAAGGTTCGCCAACGCAATTATACCATCACCAGGAACAGTCAGCTAGTCAATATAGGGGGTTAAATGCTGAATAAACCACCACCAGTCCCTATGACAGTACTCGTCCGACAGGTTCCATGTCCATTTCCCGAATCCGAGAGGGAGAACAAATTCATTCTGGTCGAAATAGATTACTTTAACATATGGCTTGATGCGTAATGCCATACCCAATTAAGTAGCAGCCAGGGTGGTGGTGGAGCAACTATTTAGAAGGTTTAGTATACCGTTGGAATTACGTTCGAACCAAGTTCGAAATTTTGAATCCAGACTATTCCAGAAGGTCTGATCGTCAAGAAAACGAGGACAACCCCTTGCATCGACAATCTGATGGAATGGTGGAAAGATTTAACAGAACTTTGGAACAACATCTATCCAAGTTCGTCAGCAATAATGGTGGCCTATCGTAAGCCGTTCACAACAGCACAGGGCTGACTCCAGCTAGAGTACTATTCGGAAATGAGCTGAGCCTACCATGTGATTTTGCCTTTGGCTCACCAGACGAACGTTCCCATAAAGTTAGCGATTATGCGGACCAACAATTTAGATTTAAGGGCAAATTGGGTTGGGTTCCAACAGGGAGATTAAGTTTAGACATAAACCCACAGAGGAATAAAGGCCAGTCTCCAAAGCTCACACCAGCCTGGGATGGTCCATGCAAGGTTGTCAAGAGAATTATTGACGTCTTCTATTCTTCCCTATCATGTAGAAGATGATTCCGATTGTGACGATCAAAATTAAAAGAGGGGAGGCAATGTTGTAACATTTTATTTTACGCTGCCAAAATAGGAACCCTTCCAGAAATTAATCATAATGAATAAAAACTAATTTTGCGAAAAAACTGAGAGTAAAAAAATCATTCGACAAAACGAAGTAATTCGAGACCGAACGATTGCTGATATAAGCTTAGCTTAGAGCTTAACCATAAAACATACACAGTGAACTTACTAATATCTCATCTTCGAACATTACCGAGAGCTTTATAACACCCTTCATTAATTTATCTATAACGCTACGGGTAAAATAAAGCTTAAAAGTAACAGCACAATAAGCATCATCCCTAAAATTCCTCTTATTTTCTTTTTCACGGCAGTTTATGCAACTGAAGCCGTAGGTGATTGCTTTGTTAGACATATTAAGTTCATTAGCTTGGGTTTCTCTGTGCACTACCCGCAGAATCTTGCGAATTTCGCCGGCTGAAAGCCAAGTCACTTCCTCATTAACTCATCAGCATCTCAGAGAATGTTATTGAGCGCTTTGAAGTACCTTTAACGACAACCCTATTACTATACAATAAACTTTAGAATCATTAAGAATTTCTACAATATTACTTTGTTTTGACCGTAAGTGTAGGTCGATTTTAGTCGGTTTCTTGGACATTTACATATTTTAATATCAGGTGTTCAAAAAATACTATACCGCATGTTCGCAAGAAAATAAGATTTATGTTTATCAAGTTCTCGGGACTAACACCAGACTTACAGAATAGCCGGAATTTTTCGTCAATTTCATGCATTATATACTACTTAAGTGTGCTGCAATTCTTAAGACTTAAAAGTAAAACTGTTACAACTATTAACCATCGAGCGCCCCTAGGCAAGGCAAGTTTTGATGTTCCTCTAGCCTTGTCTAAGATCCTAATAGTATTTTTTCATTCACAATGAAATTTTATTCATAATTACGCTATTTTTTACGATATTACAAAGCTGTCAGCACTCTATTCGGTAAATAAGTTGAAGCAAATTAAGGGAAAATATATTCGATTTTGTTTTTCAGTTGCTTTGTGATGTATAGTATATTTTGAAGAAAATCGTTTAAAACATCATGTTCAGACCCAATTATCATCAACGAATTTAAACATTTGAGATTTAGGTTATCCCCCAATACTCTTTGTCATGCGAACCAGTACGCCCAACCTTCTGAAATGGTGTGACCATAGATTAAAATAATACAGTACTGCACTACAACACACTGGTAATTTAAAGCAACTTTTTAATAACCAAATACAAACACATAGGCGTATAGTTCTAAGTTTTCATAAGAAATATTCGGTTTGTTCATAGACCCTGTTGCCAATAATTTCACGGTTTGAAAAATCAAAATTATGGACAGCTACTCTTTGCGTACTATCTATCATCTGATTAATCATCGATAAATAAAATAATACCAGCGGGTCCGCCCCAGTTTCGCACGGGTTAAAACATGGTATCTAATCTTAATGCAAATATTGTAAAAAATTCTAAAAATACTAAAATCAGAAAAAAATACAAAATTGTTTTGTCAAAAAATAGATTTTTTTCTGGATAGGGACACCCTAATCAACTAATGGTATTCTCATCAAAAAAATCGTAAAAATCTGTCCAGGCGTTTGGAGGAGTGCGACCACAAACACCTTGAAAAGAGATTTTTATATAGATAGATTATTCAATAATTATTCATAAGGCATCCATTTTTAAGTAATAGTTCAAAGGGAGGGCCCCTAACCCATGCAAGTAGCTTACACTGCCTAATGGATAATCCGGCTCTGAGAAAACAACTGAATTACATTCGTCATGAATGTAAATAAGTGACGTGCAGTTTTCTAAATTAAATTCAACAAATAAATCATTAAAAAGGACGAAACGTATGCATGGTAAGATAAATAATCTTGTCGAAATACATGAAAGGTGACAATTTAAAATTTTGAACGAAAATAGGGAGATGAATTGATACTCTATGCTATGCATTTTTAATAAAACTAGTAACTGCATAGGTTAAAACAAACTCAACTATAATTAAATCTGAGGACATATGAATCAGTATTAGATGTAGCAGTATGTCTCGATTTCTCAATAGTTCTGTATTTATAGTATCAGATCCTATATCTTTCCTATTTTGGTCTTTCTTAGTACTCCCTGTAATTTCTTTTCCATTTACTGCTTCATCATAGATTATCTGTGTTTTTCCATAGTTTTTATGATGATCGATCCATTGAATTTCTTGAATAGCATTAGCGTTTCCTCTATCCTTCTCTAATTACAGAATGGCGGTACGGTTTGGGGCATACTGTAAAGTAAACACAATTATGCAGAAGCGAGAACGACGCTGAACATTGAAATACGTCATCTTTGTACAGTAGCGAAAACATTATTAATTTATTTTTGATGTTTCTGGTGAAAGGAAATTTAAAAGTAAAAACGCAAAAACCATCGAACCAAAAATTTTGTTTTCTACCGAAGTTTATGCAACTTAAGCTGCTTTGTTAGTTATATAAAGTTCATTAGCTTGGGTTTCTCTGTGCACTTCTAGAATCATTGAGAATGTTATTTAGAGCTTTGAAATGCAATTTTCTACAACCGTATTATAATCAGTGAGCTGTAGAAAGTACATTACTTCGTTAGAACTGCGAGAAATAGAAATAACAACCTAACGGAGTTTAAACGGTAACATCAACGAAGAGGTAGTAGTAATTACGATTTAAAAACAAGAAAAAGCCAGCTTATTATAAAGTAGGGAAATATGCTTTATATTTTCCACACAAAACTACAATTGTTTAAAAACAAAGTGTACTCTTTATTTATACAATACTGAGTTTTTATTTTAACGGTTTGAACAAACCTGTTATTTTGCTTTTATTCAAATAGCTGTACTATATAAACAACAGCTTTAGAGCAGATAAAAAGAGAGCCAGACTTAAGGAAGGAAGTGAAAGATTTTTGTGTCTATTAACATTTCCCGATCTCTGTTTCTGTTTTTTTGTCATTCTTATTCATTCCAGGAAAATGAAATTAATTGTCACTATTTTGCCACCTTTCAAGTATTAATCCTAATGCGGAATTTTAGTTCTTAATTTACGTAATTATAATTACAAAGGAATATATGACGCGTAAGTTAATTTTTAATTAATATATAAAATTTGTTCACTTTAATTATAACAGATTAAATTATGGAAATATTATTTAAGTAGATATTTTAGGGTTCCGTACATCCAATATACAGAAACCCTTACAAAATCGCTTCTGATCTATCAGCCTGTCACATCATAGCCAATTTTCTTTATCCGAAACTATTGGACGGAAATGGTTGAAATTTAGTAGCAAGGTATAGTATGGTGACTTGATCAGGAGGATATGTCGTAAATGAAGAAATTCTAATATTATGGGTACTTCTGGGGGTTAATTTTACAAAAATAGGTCATTGCCCCCTTAAACCCTCAACCGTGGAGTCAAAAATTTGGGAAAAAAGGGACTATCAGATGTTGCCCATTGGTGCGTTCCCGCATTTGTTTAGTGTATTGTGTTCAATTTGATTGAATTACTTCATTGATTTTTAAACTTCTGCACCTTTTCTAAAACATTCCGTCGCGCTAATGCTAATCGTAAAAGTGTGTTTTTGCGTGTAAAATATAGACAGTATTGTGATTCGTGTTTTGGATCCCGAGCTGTTAAGACGCTTGGGAGTTTCGTGCAATGTACTCCGAACTTTTCGGTGGCTTTGATTCCGTCTGAAGAGACGCCGCTTTTTGTTGTTTTTTTTTGCGTTCCGATTCGCGAGTTTTGAGCTCCATTCGTGACGACCGCTAAACCGCTTTCATTTTGTTTCTTTTGTGTTTACAAAAGCGCATCATTTGTTGTTAAACCCACATTTTTTTGTATGTTCAATCAATAAACATTACGTCGCTATTTTTTGTGTAACGTGTTGTCCAGACGAAGCTCTAAGAAACTGTTCCTGTTCACGGGGCTAGCCTCAGAAGAAAGAACCACCAAGAAAACACCTTTGCAGAGCTTCGACGTAAAAGGTCAGTGATTAACTTTTATTTGGTGAATTACTTTACGTGTTTATTGATTGTTCCGCTAAAGGTCCTTCGTCAATTATATACTTGCATTGAACCAGCATTGAACTAAAACCGCAACATCTATTTCATACATTTTTTTGAATATTATTCTCTCTATGGAATGTGCATCGAAGACATTCCATAACATTTGGTCCTTCGAGCCGGATGCAATTTGAGTTAATTTAGTGCAAACATTATCGAATAAATTACATAATTTGGTCCAACTCCGGGCCGGATACATTTGAGTTAATTTCGTGCAAAGTTTAACGATCAAAGAAACCATTGATTTTTCGTTGCAATTATTCTTGAAAACCGCATTGAATTTTCGTTTCTTTATTTGTTAGACGAGAAAGCAAGTTCGGGATATTCAGTCATTCCGTTGGAAATAAAACGCAATTTTTTTGCCGCCTTAAAAATCTTACAAGAGCTTGTTTTGTTTGTTTAGTTATTTTGCTAAATTGTTTTGAATTTATTTGACATTTGGTCAGATATTTACGACTTCAACAGTAAAAAATTGTACATTTTTGGAATAGTATTTTGTTTTCGTTCTATCGTGTTAGATTTGTTGAGTGGCGTTACAGTGATTTTAATTTATTGTTAAGATGTCAAAAACCGCTGAAAATTTACGTAAATTTAAAAATCATCGACAATCGGAGTTTAAAAGATTAGAAGATATTTATTTTGCTGCCGAGAAAGCCTTAAGAGGTGACGACGTTGAATTGTTTTTTAGCATGATTGATATGGTTGATTCAATCCATTCCGAATTTTTTAAACACCACAATTCCTTTATTGGATTAATTTCTGATGCAAACGATGATTTTGACTTTGAGGATGACATTCGCAATAAATTTGAAAAATTGTTTTATTCAATTAGGTCTATTGTTGCTAAACTGAAATCTGTTCAGAATTCTACGCCACAAAATACAACTCGGGAACAGGAAAGTGTTGCTTTGCCGCGAATTGATTTGCCTTCATTTAGTGGAGACATATTGGAATTTGGTACTTTTATTGATTTGTTTGATTCATTAATTCACAATAATGAAAAACTCAGTACTATGCAGAAGTTCAAATATTTGCAGTTAGCTTTAAAAGGGCCTGCTTTTGAGGCTATTAAGAATTTTAAACTAACACAAAACAATTACGTGAGTGCTTATGAAACACTTTTGAAAAAATTCAAGCGAACTCGTTTAATCGCGGAGTCTCATTGGTCAGCTTTAGAACAATTCCCCCAACTAACTTCAGATAGCCCTTCAGAGGTTCGGAAGTTATTGGATAACTTCAGTGATAATTTGGAAGCACTGAAGAATTTGGGTTTACCAGTAAATCAGTGGGATTTTTGTATCGTTCAGATGATGTTGAAACGAGTTCCAAAGAATTTAGCCGCTAAGTTTGAACTTTACCATGGTACTGTGACCGCTCAAGATGACTTTCCGATCCGTTCGGAAGTTGTTGATTTTTTGTCGAAGCATTGCGATGCCTTTGAACATGTTGAATTATCCCGCAAGGCAAAGAGAAGTGTTGACAAAAAGTTACCATTGAATTCAAAGCAACATTCTTCCCGGTTCACAACATCTTTATTTGTCACTAAGAATAGAAATTGTTTAGTTTGTAAATCCGATCATGCGATTTACAAATGTTCTGAATTCTTGAACAAATCAGTATCCGCGCGGTTTAAGTTTGTTAAAGATTTTAGACTTTGTTTTAATTGCTTAGGCGATTCTCATCAGTCGAATCGCTGTAAATCTTTATCCACTTGCCGCAACTGCAAACAACGCCATCACACATTGCTTCATTTTGTAAATCGTGCTGATTCAGGTATTGGGTCTGAATCTAAAGCTCCCCCCGCAAACCTGGCTTCCACATCTGGTGGATCCAGTACCATTAATACTGTTGAAGGTCCCGAAACTTCTCTACCGCAGACTTCTTGTCATAGTTCACTTTTGTCATACAATTCAAATGTGTTGTTATCTACCGCTTTATTTGAGGTATTAGATAAGCACGGTTCTTATCAAACTTTGCGATGTCTGCTAGACTCTGGTAGCATGACATCATTCATTGCGAGCAAGGCTGTGAAACGCCTTGGCTTCCGACCTATGCCCGCTTCGATTCAAGTCAACGGGCTAGGTTCTATGCAGAGTCCCTCTGCTGAGGGCTCTCTTACCCTTTCTCTTCGCTCTATAGTAAAGCGTGAGTGCAATTTTGTTGTTGAGACTATTGTTTTACCCCGCATTTGCAATGATATGCCTGTTGCGCCCATTAACATGGCTAA
Organism: Octodonta nipae; assembly: GCA_034190945.1. Classification (NCBI taxonomy): domain Eukaryota; kingdom Metazoa; phylum Arthropoda; class Insecta; order Coleoptera; family Chrysomelidae; genus Octodonta; species Octodonta nipae. The sequence goes on along the minus strand of CM067219.1, from coordinate 26,145,001 downwards.
TATGACATATCTAACCAATTTGAAACTTGCTGATCCTGGTTTCAATAGCCCAGGCGCTATTGACCTTTTGTTAGGTGCCGATATATTTTCTCAAATTTTATTGGACGGACGTCTTCTGGGAAAGGAAGGTGTTCCTGATGCTATTAACACTGTGTTTGGTTACATCCTTATGGGTAGAGTGTCTTCGAGTTCTGTTAACTCTCACTCTCAGTCGGCCATAAACCCAACTTCGCTTTTTTGTAAAATTGAAGATGTAGTATCATTAGATGATTCACTCCAATGGTTCTGGACAATTGAGGATGTTCCTACCGCACTGGTTCAGTCCCCTGATGATCTTATCTGCGAAAAAATATTTTCCGAGGGATGCAGGAGATTGGATTCAGGTAGATTCGTTGTGCCTCACCTTTTCGAAATACACTTCCTGCTTTTGATGGAATGTATAATCCCGCCGTACAACGTTTCTACTCCTTAGAAAGACGTCTTCTACAGCAACCAGATCTCTACAAACACTATTGTGATTTTTTCAAAGAGTATTTGGAGCTGGATCATAGGGAGTTGGTTCCCGATCCATCTACTTTTTCTGATTGTTACTACATACCGCATCATTGTGTTTTGAAACCTGATAGTAGCACAACCAAACTTCGTGTAGTGTTTAATGCATCCGCTAAGATACCTCATCGGTTATCTTTGAATGATTGTTTATTTATCGGTCCCAAATTGCAGCAAGACATTATCGGTATTTTGTTGACCTTGCAGAATTTAGTTTTGCCTCGCCTGCTTGCTATAGAAAACTTTTCTAGTTGTGAACTTCACGCATTTGGTGATGCTTCTGAGAAAGGTTATGCCGCTGTTGTTTATTTTGTGTTCGAAACCGCATCTGGATTTCGTCAAAGTTTTTTTGTGTTGTCTAAATCGAAAGTTGCCCCTTTGAAAACTTTGTCACTTCCCAGATTGGAACTGTGTGCTTCAGTTCTTACCGCTAAGTTGGCTCATTATGTTTATGAGCAATTCAATAGTCGTTGTTGTTCAAGGTGATTCGTTGCTGGTCAGATTCCACGGTAGTCCTTTCATGGCTTAGTTCTTCCCCGCACCGTTGGAAGACATTTGTCAGTAATCGGTTGCTTACATTCAGGAAAAATTTCCTTCTTCGCATTGGTTTTTACATCCAATCTTGTGATAACCCCGCTGACTTGGGTTCCCGCGGCACTTTTGCCATCAAGTTGTTAGGCAATACACTTTGGTGGAAAGGCCCACAATTGTTGATTACCGCTTGTTTGCCACATGCTTGCTCAGACTCAAGCATGTCACCGCTAGTTTAGTTATGACTGAAGCCCGTATAGTGGCGCTTCAAGTCACCGCTTTACCAAATTTATTTGGTACTTTGTTAGAAGAACATTCTTCTATTAATCGCATTACCCGCATTATAGCTCATATTTGTCGCTTTGTTGATAACGCCCGCAATCCAGACCGTAGGGGCTCTGGATCATTTTTGGCTGCTGAGTTATATCAGGCTTAGCTTCGCATTGTTCGCTATGTTCAAGATCAACATTTTTCTAAAGAGATTTCCCTTCTTCGAGAACGAAAACTTTTGCCCAAATCGCTTCGTAAAAGTCGTTTGACTAATCTAATTGTCGAAGATTGTCATGTCACCAATCTTCACGCAGGAATCCAAACCGTTCAATTTCTTTTGCAGCAACGATTTTGGATTCTATCCGCAAAGAAAGTAATTCGTAGTGTTAAAGCTCACTTAAGACGTGTCGTTGGAGATCAAATCCTAACCTACGAAGAACTTTCTACTGTATTTGCACAGGTCGAAGCAGTTTTAAACTCGCGACCTATAACTCCTTGTAGCAACGATCCATCGGATCTTACCGCCTTGAGTCCTGGAATGTTTCTTACCATGGAACCTTTAACAGCACCTCCTGAATCTGATTTCTTATCTGTCCCATCTAATCGTCTCAACAGATGGCAGTTTACTGAGTCGTTTGCATCAGGCATTCTGGAAACGTTGGTCGCAAGAATATTTACATACTCTTCATCAACGGAGTAAATGGACTGATCCCTCGGAGGTTGTTAAGCCAGGTACTCTTGTTATTTTGAAGCAAGACACTTCACCTCCTTTGAATTGGCCATTAAGGCGCATTATTGACGTACATCCTGGAGGTGATGGTGTTGTACGCGTTGCGCTACAGTTAGAACACAGCAAGTGGTACTTTGAAGCGACCTCTTGTAAAGCTTTGTCCACTGCCTGTGGACCCTTAGTTTTGAAATAAGTAATTCAAGGCTGGCGGAATGGTGCGTTCCCGCATTTGTTTAGTGTATTGTGTTCAATTTGATTGAATTACTTCATTGATTTTTAAACTTCTGCACCTTTTCTAAAACATTCCGTCGCGCTAATGCTAATCGTAAAAGTGTGTTTTTGCGTGTAAAATATAGACAGTATTGTGATTCGTGTTTTGGATCCCGAGCTGTTAAGACGCTTGGGAGTTTCGTGCAATGTACTCCGAACTTTTCGGTGGCTTTGATTCCGTCTGAAGAGACGCCGCTTTTTGTTGTTTTTTTTGCGTTCCGATTCGCGAGTTTTGAGCTCCATTCGTGACGACCGCTAAACCGCTTGCTTTCATTTTGTTTCTTTTGTGTTTACAAAAGCGCATCATTTTGTTGTTAAAACCCGCATTTTTTTTTGTATGTTCAATCAATAACATTACGTCGCTATTTTTTGTGTAACGTGTTGTCCAGAACGAAGCTCTAAGAAACTGTTCCTGTTCACGGGGCTAGCCTCAGAAGAAAGAACCACCAAGAAAACAACTTTGCAGAGCTTCGACGTAAAAGGTCAGTGATTAACTTTTATTTGGTGAATTACTTTACGTGTTTATTGATTGTTCCGCTAAAGGTCCTTCGTCAATTATATACTTGCATTGAACCAGCATTGAACTAAAACCGCAACATCTATTTCATACATTTTTTTGAATATTATTCTCTCTATGGAATGTGCATCGAAGACATTCCATAACACCCATAGTTTACAGCAAAATAAGGATATAAGTATCTAATATATCGAATAAAAGGACTTATTATGAGGAATACAAATATATATTTGAAATAATTAGTTTAAAATATATTATCAAAAATGTACAAAAAGTGACCCATTTCTCCCCCCCCTTTTTTATTTCTTTCCGAAACTATAAGACCTATTTTGAAAAAATAGAGGTATAGGCCCCACTTGAACCTTACAGGGAAAACAAGGAGTAACTCTTTCCACTTTAGCGTGCTAATTCTAGAATTAAACACATAATAAAAAACTTAATTTGTTTGGAACGCATCATGTAATATATCAAAAAGCTCATTATGAGCAACACAGATATATTTGTTCAAATATTTTTAAAATAATTAGTTTAAAAGATATTAACAAAATTATACAAAATTTTATCCAGGTCAAATTTGCCAAATTCAAAATGGTGGATCCAATATGGCGAATTAAAATTAAAAAAATCAGCCGATTTGCATCAAACTTATAAAAAAACTTATAAGGGGATTTTTGGGTTCGCTGATCACGAATCTGATAGACAAAATTCGAGATGGGGGGTCCAATATGGACGATGAAAATAACCCACGAAACGAAAATCTCGTATGCCACCGTGAATTTTGTAAATCCCGTACTCATGATCAGAGACCCCAAAAACCCCTATATACCAATTTTGGCGAATATCGGGTGATTTTCAAAATTTTTATCCGATATCTTACATCCGTAATATTGAATTTTTGCAAATCTGACCTCGGATTAGCGATCAGAGACCTTAAAAACTGCCCTAAGCCAATTTTGGTGTAATTGGCAATTATTTTCAGAAGTTTAATTTTTTATGGTTTCTAGGTCATTACTCTGTAAAAAATAATATGATTTTAAAAAATTATGTGTCAAAAGATTGGCGAAATCTTATAAAGAGGTATCACATCATACCCCTATGTATTTAAACTTGTAGAAGCAAGCCCATAGCCAACGGGGGGAAATTATGGAATTTTTGTTTTCAAGATTCAACTATATGTCCTAAAGTTTTAACCAATTAATCATGTTTTTCATAAGAATAAATCTTATATTTATACAATTTTATATATCCTGGAAATATATGCACAAAAATATACATTTTGCCGTCCTAATCAGCCAATCAAAAAATTATCCAACTCCCCCCTTCCCTCCCGAAACCCACCTCGAAATAAATTCCTGGCTACGGCCTTGTGTAGAAGTGATATTCACCCCCACTTAGGGTGTTTCAAACTGGAGGGTGACCGATACGTGTAAAATGTGTCCTAACGTAAATATTAATTAACGTGTTTTTTGTCTTTTTCTTCTAAAGATATTTTAAAAGTTATTTTGGGTGGCTAGTTTTAACATGAAAGCCCTGTACATATAATCCACCGCAACGCAGTCACTCTAAATTGTTCCCGCAGTAATTCTGTCTCTCTAGAAAAGGACTGAAAATTTCGTTTCTTTTATATACCAACAATCGTATGGTCCAGTAATACTTTTTTAGCATTTTTCACTTAAATGTTATAACATTTTATAGTTTGCATCGTTCACTACAGCTCATCCTTCACTGGCGGCGGATTTTTACAATATTTATCAGTATAGCTATAATTTATAGTTAACATACTATTGAGTCAAAGCGCATGTCTTTTTGTAACATCTGTATATTTTATAATTCGTTGCCAACAATAAATAAGTTCTAAATATATTCTGAAAAATATTAATCATGAGTTCGTAGTGACCGCATTGTATATCTCTTGTATGCAAACGTTATAAGAACATGTCTTTAGGAATTAAGGTTTTGGGTTATATTAAATTAAAATTGCTAGACAATATCCCCAAACAATCTAAAAATTACTATACTCGTAGCTGAATCAGCCTTAGTGTTCGTCAAGTGAGCTCAAAGTTGAATTGTGAGAAGCTAACTACATCCTGAGGAAAAGTGTATGAAATAAAGGCAAAAATGGAGAATGGAACAAATGTTATACACCAGAGGAAAATTTCGGAGCTCGCGTAGAAACTAAACATACATTCCTTAGAAGAAATAATTTTATTATAACATACACAAAATCATTTTGTTTTGGAAGGAGATGTTTAAATTTAATATTGTTTGAAAGAGGTCTAATATTGGTTTACGGGCAATCCAACTATTGTTATGAGATGTGGTCAAGCGTGATTTGATAATACCCAATATGGGAAAAGAGTTGGCACCGAACGTCGAAGGGGCACAAATGAATTCCAAGATCGATGTCTAAGACTTACGGATTTAAGAAACTGATTTTCGACAACTCGAAATTTGGCTGACGAGTGGTTAAGAGAACAAAGTCACCTTGTAAGTGTCCGAACGGTTTGCCGCCGTATAAGGTCTTTGTAAATTCAATATTAGGTTTGTTCCTACCTGCAGTATCCGTACCGCCATGAAACTGCACCGTCCAACGTACTACCATTGTACAGTCACAAAAAATATTAGTTGGAACGGTTTTCTGACAAGTTTGTGGTCTGAACTCTGCGACCTGCATTCCATAACCTTAATTCATTGACAGTTTCTACTGCGCATGATTAGTAAAAATCACCAAACGATTCTTGCTCCTCACCAAGGATTGAAATGACAATGCGAGAAACGGTACAATATTTCACGGAACACCGTGATGCATCGTTTACTGAACCGTCATAACTTGGTTGGAACAGGTTTTCTTAAATGCGCATGACGGTGATCGTTACATGTACGCTTTCGCATCGGGAAGGAACAAACCTATTATCAACCCCATCGTGTGCTACCTCTGACCGCTGAGAATCGACGGCAACGATCCTATTGATGCAGAGAACGACAACATTGGAATGTGGACTGGCATCAGGTTGTCTTCTCTGATGAATTTCGATTCTGCTTGGGTGGACATGACGGCCGAAGAAGGGTTAGACGACGTCGAGAAGAACCACAATTTGATGTTGAGTAAAATGTACACCGAACAGTAGGCGCTGTAGTATGGGGTGCTAATTGGACGTGGAAGTAGGTCACCTTTAGTCTTTGTTCGGGGCAACATGACAGCGCAGCGGTATCTTCAGAAAATACAGAAGCCGTATGTACCTTAATCGGCTTATGGATTCTATATTTTAACAAGATAATTATCGGCCTGCTGTGTCTCGAATTAGTTTAAACTGTTTTAAGAGATCTATGTGAATTTGATTTGGACGTTCTAAAACCTGAAATACATGTCGCTTGGGATAGCATTCCTCAAGGGGAAATAGAACACCTTATTGAATCAATGTCAAGACGTGTTTGGGAGTGCATAGATAACTGCAGCGGACAAACTCATTATTATCAAACTTAATAAAAAAATATTTTTTTAAAACAGTTAACAAACTATCTGTCCTAGACTTAGTAACAAAAATGAAATCTTTATTGGAAAGAGAGGTTTATAGGAAGCTAACTCCCAATAACAGTTTTAATTCAAATCATCCACTTGCTATAAAGAAAGGTGTAATCAAACCATTAATTCAAAGCAAATACCAACCGGTCTGATGTCAATAAATCCAATAATGAAAAACAAGTATAAAAAGTACTGTTGCTACAAAATTCATCAGAATTAAACGTCATCGAATACAAATCATGAGTTGAAAATCATATACGACTGTTTATGAAAAATTCTAGGCATAAATTTGGAATTTTTCATAAACAGTCGTGTACTGACATTACGATTGACTGTACTTCAACACACCCTTTCCAACATAAATTGACTGCATACCATTTTATGGTTCATAGGCTCATAAGTGTCCCATTATCAGAAACACAATTTTCGGCAGAATTAAATTTAATAAAGCAAATAGCTTCTAATAATTGGAACTTCTCAGAAATGATTGATTTAATTCTACGGAACAAACAGTTACAAAAGGCACTAAATTTAGTTTACCCGTTCAAAAAAGAATGTGAGAAAATCTTAAGAACTTAACGTATATTGGCACACCAACTCACAAAATAAAGTCGATCTTAAGTAAACAGGATTTAAAGGTTCCATTTAAAACTTCTAACAATTTAGGAAAGTTTATCAAAAATAATAAACAAAATAGTGATAAAAATATTAAATCAGGGGTATATAAACTGAATTGTGGTACATGTTACAAAACCTAAATCGGTCGCACATATAGAAATTTAAAAAATTTAACGAAGATTTCGAAATTTTGCATACAAATACAAGAGTTTAAAATTGAATTATTTAGAAACTTTAAAAATTAATAACCTTAAATATTCAGGCCTTTTGTTAAATGACCAACTAGATACAAATTCCTCCTCCCCTCTCCTTAATCTCTTTAATGGTTCTGTATGAGATTACTATAAATAGAATACATTTGGCGTACAACAGTAGTTATTTAAACTACATTGTACAACTGACGAAGCCATAATATGGCGAAACACGTGTAGTGTAAAACATTTTTTATGTGAAAATTTCTGAACTATTTAGTTTGTTATTTAGTGTAGGATGGATTTTCATCAAGTATCGGCCTCAACGATTCAATTCTTTAAATAATAAAAAGGTAAATCTCAAAAACGAAGAAACAAGTGACACACATTGTCAGAAAATTGTATAAAATTAAAAACAAAATACATTGAAACCTTAGTAAAAAACCCAGTTCTAATGTAATGCAGTTGAATACGATTGATAAAAAATCAACGTAATAAAGATAATAGAGTACCTAATTGTTAGTACAAACACCAGATCTATAGAAAACAACGGATATTTTGCATTTTCAATGCTTATCCAGTTTTGGTAGAAGTACCTACCCATATTCACTTACAACTCAGGTCATGATATTCGCACAGTTAACAATTATATAACTTTTTCAAATTTCAAAATATCAAAAACTCTTTAAAAATCTAGCCGTTACTAATCAAAATTAACAATTCATTTCTCTTCAGGGAAAAAAAGTACCAATTTAACAAAATGACATAGGAGGGAATGACAAAAGGATAAAGTGCAAAGCTTTCAAGCAATTTCAAAAACCTAGTTGACAAATTCCAGGAATACATATATAGAATGTACAGTACAAGAGTTAGAGGCCGATTTAGGAACACAGATATGCCTATTTATCGGGAGAAGGCAGAAAATCAATATTATGAAGCTTGAACATTTCGATAAAATTCTGAAATGCATTTCAAACTTAGATATTTATAGTAGGGGAGTCATTATATGGAGATTCTTCAGCGATTTGATGGTTTCATAATCAGCAAGCAAAAATAGATTGCATATGTCGCATGTTTGAATCAGACAACTTCTGTGTGTATGTGTGTTTGTGTATGTTGTGGTGACCGCTCCACAAAAAACTTTGTCTGATATAGAATCCGACATATTTTATCTGAAGTATTTTTTCTGGCTAATCTCGAATACGCAGGACTGCTCCATCACCCTTTGATATTTTGTAAAATATAACTCGTAAACAAAATTCTTCAATTTTAGAAGATTCAACGAGCAGAAATATTTCGAATAGCATATGTCGCACATCAACTTTTTTAATTGAAATTGATACAACTGTATTAACTGTATTTTGACAACCTAACTCTTGAAATAACCGGAGTAAATTAAATTAAAAATAACAAATACACGATTTAGGTTTGACACAAACACCGTGCAAATAAATGATAATCTTTATATATATATATATATATATATATATATATATATATATATATATATAATCTTCTGTACATGTCATTTCTTTCATTTATTTACATCAAGTGTCAGCCAGAACAATACAGAACCGTATTTAAGCTGCCGTCAGTATACAGACATACAGGAATTTTAATTGAAATATTGAAATCTAATATATTTAAAGCGAAAGCTTCTTAACGGAAACCCGCATTAAATACACATATCAACCTAGATGAGTATGGTAATGAATTGCAACGATTTAAAATGCATTTGTTTCGAGTGTCCGTTCCGACCGTCACCAAATTTCCGACCAATACCACACACCTTACTCTTTAAATACAAATACCACCTTTTTTTCTGCGTAAGAAATAGTAATCAGGTTATATAATACGAGTCTCTTCGTTCATGGACAATTAATAACTTCTAACAAAAACAAATTTGCTTTTCATTCTAATAAGCATTCTAACTCTTTGTTTGCGATCTTTTAAATCAAAATTTAGAAATCTAACATACGTCAGATAGAACAAAAAATGACAAGTTTATAGATGGTACTGACAAGGCAAGGATGACAAACTAGGACACCCAAAACGTCATGTTTATAGATGGTAGACACAATGATGACAAATTTATATGGGAATTAAGCTGACATGTCTCCAGATGAAAGCATTAAATAACAAGTTCAAGAAGTGACCAGATTGGCGCTGGTGTAGAGAGTATGATGTGATGCTAAATCTTTATATATATAAATCTTCTGTATGTGTGTTAGTCATTGAACTACTCCTAAACGGCTGGACCGATTTTGATGAAATTTTTTGTGTGTATTCCAGGGGGTTTGAGGATGGTTTAGATTCACAATACGGTTAACTAGATACTGTTTTTTTTTTTGCTTAAATTATTTATTTAAAAATTGTTGTTGATGTTAGCACAACTTACATAGGATCCGGCAGACTGCGCTGTGTCAAATATTCAAGAGTGTGCTTTAGTTTTCAGATTATATTGTTACAGCTAATTTTTAAAAGTTTAAATGGGATAGGACAACGTCTGTCGGGTCCGCTAGTAGGAGTATAAAAATTCAAATAAACTTATGATAAAAATAAATGGATTGTTAAAGTTTGTGCTACAAATTAAAAACTTACCACAGCATTACTATTTAAAATATTATGCTTTCAATGACGATATTAGTTCAGGTTTTATGATCCCTATAAATTCTCAATCATAATGTTTTAACTTTCCGCATAAAAATACGGAAGCTGTAATGTGTTGTCGTGAAAAATAAGGATATCAACGCCTGACAGATTTGTTTCGGTAAATTTTATGGCTAAACAACAACTTAACTCAGACGAAGTACGAAATGTACTCAAAATGGGCGTAACATTCAACTATAATCCCAAAAGAAATATCGACAACGACCAAGCCATTAATCAAGATCCGTTGAATTTACAACTATGATAACCCATCTATGATAGTGTATACAGAAGACCCTCAAATCCCAACAGATGACGAGGAACCTACACAAACTCCGGATTACAATAAAACACAATGGCAGATGTTTCCCTAATACATCACGCACTAATTTATGGAGAACATGAAATAATCTCCGAGTTAGTTCATGTTAGTTCATCATTTAAACACAAAAAATATATACATGCATGTAATATAATTTAAAAACAAAATTTGCCTTTGAACAGTAAGAACAAAAATCAACATAAATAATTAGACCGGAGAAGTTGAGAATGCATTTTTGAAGATTTCTGTTTTGATTAAACAAACAGAGAAAACTCCAAAACACTTTAGTTCGAGGTGGGGCGGGACATGTCTTAGATTCTATGCTAAATGTTGTTTTAATATATAAGAGTACATTGTAGAGTTCGCTTGCTTTTACAAGAAGATGGTGTAGACGTTCAATATATCCATAACTTTTCTCTTTTCTCAACACAAGACATATTCTTTTTGCTGTGTTAGTTCTATTAGTGAATCTTCCTCATGGCTCTTAACTACAGATAAGTCATCAACGTAGCGGAACCAACATGAAGGTTTGCAGATGAAGGTGATCAAGAATTTTGCTTCAAAATAGTTCATCTAAAAATAGCATGACCGTACTGAGAAGGCTTACCATATAGTTACACCATCGACTTGTTCACATATTTCTCATTTAGTGCTTAGAACATGTAAAAACGGTTCCGACATATCACTTGGGAAGATTAGGTGGTAGATTGTTTCATTTATGGTGAACAAAGAAAGTATAACGATATCATATCAAAACTGACCGTATCTTAAAAACTTGAAACATTTCTCTGAAATGACTTTAATCCCTAACGTATGAGTCTGTCTTTTCAACGTAAAATTTTAGGAGTTTTGTTATTCGCTAACGCTCTAGGAGCGAAGGGGAACAATCTACATACAGATGTTAGGTAAACTGTATAAATACATGGTGGTACTGCCTTGAATTCCTTGATGTTTCTCTGATCTTCAATAGACAGTTTCAACAGGTGATTTGTTGTTCTTATATAATAATTGTAAACGTTAAATCTTTCTGTAATTTTCCGTATGTTGCTGGATCAAATTAACCCCGAATGTGCTTACTGTAATACTTGGTGTCCAGCATGGGCTCGTAGAAACGTTCTCCTTATCTGCTGATAGGATTATAATGGTTTTAACTTCTCAATGCTAACTTTTCTCTATTTGTGATGTTGTGGCTAGGTTTCTCTGCTTGAAAAGTTACAGCTTGCAAAATATTACTTAAGTTTCAATGTAGTTTCATTGTACATCATGGTCCCGATAAATGAATAAATCCAAAACCTTCAAGAACGTTTTCGCAACCGACATATATAAACTGTTTCGACCTATTCTAAGTCAGCAGAATCAAGAATTCTATGAGCTAGTCGATAGTGTAGCCATGAAAAGACCTCTCAGTCTGGTAATCGCTAATGTTTACAGGGAGAATTTTACAGCTAAAGCCTTGAATCACGAGGGAGATTCACTAATGGCAATAACACATAATTTAAACGCATTTATCCAGGGATTCTTCATGAACAAAGAGTCAGATGGAGAACTGGCTTTTTCAGAAGTTTTAGTTTCGAACATTAAAGACCCTAAGGTCTACTGAAAACTCACTAATATAGACAGTTAGCCCCACAAATATACCAACCACCGCCTTAGCAAAAAAAAAAAGACTTTGATCAAGACTTTTGCGGGCCGCCCGTCTAGAGTCTGAATCCCATTATCTAAAAGATGAATACTCTATTAGACCGGGAGATCTGAATTAGAAGTTCAACCACGATTTTCTGAGTCCTGCCTTTTGAACCACTGAAAGATTTCCAATGGGATTTTCCTGTGAAAATTAGATTTTCCAAACAATAAAAAGTAGGTGCTGCGACGACTTTCTGACTACAACCATGTTAATAAAACGATAGGTTAGCATCGACTTTACCAAGAAAATCGTCTTTTGTGTGAACGCCGCGCAGTCAAGATCAAGCAGCATTTGTTTTTGACTCCCACCGCCCGCGCTATTGTTTGTTCAGCTTACGATAGGCTCAGACATGTAGCCCGGAATCGAAACGTAGGTACAAGAAAGTTACGACTTTGTATTACATATTTTGTGTGTTGTGCGATGACCTGAGATTGTAAGTTTTGTAAAAAGAAAGCCTTAGGTACTCAATTTTGTACTTATATTTACAATATTCAGAAAAAAATCTTGACAAATGATAGTGAATACTAAATAGCTTGATATTAACTTCTAAGTTATAACTGTGATAAAGTAGTTGTTGTTATCTATTATTGACTTCAGGTGTTCTAGAAGTGCCTTTTTAATAAACAGTTAACTATTTTTACTAAAGACATAAAGTAATTGAAGAGGAAAGAACGTACTGTTAATATGAAGTATCAACAATGAAATCGTAGAGTCTTATTAGTTATAAAATAGTAAAAGAGAGAATTGAATTTTTCAATATAGATTTATTATTACTTTTATGTTTTTTTGGGCAATAACACCACAATCGAAATAAACCGACGTATATTGAAGGAAAACCAAACGTTTCAAAGTCTATTCTGACTTCGTTGTCAATGGCTTTTTAAATTTACATCAATAAATATAAAGCCATTGACAACAAAGTCAGAATAGACTTTGAAACGTTTGGTTTTCCTTCAATATACGTCGTTTTATTGCGATTGTAGTGTTATTGCCCAAAAAACATAAAAGTAATCAAGAATATGCTACAAACAACGTTTAGAAGACAATCATTATCCGATGCAATAGTCATACTACGTCAAATATCAGAGGTCAATAAGACTACGTTCATGTGCTTTATAGATCTTAGGAAGGCATTCCACAAAATAAGACTCGGAGAATTGTTACAACGATTAAATACCTCAACAGAAACATCACAACCTCAATGAGAATCGGTAGCCGAATGACAAAAACAATACCAATCGCAAGTGGAATTAAACCAGGAGACAGCCCAGCCCAATTCTGGTCTATCTAATTATGGGAGAAATAATAGCAAAAGTTATAGCAGCAGGTGATGGATATTCAATGGCTGGCGTACTCAATATCATCATGTTGCAAGAAAAAACGAAAACTTGCAGTTTCTAAAGAACCAAGACGATGCAAATTAGGCATATATAGAAACAAAGTGTGAGTAAAGTCATGAAATATAAATCTAAAGGAAGAGGTGAAGGACCAAACAACAAAATCCGGGTTAATAACTTATTTTCACATCGATATAAATTGGAGGAATAAACGCATGACAAACGCATGATAAAAGAAAAGATTGTATAAGACAGCAGTGTGAGGCGCAGAAGATTGTCAAAACCGTGGAGCTAATGTTGATAAGAAAATGAGGACGACCATGTCGACCAGCAATGAACAATGCTGAAATGAACAAGTCTATAGTCCTAAGAAAAGAGAAGAAGATCCTTATTATCCATAATTTTACAAACGAGTTTTAGTGATATATTGCAATTTTAAAACCGATTTGTCAATCTGAAGAAGGCATATTGTTTGCAGAGCGGATTTTTAAAAAATAATAAAATAAAATTCCTTAAGAAGTTTCGGTTAATCGATATAATTGAGAATAAATTTTATGATTTTCATAATAAACAGCATTACAAAAATGTGGATAACATTACAAGTTACTGAAGTGATTTGCTATAAAAATATTGGTTTTTGGAATAATTTCACAACCAAAGACTATTTGACTATTTTCCAGGAATAAATTTTATTTGTACAATTTGAAACACTCGCAAAATTTCACGCTTATTGTTACCTAAATATATACTGATAATTATTTCTAATGTCCTGTAAGAAGTATGTTTGATCTCCATATTGATAAAATAAAACGAGTTAGACGAATTTTAAAATAATGTCGTCCAAGTATTAAAAGAATAAAAAAAACGGTTTTGTATGTTGTATTAAGTGCTCGAAAAGGTTACCATCCATTTTTCAAAGAAAAAATTTATGGCAGGAGGGTAGTAATTGGTCTAAAGGTTGAAATCGATATATAAACATGAAACACTGATAAATATATGTGACCAACAAAAATTGTGCAGTTCAGAAAATTTCCAAGAAATGGCGAACAAATATTACATTCAGTGACAATTACTTCACGTTTATACAAAGCGCATTAAGACAATTTCGAAAAGTTCTCCAAGTTCAACTCCAAATCTGGCGTCGTTGTCAATGTGTGTTCTAGCCTGAAGTTTATTCGTCCATTTTCGCTTTGATCACTTTCTGCTTAGGGTATCGTTCTTCTAGAAATAGATTTTCCATCCCCTATCCAGTTCAGTGAAAGAGCCTCAATTTCTGCTTTGTTTATCATTATGAATTGAATGAATTGGGTCTTTTTTAAATTTTCTTTCAACATCATTTTTCTTTTATGTCAATAAAAAGAAAACTGGAAGTACCCATCTGTATGATTTTAAACAACGCAGAACTCGGGTACCTTCAAAAAAATTATACCCTCAGCACCAAGTGATCGCCAAGCATCCAAATTGTCACTGTCAGAATATTTTGGAAACAATTAAAATAAATCTCGAGGTAAAATATATAGTGTTTAATTAATCACTTCAGATTTGGAGGTGAAACGTTTCCAAAAACAAATATAAATCATAAAATAAATAAAACATTTATATTCAGGAATAGGTTGATCATATTGTTCAGACATCTATTTCTCTCAGAATATCTCTGAGGAAGGATTTCTATACAGACAAGTCGTAATCCCGGCCACTTTCCGAAATTGCTTTATGCACTTTCAAATATTTATTTGGAACAGGAAAAAACTGAGGAGAGAACATCCTAAAACTCGAGCAAAATAATCAAAGACCTCATTAACAATCACTGCCAAAAATACGTTGACAGCATAAAAACAATATACAATACACCCTATAAAGGAATGACAGGAAGACTGGTTGGTTACATTATTATTGCTGTAAGAAATAATTTATGTAAAGGTTTGGTAACATTTTGTTCCCAAAAGGAAAAAAACTGTAAAGAGAAAACCATAAAGTACTGTCAAAATAGTCACTTTATGTAATATTTGGGTGTCATTTCTTGGAGTTTTGCTCGCACTCTGTCCCCACTACAAATTTCAATTATACATTGAGGACGCCTGGGTTGGAATAAATTCATTTACAATTCAGGTGTTGTTTTTTTGGAAAAACCTCGGACGCCTCGGTTGTTCTTTTTTTGGACTGCGGTTTTTGTGATGATAAACTCATTTATACAGGGTATTTTTCATGTACAATGTCCTATACCGAAAATTAAAAGTTATTAAAACAATTACATTTCTTTCTAAAGTTAAGAAAACAGCCGTAAAAATAAGGTGTTTGTTGGTTTACGTCTGGTTTTTATCATTGTTAGCGGTATTTTAGCCGCATGAATGGAAACCCTTTTTTTAATGCTGGAGTTTTTAACACTTGTTTATTTCCATAGAAACTGGACTATTTAAAGTAAAATTTACTTTAAATAAGTAGTTGTCAAGTGCAGTTGCAAAGTTTCAAAGTATGGCACGTTTAACTGAAAAGCAGCGAATAGAAATTTTGACGATGGTAGGATATGGCGACAAAACTCGAACACAAGCGAATTGTTTAATATGAAGTACCAGGAGCGGCCTACTATACGATCGGTAGTTAGTGAAATAGAAAAAAAAGTTTCTAGAAGTTGACCACGTAAGAGACAATTACAAAACCAAACATCTTCCAGAAGATGCACAATTAAATGTTTAGCTCGATTTACAAGAAAAGCCTCATAAATCCACTAGATAAATAGCCGCAGAACAGTTAATAAGTAAATATTCTTTTCTAAAATGCTTGCATAGAAATAAATGACACCCACACAAAGTTTGGACCGAAGAGAAATTTTTCCGACGAGGCAACATTTTGTTTAAATAGTTCAGTAAACTGGCAAAATTTTCGAAATTGGGCATCAGAAAACCCACGTTGGATTATGGAAAGTCATACACAGTTTTCCAAGGAAGTTAACGTTATGGGCCGGAATTGTGGGTAGTTCAATTGTGGGTCCTTTTTTCAATGAGGGAACACTTAACTCGGAAAAGTATTTAGACTTATTACAAAATAGCATAATACCCTGTTTAACAGAACTTTACCCGAACGATGACAATATACTGGCAGATTCGGTATGGTTTCAACTGGATGGAGCGCCCCCGCACTATTCGCGAACAGTTCGAGATTATCTTGACAATATTTTCCCGAATAGATGGATCGGAAGGAGAGGTGATATCGAATGGCCAGCTAGGTCAACAGATCTAATGCTGGTTGATTTTTATCTTTGGGGTTACGTGAAATCGAATGTCTACTTCAATAAGCCGGAAAATATCGAGGAATTAAAGAATAGAATTAGGGCCGAAATACAAAGAATCCTGCCACATGCCATTTAAAAATCAAGTGTTGGTTTTTTGGGAAAACGCTCGGACACGTTGTTTTTTTTGGACTGCGGTTTTTATGATGATAAACACATTTATACAGGCTGTGCCAATTGTTTTTTATTTTATTTTTGAATTCTGCATTGAATTCTAAGTATTTTTCATGTACAGTGTCCTATATCGAAAAAACAGATATTAAAAAATACGCAGTCCAAAAAAAAAACATGTCCGAGCGTTTTTCCAAAAAACCAACACCTGAATTTTAAATGAATTTGTTCCAACCCAGGCGTCCTCACTGTATTAAAGAAGTGGTGCGACAAAACCTTAATGAATTAATTTGCATATTCAATGCCATTCATGAGCGCTAAACAGATATAGCCATCACCTTTTTGCAGAACGAATTTTGGAAAGCTAAATTTTCAGATATAAATTTTTGAACCAATATTGTTTAAACGGGATAACTGAAATATTTATAATTTCTGGTATGCATAGAATTAACAAAATATTCTTATATCTTAATAAAACTTAATTTTTAGAATTTCTTGGGAATAGCACCATAATTCGGGAAAAGTCTGTAATTTTCAGATATTCCAAACGTTTCACGGTTTTGAATGACAATAAAAATTAACAGAATGATCACAAATAAATAAATAAAAATTTTAATTATAATATAATAATTATAAGAAATAAAAATTTTAATTATAATACAAAGTTTAATTATAATGCTCAATATGACCTTGTTTAATGTCAAATTGTGTATTCTATAATTATTATTGCCATTTAAAAAAATCCATTGTGTTAATTTTTATTGTCATTCAGAACGGGTACTGATTTAGACCACCGTTTGGAATATTTGAAGTGTACAGACTTTCTCGTAATTATCGTGTTATTCCCAAGAAATTTAAAAAATACAAACTAGAGATGCCACAATAATTATTAAAAAAGACTTAGTGGTCGTTTTTGGTGTAACAAAACAAGAAAAACAAATGTATATCACAATAAATTCAATTATAATTTTTGTTCATGCAGTTTGCATCGATTTGAATTATTCATTTTTAGATTTTTAAACTATTCAATAAGAAATCAAAATAACTTTAATTTTAAACATATATCTTTATCAAATAATGCTGTCAAAATATTCAAAAAATTAACCTACATTCTTCATTAGCTAAAAGAAAACAAATAATTATTTATAAATGCTTCCTGGTATCTGTCTATGTCTCCAAAACCAGGCCACCCTAAATATTTCTGAATGGAAAAACCAGAATGGAGTTGCGGAATTAACCACCTGTTATTCTGTGTCCATTGAGAAGCTCGAGAGCGTAAATTCAATCAACAGTTGATACCGAGAAAACTCTTAAATCTAGCGGCAACGACTTTGAAATTTTAGCGATCCCAACAGATTCATGAACAATTAAAACGTACTCCAAAACATGTCACTTAATGAAGTGCATCATGTCTGGAGGAGATAACAAAATCGAAAAAAAGATACACGTCACTCGGGTTTTCACGGCATGCTATAATTGAGTTCGCAAAAAACATATTGTGAGTTATTAAGCAGCGATTTGTGTAACAATTATTTTTCTAAAGTTATATAAGCTTACAGAATATTGCAAAATGCAAGACAACACCAAATTTGGTACTTACCCTGGAGGGTCGAACGGTAAATGCGGAAAAAGAGGTAAATATTCGGGGATTGTCCTTAACGAATCGATGTTGCGTTCAGTTTGCGCATCTTGATCGTCGGGTGGCTCGGAATTTTCCGGAAAATCGATTTTGCACGCTCCGTTCTGGAATACTGCTGGTGGAGCAGAGGCGGAGTGCCGGGAAACTTGTTTTAAAAGTTTTTCTTTTTTCCTAGCACGTGTGTGATTTGAGATAAAACGATTTTATATAGTTGCGCTTAGAATTAGAGAAACAACAATAGTATGGGGATTTGAAAGTGGTTCTCTAGGAAAAAAATTATTGTTTCTGGTTGCTATTATTTATATTTTTATTTCACATGATAAAGTTAGAAAAAAAAAACGATAATTAGTAACATGTAATAGATTATGAGAAGCAATCTTAAGAAATAGCCCAGAAAACTCTTATAGATAAGCTTTTGTTACTATAAAGTTACAAATGAAAATCTTTAGTTTTCATCCTCATTCTATTTGAACTCAATTTCCAATACCATTTCCAGATTTAATCCATTAATTATTTAGTTTGTACAATTAAACTGATTAACTGTTCTTTTTAAATTTTGATTGTTGTGCTTCTTGTATCTTCATAATGGTTTTTCTATTCTTCTCTCAATATCTTGTAAAAACACAGTTCTGCACCCTAACACCAAACCTTTATTTAAACACACAACGCGGTTTCAACAACTCTAAGTTGTCATCATCAAGGAGTAAACCAAACAGGAGTAAACCAAACTGTTTGGTTTACTCCTTAATGATGACAACTTAGACTCTGCTTTCCGGTCAAAATATACATGTTGGTCAATAATGTTATTTTGAAACTGAAGATTTGGTATGACTTTTTTATGTTCAAGAATTTATAAATAATGAATTTTTAGCTGAGCAAATCCAAATATTGTAATTTCCAAACTTACGAATCTCTAAATTATAAAATTAAATGTAAAACAATATAGGTCTTTAACAAAAATAACAAAGAAATAGTTATTTTTATAATAAATATTTAAAATGGCTTCACAGAAGTCGATACATAATTTAAACAATCTTCAAAAAAAGACTTACATTTCTAAATATATTTCTGTTTAAACACAAAATTCATTTCAAATTCCCTCCTTCATATAAATAATAATTTTGAATACTAGACTATAATAAAAATCATCTGAATGTAGATGTAGATTTTTTAACCTTAAATCTGTACAATACTACAGGGTGTTAACTTTGCTATGAAATTAATATAAAAGTGCATGTATTTTTGACTTTATATAAAATTGCAAAATCTTTAATGCAGAAAGGAGAAAAGTGAGACAAAATCCAAAAAAAGCGACAGGATGTTCTATAAAAGAAGATTATTGATATGGGTGGCCCTATACAAATGAAACTATTTTTAAAATGGGGTCTTAACTATGCTAGAACTTTGAAGGTGTTAAACTAAGAAATTTCGAAGGAAGGTGTTAAAAGTTATAAAGAATATACGCTTTTATTTCCTACAACTAGCATTTTTAATCGATTACATGATGCTCTTGTTTTTCTACTTACTAAAATTTATGTGATTTTTTAATTTGCACCCTAAAATTAAGATTATTATCGGTTTTCCTGTAAACTTTGAGTGAGGTACTATACCATTTTACAAATTTTAGACTCAGATATTACGTATATTTTTTAGCTTTTAGGTTCTGTGGTTTCAGATATGAAGGAAGAAATGAATCGAATTTTGCAGCTTTTTTGTAATATATTTTAATCAAATAATTATAAAGGTAAAAAATATAATTTTTTATTTCCCATAATGAGCCGTTTCATTTAATGTATAAGACGAAGTGCTTGAAACAATTTTAATTTTTTGTTTAATTGTATAATTTGCCTCCCAAAATTAACACTAGAATTTTCACTTTGGTAGAAAACTTACATTCACTATATTTTTTTCAAAATTTTAGGTTAAATAGTTTCTTTGATAAGAGGGAAATAGTTAAATTGCCCTAGTAATTGGGCTCTGAAGGGGATAGCGAAATAGTTAACAATTTGAGAAATTGAAAAACGCACAATGTTTGCCACAGAATGGTCAACAGACACATTTAGTTCTGATTAATATAATACCTAGAGTGGTTACCATTAGGTACTGATTAAAAGCTATCATACATACTAAATTGATTCGCCCGATACTTGCTAAAAATTCATAATGAGCAATTGATTAAAAAAAGAGAGTCATAGTTACGACCCCAAGGACTCGTCGTGCCGCAAGCGACTCGGATTCTAGTGCCAGCTTTAACTTAAGTTTTAGCTCAGATCCTGGTCACCGCTGTGTTTGGCTCGGTCGTCCAACAGGTCTATCCTCGAGTGCACTCACCACAGTGATAACCGCTGTTTCAGCATTATCTATAAACCTATTTGACCATAAGACTTATTGTAAATATTTCTTTAATGAAATATTTAACATGGTTAGGAACCAGTAATAGTGATTTTGTGTGTTTTTCAACTCTATATTTATAATTTTTTATAAATGAAAGAGTTTCCAAAAATGAAAAAAAAATATGACTTTAATAAATCTATAGCAACGTTGTAATGCAAAACCACTTCTTTTAATTTCTCTTATTTTTAGAGAACGGTATCAGGCTAAAAAGCCTAACTATTTATGCTTTTTTCCCAATACAATTATTTTGGATATAAACAAAAAGGCCCTGTCCAGACTTAAAAACATAATATGGAACATTTGTATGCCCATTTTCAAAATAATGGAAATCCAATTGAGAAATGTATTACCTTGTCTCAAGATAAATGTCCCACTTTAGAATTTATCGTGGTAATAAGAAGCATCTTATACATACAAAAAGAAAACAAAAATTTTAGCAATTTTTGTAATTATTGTATTGTTTTTATGTGAACCAATTAAATTTATTCTAAACAGATAATAAAAGGAAGAGTCAATACGAGAATCCTACAACAGCTGTCAGCCTAACTATTTTTTCTTTCGAATATATCTGTTTTTGTTTTGAATATTAGTCCAGCCAATGAAGTCAAAAAACAGTAGGAATGGATAATTTGTCCAAGCAGCACCGATTTTCCAAAAATATTTGGATTTAATATCTACTTCAAAGTTGACCCTGTCCCAGGGGTTCATTTTACCCGGGGGGGGGGAGCTACCCCTTCTCGGGGGTGAAAAATATTATATTAAAAAAAATCCGAGAATGAATAAATTAACTAATTTTAAGCAACTTTGTTTCATAAAGTTTTTTCTGAAAGTCAATTCTTTTCGAGTTAATAAAAGTGAAAGTATCGATTTCAACCAAAAAAATATGTTTTCATAAGGTTTTAATAAATAACTTTGAAAATATGCACTGTGAGAAAAAAATCATTTGGATCAAAAATCTTATAAAAAAAACAAAAAAAAGAGTTTATTGTTTCTGTAGAACCAATACAAATGTAGTTATAGCTTGTTAAAATTTTGTTATTATTTATCAAACAAAAATTGAAAGGTTTATCGTGAAATAACTGAAAAACCATGTCTTCCCGGGATAAGTTTATAAATACTTTAATTGGGTTTTTTATGAGTCTCTAACATGAAAACTAAGCGAGTTATGACATAAATAAGATTTTTCTTTGTTTTTGACAAAAAAATGTACAAATTACGCCCTAAATACCACCCCAGTTGTAATTAATTGCTCCCACTTCACAACTCACCAATTTGTTTTTTTTTGTAAGCTAAAAGCTCGGGTAAATTGAGAATGTATTTAACCCTTATTTTTGAAAGGGCTTGAGCTGAAAGGGTTGAATAATAGTACTATTTACGAACGTGCACAAACTTTAAACGGTCATATCTAACTTAATTTTTATCCTACAAAAAAAATTTAAAATAAAACAAAACCTACAATTTTGTACCCTACAAAATTTTGCCTATATCTCATAAGTAGTTTCGAAATGATTGAGGAGGTAAATAATTATTTTGAATGTTCATCCGGGATTTTCTCTCCTCGCAATGGTTTCTGAAAAATACAGATAAGTTAAGTTCTTGAATATCAAGGTGTAGTATCTAAGGGCAGTTTGTGGAAACTGCCCGGAACACTAGTTGCCCTCTTATAGATCAAACTCTCCCGCAGGATTAACTGTGAGAAAGTAGGTCTACAGATTTGTCAACTAGTATCCAGTATAATATGCTGGGTATTTTTTGTTGTACTTATCTGTTTTTTGTGACGTTTCGATTCCTTATCAATTGACATTACCAAAAAAAAGTCAAGCGAATGTAATGCAAAACATTCAAACAAACATTGTTCGACAACGATTCCTGATAAGGAATCGAAACGTCACAAAAAACAGATAAGTACAACAAAAAATACACAACATATTATACTGGAATACTAGTTGACAAATCTGTAGACCTACTTTCTCACAGTTAATCCTGCTAGAGAGTTTTCTCTATAAAAGGGCAACTAGTGTTCCGGGCAGTTTCCACAAACTGCCCTTAGATACTACACCTTGATATTCAAGTACTTAACTTATCTGTATTTTTCAGAAACCATTGCGAGGAGAGAAAATTCTATATCTCATAGTTTTTATTTTGAAAAAAAAGACAATTTTTAGCAAAATTACAAAAATACAATATTCTTCTGAGGCTCTACGTTTTTCAAAACTACTTTCTTTACACCGGTCAAACTTTCTGAACCTATTTGAAATAAGTGAGTCTAGTGATTTGTGAAGAGGTAGCAATTAATTTCAACTTGGGTGGTATTTAGGGGGTAAGCAACCTTATTTATGATATAACTCGCCAAATTTTCATGCTAGAGGATTTATAAACTTTTTCCGAAACATGCATTATTTTTCAGTTATTTCCCAATAAACCTTTCAATTTTTGTTTTGACAAATAAAAACAAAATTTCAACAAGCTATAACTCGGTTTGTATTGGTTATATAGAAACAACGAACACTTTTTTTTGTTTTTTTTTATCCAAATGATTGTTCTCTTTTTTGTGCATATTTTTTAAAATTATTTACGAAAATTTCAATAGCTATTAACTCGATAAGAATTGACTTTCAGAAAAAACTTTATAGAACAAAAGTTGCTCAAAATTAGTTATTCATTCATTCCCGGACTTTTTTTCATATAATATTTTTCATCCCCGAAGAGGGACAGCATCCCCCTTGGGAAAAAAAGTAACCCCGGAACAGGGTCAATTTTTAAGCAGAGTGTAAGTAGTACTCAAATCCAAATTTTTAGGAGAATCGATGTTGCTTGGACAAATTACCCGGGAAAATGGTCCTTGGCTGGACTATATAAACAAACAGGTTTTCCTATCCAGACTGAAAGACGTAATATGGGACATTTGATGGTCTATTTGAAACCCCACAACTTTTGTCTGAATTTTTTTTGAAATAATGGAAATCCAATTGAGATATGTCCTTGTCATTGTATTGTTTTTATGTTTTTATGTGAACCAATTAATTTTTCTACAAAACAGAGAATCAAAGAAAAAGTCAATACGAGAATGTTACTTGCCTACGCCATTGGTTCACAAAACACAGTGCCAGTAGCAGCCAGGAAATATATATCATCAGCTGTGCAGCTGGCGATACGAGGATGTTGTGAAAATCAAAACAGTCTACAGGTGTCGTTTGCATAATGAATTATTTACTCACCCATTTATAGACCGGAAAACACTTCAACGAAAACGAGTAATAAATTATTCAAATCTAAAGAAACTCTAAGGAATTAAAACGGTGTTGTAGCGATAAAATTTCTTACGGAGAAGTTCGAAAGTGTCAACTCTCTGGCATGTAAAGAAATTGGAAGCATTATCTTCAGGGCGCAGGGAAATTATTATTACTGAGGGCTTCGCCCGTGACAGATATCTGACAGCTAATTCAGGTAGTGCGGGGGTATAGATTTCTTGAATTTTTTTCTCAGTACAGGAAAATGGAACAAAAACAACTTATGAGCATAATCGCCCCATCAACTACAACTTCTCAGTTACTTAAATTAAGAAAATTGAATCAATAATAACTTTGTTATTTTCTTTTTTTTTTTCGAATCTCTAAAAACTATTTTCAATATATTTAACCTATAAAAAAGGTAAAGGTTTATTTTTTAGATTAAAATATTACACGTTGCCATATAACCGCTAAACGGTAAAGCTATTTTTTGAGGTACTCTAAAAAAACAGAAATGTCACTAATATTTTTGAAGCGAAAGCTTCTTAACGGAGGCTCACACATATGAAAATAGATGAGAAAGGGAATGACATGCATCACATTAAATTTTTTGTTTCGACACGATCAACCGACCGACACCACACACTGCTTCGATCTTAAAATACCCATCCAATTCAGTCCTCTGGGTAAAAAAAAGGGACCAGGTAACATGTTAAGAGTATAGAAAATTAATAATAAATAGGAAACAAACTAATATAACATCCAAGTAATATAGAATACCTGCACAAAATTTGATTTTCGTTCTAATAGACACTCCAATTCTCTCAATGTTAAGACTTGACATACGTCAGAAATTAAAAGCAACTAGTGTTCGACCAATGGTCGAAATTTGTCCCATTTTTATCATTCAATTGTGAACATTATGGAGGTTCGTTTGTCAAAAGTATATCAGACATCAAGTGGAGGAGAAACAACCACCTCCATCGTTCATGTCATATTGACAAATATTTTCTATTGTCCACTGATTGTCAATTTGTTATACCACACCTTCGGAAGATTGTGAAAATAATGTAGTAATAAAATAATTAAATTCACAACAAAAACTTACAGAATAACTAAAACGAAAGTTACTGTCCGAAAAATCAATACTGACATACTACATTGACTATTTTACTACTCAACAGTAAACAACGCTTGATGCTGAACTATTAAAATCAGATCATGTGAAGACCTCACATGATTTGACAGCAGGTAACGCTTTTTCCATAAATAATTACTTAATAGTTTGACCGTCTTCGAAAGAAAAATATGTTTAATAAAAATATATTTCTTTGTAGAATAGAGGAATGTACCTAATTTACCATAAGAAATCAGTAAATGCATTGAATTTCTTTATATTTTAAATACACATCGTTAAAATGCCAATGACATGTTTATTTTAGATAAAAGTAAGTTACCTCGTAATGATTTTGCAAAAATGGAACCATGTAATAAAACTAAAATTTTGATAAAATGCATGAACACAAAATAGTAACTAACTGATTCCCTACCCAAAAATAAATGAAAGATTCGGCATTTAAATATATCCAACTATGTAGTTATCATTTTTAACATAAAAAAATAAATCCCTTTAAAAATATTAACATTGTACTAAATAATAAATTAATGTTAAATTTAATATTTAAATCATTAGTTAACACGTACATTTATCATAAATATTTTTTGATTTGAAACTCAATAGTCCTAAAGTAAGAAATAGAACGAAAAAATCCTTGATTCTGTACATTCCAAATAACTAAAGAATATAAGTACATATTAATAAAACTTGAACCAAAATCTTAAGAATCAATATAATGTTATTAACTTAAATGGAACACATAGTAAGCAATGACTATTTCAGTTTTGTATGGAAAATATAAAGAAATATAAGCACCTGCTGTTAATTAATGATAAATAAGCAATAGGTATTCACATTTGTTAAAACTTTTCGCAGTGAATGAAGCTGAAATCTTGAACTTTACACATTGAATTTACAAGTTACTTTTACCATCGTGCTATAATAATCTTACACCAAACAATATTCTGAAATGTTAAAATTGATCAGGGCTGTCAGATCTAACTATTTGTCTCGAATATTACAATCAGTGCATTAATACACATTTTTTGTAATCTTATTCAAATTATATGAAATTTATATAGTGAAAAACTAAAAGACTCTTTAGAGTTGAGAGTACAACATTAAAATTAATAAAATATTATCAGAAATAAATTCATCAATTGCAACATTATTCTTATTTTAGTTGACAAACCATATTTACAAAGCAATGAAAGAGCCTAATGAATGGCCATTATGATGCAATATAAATTTTCCTGGGTTCAATTTCAATAGCAGGACGATGTAGACTAATTTTAGGGAATGTTCAAAATTTGTTTCTTTTTAGTTTAATTCGTCTTTCACATTCGAGTCCATCTTACGATTTTCTCTCCAAGCAATCTGGACTGTTTCTGTTATCTGTTTGACATTGACAGTATGGACATAAATAATATGTTTTTTTATTATATTTTATTAATGAACCATTATAAATAAATTTTAGCATTCTACACTAAAGGTCGTCAATTACTCCTAAACAAAACAAAAATAACGAAAATAGGTTAAGAGACAGAGAAGAAAATGGTACCTAACCATTTTGTCTTTGCCGATTTATATACAGATACCACACAAAAAGGCAACTCGTAATCCACAATGTAGTCAAATTACGTCTACCACTCCCTAGAGGCACTGATGTTTTACGTAGAGCTGGAACTTTTATATTCTCTAAAGAACAATAAAGTTAATGACAAGTGGTCAAGAGTAGTAATGCGCACGGCTGCAGATCCAAAGTTCTCGGGTTCGAAACCGAAAACTTTAATTTTATGTACTATTTTCAATTCACATAAAATGAATAAAACTCATTTTAATATTACATAGAAGAACTTAAAAATTTTAAATTTTTGCTACCGTTGAATATATACCTATATAATTTATTGTTTTGTATAAATGTTAGGTGTTTGTAATGATGTTACCTAAGAACAAAACTAACTTTTTTTGTCATCTTGTCTTCAAATACTTATTCAGATGAAAAAAACTATGTACAAAACACTTACTGAATATTACAACTTCTATTTCTTTGCACATATATTTAAATTAAGAATTAAATTACGACTGATAGTTGAGTCGTAACAAAATACAGAAAATTATTTTAATTCACCGGATATTTATATCCATTCCTAAGAGTAACACAAAGAAAGAAAAATAGAGACAGTGAGATGACTAGAGAAGCGAAGAATATTTCGTAAGAATCTTTCGCTTCCATCGTTCAGTCTCAAATAATTGCCGCTTTTTTGATGAAAAAATATACTGACGACTTGTTAGGGTTCCGTATTAGGGATGTAACGAATGTCCGATTTTCGATATTCGCGAGTACGAATGCGAATGCGAATTTTCTCATTCAATATTCGCGAATAGGAATGCGAATGCGAATATTAGATTAAAATTTACTTATTTTGGTGTAATCAAAAATTATAACCTAATTTGTGCTTCGTAATTATTATATAAAGCCACTCTTGTATTTTTATAACATAAATTTAAATAGCTGTGGAATCATTGTTGTCTCACAGATGTATAAGCACAAAATTTTGTATCCTAACACCAACCTTCTTTCAACAGTTAAGCTGTCATCATATTGAAGTGAACTATAAAAGTTTTTTTGATTTATGAGAGAAGTTATAAGAAGATATTATGTTTTATAATTAAACAGAAAAATTATATAATTAAGTTTATGGAGCCAAATAAAAACTAAAATTATATAGGGTTGTCAAAAAAACGGGAATTTTATTGTCATGTTATAACTTATCTTATTTATGGCAAATAAATTAAAGTGACTTGTTTAGGAGACAATTGATGGTGTCAGTGTTGCTGACTACATATTTTTAAAATCAGATTTAAAAACCAAGTGACGAACGAGTTTAACCTTTGTGTAGGTTTAAAAGTAAGATTCTGCAAGCTTGTATATTTCTGAGTAAAATGAGATTGAGTGCATGAGAATCGGTCCAAAAATAACTGACTAATGACAAGGTATGTTTTAACATCCTGACAGCTAATTGCTCTTATTTTGCAAAATTAACTAGGCATAAACACAAATTAATAACAGCAGCGACCATGGTACTAGCTAATAACGAAAAAATATGCATCAATACTTTAAATTAGAGAATGATAAATGGCGAGTTCTGCCATAATTTGTTGCTAAGTGATATAATAAAAAAGCATAACTTACAATTTTGTTAAGAAATTTCTCAATTGCCAGGCTGGCTCAAAGGAGGCAGATGCCCAAGGAGTGTAAGAACGCAAGTACTCAGTTATGGTGTTTTCATTTCAATGTATCTACATAATGGGGTTTTATAGGCTATGTCCCATGTAAACACATACAAAGCATTCAGTTCGTCCGTACTGGAAATTAAATTAGTGCTGTTGTAGCGATCTTATATTGTTCGATCGCTTAGTGGTTTGTTTTCGCCCCCAGTTTCAGCGTATGCTGTCACTTTGTTTGTTTACAGCTCTGACAAAAGGCCTGGAGCTAGCCTGAGAGAAATATTCAAGCTTTTAACTTATTTTTAAAACTAGAAGTGCGTCCCAAGACAGTACCAGCATATTTTAAAGTTTGCCAAAGTTTGTCTGCAATTTTGTTTTTAAAACTGATTTAAAAATGAAGTCAACACTTTGACACCATCAATTGTCGAGAACCTTTATCAATGGCGCTCCTCTCAAATGATTGAATCTCTAAACGATTTTCTCATAATTTCTTTGACAACTTCTCGTCAAACTACGAATTCTTTGTCCTAGAAATCACAAGGAGACGGCGTTATATGCAGTATGAATCCTGATTTCGAGTCTCTGTGAGCTAGTTTTCCCTGACACTACTAATTCTCGAAATTCATTTTGCCATAAAACCTTATATCATGTTATGAAACTGACATAACTTGCTTAATTTTATTTAGCAATTAAATATTGTTGCTTAATTACATGTACATGTGAGGATTCGAGAAGCAATGTATATATGTAGTTGACACACAACTACAGTATTTTTCATTAAAGTT
This sequence comes from Octodonta nipae, assembly GCA_034190945.1. Taxonomy (NCBI): domain Eukaryota; kingdom Metazoa; phylum Arthropoda; class Insecta; order Coleoptera; family Chrysomelidae; genus Octodonta; species Octodonta nipae. The sequence goes on along the minus strand of CM067219.1, from coordinate 26,116,017 downwards.
ATAAAGACGTTTATAGCATTCTCATCGCAAGTACAAGTTAATACCTACCTGTACCACTTAACATTTGAAATTACAAAAAGTTATACAGTGTGCAATGCACCTACTGAGTAACATCATAATAGTCAGTGTATTGAACATAATAGATGTCGGTGACATCTACCGTCTATTGAGTAATTTAAGTATATGAAGGCATACTATGCTATAACATATACCATTCTCTTGACAGATGGTTCGAGTGTTTTATATAAAAACACATAAGTAAATATATATACAGATATATATCCACATATTTAGAACTATATCATTCAACTTATGACAGCCGTTTCGAACCAGGAGTTCTCGTCAGATACGCTTCCTTGAATGACAAGTTCTAAAGTGAAATACTTGGATGTTATACACATCAGTAAGACAACAGTCAGTGTATTGAACCTAATAGATGTCGGTGACATCTACCGTCTTACTGATGTGTATAACATCCAAGTATTTCACTTTAGAACTTGTCATTCAAGGAAGCGTATCTGACGAGAACTCCTGGTTCGAAACGGCTGTCATACGTTGAATGATATAGTTCTAAATATGTGGATATATATCTGTATATATATTTACTTATGTGTTTTTATATAAAACACTCGAACCATCTGTCAAGAGAATGGTATATGTTATAGCATAGTATGCCTTCATATACTTAAATTACTCAATAGACGGTAGATGTCACCGACATCTATTAGGTTCAATACACTGACTGTTGTCGTACTGATGTGTATAACATCCAAGTATTTCACTTTAGAACTTGTCATTCAAGGAAGCGTATCTGACGAGAACTCCTGGTTCGAAACGGCTGTCATACGTTGAATGATATAGTTCTAAATATGTGGATATATATCTGTATAAACATCATAATATTTTCGCTTTTCATTGTCAAACACATTCGCAAAAAATTCGCATGAATAACCGCAAATACGAATGCGAATGCGAATACTAAAAACCACGCGAATATTCGCTAATGCGAATGCGAATGCGAATATTCGTTACATCCCTATTCGGTATATACAATATACGGATACCCTTATAATATTGTAATATACTTCGTGGGTTCAATTTAAAAATTATAACAACTAATATTTACTTTCACTTTTCTAGAACTTTATTTACATTTAAAACAGCTGATTCACAATACATTTTCATATAAGCTAGTCGTCGCGGTATAACTGCCTGGCGATCGTGGCGTTCTTCTTTTATATCACCAGCGTAGAATTCTCCAGTAGAAATCAACATCGTTCCTTCCGCTGCCGAGCCTTTTCGAGAATCGTATTTTTTTATCTTGAAGCGTTTGTTGTCGTGCTGAAATGACACAGGGTCGGCTTTGGGTAAATTTCGTAACACTGCCCCCCCTTTAATTCTGATCGTCCCGATCAGAAACATCCCCTCCATGGTAGGGAGCGAGTCGATCTAAGTGAACCACCTTCAATTTAGCCTTGGGGTTTCGACGGTCCGGTAGACGACATCATTCAGCCTCTTGACCACTTCGTATGGACCATCCCAGGCGGGTGTAAGCTTTGGGGATTTACCCTTGCTCCGTTGGGGGTTGTACAGCCAGACTTTGTCCCTCTCCTGGAACCCGGCTGAATTGGCCTTGAGGTCGTATCGCGTCTTCATCCGGTCACTGGTGGCCAACATCTGCGTTCGGGCTAAGTCGTGTATTGCCAGCATGTTATGTCGGAGCTGGTCGGCATAATCGTCGATGTCTTGGGGAGGTTCTTCGGGGGAGCCAAATGCCAAGTCGCATGGTAATCGCAGCTCCTTTCCGAATAAGACCCTGGCTGGGGTCAGGCCTGTACTATTATGTACAGCAGAGCGATATGACAACAGGAATAGGGGAATATGCTCATCCCAATCACGCTGGTTATTGCTGACGACCTTGGATAGGTGTTGTTCCAAGGTCCTGTTGAATCTTTCCACCATTCCGTCTGACTGTGGGTGTAATGGTGTTGTTCTCGTTTTTCTGATCCCCAACATCGTGCAGACCTTCTGGAATTACGCCCCTGGTCTGAATGTAATTCCATCGGGACGCCAAACCTGCTGAATAGTTGTTCTACTAGCACCGTCGCTACCGTGGTTGCCTCTTGGTTGGGTATCGCATATGCCTCAGGCCATTTGCTGAAGTAATCCATTGCGACCAGAATGTATTTGTTCCCCCTCTCATCATCTCATCAGCGCTTTCCCAAACTCGCTTGAGCATTCCATTATCTACTCTTAGAGAGTCCCACTGAGCCCATAACGATTTCAGCACGCCGGAGTATCTGGCTACCTCGTCCCATCGTGGCCTGGGTGCCCCTCTCATTTTGAGTGACAAGATTGGTTCGATGTCTGGATCAGGCATTTGGTCCTGGATGCACTGTTCCGTTGTCCATTCTTCATTGGCCTGCACTCGGATCTGCCTGATGGAGATACCCTCTCGCTGTTCCGTCTTCAGACAATGCTTGCATTCCGCTCTACAGGGTCTTCTGGATAGGGCATCGGCATTATTGTGCAACCGGCCGGCACGGTGTTCCACCTTGAAGTCGTATTGCTGTAATTTCTCCATCCATCTGGCCAGTTGTCCTTCCGGTGTCTTCATGTCCAGCAGCCATTTGAGTGCGGCATGATCTGTTCGGATTAAGAAATGGCGACCATACAGGTATTTGTGGAAATGGTCTGCAGCCCTTATTATTGCAAGAAGTTCTTTTCTGGTGACGCAATAATTTCTTTCTGGCTTCGAGAATCCACGGCTGTAGTACTCGATCACCCTCTCTTCACCATCTTGCACCTGGGATAGGACGGCCCCCAAACCTGTGTTGCTGGCGTCGGTGTCTAAGATGAACTTGCCGGACTGTGTAGGAAAGGCTAGGATTGGGCTGGAACATAGTGCTGCCTTCAGTCGCCTGAATGATGTTTCGCAATCCTGATTCCAACGAAAGGTCTCCTTCTCTGTGGTCTGCCGATGTAGAGGGGCGGCAATGGTGGCAAATCCCTCAACAAAACGCCGGTAGTATGAACAGAGGCCCAAGAAGCTTCGGAGTTCATGCTTGTCCCTCGGGACTGGCCAATCACGGATCGCTTCTATCTTGTCTTCGTTGGTGCGGATTCCTGACTCGGACACTACGTGACCCAAAAAGTCTACTTCTTTTTGGAACAAGGAACACTTCTTCGGATTGAGTCTCAGGTTGGCATTATTAATTCTGGAGAATACTTCGTCCAGGTTCTTCAGATGGTCGTCGAATGTCTGACCCATGACTAGAATGTCGTCGAGGTATACTAAGCACGTCCTCCATGTTAACCCGCTCAGTACATACTCCATTAGCCTCTCAAATGTAGCGGATGCATTACATAACCCAAAGGGCATGACCGTGAACTGAAACAGCCCTTTACTGGTGGAGAACGCTGTCTTCTCTCTGTCGTGTGCGTGCAGACCAACCTGCCAATATCCACTTTTTAGGTCTAGTGTGGAGAACCAACGGGAGCCTGCTAGTGTGGTCAAAGTGTCATCGATTCGGGGTAGTGGATAGCTGTCTTTCTTCGTGACGTCATTGAGCTTTCTGTAATCCACGCAAAATCGGGTGGTTCCATCCTTCTTTTTAACTAGCACGACGGGAGCAGACCATGGACTGATGGATGGCTCAATAACTCCATTTTGTAACATGGACTCGATGTTTTCCTCGACTGCCTGTTGTTGCCCCAATGGTAGTCGTCTAGGTGGTATTCTGATGGGCTGAGCCTTTCCGGTATCTATTCGATGCTGGATGATGTTGGTGCGACCGGTGGTTCCATTTTTACTGTTAAAAATTTGCCAGTGTTTTGTGATAAATTGCTTGGCTTTTTTCTGGTTCTCTGGTGTCAAGTGTGTTAAGTGGTCAGCAAACTGTTGTAGGAACTCTTTATCGGGCCCTGTCTCCTTCACCGACGTCTGGTACTCTTCTTCGCAATTGATGATGGTCTCTACTGGCTCGAAACAAGCTATCTCTTGACCATTGGTAATTCTGATGTCGTCGTTGGACAAATTCAGGACTCTGATTGGTATATCTCGTCCGGTTTTAACTATAGCCCGTCCAACTAAGTAGTCATGAGCTGAGTGTACGGGCTCCACCATTCCAACGCAGCTCCCAGGATTGCTGTCTAGCTGCCCATGAATAATCTGTTCTGTTCGACCGGGAATTCTAGCTGAAGACTTTGCCACAATTTTTATGGGCGTGACTGATGTGTTGACGGGCCGTGTCAATACAAATTCCTCATTCAGGAACCGAAGAACATCATATCTCGGATCGAAAGTATAAAATCGTCCTCAATATTCGCTACCAGGACCCTATGCCGGATCATGTTGTCCCCTATCTGTAGCACGACATCTGCCTCACCCTGTATAGACATGGACTCGCCGGTGACTGTTCTGAGCTGGATGTTATTGGTAACTGGCCGAATTTCTGATGCTCTCAAAACCCTGGACTTGGCAATGGACACAGCGGCGCCGGTATCGATGGTGATGGTAACTGCTCGCCCGTTGATGGTGCCTCTGATGACTAGGCTGCCGCTATCTCGGCAAAATCCCCGGATGGATAACTTTGGGGGCTGGTGGAGGGACAGTCAGCATTCGCCCCCCTATGCTGACTGACTGACGGTCCCTGGACATGTGGCTGTTCTGTTGGTTACCCCTGGTCGGTGATCGTTCAGGTGGCCTCACTCGACAATTACGTTGGAAGTGCCCTGTCCGTCCGCAGCCGAAACATGCTCCTCTGATGCCAGTTCTTTGTGACCGTTCTAATATTTTGTTCAGGCCAGCCAGCAGCGCTTGAAATGGGGACTCTGACTCTTCCTGGTTGAAGGAAACTGCTCGGACCCTTGGCTTGGACATGTTCATGACGGCCTCTACTTCCAAAGCCCGAAGTAGAGCTTCATTACTTTTCTTGACGCCACTTAGTCTTAGATTTCTTTGTACTTCCACATCTCTGATGCCGTTTATGAAACTCTGCGTGGCCAACTGGTCTTTCGTTTCCTCTGGCAGGTCTGGGTAGGACAAGTGTACTAACCGTCTAATCTCTGCTTCGAATTCTTGAAGGCTTTCACCGGATTTTTGCGTTTTTCCACTGAGTTGGACTTGGTATACCTGGCTCAAGGATTGATTGTCGTAGCGTTTGTCTAGGGTGGCGATGATCTTGTCGAAATTGCCTTGTTCATCGACTGGAATGCTTTGGAGGAGTTCTAGGGCCGGACCTCTTAGCGAAATTACCAGAGAAGTAGACTTTTCTTGATTATCCCATCCATTAGCTGTAGCCACGGCCTCAAATTGTCGTTTATACATTGGCCAAGATGAACTGCCGTCGAATGTGGGTGGTTTACTAAAGGAACCTTTGGTACTCACGGTGTGCTGGTATATTCCTCTCTGCAAATCTTGTTGCAATTTTTTAATCGCTGTTTCCACTTTATCTTGTACTTCACTGTGTACTGCGTCTTTAATTGAACTGATTTCAGCTTTTACCTGGTTTTGGATAGCACTTATTTCAGACTTCACCTGGTTCTGGACGGAATCGATGTCATCTACTTTGATTTCAAGAGTCTCCACATTATTTTTTAGGATCTTTATGTCGTCGTTTATTTCTTTTATATCTGATTCAACTATTTGCATTCTTTCATTAACTGTTTCATTAACTTGCGATACTATTTGCATTAATTGTTCAAATTGCAATTGTCTTTTTTCTTCCGTTTTGCCTTGTTTTTCTTCAAATATCTTAAAATCAATTTGTCTCTGTTCATTCAATTTCGAGAATAATCCCTCAATTAAATTATGTTGCTCACTTTTCATCGTGGAAACAAGATTTTGTTGTTCACTTTTCATCGTGGAAACAAGATTTTGTTGTTCACTTTTCATCGTGGAAACAAGATTTTCTAGTTCTATTTTACGTTTTTCATCGATATTAGTGACAAGATTTCCTAATTCAACTTTAAGTTTATCATCAAAAGATTTCACTAACCTTTTTTGAATTTCTTCTTGATGTTGTTTTTCCTACTTGTCACGTTTTTCTAGAATCTGTGCAATTTTTTCGTCCAGTCCCTCTGTAACCTGCTTGACTATTTTTTTGGTAGTTTCGTCCATACTACGAGTTTCCATAAATCAAATTAGGATGTTAACTGCACTTAATCCTTCACTTCTGACACCAAATTGCAATATACTTCGTGGGTTCAATTTAAAAATTATAACAACTAATATTTACTTTCACTTTTCTAGAACTTTATTTACATTTAAAACAGCTGATTCACAATACATTTTCATATAAGCTAGTCGTCGCGGTATAACTGCCTGGCGATCGTGGCGTTCTTCTTTTATATCACCAAGCGTAGAATTCTCCAGTAGAAATCAACATCGTTCCTTCCGCTGCCGAGCCTTTTCGAGAATCGTATTTTTTTATCTTGAAGCGTTTGTTGTCGTGCTGAAATGACACAGGGTCGGCTTTGGGTAAATTTCGTAACACTATCACTCAGGATTTCTGCATCTGTCACATCACAGCCATTTTCTCCTAAACTACTAGACGGAAGAGGTTGAAATTTGGTATCAATGTATAGTTTGGTGACCCGATCAGGAGTACATATCGTAAAAGAAAAAATTTTGATTTTAGGGGTACTTCTGGGGGGAAAAACTAAAAAAAATCGAAACTACTGAGCCTAAAATTTTGAAAAAAATAGGAAATATAGAGCGTTGTCTGAACTTTACAGGAAAATTAAGGAGAAACCATTAATGTTAATTTTGGGGGGCAAATTATAGAATTAAATAAAAATTTAAAAATAAAAAATTTTTCAAACGCATCATGTAATATATCAAATGAAAGGTCTCATTCTGAGGAACACAAATATATTTTTTTCATATTAAAAAAAAATTATTTAAAAAGATATTAACGAAAATATACCAAATTTTCCCATCCCCCCCTTATCTCCGAAACTATAAAACGTAAAGTTTTGAAAAAAAATGGATTTATAGGTTCTGACCTGAAGTTTACTGGAAAAATAAGGAGAAAGCTCTACTTTTAATTTTGGGGGGCCAATTACAGAATTAAATGGATAGTATAAAATTAAAATTGTTTCTAACCCATCATGTTATATATCAAATGAAAGGGCTCATTATGACGAAAACAAATATATTTTTTTCATATTTTTAAAATAAATTAATTAAAAGATATTAACAAAAATATAAAAAAATTTACCTATTCCCCCCCTTATCTCCGAAACCATAAGCTGGAAAATTTTGAAAAAAATGGAGGTATAGCCCCTCACCTGAACTTTACTGGAAAATTAAGGAGAAACCCTAAATATTTATTTTGGGGGGGGGGGCAAATTATAGAATTAAATGGAAAATTAAAATTAAAATTGTGTCTAGTCCATCATGTTATATATCAAATGAAAGGGCTCAGTATGACGAAAACAAATATATATTTTTAATATTTTTGAAAATAAATTAATTAAAAGATATTAACAAAAATATAAAAAAATTTTACCCATCCCCCCTATCTCCGAAACCATAAGCTGAAAAATTTTGAAAAACTGGAAGTATAGCCCCTCACCTGAACTTTACTGGAAAAATAAGAAGAAACCCCTAATATTCATATTATAGAATTAAATGGAAAATAAAAAATTATAATTGTTTCTAACGGGTCATGTAATATATCAAATCCCAGGGCTCATTATGACAAATAGATACAAATATATTTTTTTAATTTTTTTATAATGAATATTTTACAATATATTAAAAACATATTTTAAAAAAATTACCCATTCTCCCCGTTATTCCCCAAACCCTAAGACCTCTTTTTTTTTGTTTATAGGAAAAATATGAAAAAAATACCTAATTCTATTATTTGGAAAATAAATTACTAGAAAACCCCCATAGCAATTTTAGGGACAAATTATACAATTAAATGGAAAATAAAGATTCAATTTTCAAACGCATCATTTGATATATTAGATAAAAGGCTCATTATGTGAATTAAATTAAATTAAAAATATTAAACATCGACTTAATTCCCACTTTAGAAACTACACTATTTAAAATTTGAAAAATATATTTTATTTATATTTTTAAATAATTTGAATAACAGATTTAATAATTTATAATTTACACTTTGACCTATTTTGCCGTTTTTCTTTCAATCTACAGAGCCTCAAAACTCAAACAGTAGATTATAAAAGGCATTTCTGAAAGTTTATTAGTAAAATAAAACTCTAATGTTACTTTTTGGGGGCCAAATTAGAAAATTAAATACATATGTATTGTGATAAAAATCAAGCGAATCCTAAAGCAGATAAAATAAAAAGTCTATGTGTGGAAAATCAAAGTGTATATTTTTTATAAATTTAAAACGCTTCCTTTAAAAGATATAAGGGTAAGTATAAGAAAATGCACTCATTCCCTGCTTGTCTGAAACTGGAATATTCGAATCTTGAAGGTGGTACGGAACCCTAAGTATGCGAGTCCAACTCGCACTTGACCAAATTATTTTTTTATACACCTGTGCTTTCCTTTTTTACGTTGATACATTTATTGATACATATACATACAGTATGGAAGATACAAATTAAATACGTTCAATATTTCAGATAGTGAACATTTTCAAGGACGGATTCAAAATACGGGGGCGATAGAGGCGAACTGAGATCCAAGAGATTAAAGCACAATACTCGCTGTGCGGTTAAACCAAAGATCGACAATGTTACCAAAACCATCGAGAACCTCCACGCCCCTTCTTATGTCAACTTCGTGTGATATCGTCCTCCTGATAAACAAAATCGCTCCACCTCAATCTTATTATACATACTATATATAGCTATTTGTGAAAAAATCGCCAGTTTTAAATTATGAACTTCTTCACTGACTTGCGATATATCTCTATTCAAGAATGATGTTGGTTTCTTTTTGCAGACACTTAAAACTTATTTCCCGTTTATATTTATACTTTGATAAAATTTGTTTATGTCCCGATACCCGTCTTCCTACAGTTTCGTAGCCTTTGCTGTCTCTTTTAGTATCGAGTAATAAAATGCAGATAACAAAATACTCATTATTTTGAATATCGTAAAAACAAATGTACGAATATATTTGGCCATACTAACCGTTAATTATATTACTCCCTCACCACCACAGCTCTCAATTTCTTTAAAATGATGCCCTACCATAAGTCATTTTTTATATTATACCAACATTTAACGAATTTGCGAATTATAACGTGATTCCTGGAAATTTTTCTGATCTCGGATATTACTGACGAATAATAATTAAAATACATAATTCGTTTATAATTTTGAAGACTTTTTGCAACGACGACAAGGAAAATGAAACTGACAATGATTTTTAAATCATCTTATAACAGTTGAAAAAGAAAGTATGGATCGAACTCGAGGTTTCAATCTGCCTACTCCCCGAAAGTTACCTACTAACTGAACTGTAGGAGTAGGCAGATTGTGACCCCGAGTTCGATCTAGACTCAGAAACTCTTTTGTTCATTTTTGTTTCTTGATAATGGCTCCAAAGCAGGAGTTGAAACGTCGAGTATTTAATAAATTTAGACGATATATCACATTCAAAAAATAATAATAACTGTAACTTTTTATAAATATCTTCCGTTAATTTAATTATCTTGATGTAGGGATATATATTATAATTAAATTGCTCATTACCTAATTTTATCTCATTAATGTACATTTCTGCTTGTTAGAAGTTTGCTATATAATGTCTTTTAGCAAGTTGTTTCCATTTTTGTTATAACACACGTAATGTTCGGGGCAAATTGGAGGCTGCCTGAAATGTCTTACATTTTCTCAGTTCATTAAACCGTTGTTCAACGTCGACATTCTCAGTTATTTTCGCTAAAATTGTAACAAGCATTGCAAATTTATTTTTAACAGGAAATGAGCGAGAATAAAATGTTCGGGCTAGTCGTTTGGCTTTATTAAACAATTCTCTTGGTTTATTCTTGTATGAATTATATTTAATTTTTCACGTATTGTTATGGTGTATGCATCTTTATAAATTCATGTAGCTTTTAGGCATTTTGAGATTAAATTATTAAATTAGCAGCTATTTTACATCATGTTTGACCTCATTTTGACAATTAAAAATTGAGGAAAATTAAGGTTCTCTCGTTTAAACCAATATTCACGAGCATTTTTTGTTTATCTTACGTAACTATAACGAAGTTCTGAAAACTACAAAGTGAAGTAAATTTGATGTGTTTTCAAAGCTATCTTTTGTATATTCCGATCGAACGATCGTATTAAAAAAGGGAACGTTCTGCAAAATGTCTTTCTCATATATTCTAATTAAAAAGTACTTTACAGACAATATCGATATTGGGCCCAATTAATAATAAGCTATCATCTGCTTGATGACTAAGGTTCCAACTTTTTCACAATAAAGTTATGAATTTTTGAAAAACAATATCTTTTTTAGCGGTTTTCCGCTGTTTCGCTGTGAAAATGCCGACCAAGATTTATAGACAATCATTTTGAAAATTTTTTGATTCATTACCACTTTTTCATTGAATTTTTGAATTTAAATCTACGAGTTTAGAAACAAAAAATGAAAATACACTTTGAGATTTACACTTTTTTAAAGAACGACACGTGTTTCGGCATACAAGGCCTTTATGAAGGTTCACAAAATACTTATTCTAACTTATAATAAGGCATGTATGCCGAAACACGTGTCTTTCAGTCAAAATAAAGTGTAAATCTCCCCAAGTGTCTTTTCGTTTTTGCATTTTTCATCATGGATTTACATTAAGTATCAGGCACAACAATCCAATATTCTACGAGTTTGCTCTTAAAATTATGTCGGTTATGGCTTATAAGCTATTCCTTAAGTAGTGTTGAAAATAGTTTGCTTTTATCTTACTTAAATATCTATTGATTTAACAACACTACAAGATTAATCTTGAAAACTTATGGATCGTCAAACAGAAAAGTGACAAAATACTACACTGGTTTGTTTCTTGATGATGACAACTTAGATGTCTAAGTACTTCTTGGGAAATAACACCACAGTTAAGAAAATTGCTGTATATTCCAAACGTTTCGGAGTCTAGTTCAGACCCCGTTGTCAATGGTTAAGAAACTTGGATAAAAAATTCACAATTCAGGAAACAACGACAACTTAGAGTTGTTGAAACCGCGTTGAGTGTTTAAATAAAGGTGTGGTGTCAAGGTGCAAAACTGTGTTTTTACATGTGTGACACACCAAAGGTTCCACAGCATTTCCAATATTTATATATTTAAATACTCCATCGAAGAATGCCCAGTATATACATCAAATCAACCATCAACGATGGAATAAGTCCCAGTTTCAAAAAGACGAAGAAAAAAGAATTCAAGAATCCGACAATACCCGCAGAAGCAGACTACATTCGCATTTCCAAACCAAACAAGTAGCGGCAACCTCAGAGATACCAGTCTACAAGCGCATAGGTACCAAACATTTGAATAAACTTACCAGGAAGCTATTGGTAAGGGACAAAACAGCCAAAATCTTCAAATATTTATAGAGAAAATGAGTAGGAAACTGACACCACAACACAGCAAAACACCACATCTTATGCTCTAGCCTCGATATGGATGGAATCTTTCTAAGACCCATCACCAGCTCACCGCCAAAGCGAAATCGGGAGCATATCGATCAATATTTCGAAAACCCAATCTTTGAATTGGAGGCATTTTGTACAAATCGTCAAATCCATATAACTTAGGCATATTGGGTTACAACGTCGAAAAGGTTTTCACCAACATGCCATTATCCAAGTCTCTCGATATAGTGAGACAGAAATTCACAAAGGAAGGAGGTCGTATGGAGATATTTACAGTCACAATAGTGATTTATTATATCTCCTTAAGAAACTCATGTGATGTTCTTTATACCTACCATGGCCAACCTCTAGATAGAATCATTCGATGTACAAGCATCGAAGAATTACTATAAAGAACTCCAGCTTTGGCTCAGATCTGTGGAAGACACTTTCATTAACTTAAGGCATAGAGTAGGAGAAGTACAGAGATGTCTGGACCATCTAAACCATTCAAATCCCTTTACCAAACTTATGATTTCTTATTGTGAAGGGTCACAAGATTAGAACCGGAACTCAGAGAACAGTCTACTCAACTACAACTTGAATTATCCCATAGTAAAAACAATGATCTCTTCAGTAATGAAAGAGTGAAATTCAGGATAATGATAATAAAAACGAAGCTATACGTAATGATACTATTTTTTCTAAAATTCACAATCCATTGAACTCAAAATAATATATAGTTGCTAGTCGAGAACCTTCATCAGGTGCGCTTCCCTCAACTGACTGAAATCTCCAAAAATTATTTCATACATACAGTCGACTCCCGATTTGGGGTCTATGTGGCTAGTTTTTCCTGAAACTCTAAATGAAGGGATTCAATTCTCGGTAAAATGTTAAAGATGTGCTTTTTGGCAGTTTAGTGGTTCTTGCAAAAGTCTGCCCTAAAATATTAAATCATTTATACAGTGAGGATGCGTGGGTTGGAACAAATTCATTTAAAATTCTGGTGTTCGTTTCTTGGAAAAACGCTTGAACACGTCGGTTTTTTTTTGGACTGCGGTTTTTGTGATAATAAACTCATTTGTATAGGGTGGGCCAGAAATAAATTGCGACGATCAACTTCATTTTTTCAAATAGAAAAATTTGTTTTTTATTTTATTTTTGAATTCTGAATTTAATTAATTTAAGTGTTTGGGGTTTTCACCATTCGGGTAAAGTTCTGGTTAAACATGGTATTATGTCATTTTGTAATAGGTCTAAATACTTTTCCCAGTTAAGTGTTCTCTCAATAAAAAAGGACCAACAATTGAAGTACTCACAATGCTGGCACATACGATAACTTTCTGGGAAAACTGTGTATGACTTTCCATAATCCAATGTGGGTTTTCTGATGCCCAATATCGAAAATTTTGCCCGTTTACTGAACCATTTAAACAAAATGTTGCCTCTTCAGAAAAACTATCTTACTTGAAAAATGAGGGTTGACATTGCATCTAACCATCATTATTTCGCAAAATTATACGCTGGAGTCCAAATCATCTTCAGTAAGTTCCAGAACTGAATGAACTTTTTATGGGTGCCATTTATTTCTATGCAAGCATTTTAGAACAGAAGATTTACTTATTGACTGTTCTGCGGCTGTTCGTCTAGTGGATTAGTGAGGATTTTCTTGTAAATCGAGCAAAACATTAAATTGTGTATCTTCTGAAATATGTTTGGTTTTGAAATTGTCCCTTAAATGGCCAAATTCTAGAAACTTTTTTTGTATTTTACTAACAACCAATCGTTTAATAGGCCGCTTTGGATACTTCATATTAAACAATTTGCAAACTTCAGCTTGTGTTCGAGTTCTGTCGCCATATCCTACCATTGTCAAAATTTCTATTCGCTGCTTTTCAGTTAAACGCGCCATACTTTGAAACTTTGCAACTGCACTTGACAACAACTTACTTAAGTAAAATTATAGTACAGTTTCTATGGAAATAAAAAAGTATTAAAAACTCCAGAATTAAAAAAAGGGTTTCCATTCATGCCACTAAAATACCGCTAAATATCATAAAAATCAGACGTAAATAAATAGGTTCAAACCAACAAACACCTTATTTTTACCGTTGTTTTCTTAACTTTAGAAAGAAATGTAATTTTTTTAATAACTTTTAATTTTAGGTTTACGACATTGTACATAAAAAATACTTGAATTCAAAAATAAAATAAAAAACAAATGTTTCCATTTTCTGGTCCACCCTGTATAAATGAGTTTATCATTACAAAAATCACAGTCCAAAAAAACCAAGCGTTTTTCCAAAAAACAACACCTGACTTAAAGTGAATTTGTTCCAAGCCACGCGTCCTCACTCTATGTACGAGATACCTAAATTCTATATTTCAGTCAGTTGAGCAATATATTGTCTTGCGTTCAATGGATTGTAAGAGCTCGAAAGAGAGAGAGTACTAACTTTTTCTTAAGTGTATTTTGCAGAATAATGGTCATAAAACACGTAATACAAGATCACCTTTGTATCTACTATGTTGACTGATTTGACACGGCCTGCAAACACCAAATATCTGAAATGAAATAGTAAAACCAAAACCTAAACATAAAGATCAAAATAAGAAAAGCTGACAGCCGCATAAAAGAGCAATCATTACACTATCAAAACACATCTTCGAATTCCAATGCCGATGTCTTTCGTAAACAGAAAATAAGCTAGTCGATGACCCTAGGTCAGGTTATCAGCTATCAACATTTTGATAAAGCCAGTCACGAGCTAAACCGCATTTCGGTAGATACACTTTCACTTCAGTTTTTATTTGAGTTCTTTCAGTTCGAAAGCTCTCGCCGGAAAATCGCTTCAGGCAGTCGAGACGGAAAGACAAGATGAAAATCGTTTTTCTTTTGGTTTTCGCGATTTTCATGCAGTGTTTCTCCCAGGCCTGCGAAAGGGCACCCAGCATTTATCAGTCTCGACGAGTGAAAATACCGGGAGATAATGGATATGAAATTAGGATCAATGAAAATCCGGAAAAGTACGAACCTGGAAACATTTATACTAGTGAGTATTGAAATCTAAATTTAAGTATTAATGCAAACACGTTCTCTCGACAGTCAATTCGTAGTAAACTTCAATTATTGTTTTGTTGCCCAACAGAATTATTTATAACATTATAATCATTTTCCGAGAAAACATTGTTGCGATAGTTGTTCATTATACTTTGTAGACGATATGCTGTTTATTTTTATTTCAAATAAAAGGGAACCAAGCTCATATACAGATAAAACATGGTGTTTCAAAATTAAGGAAAAATATTAAAGGGGGATATTCTTGGGTTCATTTTATTAATCAAACTTCGTTTTCTGTGTAAGAAACAGTTAGTATATTAAAAATATCTACCTTCATCAATAAAAAATAGAACATTTGCTTCACGTTCTAATAAACATCCCAATTGTCTGTTGCTGAAATTTTAAATTAGAAACTTGACATATATAACCACAAAAAAGGCATAACATCAGCATATACTACTGTCTATTAACGATAACACTTTACTAGAATATTTTAAAGAAATATACAGTGCCAAAAGGCTGATAATTGATTGTACAGAGTCTACAATTCATCCATTCATTCCATCAAGTTTGGGTAATAAAGTTCTTGGTATGTATTACACAAGATGGCTTCGTCTGCTTGAAGTCGAAGACAATAGGAGGTTGAAAACGTAACTCTTAAAATAGTGAAGGGTTTGGTCTTCTTGATTTACTTATAAATTGGTGATATAGTGGTGACTGATAAAGGTTTCGCAGTGTTAGGCATAGTGCTAACTGACAATGGCAAATCAAGTATTGTTTCTATATAGCCATTCTTAGAGGATTAAGTCATTTTAAGTCATCTTAATATATGTTTCACTTAATCTTGTTGCAAATATCAAATAATCTTTCTTTTAATAAAACTTATTTTTTATTTGATAACTAACTAGCCTTTACCCGCGGTTTCACCCGCGTAAGGAATGTGCAATCTTTGCAAAAATAAATAACTTGTGAAACATGTGGGTTATCTTATATAACAATTTTTGCAATTTTTTAAACACCCTACTTAACTACAAATCCACCAATCCCGAATATATTTCACCCAAACTGCAACTGCTTATGGAGCACCCTTTATAACAACTCTTTATAATCCACTCAATATATCTTTTCGAACTACCCCTTGTAAGTTCCCCCATATTTCAACCACATTGTATATATGCAGCTTACGGGTCACCTAATATACCTTTTTTCAAGATTTTTTAAATCCATGTATTCTACTCCGCCCTAAGTTTTACCAATCCTCTATATGGAACACCCTGTAAAATTACACTTGATATATCAGTTGATTTTTTTTTAAATCAAAACATGTTACATTGGCATATTCGGAATTTTTAATAAAAGCTATCTACCGGTTCTATGTAGGAGATAAAATGTATTCCAGATTTTAAGTCAAACTATAAGCTTTGCAACCAAAAATGATTCAGCAAAAACATTTGAGTAGTTATTAGGTGATGAGGTACAAACAAACAAACAGACAAATAACTACCATTTTATAATAGTGTAGAAGAATAAGATAGATAGAGAAGATGCTGGGGGAAGTAACAACTCTTTTTTGAATAGTGCTTTTGGGAATTTAGCACATGAAGTAAATAATTTCTAACGTATAGTCTTCACTTTAAAAAATAATTTATTTAATACAAGTTCATTGCAAGTAACTTTTACAACCCTTCCATTTTCTACTGGTGAATAAACAAACAGATCACAGGTACTACAACCAGATATATACATTTATACGATGACTGCCAATCAACAATTAAGATTGATAAAATAGTAGATATGAAAACAAAGCTAGATTAGGTTCGCTTGATTTCAAGAAATATTAGATACATAAGTAATTCATTTCTGTATAAGAAGTATTTGTTATTATATATACTTATTACTTTGTATGTAAGTATCTAACAAAAGTCAAATGCATTGCAAAATGCATTAAGTACCTACCTACCTAAGTACCTACTTATTATGTATTGTTATGTTTCGTTAATTTTTTAATATGTATTAGATTAAACTATATTACATCAGCTATTTTGAAGAACAGGCTGGATATTTACAAAATATCTACTTAAATAATGTTCCTATAACATACTCTGTTATAATTAAAATGACCTCGTCATATATTGCCAGAACATTAAGTAAGTGAAGTAGGTTTTCAACATATTTCATATTGAAATTATAAATTAACTTACACGACGTATGTACCTTTGCAACTATTTAAATTAATAACTACATTACACATTACAGTTAATACTTGAATCGTAACCAAATAGTGCCAATTATTTTTATTTTCCTAAAATTTATGTTCAATACTAAGAATGACACAAAGAATAATAATTCTGAAGAAAATGAAACGAAAATTAGTTCTGTAATTTTCGTTTATTTCTTAGCAAATTTAACCTTTTTATTTTAATTTGAAAAAAAAAAAAGATTTTCCTAAAAGTTATTCAGCCTGTTTCGTTCTCAGTTTCTCACCTTGTATTATAGATCTCCAACCATAAGTGAAAATACTGCATAAAGCAAAAATAAATCGTGAACAGATAAAAAGCAGATTTAATATGAAGTTAATGCCAGACATAAAATCAGTTTAACAATAGCGTATAGCCAGTAAACGAGTGCAAAATTTTATGTTGGGATTATTGTACATCAGAAACGTGTCAAACAGCAAAGCAAGTGCATTAAACACCACGCTGTCTGCAACAAAGCAAAATAATAAAACCTGTATTGTGAGAGCGATTTCGGTAACAACGATTTGCATTAAAATGATTTATATCACGAAATAATTAAGTTTATTATAAATTTTCTTACATTTTTTGCAAATTATTTCAGAAAAACAGATGTATTATACACTATTCGAGTGCATTCTAGGTATTAATAACAGTTTGGTCCAACCCCTCACCATAAAAAACGAAAAGCGCAAAAATCGCATAAACAACCTCTTCTATTTTCAGTAGCATATTTCTTAGATTCTGCATATGGCTCTAAGAAATTTGTTGCATAAAATATTTAGCCTTATGCCGAAATAAGAAATATGTTAATGGAGCGTCTACTGATGTCATTTAAACACCTGTTGAGTCAGGCATTAATAGAAACATTAACTCAGAAGATGTCCGTTAGATTTGAAAAATCCACTTTATCAAATTCATTAGAGAGGCAGTTGTTTTACAAACAGTTGAAGATAACGGCGGCGAAGGTAATAATATAGCAGATGTCAATGAAACGATCCATGACCTTTATTTAAACAATGATCAACAAATAATAACAACGTCCTATCTGCAACTGTAGGTTTATAATGAGAGAATAGAGAATCTAAAGTTTGGATAACAGACAATGAAAACTTTGTTATTTCAGAGATAGGAAATAGACTCCCAAATGGTCGTTCAAATGGACTCATTTTGGAGATCAATCTTTAGTCTCACCGATAGATAAAGTCCCAAAAATGTGAGTTATTAGAGAAACTGAAAGTATTCGTGAACAATTTATAGGTCTATTGGTATACAGTTGACAATTTTCCAGAACAAAGAATGTCCAAAAAAAAACAATTGGTTGCAATCCTCAATAGTCTTCATTTATGGGATACTAAAATTACAATAAAATCTATACCATAATAAAATCATTACAACTCAATGTACATTAATTGTTATATTTTATACAAATTCTACCACCAAACAAATGATAACAGCCTAATCACGAAATTGGATTGTTATAATCAATCAATTGAACAACAACAAAATTGATCATATTATAAATAAAAACAGAATAGACAAAAAAAACATGAAAGAAACACTACGACTTAAACTATACATAGCAAGGCTGCAACATCCTAACCCCCAGCATGAGAATTCTATAACTCGTTAAGACGAATAAAAAAACATTAAATAATTAGCAAACAATATAACTAGAGTACAGCCTGTTAGGCAAATAGACATGTCTGCAATAGTTTTCACTGAAACAAATTGTTATTGTTAAAAAGACTTTTAGTTTGAGTTATCAAACATCAGATTTAATTCACCATTTAAGGAGGTAATCTTTAAAAATTCTCTTTTGTAATATTTAGCGGGAGAAATATCAGCCTAATGGACCTGAGATTACTTATAATCTATTGTAAGAGGCGTACTTACGGGTCAACAAAAATGAGGACGATATATTAAATTTGATCTCCTACAGAATATTATATATTTTTTGCCTCCCTATTTTTCTCTCCCCCTCGCAGTGAAAAGGCTCAAGATTATTCCCCTGCCTACTGCAATTCTTTATCTCACTGAAACTGTTTTAAACATTTTTCTTTGCTCTAAGGCATTTTTTTCATTGCTAACAAGTAATTGAAAATATCAATAAGTAAGAAATCAACCAGTTATTTTTAGAAACGGTATTAGTTAGTTATGCTCAAACAACTATAAAATCACGGAGAGCCAAATAATGTCATGTAGAAACAATGACATATCTCATACAGCTGTAGATCTTCACTATGGTAACCAGGAGTTTTTGGGTTCTGTGATTCCGGATCCAGGGTTTGTCTGACCTTATCAGGTCAGGGTCAAGGTCATTTGGAGGTCAACTCGAAAAAACCCGTAAAAAACTGGAAAATTCATTATGAGGTTTTTGGGGTCGCTGTTTCCGAATCCGAGGTTAGATAAAAAATTAGTACGTTATAACTTTTCTTTTGGAGCCATTCAGCTGCGTGAATTCAAGATCCAGATCATTCAATGTTTTTTTGGCTATAGAGTTCATATTCAAATTTGAAATAACTTATATAAGATTTCTTCACTTTTCTTTTATTAATTTCTCTATCCATCTCTATCCTACCCGGTCTAAGTATGGCAGCTTCTGACTTTGACGAGGGCAATGTCAACTCGTCGTCAGACACACTACGGAATCATTCTCACATTTTAACGTCCCCCTGCAAGGCAGCGTGCCATCGCTGGCTTTGTTACCACGTTGGACTTAAAAACGAATCATTCTACACATCTTCTAACGAAGCAGTTGTCATTGTTTCAGTTATCCATCGTGGTAGCAAGGTTTTGAGTATTGTGCTATTGTTGGTATGTTGATTTGCAATGAATGAAAACAATTAAAAAACCTGATTCGCACTATACATTGTATTTTTTTACCATAATTGGGAGAACTCATAGCTGAAAATTTTGTGCTCCCTTTACCCTAGATCTAGGTTACCCAGAGAAAGTATTGGGGAATCGAGACCAGTGAGAGCTTCGCTCACAACAGGAGGTTACAGTGCCATTGAATTTCTGTTCGATTTGACCTAAGTAAGAGCAGATATTGAAGAGAGACCAAGCTAAAAAAGGGGACAATGTGATTGTTAATCTACTGCTGCAACAGAAGGATGACGTGTAAGATTTCCGATTTGATCTTAAAATTATATTTATTTAGTCTTTATAAGCTCAAACGGATCCCGGATTCGGAATCAGCGACCCCTAAAACCACATAATGAATTTTTCCAGATTTTTTGAAGGGTTTTCGCATTTTGACTTTTAAATGACCTTGACCCTGACCTAATAAGGTCAAACGGACCCCGTATTCGGAATCGGCGACCCCAAAAACTCTTAGTTACCATAGTGACGTTCTTAGAGTAGACACTTTTTTTTGTGGGACTGTGTAATTTATTTTTATACTTTTTATTTAAAAAAAGTTTAAAAAAGGAAAGTCTGAATTTTCTGCACAAATCTTTAAGTTTAAATTTAAGGAAATAATTGTTTGTCACACAGGTTGTTTATAACTGTTTCACTTCCTTGTATTTATACAAGGAGGTAAAAACACAAATACAAAGAAGTAAAAACAGTTATAAGTAACCTGTGCGACGTACAATTATTTACTTACATCTAAATTTAAATATTTGTGCAGAAAATTCATGTGACTTTCCTTTGTGTTTCCGTATTTTTGCATTTATTTTTCCAACTTTCTTGTAAACTCTATTTCTTATGTTATAGAAAACTTATTTCAGAGAAATCAAAGGAGATCCATTGAACTACGGATCTTTAATAACTGTTTTTTTTTTTATTTTATGGAAAACATTTAAATCTCATATTATAGAAAATATTTAGTGATATTCCTAATCGCAATGCCGTTTAAATCTTCAAAACTGATTAATCTTTTTTGAGTAATCGATCAGCATACATATAAAAAGATTCCGACGAATTGATAACCATTTACTTTTTTGAAAATTATCGGTGTTCACAAACGTGGATGGTTCGACCATTCTAGCGGTGTCCGCCCAAATCATGTGATTTCTGCCTAGCTCGTAATAGATAGTAGATAGTTGTAATAAATAAGGTATATTTTTTAGTGTACCTTTTGGGCTCGACCAACTTCAACCAAATAAAACGCTTCACAAGGTTTATCATCAACGTCGAATCTGCATCTGCCCAACCTGAGTCAAGGAATTCCGGTAATTTCCAACTTTATGCAGATAATACTACAAAATTTGATGAAGACTGCATTAACACCATTTCGGAGACCAATACGCAAACAAAGACTGAAGTGTACTTTATGTGGGCTGCCCCGCCCCCAGGATCAGGATGCGTTACATTTAGGTAAGTGAAAAATGTATAAGATATTTTGTTATAGTTTTGGCATTTTCTCTGGAACTACTGGACGGAAAAGGTTGAAATTTAGATCTGGCTATAGTTTGGTGACCCGATAAGGAGTGCATATCGTAAATGAAGACATTTTAATTTTAGGGGTATTTCTGGGTCATAAATTTAAAAAATCGACCATTCCTCTTCTTATCTACACACGTATTGAACCTAAATTTCGAAAAAATGGTGAATATAGGACGTTACCCAAATTTTACAAGAAAAATAAGGAGAAGCCCCTAATATTAATTTTAGAGGTCAATTTAACGAATTAAATGAAAAATTAAAATTGATTCTAACGCATCATGTAATATATCAAATCAAAGTGCTCATACGAGGAATACAAACATATTTTTTCATGTTTAAAAAAATATTTAAAAGATATTAACAACAATATAAAAAAACATAGTAGTAGCGTGATCTACAACTTTCACAACTGTTTAAAAATTGGAGCACATCCCTGTTGAGTAATTCTGGTAAAAATGACACAAATCACAGAAATAAACAGTTGCCCCTCACCAACCACACTCCCTTTCTTCCCCGTTTTTTTATAATTTAAAATTTTAATCAATAATACCGCATATTTTCGAGAAATACGAGGGTGAATCAAATATGAACCGAACTTTTCTGTTTCTCGCCCTGTAGGTAATTCGAGTGGCGTGAGGTCTCGATATATGTTAGGTAGGGATGTTAAGATGAGGGAATTTCGTCGGTTTGGCGAGGCGTAGTCGATGCGCTGTTAGTAGCATCATGTCAGAGCAAGAGGTGCATACGTCTGTTGCGCAACGTGTTGTTATCAAATTTTTGGCGCGGGAGGGCGTTAGACCGTCTGAAATTTTGCGCCGACTATCTGCACAGTTCGGCAATGAAACACTTACAAGGACCCAAGTGTACGACTGGCACAAAAAGTTTTCAGATGACCGAGAGACAGTGGAAAATGAGCCTCATGCACGCCGTCTCACGACAAGCATCAATGAGGCGAATATCTACGCAATTCGTGAGCTGATTGAAGGCGTACTGCTGATCGATTTTCTGCACGAACGCCGTACAATTAATGCTGAGTATTACTGCGAACTACTCCAACAAGTGAAACTGGCCTATCGGCAAAAGAGGCAGGATATGTCTAACCGAAGTGTGATTCTGTTGCATGACAACGCTCGACCACATACAACTTCATTGACTCAAGGAAAATTGAACAAAATGCATTGGGAAACCCTTGAACACCCGCCTTACAGTCCTGATTTGTCGCCATGTGACTACCACATGTTTGGGCCACTTAAAGAAGAACTGGGAGGCCACCACTTTGAGGACAACGAAGGTGTAGAAACGTTTGTGCGCAATTGGTTATCGACACGACCAGTTTCATTCTTTGAGAAAGGTATTAAAAAACTTCCGATTCGGTGGGAAAAATGTATACATAAGAGAGGAGACTATGTAGAAAAATAATATGTATTAAAATTTGTATTGATCGTACCAATAAAATTTTTAAAACAAAAGTCCGGTTCATATTTGATTCACCCTCGTATAAATAGAGCGTGATTAAAATATTATAATAAACAATTTACAATAATTTACTGAAACTAGATAAATACCCTATTGTATTTCGATAATATTTCAGCAAATTAAATATTGATATAATTTCTAAAATGTTGAAAACTTTCTTTAGAGCTATGGTATTTGAAGATGCGGATCACTGGTATGCCGACGATGGTAAACTAACTCGAACCTTCTGCGAAAAAAACGAAAAAGATAATAAATTCGATGAAACTGACTGCTGCGCTTGTGACGAGGCGAAATATAGTGTGAGCACACTTCATACGAATAAATTAACTTCCCTAATCCCATTTTCTCACCCCCATTTCAGATAATTTTCGAAGGCATTTGGTCTAACAAAACTCACCCGAAGGATTTTCCTTTCTCTTTGTGGTTGACCCATTTCTCAGACGTTATCGGTGCTTCCCATGAGAAAAATTTCACTTTCTGGGGAGAGGGTCAGATAGCATCGGAGGGCTTTCGCAGCTTGGCGGAATGGGGTTCCGTAAGAATGATGGAGACAGAGTTAAGAGCAAAGAGTAAATATTTACGAACCATTATAAAGGCTTCGGGACTTTGGTATCCAAATGTTAACACCAATACAACAACAACTTTTAAAGTCGATAGAAGACATCACTTAATATCATTAGCTTCAATGTTTGGTAAGGGCTTTTTTATAAACATTTCAATCTAAAGTAAAACAGTACTATTTTAGGCCCGTCCCCCGATTGGGTAGTTGGAGTTAATGGTTTAAACCTTTGTTTGAAAAATTGTACGTGGATTGAAAATCTCAATTTGGATTTATATCCATATGATGCTGGTACTGACAGTGGAATCACTTATATGGTAATTACATTACAACAATTTTTGCCTATTTAAATTAGCTACCTATTTTTTTTAAAATACCACTTTAAAATATTTACTACCTTCAATTAAGCCTACTAATTAAGTGTATATTTATACATTGCAGAAATGTGTTTTTATTCTGTCTTTTCATTGGAGTTTTCTCTCTTAGAGTATTCTGTGTACCACATAAGTATTTAAAATTTATAATTGAGATAAAGTGTTGTATGTGCAATTAACGAAAAATTCACAGTAATTCAGCCTCACCAATGTTCTGAACAAAAGAAATATTTACATTATGATCAATCTATCTGTCTATATTCAAGTAGGTGTATTTTATATTTTGTGTACTTATCTGTCAATTACGACTCTCTCAGAACATCTTAGTGAAGATTTTTTGCTAAGAACAATTAGTGATCCGGGCAAATTTTCGAAATTGCCACTCCTAAACTTTGTATGCCTTATAAATTTCAAGAAATAATGAGAGAAACCCTCAATGACATCATAATCAAGGACCTTGTCATCATGATGATTGTTTCAGTCTTCACTTGATCAAAATTCATTTTTAAGATTACTTAAAAAACAACAAACACTTGTTTAAATTTTCACTTTTTATTTCTTTAAATTTGACATATGTTTCGCCAAGTCTGGCTTCATCGGAAATTGGAAATACAATGAATGCTAAATTTATATTTCATACAAAGAGACTATAGGTAAGGTAATAAAATGATTAAAAGGTTTTAATTCTGGGGAACTTCGGAAGAAGTGGGCTGCATATAGGTCAGTTAAATTATACATTTATGAAATTGTTCACAATAGATGTTAATAATATAATATAATATTATTTAGAGATGGATTTTAAGATTAAGTAATGGAGATGAATTGGTATCAGTTTGGTCGTTTAGTAGATTAGGAGAATATTTGTTTTTATTAATTTCTAATGATTCAAGCAGATATAATTTTTTACTTTTGTTTTGTAAATGTAAAATTTCAAGTGCATTCTGAGGTATATGGTTTTCTTTCAATAAGTGGTCCGCAAATGTGGATTTGTTTTGTTGTTGATTTTCGAAAGCCCTAGTGTGTTCACGCCATCTTGAATTAAAAGATCTTCCAGTGTGACCAATACAGAAATTGGGGCAACTACCACAGTTCAACCTATAGACATCCGAGTTAGAATTTTTGTCAGTCTTGTCTTTGTTGTTTCTTATATGTCTAGATAAATTGTTGTTTGTTATGAAGGCTGTATATACGTTCCTTTTCTGTAAAAATTGGGAGATGTTTTGTGAGGGGTTCCATTGAATGTGAGAGTACGGTATAATTTAGGTATGGGATTGGGGTCAGTGGGATAGACTTCTTTAATAGCAATTTTCTTTAATTTTCTGTTTAATAAGTTCTCAATAAGTTGAGTGGTGTAACCATTGTTGACTGCCATGGGTTTGATTCTTTCAATTTCCGTATCAAAGTCGGTTTTGTTAAGTGGTATTGTCACGAGTCTGTGTAGCATACAGTGATATGCAGCAAGTTTATGTTGTATGGGGTGGTGTGAACTATTGTGGATGGTAAGGTCAGAGTGTGATGGTTTATGATATATGGAGAATGTGTGTTTGGAGTCTTGCCTTTTAATTGTTAGGTCTAGGAATTTTAGTGTGTTATCTGTTTCTGTTGCAAGTGTGAATTTTATGTTGGGGTGTATTTGGTTTAAGTAGTTGTGTAATAACTGTAATTGTCGATGAAACCAGACTTGGCGAAACATATGTCAAATTTAAAGAAATAAAAAGTGAAAATTTAAACAAGAGTTTGTTGTTTTTTAAGTAACCTTTTCATCAGTCATTTCTACATTATTTTCGAAAGAATTTTTGTCAAAAGTGTTGTGTTCTATAAAGTAAACACATAAATGTTTGTTTTCCTTTACAATGGATGGTGATCAATTACGTCCGATTTTACTTCAGCTCAATTTTTTACCTCTGTTTGACAGACAACACATCTTCAACTTAAGAGAGATAAGGTCGTTTCTTTAATAGAGCTCATTTAGAGTTGAGGCAGTGGAGATCTTAAATTCCATAAAAGAAAGACATACCATAAATTATTCTTGTTTCTGAAAAAAATCTATTAATAACCCGACTATTCAAAACATTAAAACATTCCTAACATACTATATCTGCACTTCACTGCAAAAGGTTCGTCAAGTCATCCAAACCCATTTATTTATTTTCATAACATACTGACTCCTAGAAATATCAACCCGACATTTTGTTTTTTGATCTCATTTCATGTAACTCAGTCCAACAAAAAAGAAAACATCATATGCACAGTATTTTTTCCAACAAAGCGAAGTACTAAAATATTGTTTGAATAAGTTGTGCTAGACAATGAACCTCGTTCATTTTTGTATACCGTTTTACCATCAAAATTCTGTTAATATCAAATTGACTCGAAAGATACTAAAAAACGTTTTATAATCATAAAATACACACGGCCAAGTATGCTAACCACGAGTAATCTTCCGACAAAAGCAAAAGTATAATTCTTCATTTGGAGTGTCGCAAACTCCAGAAATGTCCAATTTGTCTCAGGCTACCTTCCCCTAGCTAAAGAACAGGACTGGAAACAAACGCCTATCTTTACAGATTTTCGAACCACAATTTTTATACAAACGGCTTTTGCCTGTATGTACTCCAAAGACCAATAATGACGCAAAATCGGCCGAGTTTATTCTCTCATACCTATCCAATGGGGGCTCAATAACAAAGGTTTGGTTTGTGCATCTGGAACACACCTAAGGTTTCACAATTTGTCTAGTACATTTTAAATGGTGTTTATTTCTTCTTTTTTTTTTCCAGAGTCCAAATGCAGAAACGGTTCCCAAAGAGAGGATGTACAGAATAACAACCACTTATCCTGAAGATCCCAGAGCACCGTTTTATGATCCCTCAAAAAAAGAAATACCTCCACTGGCAAAAATTTACTTGACCAGAGAAAAAATCATACCGAGTAACTGTGATGAACAGTTTCTCACTTCGCAAGTAGATGTCAGTGAAAACACTGAAGATACGTCAAGAGGTAAGTAAAACTGTGCAATTTATACATTTCAACGAAAACAAGCAAAATCATATACATTGTTGTAAAAATAAATTCAACAAGTAAAATCTGTAATATTTTTGTTACTCTAATATTTAATGCAGTCAAAAGAAACGTTACAACCATCACAGTAGTCAAAAAGCTGATGATAGTTTCTGTCTTTATTTGATGAAAATTCATTTTAATTTTTGAATTAAAATAAAGGCACTTAGGTAATTTTCACTTCTACTTTGTATTCTGAAGAAGCCAGTAATCTGGTGAACCCATATTGTCAATAGCAAATAAATATTCGCCAGATGTACTATATACATTAGATAGAAACTATTATTGAAGAGGTATAATTTGCTTTAACACAAGAATGAGAAAACTAATTCGCGTCAAAAAGAACAAAACGATTAAAATTTAATATTATAAAATGAGTCAACGCTGTTCAAACAAAAAATAAACTTAGACAAGCCTTAAGCCCTGGCCATGACTAGTGGGTGTCCTGAAGATAGCGAAGTGACTCAATGAATATGTAAATGAATTTAGAATTTAGAATAAACAAAGAAACGAAAAGACTTATTATCCTTTACCACTGTCTTGAAGGGCTGGGCCGGATTTTGGTTGGTGAGGGCCCATGGGCACAAAACTGGTGGGGCCCACTTAAAGAATTCAAAATTGATAGAAAGTTTTTTTTAAATTTAAATTATATTAATTTTACATAAAACATGTCAGATGTATATGTATATCTATATGTAATAGTAAATAAAGATTAGCCAAAAAATACATAACATTTAAAAAAGCAATGAAATAAAAAAATTAAAAATTAAATTTTAAAATAATAAAAAAAGAAGTCAAAAAAAGAAACTCTTCTTGCTTTTATTGTAGCAAATTTTTCTATAATTTCATCTATGTTTAAGCTTTGTGCTATATCGCTATTTGTACTGATAAAACTATTCAGACGATCTTGAGTGGATGAAGTCCTCGGTCGATTTTTAATAAGCTAAAAAAATTTTATCTACAGTTGGTGGAGGCCCCAAATGGGGGGCCCTGGGCCAATGCCCAAAGTGTCCAAAGGTAAGTCCAGCCATGTTGAAGGATTCTAGTTCCATCTATTATTATGTTTAGAAAAACAGTAATAAGTTCTGTTCTGCGTATTCATTTATTGCGTTGTATCTTTATGTTAAATTATCGCTCCATTTTTGCCGCACCTCTTCTAGCTGCTGGTTATTTGTAATTTTTACCACGTAAGCCATTGTGCTTATTTAATTGGTCCACTCCCTTTTTCTTTTCAATACCTTGTAGTAGTTTTGCCCATTATTCTTCGTAGTATTCTCGCCTTTGTCAGCTCTACCATCCTGTGTGTTTTAGAACTGTCTGATCTTATTTCTGCCATGTATATCATTATTGGGTCTAATAGGAACTTTGTAAATCCTATTCTTAATTTCTGTTCTATTATGTTTATTTCTCCATATTCTGGTTAAGGAGATTCCCAGACAGGTGCCATTTTTAAGCTACTTATGTCACCAATCTCAATCTTATATCTAATCAGTTACTAATGACAAGGTTTTCGTCTTCTAGCTTGAGATTGATTTAACCAACTTTTTTGCTGCTGTGTTAAACTTATGCACCCATCTCTGTGAGTCATTTTCACTTCCCGCTAAAAGAATGGGGTTATCTGCTTAGCAGAGATAGTTTATTTCTTCATTTCCCATTTAATCAGCTTTAGCTTTCTTCACGACCCTTATTATTTCATCCATTATGAGATTGAAGAGTAATGACTTAAGAAGTCTCCTTCTCTTATACCTGTGCCTGTTTCTGTCTCGTTTGTGAGTTGTCCATTTATTGTTATGTTTTGTCCTGTTCTCGTATATGTCTTAGATTGTCTTGGTGATGTCTAGCGGTACTTGCCCATTGAATAGAGGATGATACACGTCGTTTAGTCTGACTCTGGCGAAGGCTTTTTCTATATCAATTAGACATAATATGAACACCAGTCGATTATATACTTTGTCTGATATTCCACTTCGGAAGTCGTATTCAAGAAATTGATTCCTCAATAGTTTTCCGGTTGTTTTCTACCACTTTTTTGAATTATAGAATTAGTTTTCTTCTCCTCCAATCTTTGGATATTTTGTTGTGTCTTCTAATTCTGTTAGTGAGCTCCGTTAATTGTTTCTAGTTTTAATTATCTCTCTGCTTCCTCGCCTTCCTATATGCTTATTCTGGTCTCTGTCTCGGTTATGATCTCTTGTATGTCTGATTCTCTTGATGAAGGGTGATCTGAATATATTCGTCTCTAATTTCTTGTTTCTGTCCTTTTATAAATCTCCAAAAATCATTTTGTAATCCATAAAAGTCGTGCTTCGTATCGTTTGAGAAGCATTCCCAATGGTTATTTTTGGTTATTCTGACAAGCTCCTGTGTTTCATTGCTTGAAATGATCACTTCCTTTTTCTATATAGGTTAATCTTTTTACGTTTATAATTTTGGAGGAGTGTATTTGTCTATACTATTCCTATATTTTCGTTCCTGCTATCTATCATAAAATTTCGTCAAAGTTGAGTACTTACTAGCATGTATTTGGATGCTGTAAAAATACTTGCATAAACTAACTGTACGTAAAAACTCTACATACCATTATTGTTAATAATTATAAAGGTGACGTCAACAATGTGGCAACACCAAATATTAAGAATCTACATAAAATTGTAGCATTCTGAAAATGTAAGGTGAAAAATAATTTGAAAGCAATTGTTTAATATATAAATTATTGAACAAATGTGTAAACATTTAGTTTAATAATAATTGAAAAAAATTAAAGTCTTTGAGCTAAAGGTTTATATTTTTTTATCAAATACAAAAAACATATTATACCTTCTCCTCTTCTAAACACCAAATTTTTACTACTTTTAATAGTATTTAAAAATATCAGTAACATAAGCATTTTCTTAACATTTCTTTTTACAATTGTCTCCTTGGAAGTTATTTTTTTCATTCATACATGACTTTCAAATATTTAATTTATGGTAATGTCTATAAAAATTCCAGTATTTCTATCATATTTCCGAAATAATTTATGAGAAAAATGTTAGTAATTTTTTTATTTTAATTTTACATCTATGAACAAAATGAGTACTTATTTGAAGCTCGTTGGATCGGTGTTATATCCCTGAAATAATGTCGTTACCTACTTGAGCATTGAGTTTCCCAGGATAATCATATATTCGTTAGGCCTTGAAAGAATCCTACTCTAATATTTTCTTCTTTATTATTTTCCGGTTTTAACTTGCTTTCATCCCAGTTACTTTTTGATTGCTACAATTCTCTCCGATAAGTTAGCAGTCAGATCTGGTTCATCAAACTTCTGAGGATTCTGGATTCCTTGGCTATTTTTAACATATTCTTTGTTTTCTAGAGTTGTGTTATCCGGGTACTTGTGTTGGTGCCCATTGATGAATTGTCCTATTCACCTTATTATTGGTTCTATATGCATTATTTTGTTTATAGTCCTTAAGTAGGGTGCTAGGCTAACCTAAGGACTTACTCCTCCTTTAACCAGGCTTACGATCAGAAACAGACTCACCGAGCTACTCAACATACCCGACGATCCTGCAGGATAAGAGATGAGAGTCATAACTGTTTCTGTTTTTCCGTATTAAGATTCCGTCATTATGACGTCAATAACTTTATTTATTTTTATAGAAATACACCAGTCAATACAGATTTTTAGATGACATAAAATTCAACAGCAAATTCCATAAACCATCACATAAATAATAGTTTATAAGTCATAACTGGCATAATGTTAACAGCAAACTCGTAGAAGTAAATTATTTGAGCCTAAAATCCCCAAAAAATCCGGGGTATTTTAACTTTTTGCTTACAGTTTATGATCTGTTCATAATGCCGTCAATAGAAAAATTGTAGAGAATCAGAAAATATTCAAAATGAATGTTTATAAATTTTGATCATTGCGTACTTATCTATTAATTCATCAAACTTGATTGTTGCTTGGCACCGACTTCAAAAATATACTAGATTGGTAGGTAATTAATTTGTACAGAATGAGCACCTTTTAATGTTTAAATTTTTTACTTCCTGGGTAGGTATCTAACAACATTGAATGTATATTTATTTGTTAGAGTTGTATTTATTTATAATTATTTTTAGCTTTTTAGTTATAGGTAGAAGTCGGTTAAATATTTTTTAATGTTTTATTTTCAACTTTTTAGTATTTTTGAACTCAGGTAGTTTTCATTCTTTATTTTTTATTTTGTATGTATAACCTTAATAGACAGAACCAGGTAACATCGAAAGCCTGAACATTACACAATGATACTTTCTCATTTAAATTGACAGGTAAATCTTTACAAAGAAAATGTACTTAATAAGCCCAAAATATATTTATGTCTTATGGACTACGCCATGTAACCTTTTTACAACTTTTTTGACAACCCTGTATAACTTTAGAGAATTCCACTCCAACCTATGTACCAACCATCCTGTAAATACGACTGCCCACGGACAAGCATAAATTTGTTAGCTGCCTTCTGTAAACTATAGGACGGAGTAAAATCCATCCCATATTTACGGAGTCAAATCCGTCCTATATTGCAAGCATAGTATATACTACCCCATAAATTATTTCATTTTTAACATTTTATATTATCGCCCTGTGTAACATTAATTCCTCTCCACACTTTATGCAACATCTTATGGGCTATAAAAGAAATAATTTTTTAATCACACTGTATAAATATAATTCAACTGCAGCATATATTTAAACCATCCTGTATATGATTTGCTTATGTCCACATCATACAACAGTTTTTTAATCACCCTATATAATTTTAATTTCACATTTTCTCCAATATTTTTATACCACCAAACGTCCAGTCCACCCTATATTCCAACCATCCTGTATATACGGCTGCCCACGGACCATTATCATTCTAGTCCGTCCTATATTTCAATCTTCATATAAATGTAACTCCTTCTATCACTTTACTTTGTGATTTTGTTTGCTATAACTAAACACCCTGTCTATAAACGTACCAAATAGCAGTTTAAAGTTTGACATGTGTTGTCACTGAATTTTCTATTAGCCCGGGAGAATGTGACAACCAAAGCACCGTCTTCGCTAAATGGAAAAATTTGCATTTAAATAGGTATTTGCCTGGTATACAAACAAAACGAGCTGGGTACTCATTGATTTAAGGAGCCGAAAATAGTATGTTTTACTACCTATATGCTTGAGATGTACATACAAAATTTTCAAATTCGCAATTAAAACTTCCAGTGCCTAAAATTACCGCACTATTACGTTGGAATTAAAATATTTATTAGGAAATGTCTGTTATGTCATTTCGATGAAATTTTTGATAAGAATTTTGGAATTTGCGGCGATTTTCTGCAAAACTGCAAGTTGCACGTCGCAGAAAAGTATATGAGATCACCTAAGGATCTTCCTTAATAGATTAAACGTTAATAAACTATACACATCCATATCGAAAAATCGATTAAAATATTAGGGATATTGGTCGATTTCACTTTACCAATAGAATTCTTTTCCAAAATTTGATGTTTTACCAATCCGGATGTATACTCTATTAAACAAGACCATATTCATACACAACGGTGCACCACAGGAGAAGAAATCAGGTAACATACATACAAAAAAAAGCGAAAAAATACGCGAGGAATTGATAACCCTCCTCCTTTTTGGAAGTCGGTTAAAAATTTACTTTTGGTCTACAGTTCGATACTGAACTAGCCTTCAAACTGTTTAAACAATCGTGCCTTAACGTTGAGATTAATCACGCTGAAGATCGATATTGTATGTTAAGTAGATTGTGCAGAATTGCAATTCGAATAATTTATAGAAATATTTTGCAGAACGTATCTTATTAACCACTATAGTTCGAAAACGGTAGGCAAAATATATTTTGAAAACTTATAAAATGTACTTCACTTTGCATTTTTGTCATAGTGCCGTAAAATGTATTAATACTACTGTGGAAATATGGCTTAAACGATGGACCCTCCGATGTTTTAATAGTGGCGGATCCAGTCAGTGAAAAAAAAGCATTTAATTAATATCAGTAAACTGTATAAAGGTAAGCATTAACTTAATAAACCAATGAAAAAAATAGACCAATATGAGCAAGCAACAGTTAGGTAAATAAAAACGTAATAAACTGCTGAGAAAACACATATAATAATACAATTTACCATAATTTTCATCTCGTGCCCCCACCTTAAGAAGATTCTAACTCCGTCCATGTGCCTTGACAACAATTGTCATTGCATGGTTGTAGGATACATCGTGAACCCATATAAACTTAATACCATAAACTATCGTTTTGACGATGACTAATATTCCAGTATTAGTTACCAGAAAGTTATAAATTATAAATTTTTGAAAAAAATCCACTTTTGACCAATTCCTCTGTGTTTACCCGGTAAAAAATGATCCAATGAGGATGTATAAACATTCTCTACAACTTTCAGGTAGACGTCATTACCATTCCTTCATTACCTTTCATTATATAAGCAAAAAACAAAAGAAATTCATATTTTTGCGGGTTTTTAATACATATTTAAATTGTTTACTTCTACGAGTTTACTGTTAAAATCTTAGCAATAATTATCAAATTGTTACTGAGGTGATGGTATACGCGAATTGCTGTTGAATTTTGTGTCCGAAAATGAGTTAAATTTTGCTTTATAAACTGGTGTAAACCACGTAAGCAAATATTCGCCAATACTTGCTTTTTCAAGCATCAAGGAGATTAAATGAAGCAATCACTTTTCAAACATCACACTTCTAATTAACAAATCCGGAAAAACAATAATGTGAAACAATCCTTTCTCCCCAAAAAATAAAATTCAAAAATTTCCGGTCTATGGTAAATTCAATTACATTCCACACGACAATAGATGAACGAGAGGCACAGAAATAAAAGAGAGCTGTTCTCGATTGCAAATTAAATGGATACCATGGCAATAGTCAACGTCCGGTATCGACACCTACCCGGATTTTATCAGGAGAAAAATATTTCATACCACTGATTACAAATAAAGGAAATATACTGTTGAGCGAGCTCAAATGCAATATTTTAAATGCTAATTAAAATCGAATAATTGTTTTTTAATTCCACTAATTAAAATAATAATTGAAATGAAAACTGAGTTCGAACTAGTCGTAACAATAAAAGCAATGAATACGTCACGACTTCCAGGATTTTTCTCTATTTGAGCGAGGATAATTTATATAAGAATCCACGGCTGTAATACTCGATCACCCCCTCTTCACCATCTTGCACCTGAGATAGGACGGCCTCCAAACCTGTGTTGCTGGCGTCGGTGTCTAAAATGAACTTGCCGGACTGTGTAGGAGAGGCTAGGATTGCGCTGGAACATAGTGCTGCCTTCAGTCGTCTGAATGATGTTTCACAATCCTGATTCCAACGGAAGGCCTCTTTCTCAGTGGTCTGCCGATGTAGAGGGGCGGCGATGGTGGCAAATCCCTCAACAAAACGCCGGTAGTATGAACAGAGGCCCAAAAAGCTTCGGAGTTCATGCTTGTCTCTTGGGACTGGCCAATCACGGATGGCTGCTATCTTGTCTTCGTTGGTGCGGATTCCTGACTCGGACACGACGTGGTCCAAAAACTCTACTTATTTTTGGAACAAGGAGCACTTCTTCGGGTTGAGTCGCAGGTTGGCATTATTAATTCTGGAGAATACTTCGCCCAGGTTTTTCAGATGGTCGTCGAATGTCTGACCCATGACTAGAATGTCGTCGAGGTATACTAAGCACGTCCTCCATGTTAACCCGCTCAGTACATACTCCATTAGCCTCTCAAATGTAGCGGGTGCATTACATAACCCAAAGGGCATGACCGTGAACTGAAACAGCCCTTTACTGGTGGAGAACGCTGTCTTCGCTCTGTCGTTTGCGTGTAGACCAACCTGCCAATATCCACTTTTTAGGTCTAATGTGGAGAACCAACGGGAGCCTGCTAGTATGGTCAAAGTGTCATCGATTCGGTGGAGCTGTCTTTCTTCGTGACGTCATTCAGCTTTCTGTAATCCACACAAAATCGGGTGGTTCCATCCTTCTTTTTAACTAGCACGATGGGACCAGACCATTGGCTGATGGATGGCTCAATAACTCCATTTTGTAACATGGACTCGATGTTTTCCTCGACTGCCTGTTGTTGGCCCAATGGTAGTCGTCTAGGTGGTATTCTGATGGGTTGAGCCTTTCCGGTATCTATTCGATGCTGGATAATGTTGGTGCGACCGGTGGTTTCATCTTGACTGTTAAAAATTTGCCAGTGCTTTGTGATAAATTGCTTGGCTTTCTTCTGGTTCTCTGGTGTCAGGTGTGTCAAATGGTCAGCAAACTATTGTAGGAACTCTTTACTGAGTCCTGTTTCCTTCACCGACGTCTGGTACTCTTCTTCGCAATTGATGATGATCTCTACTGGCTCGAAACAAGCTATCTCTTGACCATTGGCAATTCTGATGTCGTTGTTGGGCAAATTCAGGACTCTGATTAGTATATCTCGTCCGGTTTTAACTATAGCCCGTCCAACTAAGTAGTCATGAGCTGAGTGTATGGGCTCCACCATTCCAACGCAGCTCCCAGGATTACTGTCTAGCTGCCCATGAATAATCTGTTCCGTTCGACCGGGAATTCTAGCTGAAGACTTTGCCACAATTTTTATGGAGGTGACTGAACTGTTGACGGACCGTGTCAATACAAATTCCTCATTTAGGAACCGAAGAACATCATATCTCGGGTCGAACATAAATCCATGCTGGCTAATTAGGTCCATTCCCAGTATAAAATCGTCCTCAATATTCGCTACCAGGACCCTATGCCGGATCATGTTGTCCCCTATCTGTAGCACGACATCTGCCTCACCCTGTATTGACATGGACTCGCCGGTGACTGTTCTGAGCTGGATGTAATTGGTAACTGCCCGAATTTCTGATGCTCTCAAAACCCTGGACTTGGCAATAGACGCAGCAGCGCAGGTATCGATGCTGATGGTAACTGCTCGCCCATTGATGGTGCCTCTGATGACTAGGCTGCCGCTATTTCGGCAAAATCCCCGGATGGATAATGTTTTGGGAGTCAGTCAGCATTCGCCCCCTTATGCTGACTCGCTGACGGTCGCTGGACATGTGGCTGTTCTGTTGGTTACCCCTGGTCGGTGATCGTTCCGGTAGCCTTACTCGGCAGTCACATTGGAAGTGTCCTGTACGTCCGCAGCGGTAACATGCCCCTCTGGTGCCAGTTCTTTGTGAGCGTTCTAATATTTGGTTCAGACCAGCTAGCAGCGCTTGAAATGGTGACTAATTTCCGCTTCGAACTCTTTTAAGTTTTATCCAGAATTAAGTGTTCGTAACCTAAATTAATAAACTTGAGTTAGACTTTGGTTACCATTCCGGCGTTCAAGAACTGAACCTAATTTGTCAAAATCTGTCTGCTATTATTCTGGAATACTGGATTAACGTGCTGTAGGTTTTTCATGACTATTGGTTGTTGTCAGTGCATCAAACATAGCTACCATTTAAGGTGAGTGGTTTCACAAGAGAGCCTTTACCAACCCCTGAATCTTAGTTTGCTTTTATTATTATTTTTAAAAATTCTCAAATTCTTTTCTACTTTGTGTTGTACAGGGTTCACATAGTATTATGAATTTCATTTTGTACTTTTTCTTCGACACCTTCTACATTGTCTTCAATATTGTTAACTTTCAACTCAGCATTATTAATAGAATATTTTACTATTTGATTTCCCTTTTTGCCTCGTCAACTTCCGATTGTATTTCCGTTATCATATTATCAACTAGTTTATTTGTATTTTCAATTAGCAGCACCATTTGCTGGAATTGTTCTTGAAATTTCATTTATCGTTCTTGTACTTTTTGCCTTTTCTAGTGTATATTACTGGTACTGCTGTTTTTCATTTTTATGTTTTTTATATCAAATAATTTGATAGCTGTTCTTGATTTCTTTGTTAGTCACGTTCTTTTTGTCTTTTTCCATATAATAATTTACTAATTGTTCTTCTTGTATTTTCATTGATTCTTCTAAACTGGCAGTAAGCTTATTGGAAATCTCTTCACTTTGTTTGTCCATTTCTTCGGCTATTGTCTTTATCATTAGTTGAACAACAGTTACCAAATTCCTGACTCTAGTTTATTAAGGATTACTGTGGATTTTAAATACACTCCTGTTTTTTCAATTAATGCAAAAACTTTATTCAATGACGAATGGAATACCAAAATCAAACCATAACCGGCGTTACCTCTGTTTGAGTCTGGACGTTATAGTTTTATTCTAATGAGAGTTGTTAGGCAGTAGGTACATTAAATCAGCGGTTCATTATTAAGACTGTGAAATGTTTTGATGTTTTATATACAACCTTTTTTCTCAAGTTTGGTCTTCTTAACTCACAAGTAATAAAAAAATATAGAAGATGCCACAAATTAAGCTTCAGAAAATAAAAAAAATATTTACCTAACTGACTTTTTTTAGCCGAATGCGCTGTAACCGATTATTCAGATTGGAGCGAGTGCTCAGTATCATGCGGTAAAGGTCTTCGAATGAGAACCCGAGAATATAGGTTACCAGAGAAAGCAAAAATGTTTGGCTGCAATAGACAGTTAGTCTCCAAAGAAATGTGTGTTGCAGCAGTTGCTGAATGCGATGGGTAAGTATAGAAACGTCAAGAACACCAGACGTAAACACATAAGATTTTTAGTCAACCTGGAAATCAAGACTCAGAAGAAGCAATTGAAACACTCGACAACAGCAACGGAGTTTGCGCTACTTACCCATGGAGCGCTTGGTCCTCGTGCTCAGCCACTTGTGGTGACGGTTATAAAATGAGAACCCGAAGATTTATAGATAGAATGGGAAGGAAAAAATGTCCTCATATCTCAATCAGTAAGAAACATGCAAAGTATAAAAGGTTTTTTAATGTACAGTGTTACTTTTTCAGTGGAGAAAGAATCATGTTCTTCGCCTCCTTGTCGGCCAGATCAAATCGAAGTCGCCGATCCTCAGTGCCCAACAACAGAATGGAGCGACTGGAGCCCGTGCAGTGCTTCATGTGGAAAAGGGATTAAATTAAGAACGAGATTACTATTGGTAGAACCAGAAAAACAACAATCGTGCAGTACCAAAGTAGAGCTCATCCAGCAATATCCTTGTGAAGACGTTCCTACTTGCGAAATTGACATGAATATTGCGAAAGGTAAAAATATGTGTTGTTAAGGACAAAAGTTTATTACTCTTTGTTCTAGTCGTTTGCATGCAGGATAGTGATCCCGGGCCGTGCCAAGGCTATTTTAATAGGTGGTTCTTTGATGCTACTCAACTGACTTGCAAACCATTCATTTTCGGTGGGTGTAGAGGAAACAGAAATAATTTCTTAACACCTGAAGAATGTAGGCAAGCTTGTCAAATTGTTATTGGTAAGTTGTATTCCAACTAATATTGATACTAAAATTTTGACCTTGTAAAAGTATACATTGTGTGTATTAATTGTAGCCAACCATCTATAGAAGCACATTCTTGGATGTACCAATTCCAGACTCTCGACTGCTTTCCACTATTGACTGATCTCTCGTTAACGTCCTCTCGTTTCAAGCTGTCATTATGTTAGTAACGGTGATTCCCAGTATTTTCGTTTGCATTTTCAGCTGATCTGGTTCTGCGAACAACATCAGAGGATGAAACAGTGATGAAGACAATATTGCTTTAGCTCAACACTGGGTTGCCACTGGCTGATATAAATATGTATTTACAATAAGACGATTCGTTCTAATTTGTATAGCTGGCATAATAAACTAATGCGCCTATAATGTTCTTCTATATAAGTATGATCTCAGAATTCTTAATTTCGGATATAGTTATTGCTAGGAGGTCCTCCTAACCAACGTTTAGAACCTTTCTACAGCAGTGTAAGGTTTTAGTATGGTAATGTTTTATCTTAAAATTTTACAAAATTTGAGTCTTTTATTTTAATGTCTCCATGTTAATCGTTTATTTTCGTTATTGTTACTTTCCCTTTGAATTTCGTTATCTCATGTTGTTATTATTTTCTATATATGCCTTCTATATATGCCCTTAGGTCTCATCGTATTTTCTTTTTACAATAAGCGGTTAATGTATTTCTACTCAATAGAGTCATAGTAGCAACTTTTCTCTAATTTTTCATGAGTTGCGGGGTTTTGTAACAAATCTTTTTATAATTTTATGTCATTAATTATTTTGTGGGTATGGATCGTTTATGTCTTTGGCGTTTAGTGATAGTTTGTTTTTTCTTTAGCTCTGTTTAATATTTTTTAGTCAGTTCAAGCATTTAATTTGTTGGAAACTTGTTTCTAGTTAGGAGTTTCTGGAACTTGAATTTATTTCTATGCGTATTTGAACCATGTATCGATTTTAAAAAAATACATTTTCCCTTTCTAAGGATGCCTTTGACGTTGACCTTGACCATGAACTTAACGGTCTATCAAGGTCAATTACAGATTTACAAATGAAATGTTTTATTCCCGATTCGGAAAGACCGGAAAATTTTACATCCATAATGACCTTGACCCTGACCTTGATCATGACATTGACCACGACAAAGGTCAAATGGAGTCTTACACACGGGACCTCCCGGTTTTCATCCTGGATTTAAGGGACCGCATTATTGGATGTCCACTTTCACTGCCTCTTATTATTTCATAAGAAAGATTAATTTCCCGGTCCTGATAAAGTTTTTTGATATCTTGCTAGGATTTTTTGGTCTCTTATTGACAGGACCTGCTGTTGGTAACGAAGAAATATTTTAAATATTGAACTTTCTTTTTAATAGAACTAAATAAATAACTTGAAAAAAATACCGACTTCACTGAATACTAACAATAATGACACCAAAATGCAAAAATTAATTCAATTGGATATTTAAAACGAAATGTATTATATGTTCTATAAAACTGTGTTTGAAGTTGGTGCCAAGCCAAAGAAATGCATATATTATACATAGGAATATAAACAGCTCTATAAAATAAACAATTTCTGTTATTAGTTAATAAAGCTATTTATGCGCCATTTTATTTACATGACACCAATACATTTCGTTTTAAATATCTAATTGAATTATTGTTTATTTTGGTGTGATTATTGTTAGTATGCATTCAAGTCGGTAGTTTTTTAAGCTATTTATTTCTTGCCTTTTTGTGATATAATGACGTAACTGGATGCATTTTTCAATTCTTACAGACATTGATTTATAGGCAGAATAGGAACACTTTACTATTAGATAAAATTCATATTTTTTGACGAATGTCTTATAAAAATGAAACACTTACATGTGAAGGTTTTATTGTAGGTAGCGGACCACGCAAATTATTCTATGAAAACTTGAAAAATATATTTTTATTTTAGGTGGATACATATATATAAATAATCGGACATTTGCTATGTAAACAAATGTTTCGACGATGAAATGAATCAGTTTAGTTTCGATTCTCATTTATTAAGATACTCTTTATAATAATTCCACTTCATAATATACTTCAACTTCTGTCTTATGCTTATGGACACATTATTTATTTTGTTTCCACAATTTTGTGAACCACCCTATATAACTATAACACTTTATATTTCAACCATTCTGTATATGCAACTGCCTATGGGCCACCCTATTAACACTTTTTTTTAATGTTTGTTAACAACCTACTATAACTTTACTTCTATTCCGCCTTACATTTCAACTATCGTAGGCATACAACATCTTGTAGGGTACCTAATAAATCATTTGTTTTTCTAAAACAAATTTAATCATCCTGTATATCTAAAATTATTCTCCACGCAATATTACAACAAATAAAACATTTTTAATTCAACCTACATAACTAAAATTATACTACAGCATATCGGTCAACCTGCCTGTATATACATCTGCCAATTGCCACCCAATGTAACATTTGTTGAACAACCCTGTTTAACTACAATTCCACTCTATCCTATACTCCAAGCATCCTGTATTTGTAACTGCTAAGGGGCTACCCTACAAATCTTTTACCATTTTTAAACCATCCTGTATAACACTCAGCCCTATCTTTTAACTAACATATGTAATCAACTGCTTGTGGGGTTCCCGAAATATTTTTTCTAGTATAACTATAACAATAAAACACCCAATGAAACATTTAGTTTCTAACAGTTTCTTAACCATCCTTTATAATTATAATTCTACAACGCCTTATATTTGAACGAATTTATATAAGCATATAAAACTGTTAAGCTTATGGGCTACATTTTTTTAACCTTCTTGTGTAATGATAACAACAAACTTGTATAACAATAACGATAGTAATGGCATGAAATGATAACGGTACATAGAACTCACGTTTTTGAGTGCCTCAAATTAACATGCGACTCCTAAGTTTTTGCCATCTAAAAATCGGCAACTTTTTATTCTTTAAAATCGTTAATTAACTTTAATTCATACCCAGTTTCAATATTGCCAAAAGAAATGGTAGATACTTCACTATTAAGTAAAATTTGTCTTTTTAACAAACCTCGTATAAAGTTATTGACAAAAGTTACATTTGATAATTTCATTTTAGGTTTGAGAATATGCAATTTTTTATGAAGAATAACTTATTTTCTAAATAATATGTAATGTATGTATGTAATACGTTTTCTATACTATTCTAACTTAAGTGCACACTATATATATGTTGAAAAATTAAAAACATACATCTAGAAAGCGGTCAGTTAACGAATATTCTGATGAAATTCCAGTTTATTTCCAACTAATTTCTTCCTAGGAAATCTAGGATAAGTTTAATTAAAATCTTTTAATACTGCCGCATTCGCCATATATTAGGATACATTAATAAGTCGGTTACAAGATTTTTTCGATTTTTGCAAAAAAGACCATTTCATGTCATTAAAAACAATTGAAAAAAATATAAATGAAAAAAGAATGATTGAAATCGGTCCATGGTTGCCGGAGTAAGTCTAAAAAAATACAAAAAAATTGAGAACCTTCTCCTTTTCTGAAGTCAGTTAAAAATGGCATTCAGCTTCTGGTTCAATTTGTTCCTGCAATTCTTGTTCTATTAAAATATCAGACATCTGCGTTGCCTTCTAGAGCTGCATGTTGTTTGTTGTGCCTTATTTCGGCGGCAACAAAAGTCTGTTTTGACTTGGAAAGAGTTGAACATGCTATGTTTTCTAGAGGTAATATCATTGGCGAATAAACTATACTAGCACAGTAAATATGAATGCAAACCCTTAAAAGTGAATAAAATTATGACGTTATATGTTAAGAAGATTTTACATTTGAATTGAGCTGGTAACAATCTATATGTTTCATGTAAAAGTATTCGAAAATCTTTTATGTTTTATTTGTTATTCATTTGTACGAGTACTGATTTTATTGAGGGTTGCAGAACTTGTTACACCTTCTCCGTAATGTTATTATTTATTACAGATATTATCTGATAACTATTTCACAGTTTTATCACAAACATAATGAAAACAAATTATCTACGTTTTAGATGCTGTTAATGGTAATATTCCTCAACCAGGCTACCCTGAAAACTCTCAGTTTAATACTTTCAATCAGGCTATAGACTGTGTGGTAAGCGATTGGTCAGAGTGGAGTCGTTGTACAGCTTCTTGTGGAGCAGGTATTAAGGAAAGATTTAGAAAAATTTTAAGAAATCCTCAACATGGTGGAAAACGATGCCCAACTAATTTATTTAAGAGGAAAAACTGTTACGGACCACCTTGTCCAATTCAATAAATATATTATATAAATTATAATTTCTTTTATATGGATAAAATATTAAGAAAAAGAATTCAGTATATATATTCCAGTTGTGTCTAACTAGACCGAGTATTGTAACCATAGATAAATTATATGTTATACCCATATTTGCATTCAGTATATTTTAAGTACTGGTACTAGCTTTTTAGTTATAACCACAATACTACTTTTTTTCGGCTAACATCTGCAATATTTTCCGACTTATTGGTATTTTACATGACGATTAAACATAATTGTTACCTGCATTGTTTAGCCACAATCTACATCCTTCAATTCCAGCTTATTCGATCAGACTACAGTGAAAAACGCCACGATAAAACAAATTGAGGAGCACGATAGATAATTTACATTTTTTCTATTTGACTAACATTCACTCTGAATTTAATCTCAATATTGTTATAACATTTTACACTACTAAAAAAGAATCCTCGAAATTTGTCATGCGTTACAGAAACTTGTATCCGTAATAAACAAATGCCGACAAAAACTAATTCCTAAACGTGAGTGATTGCTGATAAAAATTAATAGGGAGTATTCCCATTCGAGGAAAAGAAATTATACAGGTTAGAAAGACAGGATCACTACGGAAACGATTGAGAGTGACTTCAATAATATTTATAGGCCAACGTACAGCAAGAGTGGAGTTCTGTAGATGATAAAGTAGTGATATCGAAGTTTTGGTATACAAGTAATTAGTGAAATTTAGTAGTGAACTTGTTAGTAAGTAATTATGGATTTTAAACCAATTAAATTCTTAGTTATAGCATTTCAAAATAATGAAGTCAAATTAACTTTGCAATAAACTGTCTTTCACTTCGATTGTAAATAATTTATAAGACTATAGATGGAGTGTAGAGATAGTTGCTGCGGTGACGACTTGAGGAGAATGACATCAATAGGCAAACAGCTCATGACCGACAAAATATTTGTTTGTGGCAAAATTAATACGTTGTGTCAAGTGCTACCTAGTGTTTCCGTTTGTCAGAATAAATTTATTTAATAGTTATTTGCTTTGGGTATTTATGACTAAAAGACTTCCTTAAAATGTTTTCATCTTGCTGCACTTAGCAACTTAGCAGACACACAGTACACTCAGCGACAAATTAACCAGAGTGTGTATAAGGAGAGTGGTGCCAAGCCCGGATGCCACGGCCATTTTTCGCTCATTTTCCAGCAATAAGAATCAACTTTAAAATTGACAACACGACGCCCTATATGTTATGCCACTGCATAGAACCGTGCACATTTTTAAAAATCATGCAGGGTTGTCAGATTGCTTGAAGACAAAATTCCTAAAAAATCGATATATTTTACGCATTCGGCTTATTGAAAAATATCATTCAAGAGATCAGCCATTGATATTAAAAGTTGATATTAAAATTAATTACCTACAAAGTAAAAAAATAGGTCATAAACAATTTAATGTACCTACCAATTTCTTCTTAAAAAAGTAAAGTATTGATAATAGAATTATTAAAAATTGGGACAGTTAGTTTCATTTTTAAATTCCCTGACTATAATAAGTACGCAAACAATAACTCTCAAAACTTTGTAATATGCTATTTTATATTTCGTTATATGTTTATATTTGTATTTAGTGTAAGTACGAATTAATATATTATAAAAATTCAAACTGTAACGTTATTATTGCAATAAAAATAAGTCATTTTGCAACCGACAAACCGTACCATTTACTTTTTAATAATTTAAGGCACAGTGAGTAAGTTGTAAAGAACGTGTTTTTAACTTAAAAACGTAGGAAATCAAAGATATATTTTTATTAAACTATACCTAAATATATACTTCTTTAAATACATTTTATCTAATGGCATTCCAAATAAGCGCATAAATGAATGAAACTATAGGGTGGTAAAATATTATAGTCTATGTACATACTTCATTAGCCTCTCAAATCTAGCAGGAGCATTACTTACATACCCAAAGGACATGACCGTGAACTGAAACAGCCCTTTACTGGTGGAAAACGCTGTCTTCTCTTTGTCGTTTTCGTATAGACCAACCTGCCGATATCCACTCTTTTGGTCT
The DNA here is from genome assembly GCA_034190945.1 of Octodonta nipae. NCBI lineage: Eukaryota > Metazoa > Arthropoda > Insecta > Coleoptera > Chrysomelidae > Octodonta > Octodonta nipae. Next base: position 26,071,441 of record CM067219.1, on the reverse strand, counting down.
AGTGTGGAAAACCAACGAGAGCCTGCTAGTGTGGTCAGAGTGTCATCAATTCGGGATAGTGAATAGCTGTCTTTCTTCGTGACGTCATTAAGCTTTCTGTAATCCACGCAAAATCGGGTAGTTCCATCCCTTTTTTAACTAGTACGACGAGAGCAGACCATGGGCTGAAGGATGGCTCAATAAATCGATGTTACATGGACTCGATGTTTTCCTCGACTGTCTGTTGTTGCCCCAATGGTAGTCGCCTAGGTGGTATTCTGATGGGCTGAGCCTTCCTGGTATCTATTCGGTGTTGGATGATATTGGTACGCTCGGTAGTTCCATCTTGACTGTTAAAAATTTGCCAGTGCTTCGTGATAAACTGCTTGGCTTTCTTCTGTTGCTCTGGTGTAAGGTGGGTCAAATGGTCAGCAAACTATTGTAGGAACTCTTTACTGGGTCCTGTATCCTTCACCGATGTCTGGTACCCTTCTTCGCAATTGATGATGGTCGCTACCAGCTCGAAACAAGCTATCTATTGACCATTGGCAATTCTGATGTCGTTGTTGGACAAATTCAGGACTTTAATTGGTATATCTCGTCCGATTTTAACTATAGCCCGTCCAACTAAGTAGTCATTTGCTGAGTGTACGGGCTCCACCATTCCAACGCAGCTCCCAGGATTTCTGTCTCGCTGCCCTTGAATAATCTGTTCCGTTCGACCGGGAATTCTGGCTGAGGATTTTGCTACAATTTTTATGGAGGTGGCTGAACTGTTGACAGGCCGTGTCAATATAAATTCCTCAATTAGAAACCGAATAACATCATATCTCGGGTAGAACATAAATCCCTGCTGGCTGATTAGGTCCATACCTAGTATGAAATCGTCCTCAATATTCGCTATCAGGACCCTATGCCGGATTATGTTTTCCCCTATCTGCAGTACTATATCTGCCCCACCCTGTATTGACATGGACTCACCGATGACTGCTTTGAGCTGGATGCCCTCAAAACTTTAGACTTGGCACTTGACACAGCGGCGCCGGTGTCGATGGTGATGGTAATTGCTCGGCCATTGATGGTGCCCCTGATGACTAAGCTGCTGCTATCTCCGCAAAATCCCCGGATGGATAATATTTTGGGGTCTGGTGGAGGGTCAGTCAGCATTCGCCCCCTTATGCTGAGTGGGTGAGGGTCCCTGGTGGTTGTTTTGTTGGTTACACCTAGTCGGTGACTGTTCAGGTAGCATCACTCTGCAGTCTCGTTAGAAGTGTCCTGTCCGTCCACACCGGTAACATGCCCCTCTGTGGTCAGTCCTTTGTGACTGTTCTAGTAGTTTATGGATTCTGGACAACACTGCCTGGAGGGATGGTTCTAGTTCTTCTCGGCTGAAGGGAACTGCTCGCACCCTCGGTTTGGACATGTTCATGGCTTCCTCTACTCCCAAGGCCCAAAGTAAAGCTTCATTACTTTTCTTGACGCCACTAACTCTTAGATTTCTTTGTACTTCCACATCTCTGATACCGTTTATTAAACTCTGTGTGACCAACAGGTCTGGGTAGGACAAGTATACTAACCGTCTAATCTCCGTTTCGAATTCTCTCCGGATTTTTGCATTTTCCACTTAGTTGTACCTGGCATTAGGCTCAAGGATTGAATGTCATATCTTTTGTCGAAATTGCCTTGCTCATCGACTGGAACACTTTCGAGGAGTTCTAAGGCCGGACCTCATAGGGAAATTACAAGAGAGGTAGATTTTTCTTGGTTATTCCATCCAATAACTGTGGCCACGGCTTCAAATTGCCGTTTATATATGGGCCAAGATGAAATGCCATCAAATGTGGGTGGTTTACTAAAGGAACCTTTGGTACTCACGGTGTGCTGGTATTTCCCTCTCTACAAAACTTGTTGTTGTAATTGCACTTCACTTTGAATTGTGTTTTTAATGGAACTGATTTCAAATTTCACCTGGCTCTGAATAGAATCGATGTCAACTACTTTGATTTCAAGAGCGTCCACATTACTTTTTAGGATCTTTAATTTGAGGAATTGGAATATTAATAACAGTTCCTTCACAAATAAATGTTAAAATTATAAGACTATTAGGAGAAATTTAATAGTATAATTTTTTCAAAACTTAAATGTTCACACACAGGGAATCCGCTGACACTTAACGGAGGTTAATATTAAAGGTTTGAGAATAAAACAAGCGTGAATCGTTATAATCATATACGTACCATGCAAGTGATGGGTGATTCGAGCGATCATTGGATTATTAATATTGTTACGAAATTTACCAAAGCCGACCCTGTTTCAATTCAGTACGACACCGATCGTTTGGAGAACTTAACAAAATCCGAACAATTTTCGTAAAAAATATTTATGGCGAATGATTCCCATACAACTGCAACGAGTTTTTTGAACATGTAAATCGTCCTCTCAGACAGTCTCGCTTCTTATCATCGCTTTACGTATTTCTAATACGACCGTGCATACGTAGTATTATTAGAAAATTATTTCATTAATAACATTCAGAAGAAAAGGGTTTAGGGTAAATAATAGTCCATTAAATTTTAATAAAAAAATCTTAACAACTTATTAAGTAAAACCTATTGAAATTAAACCAATAATGTAAATTTTACATAAATATAAATTAAAATACGAACATTTGCACCCTGCTTACTGCAGAATAACTCAAAAGACGCCTTTCTACAACAACTTTTTATATTTCAAAATACATGTTTTGTGATAATTCCGCATTTATTTGTGTGACTACCAACGAATTTGTGTTAATCTTTTGAAATTTCAACTTTCAAAATCATTTTTGGTTGCTTGTTGTATTTAGATGTCACACGTGTTTCTTTTCAAAGTCCTCTTTGGCTACTTTCCTCAAAGCTGCTTCCATCGATGGACCAGTTTCTTTCAACATTTTCGAGAAAAATCCTTCAGAGTCTTTGAGCAATTCGTGAGGATGACCGAATTCCACCGCTTCACCGGCATCCATCACCAACACCTTGTCCGAATCCATGATGGTGTTGAGCCGGTGGGCAATTGTCAACACTGTGCAGTCTTTGAAATTCTCTCGGATAGTTTTCTGGATCAAGGAATCAGTCCTTAAAAAAAGAGAGAAAAATTATCAATAATGACAACATGTGAAGTTATCTAAAATAAGTAAGTACAAATAAAACACTTCAAACAGAAATTCATAAAATCATGCACTTAGTATTATAGGGCAGACATGGCAAACTAACGGCTCGCGTGCCACAAATGGCACCTTGGAAAATTTTACGGCCCATTATCGATTTTCAAAATGTATTCTGAATAATGCCAAATTTCAAGATTTAGCGCCATCATGTTACAAAATAAAGATTCGATCAATTCTCACATGCATAGAATTGCTTTTTTTTTGTTTATTTCATATTTTCTGGCAATAACTAATCATCTTCAATATTTCAGAATTTCATGAAATTTGCTGAAATATCGAAATTTATTTTATATATTGATAAATTTATACTCACTGATAAAGAAATCGGAACACCCAGAAAATGTTCAAATTTTGGTAAAACATAATATAATAAGGAGTAAATAATTTATATTTGGTTAGGTTTGGTGAATGTTCATTCATGTAAACTTTTTTTTATCAAATAATATTGTAGTCATTTTTTACACTTTTTTAAATTTACAAAAATACAAACTGTTTGATGGGATCCAAAATCGTTGTTCAGCAATGTTAAAATGCCTAGAATACGTGTATCGCCAGCTAAGTGAATTTGAAAGATATCGAATTATTAATTTACGGGAGGCAAGTTTTTCATTTCGATAAATCTCTAGGGCACGAACAGATCCAACTACTGTTATGAGATATAGTCAAACGTGATTTGATAATACCCAAAATTCGAGAAGAATAGGCACCGTCGAAAGAGCACACATGAAGTTTAAGATCGAAGCCTAAGACTTATGGCCTTTAGAGACTGATTTTCGACAACTCTAATTCTGGCTGATGAGTGGTTGGGAGCACAAGGCCATATTGTAAGTATCCGAACGGTTTACTCCCCATTTTGTGCTACCTCTGACCGCTGAGCATCGACAGAACGACTACAGTGGTGCAGAGAATGTCAACAATGGAATTTGAAATGCCATCAGGTCGTCTTCTCTAATGAATCCTGATTCTGCTTGGGTGGACATGATGGCAGAAGGACTGCTTTTGCATATGGAAGTAGTCTTAGGTCGAGCCAACATGACAGCGCAACGTTAGGAGCGCAGCGGTTCTCCAAGGACATGTTAACCCATTGCAAAGGCTGCCCAGATTCCCCAATTTTTCGCCCATAGAACATGTTGGGGATATGATGAATGCTCGAAAGCTTACCCAAGCCTCACGAACTTTGGAGATTCTAAGACATCAAATAGTGGCAGCTTGGAATAGTATTCCTTAAGAAGAAATAGACCACCTTATTAAGTCAATCCCAAGAGATGTTAAGGAGTATATAGAGAACCGCGGTGGGCATACACATTATTAACAAACTTATCCATACTTTTGCTGATGACGCTTCTATAGAATTACCATATTCAACCCAATTTGAAGTTAAAACAAACCACATTATGAAATATATTAACTCCTGATTTTGTCTTTATTACTGCATTTTAATATAAGCTTGTTTAAAAAAAAAATTCTATTTTATTTTTTGTTACTTTTCATTTCTTTGTTAATAATTTTTTAAGCTATGTTTTTTCAAAATTTTTATTACCGATTAGTTATTTTTCATTCACTCTCTCCAAACCCTTTCAGTTAATACTCATACCTGGGATATATAAGAAAGTGTTGTCCGCAATCACGGACAATTTTTTCACTATTTTCTATTTTATTTTTCGTATTCATCTCAGCAAACTCTTTCATTTGATTCCCACATATAGGGGTAGATGACATATTTCTGCCCTCCATCTTGGGACGAGCGCTATATTGAATTTAGAGTGACGTCAATTTTTTTAGCAATACTTCTCATTACATTGGATACCCATATCAAAGGGATGCAAATAAAATAATTGGCCATATGCAAAATGTCAGCTTAATCGTAGGTCAGTAAGTGGTTTTTAAAATCCCTTGCAAGATTTGATTACAGATACCGGAATAGGTGAAACTATATTAAAGCTTATAATAAAAGTAAATTTTGAAATTTAATTTAGTTATAGTTTTAGTGTTTATTTCCCACTTAGAATTTCCTGGCATGCCAACGCTTGGACAAAGAAAGAACTGTCACATTTACGTTAGACGCGTGGTGAAAGAGACATAACTAAGCTTGCTTTTTATTGGTGCTCAGTCAAGTGACATCTGGCCATTGCTTGCAGCACTAGAAAAAGACAAATACTTCTACTCGTTTTCCTTTTTCGTTCATCCAGTGTTACGATTCCAGTTATACATGCGCCCATATCGCACACTATTTATCTTAAGTATTACCTATATGGATTTAGCCCGATGTTTTAACACTCAACTTGCACTGAGTTTACACAAAGTATCCACAGACTTCTCTCATGCTATTTTTTTTTTGTATTCGATTTAATGTCAACATTCAATTGATACTTAAAAATCTAATTTAATAAAATGAGTTCAAACTTAAATTTATTTGTGATAACCTGTAAATTCGATATAATGTACAATCCACTAGTAGCTTAATTTATTTTTTTTTCTTCCAAATTATTTCTACGAAATAGTAATGATTGCAATTTTATAGCTCGATAAGCTGCTATCTTTCAAAGTAATGGAGGACACATATCTTTAAAAAAGTATAAATAAATTAAAAAATCTCACGAGTTGACCAAAACTGGAATGTCAAAAAATTCTGGGAATAAATAAATAAACATTAGTTGCCTGAATTCATGACAATTTCAATAGTGAAAATGAAAGTAGTACAATTTAAAACACTGAAGCTGTCCAAATGAAATGGTTGATAGAGATTGACTTACTTTAATCAAGAAATTGGTTAAGGCAAACTGCAATAGTTTAGGAACTCCCCCGGCCTTGTTGTGGAATGTCAGAGTAATATAATGTAAACACTAGGGTAACAGTGTCAGATGAAGCCGAAGCTGACGCAGGATGAGACGCAGTGCTGTTTCAATTCGATAAATAACCGATTGACATCCGATATATACTAACTGGTTTATATCATAAACGAATAAGTAAATAAAAGAATAACGTTTGTAACAAACTAATCTGCTGCAGTGCCATGTGGTGCTATATTCATTAATCCAATCATCAACAGTTATTTCTAAAGATCATGGTGGCTTTTCATCGTTCAAATACTAATTTAACAAATAGAGATCAGACATGACCCATAATAAGCTTTTCACTTCAGGATCCAGAGAGGTAGCAAGTTTGGCTCGTCAAATTCTGAAATGTGATGCTCTATTCTTTCTTATATTGCTATAGAACATTCCCATTGAACAGGTCCCAATTATCCCTTTGTAATTTTTACACAGCTTCTTATAAGAGTATTCTAATTATGACCGAAAACAACATCATAATCTAGAGCTTGAAATATATTGCTTATTTTATATTCAGTATGAAAGTGCTCAGAGCAACATTATTTCTTCGCTGACTTTCAAGGTGACCGTCTTCACTTTACTGACCACCTTGAGCTTTCCTGACTTTCCCCGAACCAGTATAATCCAACAATCACCAACCTTGTTTCGTGTTTCTAGTTTTCTAGTATTCAACAAAGGTAATATAATTTGTTACATACAGATTAAAATTATAATATATATATATATATATATATATATATATATATATATATATATATATATATATATATATATATATATATATATATATATATATATATATATATATATATATATATATATATATATATATATATATATATATATATATATATATATATATATATTCCTATAAACCAAATCTTGGATATCTATTATATCAATTTGAACACCCCTATACTAGATTCAATGTGAAACACTTACACATGATCCACATTAGCTGTCGCCTCATCCATTACTAATACTTTATTATTCCTAACTATTGCTCTGGCTAGACACATTAACTGGCGTTGTCCAGCACTGAAATTGGAACCACCCTCACTTACTTGTACATTTAAGCTTTGTATACAAGATTTTAATTCAACCTGAAAAGACATAATACCATCGTTTAGAATTTTATAAAGCTAAATTAATTATCTGTCTCACCTTATCTAAGGCATCCCACAAAGCATCATCAGCAACTTTTCCGAAAGGATCTAAATTATATCTTATAGTATTCGAAAATAATACTGGCTCTTGAGGTATGATAGATATATTTGTTCTAAGATCATGTAAGCCAATTCTAGCTGTATCTATATCGTCTATCGCAATGGTACCATCTATGGAAGCTAATCGGAAAAGTGAAGCTATGAGAGTGGATTTACCCGCACCTGTTCGGCCTACTATGCCAACCTAAAGCCCACAGAATAGAAATAATCGTATTTCATAACACAATACTAAGTTAGTCTGAAGCTGGTAGACAATGTAACTCGTTCCTCGAAGTTCCCTTGGACTTCCACCGTCTTGAAATGATTAATCTCAACGTTTCAATAACTTTGGATCTGCTATCGTCATCAGATGAATGATGGGAAATTCAGATTATACCTCATATGAAATTTACAGAAGACCTTTTGATGAATTGATATCCGGAAACCACCATTGACAAGGCATTTGAACAACTGTAGAAACCACCTAGGCAGGAAGCAGGAACCACGACAGCAACCGTATTACTACCATACACTAAAGGCTTGTCGGAAAAACTTAGACGTATTGGACATGGATAGGGAATCAAAATAATTTTCAAGAGCAACAAGACCTTGAGGAGCATTATCACAAAAACGATGCCGGATACTCCTGCAGTACCATAGACCTGGATATACAGCATACCCTGTGAATCTGACAATCTCTACATTGGGGAGACTAAACGACCCCTTGACACCAGGGTTAAGGACCGCCACATAGCTACTCAAAGGGGAAAGTTAAGAAAGTCTGGATTAGCTAATCACGCATGGACCGAGCACCCTAACATTAACTGGGACCAGGCAAGGGTAGTTCACAAGGAGTAGCACTGGTATAAGAGAAAATTAATCGAGAGGGCAAATATAATCTCTAATGAGAATATAATCAGCGAGTCCAGCGTCCAAATTAAAAACGTTTGGAGACCTCTTCTCGAGCCACTGCCGCTACGCATCACCGGCAACCAATCGCCAGGTATGGCCACGCTGATTGGACGAGACAGGGGATGAAGCGACCCAAGGGGCATGACCAGTTAATGGTATAAATATGAGGTATAATGTGAATTTCCCGTCATTCACCTGATTACGATATCAGATCCAAAGTATTGAAACGTTGTGAGATCAATCATTTCAAGACGATGGAAGTCCAAGGAGACTTCGAGGAATGATAATAAATATTATTACCTTCTCACTTGGCTGAATTGTAATATTCAAATTCTTCAAAGCCGGATCTGCATCGGGAGCATACTTAAGGTACGTATTTTTGAAAACAATTTTACCCTTATTAGGCCAGCCACTTGGAGGTTTTTCAGCTGGTAAAGATTCGAACGGTCCTTCTCTTTCCAACTTGCTGTACTGCAATATTCTTTCAACGCTGGTCATATTACTGGCCACATCTGCCGTAGCTCTAGGACCCAGTTGAAGCATACCGGTCAGTACCATGGCTTGGGAAATGACCAGGCCAACGTTTGCACTCAGAGTACTCTCTAAATGAAAGAAAAGTTGTAGCGTATTGGACGTTGTTGTTATTTGCTTACCTTACCATCCCGAAATACCATAAACTGATAAGTAACGCAAGATAAAAATATTACACTGATTATGTCCAAGTAGAAACCAAAAGTTTCGCTGGCTGCTAACATCAGGTACCAGGTGCTCGTATGTTGATCTTGAAGATTATCAAATTCTTCTATTATCATCTGTTCAGCGTGAGAAGCTCGAATTGTTGAAAGTCCATAGAGGGACGCTGATATGTGAGAAAACACTGGAGCTCTAGCTGAAAGAAAATATTTCAATAGAGTTACTAACGAATGAGAATATGAATGTAACTTACTAACACCCTCAAGTCGTTTAATGTCTTGGGCCGAACCAAGATAAATTACTTCGCAAACGTAAAAGATAAATCCCAAAAATACGGCAGGCAGAATCATCCATGGTGAAACCAAGAACACCAGCATGAGGATCCCACCCATAACTAGAAATACCTGGAGAGCTTCCGTTGTTGCACGCGGTAAGGTTTCGTCCATTGTGCCCATATCTTTTGAAAATCTGTTGAGTATTCTTCCTGTAAATATTATTAACTATCGGTATATTTATATTTTGATTTCAGAGGCATAAAAGTTGGAAACTAGAAGTCCTGAGATTTAAGTTAATATAAATATTTTTCAAGTGACAAAAAATCATCTATTTTACATAATTTCAATATCATAAAGGTTAAACGAAGAAAATGCCTTAAATAATTGCAGGATGTGCTTTTGAGTAAATACACGTTTCATAGCCAACTTTTACTTGTTTTTGGTTTTATTAACATACAGTTATACAACTAATAAGTGGGAATAACAAAATATTTCATAAACACAGATAATCAGTGCAGAGATTGTTGCAACAAAAATGTTGTATACACAGATTGTCATGTGACGTCATAAGTTCTGACTTCTGTTATAAATGTTCTGAGGGTGCAAAACCAACCTTTACCGCGAAAATAATTTTTATTTATTTCCACACCAAAAAATCACAATTAATAACACCTCTAATACTGAAATCATCTTTCGAAGTTACCCTGTTCATCCAGTGAAAGAAATTCTAACGTTGGACTAAAAATGTAGACTTTTCTCGAATATTCCAACCGTTAATTTCGGTTACTGGTTCAAATTTGCCACTAACCTTTGTCGGCTTTCTTATAGAATTTGGGTCTCCTTTCTATTTCGGTTTTTCCTGGATCTTGTTCAACTTTTCGTCCAAAATATCTGAAATCCGTTTGAAAATTGTCTCACTTCCATCGTAATTAATTTCTACAAATACCACCTGCAATCACCACTGGTGCAGATTTTACACCGAAAATAAATCCACACACAAAAATCTACAATTATTAACATACTAATTTTCTTAGACTAAACGAGATGCGTCAAACGTAGCTGAGCTCTCGAAGACTTCCCGTTAATACTGGAAATTAAGTTCCCTCCTTTTTATATCTGCCAGCGCACAAACTAGAAATTTTTGCTAATCGTTTGTTTGTCCGTTTTTATTACGGTGATTAATGTTGAGAGAATTCCTTCTCGTAGTAAAAATTAAACGTTGTAACAATATTCTGGAGTATTGTTGTATTTTCTAGATTTGTTGTTTTGAGTTTGGCAAATGTGGGGAAATGACAAGAAAGCACCTAAAATGTTGTTTTTTAAGAAAATGGACCAATTATGCACCACTAGCAAAATAGAAGACATTTTGGAGCATAGAATTTACTAGCAATTTCGTAGAATTAAAATATTAAAATAATAAAAACTTGCAAAATTATGGATTTCTTTCTGTTTTTGATTATATTATGAAAAGTGATGTAAGGATATTAGGGCCTTCAAAGTATTTCTTAATGAGCTTAAGTCCTGATTGGATCATTTGACCGAGAAGAGTCGGAAAAATATGCTTATTAGATTTTTTCAATAATTCATAACAGTCTGGTAACCGACCCGAAAATATTAATCTTCGTCAAAATAATGGTGTATGATGTTAAGCATGTAGATATTTTCCTAAGAGCGTAGGAGGCGATAGCCCTAGCCCGAAGGATCCTCCGTCTGTTTTTTTGTTGACAATCATAATTATTGTTTCGTAAACGATAGTTGTGGCATATTTTGTCAATGTTTAAGCACTTTTGGGAAATGACACCACAATTCACGAAATTACTATATATTTCCAAACGTTTCGGGGTCTAGATCAGACCCAGTTGTCAATTGCAAAGAAACTATGAAAAAAGGCGGAATTCTAAAATAAAAAATGACACAATGTTTGACAATATTATTTGATTTAAAACGGAATTATTTACCTTTGAAATTTCCTAACAGACGATTGATCATATTTTCCAGCAGCATATAATTCCTGATGTAAAGTTTATTTGGGCTCAAAATGGATACTGTTTTTCGGCTAAAATTATCCGATTAAGATGTACAAACACTCATGTTGGAGATTTTCGGATTCTGAACAACTTTTTTATGATCGCGTCAATATGTACTTTACAATATAAAATAATTTTCTTCCCCAAGTTTTCTGTTAAGATTATGTCACTTATAGGTTCTAAACTATTAGGTAAGTCGTGTTAAATTTTATGTACACTTAAAAATCTGTACTCTCTGTTTTATTAATTATTCCGGCACAAATATCCCCATGTCATAAGGTTTTATCAAATTTCTTTCTATATAGTTTCGATATTAAATGGATTAAATTATCTACTTTTTACTTACCAGAAGGATTTGTATCAAAAAACCTCATAGGCGCCTGTAATACATTATTAAACATTTTGTTGTGCAATGTTTTAGAAGCTTTCATGAAAATCATATAGCAAACATTCCTGCTCAGTGGTGTTAGTATCACAGCAGCTGCAATGAATATGCTATAAATTATTATGTACCATTCTTTTGGAGGTATTTGGGACTCTGGTGATCCTGAAATTGTGACATCCTGAAATAGGTCATCAGTAGAGTTAATCGCTAGCGTATCACTCAGAGTCACGTTTCCAGCTGGGAACGTGGAATTTATTATTTCATTCAGACCCTTTTCGTTAAGCAAGGACTGTAACTGTGAAGCCGATTCGTAACGTATATCTTCCATGTTCGTCCTAAATGAAAGAAAATATTATTTTTCAAAAATTTGTATCATGTAACTTACCAATATGTTACCCAAAAATCTGCTGCATTTGAAGCCATTTGAGCTACAATCAGAAACAGACTGGCGAAAATAAGCAAACCTATTCCAGCACCATTTCGGTAATATTCTGTGTAAGTTGAAGCTGGAATAACTCCCTTTTCTATGAGTTCTTGTGTTTCTGGTGGTTCTTCATATTCACTAAGTATCGAACTCTGTCAAAATATTTGAATTATAAAGTGAGTAATTTTGTATGGAATAATGGCCAACTTGCCTACATCGTACTGGTGTATAAATCATACCACTATGGACCTTAGATCGACACAGAACAGTTCGAAAAACTGAAGGAGCTGACGAAACGTACTCCCTCACGTCACGCAACCACTTAACTCCGAAAATCGAAACTCCAAAGAATTTCCCTAATTGACCTTTCTGGTTTCTCAGGTTTACCCTTGAACGGGTTCACGTACTCTTGAGCTCACTGCTCACTGTACTGTTGGCTGTCGGTGTCGTAAAAGTTTGCCCATAGAGTTTACCACCGCTCTCAAGCAACCTGACTCTTAGAAGAGATCCTCCTGGGGTTCGCAATGGTCCCTATGGGCTTGGCACCCTCTATGAGCTATGGCTTAGTTGAAGTATGACTTAAACACACCGCACTCGACCTTGGGATAAGCAGATTTATTGAATATGGTGCAATATATAATTGGCTATTATTACTCTGTGAATGATACTTTGAACTTGTTGTTGATATTATTTTGCAGGCTTCTTTTGTTCTTCTTTTGTAGAAAAAATACCAAGTGTTTCATAACGACCTTATGTAAATATTATGTGAGCGATGTTGTTAAACTTATGTGGCCACCAAAAATTTAGGAGATATTTTCCCTACTTGAGAATATAGAATAGTGATGATTTTTTTGCCAGCTCACAACACACACAAGAGAAAAGCTATTTTTCAAGTACCTAAATGATAATTTTAACAACGAAAATTTGGTTAAGACATCACCCCTGGAATTCAATCAAACCAACATCTCACGTTTTATGATTAAAATCAGTTAACTGGTGGTATACTACAAAACAGGGGTCGCCAACTAATGTCCATTTTCATACCTTGGAAACTGCAAACTCCGATCAATGAAACAGCTGTAACAGTTTGTTCCGTAAAAACCTTTACTTACAGAGAGTCAGAATAAGACAAGTATGTTTTTCCTGGGTACTATGCCAAAGAGAAGAGGAAATCCATGACATAATGAATGACACACACAAAACATCAATAGTTAGCACTATTCGTGAAAATTCACTGAATATGGTCAGTTTTGACTTTGAGGTGTTCAGCCTCCCTGGTAGTTTTTATCAGTGCTTGTTTCTGTTTTGGATAGTTGTTAGATAATTTATTCAGGTATTTGTCAAAAAATAAATATTCAATCTTTCTCCAGTGGAACTGTGTACTGGAATTTGTCGAGTTGAGAAACATTAAGGGTCATATAAGATACCCCTTTCCATGTCTCCAAACCACAAAATATCATCTACATAGTGAAGCCAATAAGTATGTCTCTTGACCATTCTCTGCACAGCCTGTTGTTTGAATTTCTCCATCAAAAGGCTGCCTATCATTTATTTAGCTACTCCATATATTTGTTCGTAAAAGAAATTCCATTCAAAGCATGTATGTATGTAAAACAGTGTTCATGGAATTTCTGCCAAATCACTTCCAGAGCTTCATTCACAGAAACTTCCGTAAAAAAACATCACATCAAAAGTTACCAAAACCAACCAAAATCTTTTTTTACCTACACGAGGTTGAAGAAGGGTGGTCACTGTCACTAACAAGGGAAGATCACTTACCCCAGCTATAAACGAAATATTAGGAGACAGACATTCTAACAGACAGCGGACCATTTTTGTGAAGAGTAGTTACTTGATAAAAAAAAGTATATGTTTTGTCTGTCTATTTTACTTATGCATTTTAACTTCAGTCTAGGTATAAACTATATCCAACTCGCTATAAAAATCGGTAAAATAACAAAATCTTCATACCTTTGTCGATTAACGGATTTTAGTTGTTTGTTTTAATATTCAACTTTTTATCGCAACTAATAAAAATCTTGACTGAACATTAAATCATTGTATCATATTGGTTAAGTTAATAACAAATAAAAACGTTTTAATAATTCACAAAAAGTCATGCGAAGGAAATAATTATCAGGCAAAATTTCTTCAGTTTTAAATGTTACTTAACGTATCTAACATTATTGTTTGCAACACCATTTGACTATTTGAATTTTTTCAGCAACTGTGTATACATCCATTTAAGAATCTTTTTTTTAAATTGAATGATTTAAGATTAATCTGAGATACTGTAAATTGATCATACTCGCTTTGATGTTTGCAGTTAAGTAATTTCGTCTTTATAACTAAAAATAAATACTTTACTGCTACAACTTCAGTTCTTTGTGTCCACAACAACAGTTTACTAAAAACCAACACGATGTAGGCATGTTTCCCCTACAACCTATTCCTATTTTATAATATTGGCAATAAAAAATCTTCCAGGTATCGGATAGAAGTAATGGGTGAACAAATAAATGATATAAAAGACAACTCTATGATATATGGAAAATAAAAAAAATATGATACCAGTAAATAAATAGAACACAATATACGATTTTACAGCTATTTTGTTCATCTCTAAGGTCGTTGGTTAAATTAAACATAATGTTTTCCTGTACTTACCACTGACTGGAAAGATGCTACTGAATGCATCCGTTCTTTTTTGACGAATTTCTCGATCTTAACTTCTTTATAGGTCTCTTCCTGTGATTCTTGACTGAAGTTCCTTAAATGATTCTCTCCTAATTCGTGGAAAGTTCCTACAGAATCGATTTTTCCCTACAGAAATGAAACAACAAATATGACCTCTTCATGCAAATCAATAAATTACTTTTTTAGAAATACCAAGAAATAATAACTCACATTATTTACAACGACAATGAGATCAGCCTTTCTAAGAAATTGCAGTTGGTGCGTAACCAATATCCTGGTCTTATTCCCCAAATATTTCATGATGCATTCATGAAAGAGATGTTTGCCAACTTGAGTATCAACAGCAGAAAGAGGATCATCCAACAGGTAGGTATCAGCTTCCGAATATACCGCTCTGGCCAAATTAATCCTAGCCCTTTGTCCACCGCTGAGGCTAACGCCACGTTCACCAACTAAAGTTTTGTCTCCATACTGGAATTGCTTAAAGTCTCTTTCCAATGCGCACACTTTAATAACTTCAAGGTACCTACGAATGAATACAGAAATAGGGTATTTGAATAGAATAAAGATATTATTTTAAATTGTTTATTATATTCTTATGTCATGTGTTTCCGATTACAATCACTTTTAAAGTTTAAATTGGAATAAACATTTTCTGTAATTACTGTGGCCAGGCGGTATCTGTGACGTATTGCATAAAACAGATTATTGAGCATCACATTTGATATTTAAATATAACCTGCAAACTATAATAAGTGAAATATTTGTGTAGCTTCAAAATATTGTTACGAAATTTACCCAAAGCCGACCCTGTTTCATTTCAGTACGACAACAATCGCTTTAAGATAAAAAATGGTTCTCGAAAAGACTCGGCAGCGGTAGGAGTGATGACTGATTTTGCGAGAATTTTCTATGCTGGTCTTATCAAGGAAGCAGCCACGATGGAGAGTTCAGTTATACCGCGACGACTAGCGTATATGGGAATGTTGTCATATTTGAATCAGCTGTTTTAATGTAAATAGAGTTCTAGAAAAGTGAAAGTGAATATTAGTTTTATAATTTTAAATTGAACCCACGGACTATATTGCAATATATTAAAACATCTTATGTTCTAAATATAATAATTAGATGCTGAAAGATGCTAAAGTAAAAATGTTGAATTACGCAAAAAAAAACTACATAAAATGTAAAATAACGTTTAGTCAATAAATACTTTTGACGGACGAATCTGTTCCTTCAAATGATCACTAAGAAAGCAACATAACCTACAATCAACACAAAATGATTTTTCTCATTTTTTTTTCTCAATGACATTTGTTTTTTCTTGTATTGAAATAAACGTGGTGATTCCTAAAAGAAAGTGTTTTAATCAGCCTTGTTTTTGAAGAAGAGAACCATAAATGCGTCTTTAATATGCAGGTAATATCGTCAAATACCCTAATTTGTAGAATATAGCACTAACTAAACTGAAGTCTATGAATACATTTTTGCACAAAAAAAGAAAAATATCATTCTAAAACAAATATAATTAATTTAATAGTTCAAGTTTCAGGAAAAAGTGTAATATGAGACAACTTGCACATTTTCATTTTTTTTATAAAATGTACCGTTGATATTGTCTTAGCAGTAAATAAATATATGTTAAGGTAATTCTTAAATTCTATTAATTTTTATGAACAAGTCATGCCTAGTTATTTATGAAAATTTTATACAGGGTTTGATTAGAAGTTGAAAGTAAGTTTTACTTAACTTTATAGTAACCTAATGTAGCTTATTACTATTTTACCTCGAGCGCTTCAACTGTTACGTACCTTGGTTTAATATATGATTTTCCAAAAAGTATATTATTCCGTACACTGGAGACAAATAGCCAAGGCTCCTGAGATGCATATGACAATTTTCCGCTAACTTCTAGGGTTCCTCTGGTGAGTGGTAGTTCTTTTAAAATTACTTGAAGTAAAGAAGATTTTCCAGAACCGACATTCCCAACAACACAGCAAAGAGTGCCTATAATGAAAAAGATGGAATATTTTCAATCTTTTTGGTTTGGTAAAAATTATGCAATCAAAACAAATTCATCGATTTAATCATTTTTCCTCAAAAGTCAAGTCATCTTTTAAAGCATATCTCATCTAACTACAACCTTATTTAAATAGCACATTGATCTTAAAGGTGTGTCTTTTAAAGATATCCTAATTCTAAAAATGTCTATTGATATCTTCTTTAAAACGTAGCGGACAGAAATCATAAAGGAAATAAGTGGCAGGAAACTTATACGGACCAATGGAATCAAAAGCTTCTTAAGAAATATATCCCTCCTCTGTGTTTCTCTTTTGTATAGATCGGTATTATTTTGAGAAAAACTAAAATCAATCTATATGGCCCAATTTCTTCACATTGGGCCATATAGAAATCTGTTTTGATGTAGGGGATCTAAAAATGGAAAAATAAGACGCTGTTGACCTAGTTTAGGTCGAAAATCGGATTTAAAAAATTTACAAATGTCTTTAAAAAATCAAAAATAGGTAATCAAACTAATTTTGATAAATGAGCCACTTCCAAACAAAATTTTTGACTGCAGCCGTTCTTGTGTCGATAAGATTCTTTAAACAGGGAAGGGATTTAGTTGTATCAGAATTAAGCCTCTCAGCAGAACTGGGGAATAGCATTACTACTTTTTAGATAATAGGATTATATTACCTGGCTTAATCTCCAAGTTAATATCCATCAGTGTATCCACAATAGAGTTTGGTACCCAACTAGCATTAAGCTTGCACAATTTAACCTTGCCCGGCTTCTCAATCTGCGGCACACCATTTGTAATGGATTTTTGCTTAGACTCGTTTTCATCCAGGAGCAAAAACTCCTCCAGTCTCTTGATTGATACTTTTGCCTCTGCATAACCAGCTAATCCACATGGATAATAAATAGCCATGTAAAGCTGTACTGTATTAAATAACTGAGCCATCGAAAAAACGATATCGCCAGTAAGTCTGTTACCCAATAGAACGAAAGTAATTAAAGTTAAATAAAGACACAGACGCTCTGTGAAAACTGTTAAGCCCAGGTAGAGACCTCTTATAAATGATGCTATAGTGATTTTATCAATTTCTACCCTGAAATTAAAATAAAAGGATCAATAGTTATTTTTATGGCCATATATTGGCATTTTAAAAACTCACTTTCTTGCTTCAGCTACAACCTTCTCGAAAGATTTTTCCCAAGCGTACATTTTGATGACTTGGATACCAGCAACTATTTCACTCATCAGTTTGACTCTGTTATCAGTTCTACGGGCTATCATTGCACGCAGTTTGCCCTGCAATAGGGCTAAACATCCTTGCAGAGGTATGGCTTCAAATGACATAGCTATCATTCCTGCGAATGCTGCAACTCCCACACTATTGTACATAACATAGAGACCTGTGGCACACTGGATAGGCATTATCCATATAAAATGCAGGAATATAGAGGCGGTATCAAATCTTTGTACATCATTTGACAGCAAATTAACCAGTTGTCCGGTTGCAGTTTGTCCAAGGGATGTTTGATTTAATTTTAGTAACTGAAAAATTTATTAAGTTGGAATTTCTAAGTTGATTAATATACTAAAGAGATATGTCAACAAACTAATTTATAGAATTATCTATTGTAGTTTTACACGGAAAGCTGGATGCATTAAACAAGTTTGTATCAACTATTAATTCCTACTAGTTGAACACATAATTACCAAATTGGAGAAGCTAGATATAAAAAAATGTAAACTGTAATAAGAAAATCTCATAAAATCGTTAGAATACAAAATGATGGGGATAATATTCAAAATGGCGTCAGACAATGAAATTGTTTGTAAATTTCTTACTAGTCGTGTCACAAAAGTGTGTTATAATATAAATTTTAATTGTTAATTGCTAATGGAATTTGATTTAGATCGTCAAATGTTTGCAATTTTGAAAAATACATTACGTATCGAAAAATTTCTATTCAGGGAGTAAACCACACCAAAAGTTCCATAGCTTCTTCAGTGTTTCAGGCAGGTTCGAGTTTTTTGTTTCCTAGTATTGTCTTGTCCACTACTTCACAAATGCGGTATATATATGCTTACAGGAAGATTCTAATATATAATAATTGTGTTTTTTATTTTCATATTTAATTATGGCCGTTACTATGTACATAGTTATAGTCATATAAGAACCGACTTCAACTGACTCAAAATGAAAACAGTTTAAAAACCATGTGCAATCAATCACTATTTTCTTATACACCTTGACTTTCAAATTTCGAAAAATATTTATGTGATATTTACTTTGACATTTAGGGACATTTGCCTTTAGTTTTCCGATTTGCTGCAAAATAGTATTTAAATTTAAATAGATAGATAGAGAAAAATGTATGGAATCACCTCTGAATCCACCTTAATATATTACAATTTATAATTTACGAAGTGTCTGCAACCATCCTGTATATACTTCTATGCATTGTCTATCATTTTCTGTAAAACTATATTTCAATTCCACAAGATATTGCATCTGCCCTGATATTTTTTAAACCGTCCTATATAGGTATAAAGTATTTTTTTTAATTAAAAGACTTTAAGAACGAACTAAATAGTTAAAAATAAATTATTTTTCAAAAAAAGATTTATATACTTAAAATCTTGATTGTTGTTTGGCACCCACTTCAAAAATATACCAGATAGATTTGTACAGAATAAGCACCTAACTCCAAACTTTTTTTCACTCAATGTCATTTGAACAGCAAAGCTGTCATCATGAAGTAAATCAAAACTGACCTTTTACAGTTTGCATTTATTACTTTGTGTGTTGGTAACAACAGTGAATATGCTATTTATTGTATAGTGTTATGTTTTGTTAATTATTTTTGACGTTTTACTTCTATTTTGTAGGCGGTTCATTTATCAAAATGTTTTATTGACGTTTTATATATCATCGAGGGCAAATTGGTAATGCTAACAAGTAGATTAAAATGAAATTTAAAGTAAAAGTGCATCAGCCGAACCTAAGTACTTCATTAATATAAATTACACATTGGTTAAGTTATAAAACTTAACCGATGTGCGTTAATTTGTTATTATTTATCATATCAGTAGGCGCGTCTAAAGACACGGACAAAATGATAATTTTGTTTAAAGATCTGTTAACATCGTATGACTCGACGACCTGACTCACTCTATATTTAATGACTAGTTTTATTGTCTCGATTTCAATCTCGGCTAATCTCGTTTGTAAGTTTACAACAGAGCTAAATTAACGCATCTTGGTTCCTAATTGTTTGTTCCTTTTTAGTACCAATTAGCCGACTAAGTCATCAAAGTGGGTTTAATTTTTCAAAATTGGTATTTTCCAGTTTCCCCTGTTACAAGAGATATTAGAGTCCGGATATGTCGTTGGTTTCACTTAGATGTAATTAAGCATCAATTTAATTGCTAAATATAATTAACCAAGTTATGTCAGTTTCATAACATGACATAGAGTTTTACGGTTTCAGGAAATTCTAGCTCTCATATAAGGCCTTTTCCTTGTGAATTCCAGGACAAAGAATCCGTAGGTTAACTAAAACCTGTCAAAGAAAACTTTCAGAGAATCAATCAGTTGAGGGGAGCGCAACTCATAAAGGTTCTCGACTAGAATAATCTCGAAAATATAGTAATATAACCTTATTATTTGTAAACTGATTATAAATAAATATTACTTGTTTAAAAGACAATTGATGGTATCAGAGTGCTGACTTCGTTTTTTAAAATCAGTTATAAAAACAAATTGCAGACGTATCTAAACTTTGGCAAACTTTAAAACATGCTGGTACTTTCTTGGGTCACTCTGACTAGCTTTAACAATAAGATTCTAAAAGCTTGAACTTGTCTAAATACAACTTAAGAGTCTGTCAAAAAATAAGTGTCCTATTTACACTATAAAGGTATAAATACTTTAATATTCTGATGACAAATTTTGTTTCGTTGGGTACCGCTGCTATTTCGGATTATTGACAGCTGTGCGACAATGGTGCAAGCTAATGAAGATAAATTTTTTATAAAAACCTTAATTTTGAGAGGATATAGGGTGAGTCAAATTGTGCTACAATTTCATACCGGGTTAAGTAAAGAAATACCGCAATAATTTTTCGAGTTTAGCCTGATTCCTTGCTCAGTCAACTTTTTAATTTCTTGAGAGTTTTGCAGACACCATTACATAGTTACTGAGCTTATAACTTTCTCTAAAGAAACGGTTTTTATGGTGTTTCACGTGTTTTTTTTTTTGACGGATATATACAACCTATCGTTTTGTGCTGTTAAAGAATTTACAATAAATCATTTTACGTCAGTAAACCTTTTCTTTAGAATATCTCTCTTAATTATAAACTTTTTTAAAAGGTTTCGGCACCTAGTTTCCTAGGTTTAACTTTAGGACCAAGTTTAAACTTGACAATTTGTGGAACGTTCTGACTAGCTCCAGGTTTGTCAAATTCGAAATACTCAGAATATTTTCCTAAGGTTATGCCTCTCGCAAACGAGCTTTACAAACTTCTTATAACTTGTCTTATAAATCAAATTATTGTCTTCTAAACGTTGTTTGTGGCATATTCTTGATTACTTTTATGTTTTTTTGGGCAATAACACCACAACCACAACTGTATAATTTAATCGTAACTGGTTACCGACAATTAAGGAAGAAATTATTAATGGTAACCTCCTTTTGAACAACTCAATATCGGGATAGTTCATAAGGTTTTTCCTAGGTTTTCCCTTATGACGTTAATGTGATCACTGAAACAATACAATTCTTTGATCGCATTTTTGGCGAATGCACTATCTAATAACAAAGTCGTACCTAGGAACGCCACTTATAAATTCTAAAGACAACTCTTTCAAATTCTTCTAATTTGAAAGCTGGTTAACTATAATTCATGATCTTTAGAATTCTTTGTGCTACCTGTATATCTAAAAACAACAAATTTTCTAATGTCAATTTTAAATGTCATAAATCAAATTTTCATTTTGCAATCTACATCAATAAATATAAAGCCATTGACAACGAAGTCAGAATAGACTTTGAAACGTTTGGTATTCCTGCAATATACGTCGTTTCATTTCTATTGTGGTGTTATTGCCCAAAAAACATAAAAGTCACCAAATTATATATATATATGTAATATCAAACATTTTTGATTCACCCCAATATGATGACAGCTTAACTGTTGAAACAGCGGCGTTGAGTGTAAGGATTTGGTGCTGGGATACAAAATTGTGTGTTTATACATCTGTGACACAACACAGGTTCTACAACTCTTTCAGTTTATGTATTAAAAATAGAAGAACTACTTTATATAATAATTACTAAGCACAGTCCATGGTATAATTTTTGATTAAACCAAAAGAAGTAAATTTCATTATTTATGTTAAAATGAACGGGCGTAAATGGGTCATCAAAATGTGTGTTTGTGATTGCTTACTTTTGGCAGTATATTTAAAAATCTAATATTCGCATTCGTATTCGCGAATATTGGATAATAAAATTCGCATTCGTTTTAGCGAATATCGAAAATCGGACATTCGTTACATCTCTGGTCGCTACGTTATAATCGTAAATTAACCAAGCCAAAAAATAAGAGCGAATGGTCCCGAATGGTGAACCGGTCTGATCGGCCCTAAAATGGGTTTTGGGCCCCATCGTAGATCCCACTAGCTTATGTTTAATTATTCTCCATACTGTTTACTAAACTTCAACTGATTTTCATCGATATATGGTTCCTTTCAGTGTTGGGGTAGAGTTTACATATTATCAAGAGTAAGTTAGACAGCAACACTTTGGCCTCTCATATCTTAAGAACGAAGCATTTTTGAACTTCGTGCCCATCGTGAACAACACCATAATATAGATTCAGCTAATTTTACTGAAAGCCATTTTCCATAAGGATATGGCCGATTCCTTTGAAAGTCAACAAAAAATAAAAACAACATAATTTATATTTAAAAAAGAACCGACTTCAACTGGCTTAAAATAGAAACCGTTTAGAAACCGTGTGCAATTAATCACTATTTTTTTACATATATTCTGATTTAAGTTACAATTCTATTGATTATTTTAGCATATTCTAATCTCCCCCTCTCAATCTCTAATTTTTTTTTTCTGTATTATCCATATATTTTTTAAGTTTTTAATTGTTTTATTATTTGGACAACTTTCAATAAGTGTAACTCTAATTCACCCTATATTGCAACCACCGTGTATATGTTTCTGTGTATTGGTCACCCAATATAAATTATTCGTCATCATTGTCTGAATCACTCTGTACAACTATAATTCAACTGTACGATGTTGCAACCGCCCTGTATAAGTATTAATCCTCTCCACCCTATTGACTGTTTCTATATTTCTACTGATTAAATTAAACTGTATACATATAATTTTATTTCGCCCCATATGTCAAGTATAAGCAACTAGTTATGTTCCACACTACATGACATTTTTTTAAACACCCTGTATAACTATAATTCCACTCCAATATATATTTCAAACATCCGGTACATGCAACTGCTACTAACATTTTGTTAACCCACCGCCCTATAACTAAAATTTCATTACTGCATATACTTATTTATCGATTTTTGATCCACGCTGTATAATTATAGTATTATTTTACTCTCATTTCAACCACCTAGTATACGCACTACTTATGTATCCATCCAATACAATATTTTTTTAACGATCCTATATAACTTTAGTTCTATTCCACCTTATGTTTCAACCATCGTATATGCAACTGCTTATGTACCACCCAATATTACATTTACTTATAAGATTTACAGTTACAAACACCCTGTACGATATACTTTGATGGCATATCTTGCCATTTAAGCTAGATATTTATGATGCAAATTTGACATTTACATTGATGTTTACCGTTTTCTTGCAAATATTTTTATGATTTTCAGAAAGATATGTTTTACGTTATATAAAATTGTACGGAATCAAGCTGGAATATGTCTTTGTAGAATACAATTTTAAATATTCAAATTGGTTGAGAAAACAATGTAGATTCATTAAAATTCACTTAAGTCTAGGCCCTTAATTATTGTTTTTTCTGATTTTCTGGAAAACCGTAAATCTCATGTTATAGAAAATTATATGGTACCTTTCTGTAATATTCCTTAATAGAATACTGTTTAAATCATCAAAATTGCCCAAGCCTATGTCGAATAATCACTGAGCGAGCATACATAAAAAAGGTGCCGACGAATTGATAACTTCCTTCTTTTCGGAAGTCGGTTAATATATTAAAAGGTAACTTAACTAAAGGTTAATGATCGCTAATCTAAAATAAATTATAGTTCAATGATAGTTTCGAAAATATTTAATTTTATTATTTAATATGTCAATTGCAATAAAGATGAGATAACACCAGTTTTTATCTCTAAAAGAAATCAAGAACGCCAGACACTTAACCTGAAAAGTATGCAATCAAATATTTTGAATCGCAACTTAAGTAGGTAATAATATCAGTAATAAATAATAAAAATAATCGCAATTTATGTATACAATACAATATGCATTTACCTTTCTGTAAACAAGAGAGCAACAAGCAATTCTGACCCTCATTCCTATCCTTTGGCAGCCAATACAACAATGATGATAAAAAAGAATGTTCAGGAACGAGATAAAGATAACTCCAGACCCCAACAACCAACCAGTCAGTGGATCACTTTGGCCAGATGAAACGTCGAAGTATTGGATATACTGGGCGAGAACGATAGGGTGGATTGTCCTAAAAAAGATCAAAATATTGAAATAAAACACCAATAATATAAATTCTCATTTAAAACTGTGTCCGCACACCTAATTACTTAAACTGGTCGTCGCCCAGTGGTTAATTCAACAAAAATCAATGTCAAAGATTTGAAGATAATATACCTATATGGATTTGCATATTTCCAACATTTTTTTCTACTATTATACACTTTTTTGTGTACTTATTCAAAATAGTTCACTACTATTATAATTAAGTCAAAAATTATTTCACAAAGGATAACGATTTAGTTTTGTTGTCTTAGGGTTCCAGTTAAGGTAAATGTATGACGCAAAATCAAAAACCGTTCTATTCCTGAATAAAAAAGAATAAAAAATCAATCATTTAAAAATCAAGAATTTATAAAAAGCCTTGATTTGAATTAAGTGAAAAAATATGAAATAAGTTTGTAATCTAACGATGGAAACTTTAATGGCGCTAGTTCAGCTATTATGGAATACATGGGGCCAATATCCATTTTTAAGGGAAAATTTTAGTAATTTGTTCAATTTTTTTATTAATAATACTAAAGGCCGTGAATTGGCGACTAAAAAACTCAAGAAAATTGGTTGACAAACACTGGAAAATGATACCGGATTCTTTTGCATTTGCGTATTTATTTATAGATTTACGATAAAATACACTCTTTAAAATGCAAATTTATTCATTTTAGGTAAAAGTCATCGACCCTGTATTAAGGAAGCAGGAAAGATCTATAGATAAAATATACGGACAGAAAACATTATCTGCAGGTAAATTACTTACCTAAAAATAATTTAAATACATCTTCTGCTTTTATATATACATTTTTTAAACAGTATTAATAACTATCAGTATAAAATATTTCAAATGTATTTAAAAATGTTAACAGTATATCAAATAATAAATTAATATTAAATATAATATTTTATACTTTAGTTTTTCAAAAATGATTTGCTGTTATTCAGATATTTCTGAATTACGATTTCAATTTAAGAAGAAAATAATTACAATACATAAGTACTTACATATTAGTTCACCTTAAACTGCAACTTATGTTAAGATTCAGTATAATTTTATCAATTTAAATTAAACACAAAAATATAAAGAAGTGCAATACACCTGGTGTTAATTTTTGTTAAATAATACATTATTTGTTTACAATTTTCGTAAGAGTATTGAAATTGACATTTTGAAAATAATACATTGATAACTTTTACAATCTTAGTTAAATTGTAGTATACTACTTAAAATAGGAACAATATAGGTAAATTAAAAGTAAAACGTCTAATTTTAGTTGATAAACCATATTTATAATGAAATGAAAGTTTGAGACTTGCGACTACCCAATAAATAGTCATTATCATATAATATAAATTTTTGGGTGTGAGATCTTAATAGCATGATAATGTGAAATAACTTTTGGGACCGATCAAAAATTGTTAGTTTTTGTTTAATTTAGTTTATTTTTCTTGTTCGAGTTAATCCATTTTTTTCTCTGCAATCAATCTGGCGGTTCTGTTTGGCATTGACAGTGTGGACGTAAATTATGTTTTTTTTTTAATTTTATTCTATTTAATGAATGAACCATTATTGTAAATACATTTTAACATTCTGCATTAAAGGTCGTCAGTAGCTACTAAACAAAACAATAATAAAGTAAATTGGTTCAGAAACAGTAGAAAATGGTACCGAAACGTTTTTTTTTGCATATTTACATATAGATAAAACATTTGAGAAGTATAGTATATAAAAGTAGGTATGAAAGTAATTATTTAATAGGTACAAACAATTTTAATAGAATAAACTCAGTGTTTCAGTTATAAGTATGGATCTTAAATTTACTATTTGCTTTATAAGCTATTATAAACCTCGATAAGAGTTATTTATTCGAAGTTATATATTAACAACTTTCTAGACCGAACTCGGTGCTCCAAATCAGTACTGAAACAAAATTATATATAAATTTAGACGCCTTTCTCAGCCGGAACTTATGCTCATAGGTACATATACATACATCAGTATGAGCTACAATCTACCAGTATTTCATGGTGTAGTCTCTCTTATTCAACGAAGTCCTAAAATAACGGATAAACCCTTTTTTACGTAATTATGAATTCTGAAACTGGTCTAATTTTTATATATGAAACTAGACTTTTTAAATAAAATTATTCACCTGCCCTTTCAACCCCCTGAGTAATAACTGCCATTAAAATGTTTAAATTAAAAGAAAATGTGTGATACCGCGTTTCAATTGTCTATTCAGCAGTAAAGAAAATTTGGATTTTTGGGCGTAGATACTCAAGAAAATAGTAATTTTACTTTATACAAACAAATAGTCCTCTTGTCAAATACATGTCACGATTTTCTAATCTATTAGTTATCTTTTTGCAAATTTGTCAAATGTCCTGCCCATTGCCATTTCCGCCATTTTACACATATATTGGTTTTATTTCTTACCCACTCTATTCTCTTTTGGTTTTTCCTTAACATTCCGATCATCGATCTCTCCATAGACATTTGTGTAACTTGAATTTTGCGTACATAAAATTCAAATAAATTCACTACTCAACTGAACACTTCAGGAGCAGGTCGGGATTGCTTAATGCCACTAATGTAGAAATCTATAGATTTGTCCCGAACTGTCAATTACCATTTACTTTTGAAGACGCGAGATATAAGACCGACATCTAGTTTGTATATACAGCGTCCTTCCTCGGCAGCGATTATAATTTTCAATATGTTCTTTTCATTTTGTATTATAGAAAGTTAAGAAGGGATCGTAATGTCGTCAATTCATAAGTTGTAGGGAATTACGAAACCTTATATACGTCTTAGTCTGAGTCGTTTCTTCCAAGAAAAGCCGGAAACTCAGTAAAAATTGAATTTTTTCAAAAAAAAATGTCTGTTGACAGTTGATTGGTGTAAAGTACTATCCAGTGCTACTTACTGTAAGCTGGTTATAAGTTTTTATACTTCCGAGATTGATTTTTTACTACTGTTAGAGAGATCTTTAACATGCCCTGTTTCTCGAAACTTTTTCTATAATATTTGTTTGATAAATGATTTGCGTTAGGGATATTTAAAATTATATCTGTGTGCATACCTTATTCCATAAAATAGTATCGAACAGTTAGCTTATACTACACCAACTACTGTCAAATTAAAATGTAGCACTGTCATCAGTCATTTTTTTTCTGTAGAATCTAATATTCCACTGATCACATAGTGATAAGGGCCACCGGACCTCTTGCGTAAGGTTTCCCCTAATCCCTTGAAATGTTCAATTTACTCCATAAATTTGCATCAGAATATATAGTTACAGCCAAAACTAATCTTTGTAGGTTTAACACAAAAAAGCATCACACAATTATTCACGTCAATTATAAAGTCAATATTAATCTTCCACGACCAAACAAAAGCGATTTAAACTTTCCACATATCATAATTTTGCACCGCCAGCAAATGATAAATCATTGCATACCTTCGCATTTAAATTATCAATTATTATTTACGAAATCAAGAATTAATTTAATGACAATTAGAGCATATTTTGGTTTCCATAACAAAAATTTGTATAAACATAGATTTAATGGTATATAGTTAACAGATAGTCATTGCACATATATCATAAAAAACAAACATCTACAATATTTGTACTTTAGCTGATTGTCAATCGACATATTCTCCTTGAGAAAATAATAAAATCTTTTTTATCTGATTGTTTATCTGTAACGTTACCACACAATTGTGTAAAGGTGAGGCAAATGTACATTCATAACACTTGTTAAATATGATTAAGACTTATTGTATAAAAACTTTTATCAAGTAAACCATATAGTCCTCTATTAATATTGTATGACAGATTAGTAGAAAACAACAAGGTCAATGACGAAAGTACGACTGATCTAATTTTTTCTACTTGTTGAAGAGGATATCAAATTTTGAGAACTGACCTACCTTAAAATAATAACCTGAATAAATAAATATATTCCATAAACTCCGTACGATTTTCCGAAAGTCCTAAAAATGGCACTTTTTAAGCTGGGTTTCCTTTTTTTCAGTTCACGCTGCCAATTTCTGAAAAAAAATATGAGTATATTTATATAAATTTAGATGCCATTATTATTCAAAATATAGGTAATGATTACGAAACAATTCACTGACCAAGAAAAAGGAACGTTTGTAAGTCCCTAAAATGAGATGAACAAATTTTAATGCAGTATTAAAATATATATAATTACTAATTTCATTTCTTAGTTAGTTAGAGTTTTTTGTAGCTATCAATTAAAACTCTGATTGTCCAGTTCAACATTGACATTAATAAATTTAATAATTTTAAAAGAGTAAGTACAGTTCAACTGTTTTCTTCTTTCAGAATTGATTTGTACAGCTTCATGTCTTTTTTAATGCCCAATAATAATCTGCCACTTAGCTCAATATCCTCAGCAAATATGAGGTTATTGAGCCTTCCTCTTCATTTATTAAGATGCCCTTATTATCTAGTATTTGTTGAAAATTGTGTAGGCAGCGAGGTTCTATACACTGACCCGCACGATCCCTTCACATCTTCACATTAGATATATATATATATATATATATATATATATATATATATATATATATATATATCTAATGAACCCAAGGCAGGTATCAACACAACCTTCTTTAAAGTTCTCTATCCTTGGGATCTTGTTTCATTTCATCGCAAGTCTGACCTTTTATGATGTCTAAAAGCATTATATGTTTTGGTCTCTCTCTCTACTTGTAATACCTTGGTTCTCCTTCGATTATTCTCCGTTGAATACAATCTCTCCTCAAAATGTTTCCGATCGAGTTAGCTTTCCTTATTCAAATAGTTTGCATTATTGATCTATCTTCCTTTACAACCTCTTCAATTCTTATTTTACCTGACCATTTGATGTTTTCCATTTTTCTCAATAGCCACATTTCAAAACTCTCAAGGTATTTTCTTATTTTTGCCTTAAGGTTCAGGCCTCTGATCCATATAAAACCACACCAGATCTAGCAATTCCCGAATTATTTTTTTACCATCATATCAATCTTTCTTATTGTTAACATGTTCTTTACTTTGACAAATGATGTTTTGCCCATGTTCCTGATTTCTTTAGAGCAAATTCCAATGGTATTTATTATTATACTTGTTGCAGTTGTTGTTGTTCTAGCATAATCCTAACACCTTCTGTTTTTCTTACTCGCATTACCTTTGTTTTTCCAATATTTAACCTTCTTACCAGTTTCGCTAATTTTCCAGACCGTATTTTTTAACTCATTTTCTGTTTTGGTAAACTGCGTGGTTATCAGCATACGTAATATTTTTCAAATTTTCACATTAAAACCATTTATTTTGATCCCTTCGTAAAAAATGTAGCATCTTAATAAAATATGCGTATTAGAGGTATATGAAGAACATTTTTACAAATAAACAAAATAAATATAAATAATGGGTTGGGTTAAAACACCTAAATTTCAAAACTTTTGAACGGATATACACCCAGTGCGTGTTTTTATTCTTATTATAAGACTAGTTTCGTCTCAATAGCTACAAATTTGGCCTGTTCAGTATCAAAAATACACTAAAAGGTTAACGCAAACGCTTTTTTTAATGGGTGTCAAAAGTTGAAGCTTCCCTTTTTCCAAGGCGATTATTAAAAAAGTTAAGCCAGATGGTTATAGAACATGTACAACCATATCAAAAATCATATAATAAAAGTCTTCTTACATACAGAGTTAAGTCAACAATTAAACGTATTCTTACCTCTCCAAACTATCCCCCAGTGGACCTGATAAGTCACCATCAGTCGTGTTGTAAATGTCATTAATTTTTAGGCCGTTCTTGTATCCATATTTTAAGAATGGCAAAACCCAACTGAAACAAAATTATTTATTTAACAGGGGATAATAAATACAATAATTAGAGTATCTATTTACAGTAAAAAGTATCCTGATTTAAGGGTATGATTGGCAAAAATCAATGTCAAAAAACAAATAAGTTTTAATAGTATTATAGTTTCGCTACATAATACCTTCATCAAGTGATAATCACAATAAATTTTACTTATAGGTATTGCTATGTTTCTGCGAATTTTTATAGTTTTAACCATCGCAACCTAATCTCCACATTGTGAGGTTTGCCCAGTCATTTTCTCTCAAATTCATTCTGTCCATGGTTTCATCAACCTCTTCTTTTTTTGGTTTCGGTTTCCAGTCAATTATTTTCGTCGGCCATCTTTCGGGATCCATAAGTGGCATATGCCGGTACCTCCTAAGCCGCTCTGCATCTACTCTATATAGTATATTATCACCAGTTCGTTTGTAATTCTGTCTTTGATAATCATTTCGACATTTTTAGTCCTCCTTGTGTAATTTTCTTAGTTCATAAGGCATGTCTTCATAGTCTTTAGCTATGATCACTTAATTATTCATGAAATGAAGTGTTAAGATAATATTTTCGTCCTTCGAGATTCTCATGTTCGTACGAGTTCATCTCCACTGGATTAAAGCAGCATTAAAATATATCTTGAAAACTGTTGAATAGAGTCTCAGACACTAATTCCGGATAGTAAACACTATCGTCTTTTGACGATCAAGCAATACCATATTATTTTTATGTTAGATAGATCGTGCCCACTTGAAAAACAAATGCACACATAGACTAGCAATAGCATTTGTAGTCTGTGCTATGAGTTCGATCGGTATTCCATTCGGCATTGGCACTCCTTGTGAGTGATATCACTATTTCATTTGCTAAATAAATAGTGTTTCCTTCCGTAAAACTAGCCTCAGACAATGTATTCTCCTCGCGTTGTATTTCTACTGATCCATTTTCAGTCAGCACGCTTCTTATGGTAATCCGTCCAGGTACCGATATTTCTTAGATGGATCCGCACCCTGTGGTGGTTGTTTTTATCTAGCTTCTCCAATATGATTTTCAAGTTTTCTAAATCTTTAGTCATACGAAATGTTTTTCGTTTCGATTGTTGTTTATTCTTCACTCTTCCAATAAATATAAACCATACGGTCATCTCTACCTTGAGTTATCAGATTTCTTTTCCTCTATTGTTAGTGTCTCTATGTCTTCACTCCACTTCACCTTATCGCTTCTTAGTACATCATCTTGAGTCGTTTCATTAACACATCTTGCTATCGACTTACATATGTCTATATTCCCGAAGCATATGGTACACCCTTTAATTTGTTACTGAGCCGAAATTTCTTGAAGAAACTAGCTGAGTCATTGTCATACAAACTATTCGTATTTGTTCTTCCTTATACCTTGGTTCTGAGGAAAAAGTTTCTCGATTTTACTACAAAGTGATACGAGCTGCATTCTGGGCCTCTATAAACCCGCACATCATCAATTTTTCACTTCGTTACAAAGTCCTTAAAGTCATATAAAGTATATGCTCTAAGGTCTCTTATTAATGTGCATTGCACGCTCCTTTAGAAGAATATGATATAAAGTCCGATATTAAGAAATTTAAAAATAGGGTATTTACTCTAAACTAAAATATGATTCAGAAGTGTTAATATGAGATATTTACTTTATAATATGAACTTGATCAGCACACAAATGTAATGGCAATGTGATAACTGGTTACCAGAGCTGGTAACGTTGCATTTTTGTGGTGCTCTGAATTCTGATGCACGTCAAATCTCTATCTAAAATATTACAAACCCAGAATTAGATTGTTTATTAGAACGAAAAGGAAATGTTGTGCTGTTATCGTATGCTAATTGAATGTTATATTTGTTTATTTACTACAATTTTCGATTTCCTATAAAACAAGATACTCTTAACTTAACCTGGTCCCTGATTTTTACACAGAAAAATAAGTTCTATAGGTACTTCAAGGTCAAAAGAGCATTCCACTACTACACTAATCTATTTTCCTATGCGTAAACGCCACATTTTAATAAATATGTAAGCAAAAATAATTGTAAAAAATGTTTATATGTTATTTATTTTTCTCCCGTTTTGTTGAAAGCACAGAAGTTTACTTTCACGGCTACCACTTTACATATAGTAAATACGTCATTATTAATACGATAGTTTGTTTTTATTGTTTATAAATAAATGATATTTTAAAAAAATGTGTTAATATTTATAAGATTTTCTTTATCTATTTACGTGTACATTCAATTTCCATATGCGAAGAAATTCCTTCAAACAATTTATTTCAATTCGTTCTAGACACTTCATCAATTAGATTGTAAAGTTTTTTTTTAAATATCATGCTCGCACTATCTTAAACAACCGTTAGTGTTATTAATGTAATTGTTAACTTTTGCTCTGTTTCTAACTCCGAACAAAAAGGTTGTGACATTTATAAAAAAGGCGTCCAAACTCGAATATAATTTCAACCGGTTCAATCTAGTTTTTTGAAAAAACAGATGCGGGATTATTGGTGTTACAATTCGATATTAGTTTACGATAAATTTCAATGATCGTAAGATGACTGAATGAAGAAATTACAAACAATGATTAATTTTAAGTATATTTGTAGGCCAGTGAATATAAATTTGAAAATATTCGTATATGAGTTTTTTTAGGTAAATACTTTGGCGTAGATGAGGGCGTAGATATCATATTTCAAAAATTGTTTAGGCTTAATTGGTTTATTTAATCAATAAAGTGGGAAAACTAATGTTTCTGGAGTATTTTGAACTCTTGGTACACAAGAATGATGTATAGAGGCTTTGTGTGTACCTGGTGACGATAACATTATCTGATAAACTCCAAGTCACAATAAAAATGCAATTATTTAAAAAACCGAAATAAAAACCTGATTTATTTTCAGCCAGAGATTTTTTATAAACAATTTATAACTTATAAGCTATGAAAGATAATGAAATTTTTCCTATCAACTTTTCGTTTTTTCGTTCCTTATAATAAAATCCAAAAAATTCTTTGTTGTATAATGGAAATCCTTTAATCAGAACCAGAGATATTGTCAAAAGGATGCCAATAATATTGCAAATTTGTCCGCCAATACTTTGAAAAAGGGCATGCTTTTAGCATGCATTTGGCTTTAAAACTGATATTCTTGAATGCATTTCAAATTGATTATAACATTTTAAAGCTCAAATCGTTACTAAAAAATAGTAATAGTTGTTTATAAAAAAATTATTTTCAAAAGACTTTTTAACTAGACTAGATTCAATACAAAAATGTTAAACCCAGATCTTACTTAGTGTTTAAACCACGCGAAACGGTAGAGTTCATGAAATTTTACAAATTGTTAAAAACAACCCCAACAACGAGCATTCGGTCCACAACAGTTCATAGTAAGATGTAGAAATACAACTTGTTCTTGTATTGATTTCTACCCCTCATGAACCCGAACATTAATCCCACCAGAGGATTCTGATATCCTTGAATTTTGTCAGTTGTTTCCACTAGAGCCCAATATAAATAAAAAAGTTCCACGAGTATTTTTGTTGACGATGACAAGAAATGAATTAAATAATTTCCACAACAGCCATATTGCAGTAGACAATCTGCAGATTGTGAACAAAATCCATTTTCATGCATTTTAGACTGGCATAGTAGATGGTAACTGAGCCTTGCTATTTTGACAAATCGACTAATAGGTGAAAATTGTTTAGACTTTGTTCAAAACCATCTAGTGGGCTTATTACAAGTTACTCCTTTAAATGAAAGACAGCATAATAGAGCTCCATCACATTACAGACGAGCAGTTTACAAACATTGAAATAATAAATGTCCCAATAAGACGCTAGGGCAGAAGAGTTCAATTTTTGGAGCTTTAAGTTCGCCAGATTTACCGTACTGCCATCCTTTATGTGGAGCTATGTAAATATAATGCGAACGAAAGTATAAATGATAAAGAGCCAGAAGAGCAGTGTAACATAGATAAATGAGGATCTAGAATAGAAGAACATGAAGTTGAAAGGGCAATTAAAGAATTAAAATACAACATATCTTCTGAAGCACTTAAGGTACTATGACATTGTACTATCTCTAGAATGACGAACCTTATAAACAAAACCTATGATTCAGGAATATAGCCTGACGATCTTTTAAAAACGATTACAGTTTCCTTACCCAAGAAAACAAAGGCAACTCAATGCAAAGACTATAAAACCATGAGTTTCCATCTGACTAAAGTAATAACAAGGAAATTGTTAAAAATGATTTAAAATAAAATTGAAGAAAACCTAGGAGAAGATCAGTTTGGATTTACTAAAAGAAGAAGATCTCGCGATGCTATAGGATGTGTGAGAATGTTAACAGAGAGCAAGGCCGTAGCCAGAAAAGTTTTTCGGGGGGGGGGGGGTTGAATATTTTTTTATTCATGTATTGCTAGATAACATATTTTGCAATTGGGAAAATAATATTTCAAGCTATGTACTTAATACAGCCCTTTCTGATCACCATGTGCAAGTCATTACTATAAAAGGACTAAAGAATCAAACACAAGAGAAAATTTTGCTTTTAAAAGAGTATACTCTAAAAATAAAATTCGGTGCTTTAAACAGGAGATTGATACAATGGATTGGACATCGGTTTATAATGCAACTACCGTTAATGAAGCATATTCCGTGTTTATAAGTTTAGTGACTAATCTCTTTAAAAGTATTTTCCCGGTTAAAAAATGTCGTCAAAACAAAAAATCGAATTACTGGATAACACAAGGCATTAAAATATCATGTAAACATAAGCGTGAACTATACCAGAAAAAAATCAAGGGTAAAGTATCAGTAGAGTTTTTTAAAAAATACTGTAGAGTTTTAAAATTGGTGATAAGGAATGCTAAAAATATGTCAGACGAACAGTTTATAAATAGTGCTGAAAATAAAATAAAGGCCACATGGAATCTGGTAAAAAAGATTTCAGATAATAACAATAATAAAATGACAACTCTTGATAATTTCTCAAAAAAATATGACAACTCATCAAAAACAGTTAATAAATTAAATCATTATTTTATAAATGCGTGCCCAAATGTAAATAAGTATTCAGAAAATATTTTTCCAACAAAGACATCTCTAAATTCAGTGTACCTAAGGCCAGCAGATTGTGTAGAGGTATGTAGAATAATAAAAAGTTAAAAAAAAAACAGTAGGGGATGATAATATACCGGTTGTAATTATTAAAGAAACGGCAGACTCTATGGCAAGACCTTTGTGCCACATAATAAATCTCTGTTTTAAAACGGGTATATACCCTGACTCTCTCAAGAATGCACTAGTTAAGGCAATATATAAAACTGGAGAAGTAGATGAAGAAAAAAATTACCGGCCCATATCTATACTCTCAAATATCAATAAAATTTTTGAAACAGCAATTTATAGTAGGTTAATTAATTTAAGTTAATAGAGAATAATCAGAATGGATTTCGCAGTGGAAAGTCAACCATACGAGCGATATATCAGGCTATTGATAAAATTATAGATTCTTTAAATAGTAAAAAACTTACCTTAGGTATGTATATGGACCTGTCAAAAGCTTTTGACAGTGTGAATCATCTAACACTTTGTAAAAAATTAGAGAGTCATTTCATTAGAGGAAACGCTTTCCATCTATTAAACTCATATTTAAGTAATCGCACTCAACAGGTTTTTGAATATGACTTGTATGGTAGACAGATAATCTCAACCAAAATTTGTATTACGAGAGGTGCCCCCCAGGGCTCGATTTTAGGGCCCCTATTATACATCATTTATACTAACGAACTTACCAATATAACTGATGAATTCACAGTTCTGTATGCAGACGATACAACATTAATATATAGTGAAGAAGACTCGGATAGACTTCTGACAAGTGTGCAAAGGGCGTGCCACACTCTAGACATGTACTTCTCGGCCCATGACCTTTTGTTAAATATGTCAAAGACACAATGTATTTTATTTGGTAACCGAAAAGACCACACTTTCACTTTTTCGTATAGAAATACAGATATTCAGCCTTCAGGACAAGTTTCTTTTTTGGGGCTAAATATTGATAAAAGGCTGGACTGGAGGGCGCATGTCGGGAGTGTGGCTCAGAGTATATCTAAATATTGCTATGCACTAAGAACTGTAGCTCAGAATATTAACCGTGAAGCAGCACTGTCAGCATATCATGCATATATCCAATCAAAAATAAGATATGGACTAATTTTCTGGGGTAACTCTACCGAAGTTGAGAGAGTATTTTTACTTCAGAAAAGATGTATCAGAAGTATGTTTCAAATGAAAAAAAGAGATAGCTGTAAGCCTGTGTTCATAAGTAATAAAATCATGACGTTAACTAGTATGTACATTATTGATTGCTTTATGTTTGTCCATAAACATAAGGATCTTTTTGAAGGAGATGTGTTGAGTCATAGCTGTGAAACAAGACATAGGTCTATTTTGATCCCACAAAAATATAATTTCAGTTATATTCAAAAAAATGTGACATATATGTATACAAAAATATTTAATAGTGTGCCTGAATGTATTCGAAACCTGCCTCAAGCCAAAATTAAAAAAATTTTAACAAATTATTTAGTCAATAAGGCCTTTTATTCAACAAATGAATTCTTTAGTGATCGAGACAGGGTAAGACTGAGGTAAAAAAAATCTGTATTTATTTGAAATATGTAACTGTGTAATTCTGTTTTGTACTCTGTAACATTGTACTATGCCAAACTTGGCTTTGTAGTATAAATAAAGGAATATCTATTTCGGGGGGTTCGGGGGGGGGGGAGAGAATGATGGAGAAGAACAAGAAACTTTGTGTGTTTTAATGAGTGGGAGAATGCGTTTAGCCGTGTAGATTTTACTAAGGACAAAAAGTAGTGGTAAAACTGATGAAGAAGCCAAAGAAATAATTATAAAACAAAGTTATTGTATGTCACCGGCATTATTCAATTTATATTATGAAAAACTGAGAAATGGAACATTGAAAGACACTGCTGAGATTAACGTGGGCAATGAAAAATTGAGAAATATTACGTATGCTAAAAATCAAGCAATCCTTGCAAAAACATAAAATGAATTACAAAATATGATCTGAAAAATAAGTGCAACCGGTAATAAGTATGATATGGAGATAAATACTGGAAAAACAAAAGTAGAAAAAACAGTAGAAGATATGCAAATTATGCTGGGAGGGTAACAACTGCAATAAGTAAGTAAATTTAAATATTTGGGAGGAACGATGAATTAAACTGGAAGTTGTACTAAAAAAATCAAGTAAACCTGTTAACAGATTGCTATAAAATTGAGAAAAAGATTCGCGAAATGATACATCTGAAGTATGGTATTATATGGATAAGAGACATGGACATTAAGAAAAAAAGAAGAAAAATTGATTGAGAAATGTGGCTATGGAGAAGAATGTAAAACACCAAATAGGCAGATCAAATTAGAAATGAAGAGGTCCTGTGAAAAGTAAAGCAAGATTGACCAATAATGCCAACTATAAGAATATGGCAAGCTAACTGGACCGGACACACTTTAAGGAGAGATTGTATTCAATAGAGAATAAAGGAAGAAGAAATTCAAGGTATCAAAAGTAAAGGGAGACCACAGAAGGAAATACTCACTGAGATCATGAAATCTTGCACTTACGTTAAGATGAAACAAGATGCCCAGGATGGGGAATTTTGGTGATGGTCGTGTTGCTAACAATCTTATGACAGATTTTCTAATTATAAAACTTCAATGTAACCGATTTACCATAATTCCAAACAATACTAATAATTACAAGAAAACCTCGACCGGGAAAAGAAAATTCGGTTGAAAAATGACTACAATTCGTTAAAATCTTTAGGTACAACATTAAAATAATGATAGTATGCAGTGTTTTATCATGGTTTGATTTTAGTAAATA
The DNA here is from genome assembly GCA_034190945.1 of Octodonta nipae. Classification (NCBI taxonomy): domain Eukaryota; kingdom Metazoa; phylum Arthropoda; class Insecta; order Coleoptera; family Chrysomelidae; genus Octodonta; species Octodonta nipae. The sequence goes on along the minus strand of CM067219.1, from coordinate 26,033,176 downwards.
ATAATATTATTTTTCCCGAATTATCCATGCTTGACCTACTATGTAATTAAGGTAAATTATCTATTTTTATATAAATTGTTACCAGAATGAAACAACAATTTCCCAGATTAAAATACATTATTACTAGAAATGCTAAACATTATTAATAATTTGGTGACAACATCAAAATTATACTTATCCTAATCATTAGTGCAATCCATTAGGGTTTTAATTACTCTATTATTCAAGTTGTCCATATCGGTAGTGTCGAGACGAATGACTAAATTAGCAAAGTTTCGATTAATAGATAGCTTATCATTTGACCTCTGGATTACATATATGAGCATGACATGCAGAAGACCAGACAATATGACGTATGTGTTTGGGCAAAAGAGAATTTGTTGGTTATCGTATTTGTTGGTGTGAATAACAATTTAAACTGACAACAATAAATTTAGAAATGTATTTATATACCAGCAATAATGAGTTTAAAACATAAAATTATATACGCGGGGTGTTCCTTAATGGCATGCTAATATGTAAGGGGGTGATTCTTAGACCCATTTTAATAAAAAAACTTCAAATGAAAGTACGTGAGAAATGGTACGCCCGTGCTTTCTCTTAAATAAATATTAGTTTTAAAGTTTTCATTCATTTTAAGCAAATTTTGTGTGTTGTAAAAATCGGAAACAAAATCTGATGAACTTCCATCTTCATTAAAGAATATTCACCAATTCTAAAATACTTTTTGAACGTCTAAACACTCCCAGAATGTCTAAGAAGGTTCACAGATGAAGGGTTATTACTAAATATCAAGCTGCATATGACTACCCCGCCCTCTTGACCGGAATCAGGAAAAAATTACGTTTGTGCAAACGTCAATGTCAAAAAATAACTGTTCACTTAAAGTAAGTTGTATATGTTCATCACCACAGTGCGTCTTTTTTGATTTTTAGTTTGTGAAGATACTTTATTTTTTCGTAGTTTTGTCGAGTTAATTTAAAAATGATAAATTACACCTACTAATGCTTAAATGGCGGCATTGCATTACGTTCATGGCTTCGCAGATGGTCATGCAACCAGAAGTATTGTATCTTTATCTCAAATTTTGTTCACAAATTAAATATTCTCTTGGAATGCTGCTATCCAAAATTTCCATACGGAAACATGTGTAGGCGGAAGAAAATTTGCAGCCATAACCGAAAGCCGTTTTCCGAACCAATTTTCGGTTAGTATATGGCCAGAAAGTATTAAGGATCATTTAAAATGGCCATTTTTTAAAGGACCCATTGATGGGCGACCTTATTTGCATTTTTGCTAAGAAGATCTACCTGGGTTGATGAAGATTGCAGACTGCGGTACACAGAAGTGGTATATTTCCAATGGAGCCCCTGCCCACTTCAGTGTATTTGTCCGAAATCATTTAGATACAGAAAGATCCCCCCATCACAATAGTATCAATTTCTTTTTATGGGAGCACCTTCAATCTTTAATTTAAAAAACTCCCGGTAACATTTTAGAGAAGTTAAAGCTCCTGTTAACATTTTATAAAATTTAAGAGATTCATAAGTATATTCGTGTGGAATTAAAATTATTTATCAATTGATATTTAACAAACTCAGTAATTTGAACAAATAAAATAGGATTTCCACACAACAGTCACGGCAGCAAATTTTTAGAAATTAGAAAGATCAAATTTGCTCAGAAAAAGTAACTAAAAACCAAAAAACAATATTTCTCTGTAGCAATGAAGTACTTATTTTGAAGTGAGTGTCAAGTTAAACAGATAATAAATTAGTTTTCAACATAGGTAAGTATATTTTTATAATTTTATGTTTAAAATTTTACAGTCCATTGAACGCAGGACAATATATTGTTTCTAGTCGAGAACCTTCATTAGTTGCCCTTCCCTAGGTTGATTGAAATCTCGAATATTTATTAATGTATTTTGTACGTACAATTGAATTTAATGTTCGTGTTAAGCGAATTGAATAATGGCATATACGAGTTAGGGAAAACTTGCCCATAAATTTCCATTTTCACAATTAACGTCATAAATCTGTTTTATAAAAGAATTGAAAATTGTTGTAATTGCCTTAGTACACTATTTTATAAAAGAATTGAAGAATTTACACTTTCAAATACTGGTCTATAGCAGGAAAAACTGAGAAGGGAAAACCCTAATGAACAGACCAAATACATATATGTGTTTGATTCATCAGCGACATCAGATTCGGTATTCCGTCAACGTTTGGGCAGACATTTTAGGCGATCAGCTAATCGGACCGTTTGTGTTGCCCAATCGATGGAATTGAGAGGATTACTACAATTTTTTGTTTAACGACTTGCCAGGACTTTTGGAAGGTGTTCCTTTAACTAAACGCGAAAGCATATGATTTATGCAGGACAAGCGCTACCTCATTACCTACATAATGTAAGACAAAACTTAAATGCGTTGTATGGAGAAAAATGGATAGGCCGAGGTGGTCCTGTTCCCTGGCTTCCGCGTTCTCCTGAACTTAACTCCCTGGACTATTTTTTGTGGGGTCATCTTAAGTCAAAGGTTTATAAAATTCCAAATGAGACCATTCAACAACTACGGGAGGAAATTGAAACCGCGTGCATGGAAATATGACAAACACCTAGAATTTTCCATAGAGGTCGCATATCATTGAAGCGTCGAGCTAGATTATGCATCGAATTGCAAGGTGATCACTTCGAGCAGTTCTTGTAATTTAACTTATTATAAACAGTAATTAGTTCTTTAATTAGTAAGCGTAACGCTATTATATAGTCTTAGTTTATGTCCTAATTTATTCATTAAATGATCGGATCTTAACTGCAATTTATTTAAATAATGTTACTGAATTTTCAATCTCAATTCACAATAAAAATGTTGAAAATATCGGTTTGGACAAACATATTTTTTTAAGTAAACTTATTAAGATTTTATAAAATCTATAGAGAAAATTGTAAAACAATTCAAATTTAAAAAATACGGTCCGAAAACCCCCTTCACCAATCTAAATAGGAAGCTTATGGTTTGCATGTTGAAAAACGAAGTAACATGTTATTTAATGTAAAAAGTTATGTAAAAGCCATACATTTTTTCTATTTATTTTCGATCGTTTGTAAATAACAGAAATAAAAACAGTTTTATTTGAGCCCATTTAAGGGCATATAACTTCTTAAGGGTGTGTTTTAGGACACATATTAATAGATAATTTTTGGCTTATTTTAATGAGTTCTATACCCAGCAGAAGTTTGAAAGCCTATTTTAGAAACACATATGTACTCTATATCAGAAAGTTGTGGAACATTCTTAATAAACAAATAAAAGTTGAAACTGTTTTCTGTGCAGTTTATTCTTTATATCTTTGTTCCTATAACTTGTAGGTAAAAAGTCACTTAGCAAAAGTTATTTAGATTGAAATTTTCTACAAGATAAAAATTTTGAAAATTTAATTTAGTTTTTTATGCAGAACATTTATTCCAACTTTATCGAAAATCCGGAATAAAACAGTTTTTTATAGTAGCGACTATTCTCCTAAGTCGGTTTAAATCGGTGCTTTAAGAGAGCAACAATCAATTTGTCGATTGAAAAAAAAAACATTTACAAGTGGTGCCAAATCTGAAATAATATATGCAAGTATTTGGAATTGTACATATACAGACAGAACACCTTTATCATGTTCATAGGTTAAAACTAGATTTTTTCATATTTCAGCGTTTTTTTTTCATTTCACAAATAAAAACCCTGAAAACAAAATTCTGTTACGTAGTAAGTTTTTAATGTATTCTAATTCTGTAACATGGAAAAGAAAGATCTTTCCATACTTTTAATTTCCGCGTTCGACAATCCATCTTCTAGAATCAAAAAATGCTAAAAATGGACCAACAAAATTAAAGTTTGAAGACGCGAGATGTAAATACCGACATCTAGGATTTTCGGGGAAACTATCACATAGAGGTTCCGAATCTGGAGCCGTTCCATGTAATTGCTGTTACCCGTAATTCCTAGGTTAATTAAAGTTGTTTATAGAGATCTTAATTTTAAAATCAAAAAATGCCTTAAAACTGTGCAAAATATTTTTAAAAATCCTTTTGATAAGTGTAGGAAATAATGGTACCCTTACTTTATATGCACAAAAAATTTACACTTTTTTATTAATTATTTCAGATTTGGGAGTTACTGTAATTTCAGATTTTCCAAAAGCAACAACTAATTGCTGATACTGATTCTCGTGAGGATCAACTACTTCAAATATAATATCAGTATAAGGACAAAATTGGAATCTCTACCAAATTTGTATTAAAAAAACTAAGATTTCTTCAAAATATCACAATTTTTGAGAAAAAGCATTCATTTTCATAAATCTTTTAACTTTCTAGAAAATTTTATTCTGACCAACTTCTGTAAAGATTTTTTTCTGCAGCCCAAGGTAACGAAATTATAGAAGAAAAACTTATATTTATTTAAAATTCTAATTATTTATAAATATTTTTTCACAAAATTTTGGTATGGCGCATTTACATACATTTACTAGAGTCATTGCCTGGAAGCCAGTCCAACAAAAAACAGATGTATTCCCCATTTTGCAAAAAAATCGCGTAATTTGATCTAATCCGTCCAAAATATTGGAGACATTCAGTATCCTGCCCACATTTGCAAATAGTGTTGTTTCGTAACGCGTTCCATAACCGTCCTCTTCAAATTACAATAAAACATTACCACAAACACCATTTGCGGCAGCAGAACCAAGAAATAATAACAAACGTGCAATGGGTCTTAAATGGTAACATAAAACCATACAGAATCGTATTCTGATAACCTTGGACTGGACGAATACTAATTAGACAAAATGAACACCTTTGTAACAGGAGATTGGTTTTGGTAATTAGTTTTTACACCTCACTGCTTTAACGATAATAATTTATCTTTTATCTGAAAACTTAAAATCATTGACTGGGTACATAACGTATTTCAATTTATCAAGTGTTAACGAAAAAATTTCAAGAATTCTTCAACAAATTAGGACTGTACAATTTATGTGTTAAAGGTGTTTTTATTATATCATATGTGTCAACATTCTATAGAGCATGAGTGCATAATCTGTAGCCTAACATATATGCCGCGAATTATAGATCAAAATATTGTGTGTTAAGCTAGCATAGCGATTTCATAACGCCCGAATGGGTTAGTCCTCAAAAATGTTCCATCCGATAGCAATTAATTAGGAACAAAATACGTCCACAAAAATAGCCCGACAACGTTATGTATTCCAGAGATATTAGCTGATTTCAAGCGATCCAGCGGTTATAACTTTATTTCTACCCTTGGTTGACAGTGGTTGTACTTAGACAATTCTCTTTTCAACAATAAAGTAGAACCAAAACCATTCGCTAGAATGTAATTTGGTTCAACCAGAAAACGTCAAAATCATATATTAAATTGTTTTGTATTTGTTTATTTAAAATTTGGTACACATCAATAAATTTCTTATTTATGTGGTTCTTTAGTGGTACTGAAGTGATTTTTACAAAACTGGTTGATTGTTAAATGTATACGTAACATGTAAAATAGCAAATAGTTAGCCTCAAATGTCATTTAAGAAAGAGATAGACAATCAAAAACAACTACTGCTTTGGGTTATTACCGGTTGAAGATATTTCAAACAATGACGTAATAAATGACTGATATGTGACGTCATTGGAATTAACCGAAACGCTAGAATGTGTTTGGTTCAAACCATTTAGAAACAATTATAACCGATAGATCGCTGCAAATCGGCTATAGATATGGCTTTGCCAACTTTGGTATAAACAATAAAGTTTCCATAGTCATTCTTTCATGGAATGGGTTGGAGCAAAAATCATTTTTTACGTAGAATTGCAGCAATTAATTGGCAATAAATGCTCCATTAATGTTTTATCGAAAAATATATAAAAAAATTCTTCATTTTCAGGGGGTTTGAAAATAATGTAAGGGCTAGTTTTTTGATTCTGCTCTGGTGCCATCTGAAATCTATTAAATAGCACTAAAATACAGCCTCAAGATCACCATGATATATCTAAAGTTAGCATAAGCTACTGTTTCTCGGAATTGGTTGGAGCAACAAAATGATTTAGGGTTCCTTATATACAATATACGGATACCCTTACAATATCACTCAGTATTTCTGCCTCTGTCACATCACAGCAATTTTCTTCTAAACTACTGGACGGAAGAGGTTGAAATTTGGTATCAATGTATAGTTTGTTGACCCGATCAGGAGTACATATCGTAAATGAAGAAATTTTGATTTTAGAGGTACTTCTCGGGGGCAAAACTAAAAAAAAAACTACCGTTCCCCCCCTCCCCCGTCATCGCCGAAACTACTGCGCCTAAAATTTTGAAAAAATAGGAAATACAGAACGTTGCCCGAACTTTACAGGAAAAATAAGGAGATACCATTAATATTAATTTTGGGGGGCAAATTATAGAATTAAATAAAAATTTAAAAATAAAAAAAAATCAAACGCATCATGTAATATATCAAATGAAAGGTTTCATTCTGAGGAACACAAATATATTTTTTTCATATTTAAAAAATTATTTAAAAAGATATTAACGAAAATATACCAAAATTTACCAATTCCCCCCCCCTTATCTCCAAAACTATAAAACTTAAAGTTTTGAAAAAAAATAAAGGTATAGGTTCTGACCTGAAGTTTACTAGAAAAATAAGGAGAAACCTATACTTTTAATTTTGGGGGGCAAATTAAATGGAAAATATAAAAGTAAAATTGTTTCTAACCCATCATGTTATATATCAAATGAAAGGGCTCATTACGACGAAAACAAATATTTTTTTCATATTTTTAAAATAAAATAATTAAAAGATATTAACAAAAATATTTAAAAAACTACCCATTCCCCCCCCCGTTATCTCCGAAACCATAAGCTGGAAAATTTTGAAAAAAAATGGAGGTATAGCCCCTCATCTGAACTTTACTGGAAAAATAAGGAGAAACCGCTAATATTTATTTTGGGGGGCAAATTATAGAATTAAATGGAAAATATGAAATTAAAATTGTTTCTAACCCATCATGTTATATATCAAATGAAAGGGCTCATTATGACAAAAACAAATATGTTTTTTTCATATTTTTAAAATAAATTAATTAAAAGATATTAACAAAAATATAAAAAAATACCCATCCCCTTATCTCCGAAACCATAAGCTGAAAAATTTCGGAAAAAATGGAAGTATAGCCCCTCACCTGAACTTTACTGAAAAAATAAGGAGAAACCCCTAATATTCATTTTGGGGGGCAAATTATAGAATTAAATGGAAAATAAAAAATTATAATTGTTTCTAACGGGTCATGTAATATATCAAATCACAGGGCTCATTATGACGAATACAAATATATTTTTTTAATTTTTTTAAATTGAATATTTTAAAATATATTAAAAAAATATTTAAAAAAATACCCATTCTCCCCGTTATTCCCCAAACAATAAGACTTAATTTTTTTTGTTTATAGGAAAAATATGAAAAAAATCCCTAATTCTAGTATTTGGCCCCCAAATAATAGAATTAAACGGAAAATAAATTATTAGAAAACCCCCATAGTAGTTTTAGGGACAATTTATACAATTAAATGGAAAATAAAAATTAAATTTTCAAACGCATCATGTAATATATCATTTGTTTAAAAGATATTAACAAAAATATTAAACATCGATTTAATTCCCACTTTAAAAACTACACCATTTAAATTTTGAAAAATATATTTTATTTGTTTTTTTTTAATATTTTGAATAACAGATTTAATAATTTATAATTTAAAACTTGACCAATTTTGCCCTTTATCTTCCAATCTACAGAGCCTCAAAACTCAGACAGTAGATTATAAAAGACTTCTCTGAAAGTTTATTAATAAAATAAAACTCTAATGTTAATTTTTGGGGGCCAAATTAGAAAATTAAATACATATGTATTCTGATAAAAAACAAGCGAATCCTGAAGCACATCAAATAAAAAGTCTATGTGTGGAAAATCAAAGTGTATAGTTTTTATAAATTTAAAACGCTTCCTTTAAAAGATATAAGGGTAAATATAAGAAAATGTACTCATTCCCTGCTTGTCTGAAACTGGAATATTAGAATCTTGAAGATGGTACGGAACCCTAAGTATGCGAGTCCAACTCGCACTTGACCAAATTATTTTAAGTAGAACTGCTGCAATTAAATATTGGACCATGAAAAGTTTTGGGGTTAACATACATAACACAACATATTGCTTGAGTATATTTTACCTAAATTAAAAAGTAAAAAATGCAAACTTTTCCCGAATGTCTCAAAATGCTATACGGCCAATTCTAATCGAGGGAAATAAAACTAAACATCACCATAATGGGGGACGAACATTAGAAGGTCAATCTGTCTCCTGGATGTTTCGGTATATTATTTGAGAAAATCTCAAAAACACGCCAGAGAGAAGTAGAAAGGGGAGGCAATTTGGCTTTAGGGCCGGAAGATCCACTGTAATGTCAGTTAACTTCATAACAAACATGCTTCGACTTAAACTTAAATTATGTTTTGATGTGCAAAATGCATTTAATTCAGCCCCGTCGTAAAAGCATTTTGATTAAATTAAAAATAAGCCTGTATCTTATTATTCTAATCAAAAGCTATTTCAGAACGAAAAAAATTTTGACTGACAAAGAAAAGTCCTGTAAGTGGCAACTTGGATATACCAAGGATTTGTCCTGGGCCTAATGTTGTGGAATATCTTATATTACGACCTGTTAGGTCAAGAGGAGCCGGCACGAACAATAACAATTGTATTTTCCAATACTTTACCTTTGTAGGTATATCAAAGCTGAAAGTGCTTAAGCACTGAAACAAAAAACGAGACTGGCGACAAGCAAAATACGCTAATAGATAAAAGATGTTTGTCTGAAATAGGCCCCCCAAAAAAGCGAGGGGATCATTTTAAAAGGAACTAAATGGTTGAAGGTTCGAGAGAGAATCAAGGTTGAAATGAAAGACATTTATATAACTCCACAAAACAGTCTTACTTACTTAGAGATGCACATAGACCTTCCGGGCACCTTTGGCTTTGATGTAAATAAAGATTGTCGAGAAGTTCATAGCGAACCAAAACTCCCTAAAAAGGTAATGAGAAACCTCTTACGTGAAGGCAAATACTCTACTTAGTAATACAATCAACATTATTATATGGATGCCCCGTATGGCAAACAGCATTAGAAGTAACGAGATATAAAATTACAATAACTACACAGCTATCCAGGAAACATCCATGCTGGACGCAAGCTAAACACGGAAAATCGACAAGAGATTGGTGTATTTAAGAACATCAGTTCTAAAAATTGTGTGTAAAAGATGGAGACCGCATCTGTTGATAGAAGAACAAATAAAAACAGAGCAAATTGGTGCCCTCTTCAAAGTAGGAAAACATGTATAGCACCGTCAGTGGTGATTTGATACCCAGAAATCTTGGCTGAACTTTGCAAAACCATCCAGAAATGACTAAGAGAAGTTCACACACAGCTCGCAAGACAACTGGCCCCAAAACATCAATTTATTAGACTATCCTACGTACAGTCCCGATCTAAGTCCGAATGATTTTTTTACCTTCTCGAAATTACAGTACAGAAGAAGTAGTCGCTTTCAATACTGTATTTTGAACACCAATAAACAGGTGTAATAACTGCTCCTAGAGTTCGGTAAAGGACATGCAAAGCTAGATTAATGTTCCTGTACTACTCTTCAAAAAGCAATAAAGTCTTTACTAGACATCACCTTTTTTATTCTTACTCTATACTATATACAAAATTGAAAAAAAAAACAGTCTTCGTATCATTTCAGGCTTTCCTTAATTTCCTTAATATCTTCATATCTCAGTGCTTTTATGTTCTTTTTCCCATTTTTTATGTTAGTTTGGTTTGCCTTATATCTAGACTACATTTTTCTACATAGCAGGCATCTAAACTCTTCAATAAGCATTTATTTTTAGTTAAGATATACCCTAAATTAACACTATCGGGATTTATTGTCTTATATCATAAATAAATCATATTTATTCTAATACATTCTCAGCAATAATTAATGCTTTAAAGTAGTTAGCCTTAACATTCTCAACGCTATGAACGACAGCTTCAACAACAAGTTGTTATAATGACCTGTGTTACGCATTATTTTTCAAGTCAAAAGTTAAAACATCCTAATAACTTATGGCTAGACGTTTCTCTTGGATTCATTTCAATTTGATATGCTTAGCTGACGGATAAAACCCAAGAACAAATAATTTTATAATTAAAAGCACAATTGATGATACCATTAAAGCCTCATAATATTGGTAAAACTTACATAATTTTAGGTTAAATTATCACACAAATAACAATTATCAATTATATATTATTGAGATGAAAGAATCTTATTATAACATGAGTTTCTCTGGATTAGAAGTAAAATCTCCACTTCTACAAATTGATACCACTACTAAATATAAAGCTTGGTGTGATGAAAAACTTAACGCACCGGGAGATCTGAGTTGTGCCTTCTGGAGTACTGAAAAGCTTTATGAGGTACTTACAATTCATGGAAAAATCATAGGGTTTTCTAGGGGATTTTCTTGTGAAAATTAGATTTTCCAAACTAAAAAAGTAGGTGCAGCGACGATTTTCTGAGTACTTGCATGTTAATAAAAGGATAGGTTACCATAGATTTCACTAAAAAAATTTTTTTGGCAGGAGGGTAGCAATGGGTGTAAAGGTTGTATATATAAACATGTAAGAATTATTAATTTTGAATGATTTTCTGAGTCCTGCCAGCTAAATTAATCAAACATATTTATTTTGAATTGACCAAAAAATGGCATGACGCCTCCTAGGGAATAAATGAATTTTCACCTGGGAAATTGTACGGAAAAACTTCATCTTTATTCTGATTTTCCAGAAATGTCCCTAGCAGGCATCATGTCAATTTTTTATCATTTTAAGATAAAAATTTTTGATTATTATAGTTGGCAGGACTCTCTGTGAGGTGTCATTCTTGCGTACAAAATAATGACACTTCGAAAAGAGAATTCAATGTCTCTGACAGGTGAAGTAACCTGAAAATTGTAACGTTACATTCTAACCTAGGTAGAACAGCAATTACACAGAACGGCTCCAGATTCGGAACCTCGATGTGCTAGTTGCCCCCAAAATTATAGATGTCGGTCTTACATCTGGCGTCTACAAATTTACTGTTATGTATCAAATACATAAATAAGTGTTCGAGAGGACATTCTATTGTGGGAAGCGCAACTGATGAAGGTTCCCGACCAGAAACAATATATATCATATATATTGTCTTACGTACAACAGAATGACACCTCGAAGAGAGTAAACTACATTTATCAACAATTTTTTTAACGTTACTTGTCATTCAATTTTTGTGCTGGCTAAGTTCACATTATAAAATAAACATTTTGCATAAGAAATTCTAAATAATAGTTGAAAATAATATAATAAATTATTTTCAATTTGTAAAGTAATCATTACTTAATCTGAAAATATACTGTCTATAAACGATAACACTTTACCAGAATGTTTTAAAGCAAAATTCAGTGCCACAAGAGTGATAATTGATTGGACAGAGTTTACAATTGAAGTTCCTCAAGTTTAGATAATATGGTTTTTGGCAGGAATTACACTTGCTTGAAGTCTAAGTTACAGGAGGCTGAAAAAGTGACCCTTAAATTATTATCGAGTTTAGTCTTCTTCTTTTATTTGGAAGATGGTCATACAGTTAGGGCGAATAAAGTTTCCCCAGAGTTTCACACTGTGCTAACTGAAAGTGTTACATAAAGTATGGTAATTATACCTCCATTTTAGAGGGTGGTTCTGAATTCGATTTATACAGTAAGAATCCAAATGTGTTTTATTACATATATTATACCTATTGTACATATGATAAGTGTATTAGTCAATCAGCAGCCACAATAATTAATGATAGAAATAGACCAATAACATATAATTTAACATTTATTTCACTTAGGTTTACATGTTGAGTAATTAATTCATTTTAACTTTTGTAACTTATCTTAATGTAATATATGTTTCACTCAATCTTGTTGCAAATATTAAGTAGTATTTCTTCTAATAAAACATATTTTATTTTTTAACTAATGCTGGTACCAGTAACTCCATTTTTAACCATAAAGGAGAAGGTTATGAATTCGTCGGCATGTTTTTTTTATGGATGCTAGGCTCTGATTATTCAAAATCGGATTGGGCAATTTTGATGATTTAAACGGTATTATATTGAGGAATATTATAGAAAGGTACCATATAATTTTCTATAACGTGAGATTTGCGGTTTTCCAGAATATCAGAAAATGCAGTAATTAAGGGACTACACTTCAGTGAATCTACGCAGTTTTCTCTAATTTGAATATTTTAAATTGTATTCTACAAAGCAGTGGCGGATCAAGGATTGATCTCATTTGGGAGGGGGGATGGGGGTCTTGGCGTCACTGAAGGTTGATTTTAGTACAATAAACACCTAAAAGCATACCACTCAGAAGATTTTTGGGGGGCTTGATTTTGTATAATTTTCTATAAGGTAAACGTTTTTCGGAAAATCGTAAAAATATATACGGTAAACATCAATGTAAAAGTTTTCATCAATATCTAGTTTAAATGTCAATATATGCTATGAAAGTATATAGTACGGTTTTCATTTTATAGGGCTTGCAGTCGAATGAAAAAATATTCCATTAGTGTATCGAAGAGAAAAATTGTCAGGTGAGCGATCTTTCCTGTACGGTATACGGAGGAATGTGTATGTGTGTGTGTGTGTGTGTTTTTTTTTATCCGAAGAGGGGGGAAATACATTGCGTACTTAGCTAGCACGTGCTGGCCGTCGTGCGGGACTCCCGATGCAATGACTTCAAAGCAAGAGTAAATCGTTGCATTGAAACCAGTATACCGTATACCCGCTAAAACCCTAACCTCTTTCTCCTACAACCATGGTCCCCTGCGGCACTCTTTGTCAATACTACTTCGCAAGGGTTTGTTCATTGCAGATGTTAGCTGCTCTTACATTGAAAGCCTCTAAAGCCTACTTCTCGAAGGTATTGCGGAGCTCTTTGAGGATAGTCTCCAGAATCCTCTCCACTTCAGCACGTTGATCCTGAAACCGGGGGCAGGAGAAGAACACGTGTTCCGCGTCCTCTACCACGTCCGTACAGTGTGGGCAGTTTGGGGAGTTTGCCCTCCTGAACCTGTGCAGGTATGCTCGAAAGCATCCATGCCCAGTCAGGAGTTGAGTGATGTAAAACCCAACCTCCCCATGCTGGCGGTTGACCCAACGACTGATGTTAGGTATCAATCGATATGTCCACCGGCCTTTAGTAGAGCTGTCCCACCTCTCCTGCCATTGCCCTAGACTCATGGCTCTTTCATCGCTGTTTCTTGTCGGCTGGTCGTTTTCTAACTTTCTGCGATAAAGCCGTCCCCTTTCTGCAGCCAGGATGTCGATTGGCAGGGTAGAGGCAATCACACTCACCGCCTCGTAAGTCACAGTGCGGTAGGATGATGCCACTCGAATCGCTGAGAGCCGCTGGACTGATTTCATTTTCCGGCGGTACGATGGTAGCTCGAGCGATTTCTCCCATACCGGTGCCCCGTACAACAAAACAGAAGTAGTCACTGTTGCCAGTAGCTGTCTTCTTATCTGTCTAGGGCCTCCGACATTCGGCATTATTCTAGATAATGCCCCCTGTACCCCAGCTGCTTTCTTGCTGGCCGCGCTTATGTGCTCTTTGAAGTTGAGCCTTGAGTCCAGGAGCACCCCTAAATAGCTGATGAAGGGCTGCGACTGTATGTAAATGTCGCCTATTTTGAGGGTGATGGTTTCCCTTGCCTTTCGACTGCTAACAAGGAGTGTTTCGGTCTTTTGCTCTGCTAAACTCAAGTCCGCTGAGAGCATCCAATGCTGAATTGTGGCTATAGCGAATGAGAAGGTTGTTTGTATCTCCTCTATGTGCTTGCGCACTATGATCAATGCCACATCATCGGCGAATGCCACATCATCGGCGAATGCCACTAGTCTGACGCCCTCAGGCAGACCGAGCAAGAGCAGGTCGTTGTACATTACTTTCCATAAGAGGGGGCCAAGAACAGAGCCCTGAGGTACACCTCCTGTGATCTTATAGTCTACTTGCCCATTTTCAGTTTGGTATAATAAGATGCGGTCCTTGAAATACGCCGAAACCATTCTGCGCAAGTACTGAGGAACTTCCATCCTGGCAAGAGCCTCTAAAATGCGGTCCCAGCGGGCCGAGTTAAAGGCGTTCTTGATATCCAGGGTGGCTATTAGACAGTACTTTTTTCCACCTCTTCTCCATCTCTTTCCCGAGATAGCCTCTATGGCGATGTTGGTAACGAGTGTCACGGCATCGATGGTTGATGTCCCCTTTCTGAACCCGAATTGGTTGGTGGAAAGTTTCGGCTCAACGTAGGGCTCCAGCCTATCTGCTATTATCCTTTCAAGGAGTTTTCCCGCAGAGTCCAACATACAGAGGGGACGATATGATGACGGTTCGTCGGGAGGTTTCTTTCCCCCTTTAGGGAGGAGCACAAGCCTCTGCTTTTTCCACTTAGTCGGGAAAACCCCCTGCTTTAGGCAGGTCTCATACATGTGTAGAAACATGTCAGGCCTATTGGCTCTGGCGCATTTTAGCGCGATGTTAGGTATGCCATCTGGACCGGGAGCCCTGCCGTTTTGGAGCCATAGTCACTGATGGTATATCTTCGTCCCTCACCTGCCACGAAGGATAAGCGGGTACCTCAGGCTTCGCAGGAAACAAGTGAGTGACAATGCGGTGCAATGATTCGGGGCAGTTCGTTGATGTCATGGGAGGGGCCTTAATTTTATGCATCACGATTTTATACGGTTTTTCCCATGGATCTTGATCAACCTCGTCACACAATTCCTTCCAGTAGGATCTCTTGCTTGAGAGAATGGCTCTTCGTAGTTGTTGTCTTTTGATCTCATAGTCGAGCCTTAGTTCTTCTGTTGTGACCCTGTCGCGTCTCCGTGCTCGTTGATGCAGCCTTCGTGCTTTGAGACACTCTCGTCGGTGTTGTGAGATCGTGTCGTTCCACCAGTAAACTGGTGGGCGGCTGTTGTTCTGCCGTCTCCTTGGCATGGAAGCATCGCAGGACTTGACAACGCTTGTCATGACCTCTTTGGCAGTGGCTTCTGCGCTTGTTGCTATTGACAATGGTTCCTGCTCCATAACCAAGGCGAATGAATCAGCATCGAAAGCATTTTTGTTCCAACCGACAGGCTGTGACCTCGCACGACTGACACACAATCTTCGTTTGGGAGTGGTGTTGATTTCCCAAATAATAGCTTGGTGGTCGCTATTAGTAAACTCCTCATCGACCCGCCACTCACAGCCCTCTTTAATTAGGTTGCTGCTAACGAATGTCACGAATGTGTGTGTGTGTGTGTGTGTGTGTGTGTGTGAGTGTGTGTGACTGTGTGTGTGTGCGCGTACATCGAGATTTAAGCAGTAAGCAGTGTGCGCAGTTCAAATATAGGGGGAAGCAAAATTACAGTTAGAAAGGTTGGTTCAAAAAATCTTACAAATAAATGTGATATTGGGTGGTACATAAGCAGTTGCATCTTTAGGATAGTTAAAATATAAGGTGGAATGGAATTAAAGTTATACAAGTTAAAAAATGGTGTATTGGGTGTCACATAAGTAGTTGCGTATGCAAAGTGGTTGAAATAAGACTGAAGTAAAACTATAGTTTTACAAGTGGATAAAAAAACAAAAAATGGTTAAATAAGCATACGCAGTCAGGATATTCGAGTTACAGGGTGGAGGGTTCAAAAAATGTTAGAAGCAGTTGCATATAGAGGATGATTGAAATGTAAGGTGGAGTGTAATTATAGTTATACAGGGTGGTTAAAATGTGATATAGACTGGAACATAAGTAGTTGCTTATACTTGACATATGGGGTGAAGTAAAATTATAGGTATACAGGGTGATTTAAACAACAGAAATATAGAAACCGTCAATAGGGTGGAGAGGAGTAAGTAGTTATACAGGACGGTTGCAACATCGTGTAGAGTTGAATTATACTTGTACAGGGTGATTCACAAAATGACAGATGAATACATAGAAACGCATATAGGGTGGTTGCAATATAAGGGAATTAGAGTTACACTTATAGTAAGTGGTTCAAATAAAAAACAAATATGTGGATAATATAGAAAAAAAATACAAATACAAGTCAGTTGAAGTCGTTTTTTAATATTGTAATATTTGTTTTTCACACTCGGATTCAGTTGGATTTATTTAAAAACACAGTCCAACTCACTCTAATTTATTTCCACTACTTTAACACAATTTATATTTACAATTTATCTTAACTTAACATTAGGACCGTCGAATACTGAATACTGCTATCGCCAGCTGTCCATATTTATATATTTCTTTTTGAATTGTCTGCTAAGTCAACGAACCATCGGGAAACTTCTTTCATGTGTACTGGAAACTTCAAGGGAATTTCCAGTAACGGCAGCGGTCAGCCTGTTGAGAGACAAACATTTCGGATTCCCAGAAATATCGGAATAATGTCCCTTCCACGTATTGGTTGATGGCTGATTGCACCAGCTGTCGGATGAATTCTCGTAAGAATATAAATTATTTGCATAGTACTTTTTAGATTTTAGCACATATATGAGGTAAATATTTTCTACAAAGTCTGCACTTTAAAAAAAATTCTTTAATAAAAGCTCATTGCGAGTAACTTTTACAACACTTCCATTTGCTACTGATGAATAAAAAATAGACCACAGATACTGCAACCAGATATATACATTTGCAATGTTATTACCAAGCAACAGTTAAGGTAGATACAGTAGTAGGCATATACTTAAGACTGATATACTACTAGCAGAGTCTAGAGGTAGGCGCAAACATCACAGTCCAGACGTATATATGTCTATAACGTTTTACTGTACTTCGGATCTTATGAGCATGTTCGAAAATGCCCCAATTGGCTCTTCTGTTGTGGGTTATGTTTTCTCTCTGTTTGATTCTTGGCAACGCTTGCGTAAAACGGTTTAGGTACAGTAGCACGGTATAATTTGCTGTCTCTCTTAGTCGGTGACCATTCCGCTTACGGGCGATAGCAGAATATCAGTATTAAGTATTGGGTAGTAGGTATGAAAACAAAGCAAGATTAGGTTAGGTTAATCGCTAGTTATACTAGATAAGTTGGTAATTAATTTTTCCATTTTATTTCATGTTCATATTTCTTGTTCATACGTATTAGTTTGTCCAGAGTGCTTCGAAATTTATAAAGTATTTACTTAAATAATGATTTTATAATATAGTCTGTTAAAACTGAACTGACATCGTTATATAATGCGAGAATAAAAATACCTGAAGTAGGCTTGAAACTTTGAAATATTATGATTCAACATATTTTATATTTTATTTGAAAATTAACGCGTCCTGCTTCTCTCCAAATTTATTGAAATTATCAAATTGAGAACTAAATTACCCATTAGGATTAATACTTGAATCGAAACAAAATACTGACAATTATTTTAATTTTTCTGAAGTCCATCACTAAGAAAAAGAAGCAGCGACAAGGAGATAACCAGAGACAGGAAGTAAGAAACTTTCGCCTTTTCGTTCGGTCCAGAATAACTGCCATTCTTTTTTCCTTAATTTTCATAATTAGTTAATTAATCGAGAACAGAGAATGATTAAGTGAAACAAATAAATTTTAAAATATTATTTTTTACTAGTAAACATCTTTGGATGTACACTTATGATAGCTGAAAGTTGGAACTGGTCGGATTAAATCTCTGGCTGTGTGTGCATCTACACCGGGCCTTATAATAAAATTTCATCTGTAGTCTCATTGTACAAAATTTTAATAGAAAACAACATCAACCAATCCGCTATACATTCCTTTATATTTCATGAAGAACTCTACATATAAAATGAAAAATAAGGTAAGCACAATAGGGAGAAACAATAAAAAGTCAAAGTGTATACAGTTACAAGATAACTGTTAGAAATCGATATGTAGTACCTACGCTTTTAAACATATATACGAAGCACATTTTAATACTATATTGATGTCAGTAGATAGGGGACTCGTATCAATCACTAAAATCGATAAAAAATAATTAAGCACATATATATTTTTTGTAAACTAATAGAAAAATACGCACCCGTTAGACATCCTCAGATCAAAGGAACAGTTGTTTAACAACATTTTTAAATCACTCGTTCAAATTTGCATAAATTCTGTCTCGGCTTTTATCACAACATAAGCAAATAAAAATGGATTAAACGAGTCGACACAGATTTTTTACATAACTGTATTCAGGCAATTAATAATTTAATCCTAAGACATTCTAGCATACAGAAAGCAAAGTTCACACAGGCCATCAAAAATTTTATAGTGGACAAAGTACAAAGTTAGAAAATAATTTGGTCAAGTGCGAATTGGACTCACATACTAAGGGCTCCGTATCTCCTTCACGATTCCAATATTCCAATTTCAGACAAGCAGGGAATAAGGCTTTCTTATTTTTACCCTAATAGCTTTTTAAGGAAGCGTTTTATATTTATAAGAAGTCGGTTAAAAAATATACACTTTTATTTTCCACACATAGACTTTTTACTTTATCTGCTAAAACTTGACCTATTTCCCCTATATCTTTCAATCTTCAGAGCCTAAAATTCAGACATTAGATTATAAAAGGCTTCCTTGAAAGTTTAATAGTAAAATAAAATTCTAATGTTAATTTTGGGGACTAAATTAGAAAATTAAATACATATTTTTATAAAAATCAAGCGAATCATGGTTTTTTATTCTAATATGTGTTTAATTTTCTAATTTGGCCCCCAAAATTAACATTACAGTTTTATTTTACTAATAAACTTTCAGGGAAGCCTTTTATTATTGTCTGAATTTTAGGCTCTGTAGATTGGACGATAAAGGGGAAAATAGGTCAAGTTTTAAATAAAAATTATTAATTCTGTTAGACAAATTATTTAAAAATACAAGTAAAATATATTGTTCAAAATTTTAGATAGTGTAGTTTCTAAAGTGGGAATTAAGTTGATGTTTAATATTTTTGTTAAGGTCTTTTAAACAAATGAATTAAAAATATGATATATATGTAATTCACAAAATGAGTCTTTTGTTTGATATATTAGATGATGCGTTTGAAAATAAAATTTTTATTTTTCATTGAATTGTATAATTTGTCCCCAAAATTAATATTGGGGTTTTCTACTGATTTTTCTTATAAATTTCAGGTACACCTAATTATTTTAAAAATTTTCGGTAGTATGGTTTCGGAAATAAAAAAGGAAATTTTTTATATCTTTTTGTTAATATCTTGTAAACAATTAATTTTAAAAATATGAAAAATATATATTTGTATTCCTCATAATGAGGCCTTTCATTTGATGTGTTGCATGATGCGTTAAAACAATTTTATTTTATTTTCTGTTTAATTCTATAATTTGGCCCCTAAAATTAATATTAGGGATTTCTTTGTATTTTCCCTGTAAACAAATAAATTAGGTCTTTTAGTTTGAGGAGTAAAGGGGAATGGGTAATTTTTTTATATTATTGGTAATGTATTTTAAAATATTTATTTTAAAAATAGGATAAAAATATATTTGTATTCGTCATCTTGAGCCCTTTGATTTGATATATTACATGATGCGTTAGAAATATTTTTAAGATTTCCATTTATCGCTGTAATTTTCCCCTAAAATTACTATTAGGGGTTTCTCTTTATTTTTTCAGTAAAGTTCAGGTGAGGTCCTATATCTCCTAAATTTTAATTAATTTAATTTTACGGCTTATAGTTTCGGAGATAATGTAGGGAGAATGGGTAAAAAATTATATTTTTGTTAATCTCTTTAAAATAATTAATTTTAAAAATATGAAAAAATATATTTGTTTTCGTCACTAATGAGCCCTTTCATTTGATATATTACATGATTAGAAACAATTTTAATTTTATATTTTTTCAATTAATTCTGTAATTTGCCCCCAAAGTTAATAGTATTATTTTTCCAGCAAAATTCAGGTGAGGCCCTATATCTCCAATATTTTTCAAAATTTTACTTCTTATGGTTTCGGAGATAAGGGGGGGAATGTTCGAATTTTTTATTTTTTCCCCCAGAGGCACCCTTAAAATAAAAATTTCTGCATTAACGATATGTACTCCTAATCAGGTCACCACACTACATACTGGTACCAAATTTCAACCTTTTCCGTCCAGTAGTTTTGGAGAAAATTGTTGTGATGCGAAAGAGGCAGAAATCCGGAGTGATATTATAAGGGTATCCGTATATTGTATATACCGAACCCTAAAAACGTTTTGTGCCAAATGACCCGACTACCTGTGCACTAATAACAATATTCTATGAAACCAAAACCGACTAGGAAACTACTTTTTCTGGTTGTTTTCTGAAGCATAGTTGTGGCATCTCTGGTTTTTATATTTTCTCAGTTCCTTGGGAATAACACCCCATATACTTGAAAGTCTGTATAATTTTAAAAAATCCAAACGTTTCAAAGTCTAAATCAGACCCAGTTATCAATGGTATATCTTAACACAAAAAAACAAGAAAAATTAAACATTAAAAGGATTCGTAGTGACAACTGTACTGAAACGTGGGAAACAAACCCAAGAGTTCTCTTTTTACGAAGTGCTTTCGTTATAAAATGTATTATTCGTCAGCTCATTTGTAGATAAGGTTTAAATATTCAAACCAACATTTCAGAAGAATGAATATAACATAAAATATAATTTAAAAATGGAAGGAAAACACATTTACATCAAACTTGACACTCATTTGTTCGTGCCTCAAATTCATTGCGCATATTGGAAAAACCATCCACGAGGGTCATATCTGTCGACTTTGCTGGCCCCTCGATGGCACCTCATCTTGCAATCCATCAATTATGAAATCGATTATCCAGAAACTTTCTAACTGGCAAGATATAATGTAATGTAATATACCATAGTAAAGCTCATAAATCGTAGATAACGTTAGTAATTTTCAAAATTTATTCGAAAAAAACTCGATAATTTGGAGGCGGTTTTCATCCTCTAGACATATTTAGGTGTTTACATGCAATAAACCATTACCGACCTCGTAAATCGTAATATAAATTTAATCACCAAATTTTTTCGGGGCTTATTTTCAACACATAGATAAATTTAGGGCTCAGTTAAAAGAAGCTGCCAATTCAAGATGCTTGAAAGTGTATTTGTTTCGACATGCTCAGACAGTCACCACACTACCTTGATCTTGAAATACCCATAATCATACAACTCAGTTCTCTGTATATGAAACAGGGACCAGTTTATATATTAAGATTCTCTTCGTTTATAGAAAATCAATAAATTGCGATATATTAAATTAGACACTTGACTTACGTCAGAAGTCAGAAAGTACACCACAATAAAGGACAACGTTAGTTGACAATAAATTTGTGCGCTGACTAGCTTCATATTATAAAGTAAACATTTTACATTATAATAGGAAATTATTTACCACGGTATAGAAAAATGTGGCACAAAGGTAATCCCATCGCAATGCAGAGGGCTCCACACGGCTCGACACGGAATATCACGACTAACCGAATCAGTATAGAAAAAAATGTATCCTATAATTAAAATGCAACATTGATGTTTCATATATCTACATATAATAGATATCTTTCGTTGATTCGTTTAGCCATGCTATTCCATTTCGGATAATGTGAATTACCCTATATATGAATGAGTGCATTGTTGGTTGCATAAGTGTAATGTGTAATTTTTTTGGAGCACATTATTCTAAAAACTTAGTATGATTTGGCGTTAAGCAGTAGCGAATTGTTACATTAAAAAAAAGAATAGATCAGTTATCGGTCTTTAGTGTTGCAGATGGACTAAAAAAGAATGAAATAATATTTACAAATGATTTTCACCGGAACATTTTTCCAGATGATACCTTTTCGTGATTATTATCGTGAATACATTAATGCCATAATTTTAATAACATAAAGAGAAAAGAATCCAAGGTTACATCTTAAATGAAAAAGAAACATTTAACATTTGTTAGATTACACACTGAGTGTAATTGTAACTGTTTTAAAAGAAATTGTGTCAACTGCATATATGTGAAAAATTTTGTATTTAAGTATTTAAATTAACTTACACATCATAGGTTCTTTTGCAGATATATTAAATTAAGAATTAAATTACACATTAGGATTACTAATTAAGTTGTAACAAAACAGCGACAATCATTTTAATTCACCTGGAATTTATATCCATTACTCTGAATGACAGAAATAAAGAGAAACAGAGAAAAAGAAATAAGGAAAGAGCATTTCTCGTAAGAATCTTTCACTTCCATCGTTCAGTCTCAAACGATTGCCGCTCTTTTCTATTTGTGTGTGTTTCTGGGATGACGGTGCCAACTTTGTTTAAAGTTTGCTCCTCGAATTGTTTTTGCTATTTTTCTATAGTACACTATGAGCTAAAAAATCCATTTAGTACTTAAGAAATACCCTATCTGAAGCAGAAACCAACGAACGAGAATAGTAGAAGTCTTTTGAAAAATGAAAACGGATTTAGAGCTAAATAAATACTAATAATGCGTTAATACTTTGCTGTTTTAAAACCTCATCAGTTTAAACACGTATTAATGGATCAACTACGGTAATAAAACAGTTATAGTTTATAAAACTATCTTTTCGGAATTTTTCAATATATTGTTTCTAGGCGAGAACTGTCATTAGATGCACTCCCCTCAATTTAATATTTTATAGCGACATCTCGAAGATTCGGAAAATCGACCTTCCAGACACTCGAAATAGGAGCGCAACTCTTGAAGTTACTCGATTAAACCATATATGTATTGTCTATTGTTCAATGGATTAAAAAATCTCGAAAAGACAGTATTGTAATTTTTTTGGTAGGAATTCTTTCGTGTGATTTTTATCCTAGGAATTGGGGGGAAACGAAATCCAAATTTCATTTCGCGATAAAATATAATTTAGAAAGTATGACTGTATAAAAAATTCAACAGGTTTGCCGGCAAAGTGAAACAAAATAGTAAAAACAAATAAGTATTTACATTTTTAACATTAAGGTCATATATTTAAAATTTAGCATATTACACTCCATGGATCATTTTAACTAGTTTCCAAAAGAAAAATAATTTGACGAAACATTGATACGCAAGTAAAAATTACTTTAAAACAAGCTCTGTTCACAACAAATAATAATAAATAACAATATTAAACACTCACCAAAAAAATAACTTCGACAAAAAATTCGTGGTAACTTCCGGAGATGGATTCTGGTATTTCTTACTAGAATCCATTTCTCTGACAGAGTAAGTCCATCCAAATTCACAAACACTAATTAAAATCCGAAATAGTAACTTATAATGATAAAAAATGTAAACCCACTGATAAAATGCCGAATGAAAACAATGATCCGCAAAGTTAAATGATCGTCTCTAAAGTGCGATGGAAAATCATTTCGAAAAATAAACTGCACGTAATATTCAAATTATAATCCGCAACAACCGCACAAAAAATACCAAAAATAACCGACAAATTCCCTTCGGAGTTCAAAGCGTGAATGCACTGAGAGCTCCTTTCAATTCAAACAGCGTGTCTCGTCTGCGATAGTAGGATATACAGTGATTGTCAAAGCTGAACGTGATGTATTGATAAACGCGGGATTAAGTTGGTTGTTTTTAAATTAAGTTAAAATAATTCAGTACATTCACGATTTGCATAAGGAAAATTGTTTGGAAAATATTATTCGCAATTCGAGTACGACTTACTCATTTGGTTATTGTTAACATTCAAATCCAACTTATATTTGTAATTATGATAACTGTCTTTGTTAATGTACACAGTTATCAAGTTATCACTATTTGTTCAATTGTGTTTACTTTCTGTAAAATTTATCTGAACATTAATTTTTCAGAGAATCTTGACATTAATTGTAATGAAGTACAGTGTGATTCTTGTAGTGTCTAGAATAGGATCTGTGTATCTTTCCATTTAAATTATACTAAGGGGGATTCATAAAATTACGTTTGCATATCTGTAGACAGGCTGAGTGTCTAGGCGACATTGTAACTCATTTTCATGTCGTATCATTTCATATAATTTTTAAGATTAAAACATGTTTGGATTTCGAGAAAATATATTTTTCAATTCTCTAACTAAGCTAAGACATAGTGTTTAAAGGAAAAGTACAAATGCTATTTGGAAGGTATTAACAAAGCATTATAGTATTTAAGACGTGATAAGATTAATGTGGTTGTTGGTTTTTAAAACATTCTAAAAAACAATAAAAAAACATTGCTATCTACAACTAAAAATTGAGTTCATCCGGTAATTAATTTTGGTCCCTGAAATTACTTACAGCCTGGACGATGACACAGAAAAAGATGAATGAAAATAAATTTAACAGAAAATTCACAAATTAAGAAAATGTCAACTTAATACCGGTTATAGGAAGTCGGCTCTATTTGACAAAAAATAACAAGCATTTGTTGCTAATTTTTAGGGTTCCTTATATACAATATACGGATACCCTTATAATATCACTCCGGATTTCTGCCTCTGTCACATCACAGCAATTTTCTTCTAAACTACTGGACGGAAGAGCTTGAAATTTGGTATCAATGTATAGTTTGGTGACCCGATCAGGAGTACATATCGTAAAAGAAAAAATTTTGATTTTAGGGGTACTTCTGGGGGAAAAACTAAAAAAATCGACCGTTCCCACCCTGATCTCCGAAACTACTGAGCCTAAAATTTTGAAAAAAATAGGAAATATAGAACGTTGCCCGAACTTTAAAGGAAAAATAAGGAGAAATCATTAATATTAATTTTGGGGGGCAAATTATAGAATTAAATAAAATTTTAAAAATAAAAAAATTTCAAACGCATCATGTAATATATCAAATGAAGGGTCTCATTCTGAGGAACACAAATATATTTTTTTCCTATTAAAAAAATATTTAAAAAAATATTAACGAAAATATACCAAAATTTACTCATCCCCCCCCCCTTATCTCCGAAACTATAAAACGTAAAATTTTGAAAAAAATTAGAGGTATAGGTTCTGACCTGAAGTTTATTGAAAAAATAAGGAGAAACCCCTAATATACAATATTCGCAAATTATAAAATTAAATGGAAATATAATATTGATATCAGTCGGAAGCTGAGTTCAGTGGTATTCCAAATCTACAAAGTGCATTTAGTTTGACTGTTTAATAACTGTTTAATTTGGAGTTAAGTGATAATCCTTTATTAGTTTGCTTTTTGTGTCATTTAGGCAAAAAGCGTATAGTATATCCCAAGGCAACGGATAAAATTCAACAGACAGGACCGGCTTTTAAAAAATCTTAATTTCAAAATGAGGTGCCTCGAATGCAAGAAAGATGGTTCTGACGAAGAAATGCTTTACTGTGATAGCTGTGAAAGACCAGTTCACAAGGATCCTAATTGCTCTGGTCTTTGCTCATCGGAGATCAGAGTAATGGAATTAAAGAAAAACCGGGTTTTGCGTTTCTTATGTGAAGAATGTAAATCTGGCATGAAACTTGTTCCAAAATTATTTAAATTAGTTGAAAAGTTACAAAACGAAGTTAACAGTATGAAACTGCAAAATACTAATAACCAAGAAGAAGATATAATCAATGAACTGTATGAACGACAAAAGAGAACGAACAACCTAATTATTTATAATTTAGTGGAACCTGTGAATAAAAGGGATATAATTTCTGAGGATTTAGCCACTGTATCCTCAATATTTAAAGATATTGTTCAAGAAGACATTAAAGTTGTCAAAACTGTAAGATTGGTAAACCCAATAAGAATGGAGCTCGTTCACTAAAAGTTGTATTGACTAACTCTTTTGATGTCATTAATATTTTGAAAACCAAGTTTAAAGTTGCTAAAGCTAAAAACATATTTATATCTTCCGATCTGACTCCCGGCAACTAGACAAACTCAACAAAGTGAAAAGTGACCTTAGAAAACGCCAACAACAAGGTGAACAAGATTTATTTATAAAATATATAAAAGGTATACCGGAAATATCCATAAAAGGTAATTCGTCTCAAAAAAACTTACCACATGCCATTCCATAGGTTCATCATCTTTATCAATTTATTACCAAAATGTCGGTGGGTTAAGAACTAAACTAAAAGCTCTAGAAATAGCTGTAGCTCAATGTGATTATCAAGTAATAATTTTTACAGAAACTTGGTTAACTTGTGATTATAATGATGCTGAATTAGGATTGACTGGGTATGTTGTGTTTAGAAGTGACCGCAATTCTGTTCTTACTGGAAAAACTAGAGGTGGGGGTGTCTTAATTGCCTGTAAAAGTGACTTAAATGTGCAAAAGGTAATAACTCCCGATTGTGAAGTTGACCAAATCTTTGTAATGTTAAAGATCAAAAATAAGTGCATAGTTTGGGTGGAGTTTATATACCTCCTGCTTCTAACGTAAGTACATATATGTCTCATTGCAGTTCAGTTGAATACATTATGGAAGAATTTGGAAACTTGATAGTATGTGGTGATTACAATATACCAAATGCTTCATGGGGCAATGATAACCTTGGTTTAGTTGTGGAATGCCCAGATGACTCTCCTGCAGTATATTTATCTAATTCGTTCGGTTACTTCAATATGTATCAAATTAATAATACACCTAATAGTCGAAATGTTTTTCTAGATTTAGCTTTTACAAATTTAAATAATGTCGATGTAGCTATTCCACTTGATCCATTGTTTGATAATAGTATACATCATTCGGCCATTGTTTTAAAATTACCTGGTTGTAGCAAAAACGATCATCTAAATTATGAGGAATTTTATTTTGATTTTAGAAATGCAAATTATATAGGATTAAATGATTACTTCGCTAGCGTCAACTGGGAGCTACTTTTGTCAAACCTACATGATGTTAATCACACTGTAGCGGTATTTTATGATATTATATATACTGGTTTTGACTTATTCATCCCAATTAAGAAATTTAAAACAACTTCATTTCCAGTTTGGTTTAATGGCAAATTAAAGCAGTTAACTTATCTAAAACAAAAAATGCATCGAAAATATAAATTGTCTGGACAAAGAGATGATTACTTAAGATTTTCTCATTTGAGACATGAATGCAAACAACTTTCCACTCTGTGTTATACAAACTACTTAAATAATATTGAAAATAAGATTTTATCGGATCCTAAACATTTTTGGAAATTTATAAATAATAAAAGAAAATTTCATAGTCTGCCTTCTAGTATGTTCTATGGTAATAGCTCAGGTGATAATAATCAGGATATAGTTAATTTATTTGGTACATTTTTCTCTACTACTTATACAAGTTCAAATTCTAAAATTAATCAGATTCCAATTTTTAATTACAAACAGAACATTGATGTGAATAGTTATCATATTGAGGTTTCAGACATAATTGAAAATGTATTAAATATGCCATGGAAATTATGCATTGGTCCAGATTGCCTGCCAGCATTTGTGCTTAAGCATTGTATATTTACCCTTGTGAAACCTATTCATTACTTATTTAATCTATCGTTAAGCTCTGGGATTTTTCCAGATTTTTGGAAAACTAGTTATTTAGTGCCTATATTCAAGTCTGGCAATAAAAATAATATTGAAAATTATCGAGCTGTCTGTAACCAATCAGCCTTACCTAAATTATTTGACTGCCTTGTTAACAAATTTTTAATGTGGGATTGTAAAGATTTAGTAGATTATCAGCAGCATGGTTTTTGCAAAGGTAGATCTACAAGTACTAATTTGGTACTTTATAGCCATTTTATTGCCGATTCGATGGAACAGAAAAATCAGGTCGATGCCATCTACACAGACTTCTCCAAAGCCTTTGATAGAGTTAACCATGATCTGCTTATTGCCAAACTACAAGGTTATGGATTTGGGGGTAAAGTGCTTGACTGGATAAGTAGCTTTCTTATCGGTAGGTCCCAGTATGTGAAATATGGAAATTGTCTATCTCAGCGCGTAACTGTGACATCAGGAGTCCCTCAGGGGTCTCATATTGGACCTCTATTGTTTAACATGTTTGTAAATGACTTATCTTCAATTATTATAAATAGCAAGATTCTTATGTTTGCCGACGATCTTAAAATATTTCGAATAATTAACAACTTAAATGATGCCACTCTGTTACAAAATGACCTCAAATGCTTAGCCAGTTGGTGTGATGTAAATATGCTTTCCTTAAATGTAAAAAAATGTTTTAAAATTACTTTCTGTAGGACTAGACAACTTGTAAATTACTGTTATAATATAAATAATATACTGCTGCAAGAACAAGGCGAAATTAAAGATTTAGGAATTTACCTTGACTCAAAATTAACTTATAAGCATCATATTAATGATATTACAACTAAGGCCTTAAAAATGTTAGGATTTGTTCTTAGACATAGTAATCAGTTTTCTGTACAAACCTTGAAGTTGTTATATTTTAGCTTAGTTCGATCTATTTTGGAATATGGTTCACTTATTTGGTCTCCTTCATATAATACTGATATAGACAACATTGAGAGAGTACAAAACAAATTTTTAAGAGTATGCGCATATAAATTAGGTATCTGTAGACAACAGTATACATATGATGAGGTCCTCTCAATACTTAACATATCGTCATTACATCACAGAAGAATGGAAGCAGATTTGAGGTTCCTTTATAACATTTTGAACGGAAATATACAAATTCCAGAGTTACTAGACTTGATAAATTTTAATGTTAATACTAGAAGAACACGTAATACTGCGATTTTCAACATTCCATTTCATAGTACAAATTATGGTTGTAATGAACCTATTACTAGGATTTTAAGACTGGCCAATCTTCATGGGAGTAGTTTAGAGTTATTTGGAATATCTACAACAACATTTAATAGATTAATTAAACGTTTGAACATGTAAGTTTCTAATTTACATTTTATGTATACATATTTTTGATCACTGTTTACTCTTTATTAAAATTAATGTTAATTTCTTGTAAAGTGGTACAACCGTAAATAAATAAATAAATAAATAAATAAATAAAATTAGAGGTATAGGTTCTGACCTGAAGTTTATTGAAAAAATAAGGAGAAACCCCTAATGTTTATTTTGGGGCGCAAATTATAAAATTAAATGGAAATATAATATTGAAATTATTTCTAACCCATCATGTTATATATCAAATGAAAGGGCTCATTACGACGAAAACAAATATATTTTTTTCATATTTTTAAAATAAATAAATTAAAAGATATTAACAAAAATATAAAAAAATTTACCCAATCCCCCACCCTTATCTCCGAAACCATAAGCTGGAAAATTTTGAAAAAAATGGAGGTATAGTTCCTCGCCTGAACTTTACTGGAAAAATAAGGAGAAACCCCTAATATTTATTTTGGGAGGCAAATTATAAAATTAAATGAAAAATATAAAATTAAAATTATTTCTAACCCATCATGTTATTATATATTAAATGACAGGGCTAATTACGACGAAAACAAATATACTTTTTCATATTTTTAAAATAAATTTATTAGAAGATATTAACAAAAATATTAAAAAATTTACCCATTCCCCCCCTAATTTAGTAAAAGAAAACGGTAATGTTAATTTTTGGGGGCCAAATTAGAAAATTAAAAACATATGTATTCTGATAAAAACAAGCGAATCCTGAAGCAGATAAAATAAAATAGTCTATGTGTGGAAAATCAAAGTGTATATTTTTTATACATTTAAAACGCTTCCTTTAAAAGATATAAGGGTAAATATAAGAAAATGCACTCATTCCCTGCTTATCTGAAACTGGAATATCAGAATCTTGAAGGTGGTACGGAACCCTAAGTATGCGAGTCCAACTCGCACTGGACCAAATTATTTTCTAATTAATTACTAAAAGTAGATTTCTTGCTCAAACTGATTTTCAGAAAACGAAAAAAATGCTAACGTGATTCCAAGGTGGCACAAGTGGAGAGAAAAATTTTCTATTTTCAGTTTAATGACTTTATAGAATTTGTTAAAAATTAATAAAATATTTTTACTTAATTTACTATGTTGCAAATAGCTTGGTACCCAGTGATAATATTTAAAAACTCACTAGTAAGTTATTACACAATGCTTTACGTTCCCTTGCTGCGCACCTGTTCACTCTTCACGGCGACCAAGGGGGTACTTTGGGAACCTCTGCTTTATGCACAAATAGCCAGCAAAAAAATAAAAACCGAAAGGTGCTGAACGATTAGATCTCCTGGGATATACTGTAAACCTGCTGATTTTACGGTGACAAATTTTCACGAAAACATGCAAAAGAGTCTTTGTGCAGATTTCTGAAGAGGTCTTGAAATACTTTGTCAGTTCATTAGGGTTTTCTCTCCTCAGATTTTTTCCTACAACAGATAAGTATTTGAAAAATCCAATACAAAGCGATTGACAAAGTTTCCAGAGTCGAAGTTGAAACGTCTCCAAACACAGATAAGTATCACACAATATACAAAACACTACTTGTATACAGGAATACTATTTGATCATTTTGTAGACATCTCATTCTCTCAAAATAACTAGGAGGAAGAATTTCTGTACAACCAGCCAGTAATCGGGGCAATTTTACAAAATTGCCTTATTACACTTTGTTCTCCATATATAACTTTCAAATACATCTGTATTGCTGGAAAAAATCTGAGAAGAGTAAACCCTAATGTACAGGCAAAATAATTACTATTCTATGAAAAAAGATTCTGCAAAAAAAAAAAAATTTTACCAACAATTAAGTCGGTTTAGATATATTGAATTCATGCTAATTTGAAGAGAGGTTATGTTCACAAGTTTACGTCTATTATTGCTCTGTGAAATACGAACTATCAACAGAACAAAATGAAGAACATTCAGTACCTGATGAGTAGATAGAACGATTATATTTTTCATTTAAACAGCTGCGAATATTTGACTAACATTTAATTCCATGTCTGCAAAAACTACATTTATTACTCGCTCCACAAATAAAACTCTAGACAGACTGTTTTGTTTTCTGAAGGATATTTGTGGCATATTTTTCAATGTCTAAGTGTTTATTGGGAAATAACACCACACTTTAAAGGAAATAGCTGTATATTCCAAACGTTTCGGGGTCTAGATCAGACCCCGTTGTCAATGGCTAAGAAACTACGGATTAAAAAGGTACAATTTCAAGATGTAAATTTAAATATTTGACAATGTTTATTATTTGATTTTTGACGTAACTAAGAGAATTTTATTTGTAATATACAGGGTAGCACAGAAATTTCTAAAGATCATATAATCATAAAGTTCCTTTCAAATTGGAAGAATTTGAAAGGGAGATCTTCAGAACTTTATGTGGCGCTCCTAGGTGCGACTTTCTTATAAGATAGTGCATTCGCCAAAAATGCGACCAAGAACTTTATTGATTCAGTGATGCCATTAAAATCATAAGGGAAAACCTAGGAAAAACCTTATGAACTATCCCGATATTGGGTTGTTCACAAGGACATGACCATTAGCAATTTCTTCCTTAATCATCGGCAACCAGGAATGACTGAATTCTACGGAGGTAGTAGCGATACAATCGTTTTCATTTAACAAAATTAAAGCAGACTCTTTTAGTTTTCTTTTGGTATTGTGTTCTTCTTTGTGTAATATAACTGAATTTTGAAACTGTATTTTATGACCAAGGTCCCAAGCATGTTCACAAATTTTGGATTTTTCAAATTGTCGTTTTTTATGTAATTTTTGTGTTCGTTTATTCGAACATTCAGAGGTCTAGAGGTCTCTCCAATATAGAATTTATTACATTCACACGGGATTTTATAAATGCAATTTTTTGTATTTTGAGTTGTGTTATTTGGTTTGGTTTTTGATATAATTGATTTTAGTGTATGTCTTGTTTTAAATGATGTTTTGATATTATATCTGTTTCCCACTCTTTTTAGTCTTTCTGATAGACCCTGTATGTATGGTATAGTTATTGTATTAATGTGATTATCTTGGGAGTCAGTGTTGCTTGGTGAAGTTTGATGTTGGTTGTTAGGGATTGTTTGGTATTCCAGTTTGTTTAACTCGTTATTAATAAATTTATTTGGGTAATGATTGGCAGAAAGTATATTTTTTATAAACGTTTTTTCTTTATTGAATTTATTGATATTAGAACAGTTGGTTTTTGCTCTGTCATATAGAGATTTGATGACACATCTTTTTACTGAACTTGGATGATTAGTCTAATGTAATTAGATATATCTATAACTGTTAAAACTTTCATAAACCAAACTTGCTACTGATGTATTAATATAGACTGGACGTTTACACAAGCAGATTCTTTTCAAAATTTCTGCATATCTTAACCAAAAGTTATGTAAGGATGTGTCCCGAAATTTGGGACAAAGAAGAGAAATCAATGTAGTTCTTAATTTACTAATTCCATCTCAACCGTACTTGAGCAAAGAAAGAATAAGGAAAGCAGTAAAATCCCATACATCTGTATGAGAATTTTTAACAAATATTATCATAAAACTTTTTAAATTTAAGTATCCCTGACTAAACCCCACATTATTATACAAATAAAAATAGTAAATCCCTTTTGTGGCGAAATAATAAACGCAGCGGGGTGATAATAATTTTGGAAGAATTAGTCCTGTTAAATAAACTTGGAAGGGTTAGGTTACTTATACCTCATCTGTTATTCTTGGAACAGTACACAACCAATACAGAACAATTTATTTTGTCAATATCGTGTGCCACACGCTCATCTCTTAACCCTTACTAACTGTTATGTGAGAACAATACCCAACATAAGTTAAATCGACTGTCAAATTGTCAACGTATCTTAAAATGAATAATAAAAATTCATTATATTTTTTTTAAGTTAAACTGTTTTATTTAAACTTAAGACAATATTGATGTTAATGTACTAAAAGCTAAAAAATAATTCGGTAGATCCTAGGTACCACTCATCACACTACTCTTCTCATCATCAATTAAAAAAATAAAATCATTGGGCGTAACGTAACCTAAGTAAATATGTAGGTAAATAACATTTATAATGAAATAGCGGATGACTTGATAGAAATGTCAGGCGCTCAACGATATTATTTTATTGTCTAATGCCCTAGATTGATAAGGAGAGTGGTGTGATGTGTGATTTATTTTCAAATTTATACTTTTTTATTTTGTTAGATTATACTCCTCATTCTATATAATTTCTTGAGTGCCTCATTATTACAAAGTTTGTTCCCTGACAATTTGTTGCCGTCTAACTCCTCAATATATAATCCTTCCAAAGACTTTACCCGACTCAGGGCAACGTGTGTCTGTCCTTCTTCAAACAATTTCGAACCTAAATGTACAATTGCATGCTCTACAGTGCTGCCTTGCATTTGTGGAGAGTGGAAGCCCATGACAAAATTAAAGGCCACATCCTTCTTGCAGCCGTCCCATAATTAAACTTTACTGGAAATTGTATACTTTAGGGTGATTAAGGTGGACGCTGTCTCTTCCAAAGTCGATTCGAACTGATGGTATGACTAAACTGAGACCGATAGGTCAATATTAGACAGCAACATTACTTTTGCTCCCACAAATATTTCCAGTAAGCCTTGTTTAGTCAGTCGGTATTATATTAGCTAAATTCAAATTATCTCTATTTCTTGTTGCGTTAATTAGCTGGTCCAGTTCTTTTATTTTATAAATTCGACCAAACTTGTTTCGAAACAAATTCAATCAGCAGTGTTGTGGACATTTACTTGCTAATTAGTAGAGCAAACCCTTAAAATAGATCGTAGGGAGCGGTCGACTCCCACAGAGAATCAATAGAAGTGAAGGCTATATACAACAAGAAGTGCCCGTCTTGAGAACAAAACGCTAATCATATCATATGATCATTTTTATCCACCCTAATCCCACACAGACCTCGGCACGTTTTTACCTTAACTTGAATAGAGTACCGCTAGCGACGTTTTATTTTTATCCACACTAACGCCACACAGTCCTCGACACGATACAAAATATTTACGTGGGTAGCAGATAGATGCTTGTATCAAACCTCCTCCATTTGTGTACCCATAATGAGGGGATGCGAAAAAATATATGCGCAATTTTGTTGACGGTCATACTGGATTTTCTTTTGTTTTCATAGTGAACTTTATTCTTCTATTCTAACTCGTTCATTTGTTAACCATAGTGAATAGGTGTGAAAGAATATATATTTAATTCGCCATTTTGTTGGCGGCCATATTGGATTTTTTACATAGTGAACTTTATTCTTCTATTCTAGCCCGCTTATTTGATACCCATATTGAGTTAGTTGTGAAATAATATGTAATTCGTCACTTTGTAGTGGTGGTGATCTTGGATTTACAATATATTAAATTGTATTGTCATCCCAAATAAATGTGTGCGCCAAATAGCAGATTAATCCTTGAACAAGAAGAGGGTGAAATTTACTAGATTTGACCCAAACAAATAGATAAACAGGGCAAGCTAAATAAAACCATTTAAAAATAGATGAATTTTATTCTGCATATTTGAATAATCAAGTATAGTTCATAACTAAACTTTTTTTCTTTTCCTTCAACCTATATATTTGCTCATTTTTTAGACATTTGTGCCCTGATATTATATTAGATTAACTATTCTATTAAAAAAACAAAAGAGGAATTCCTCATCATCTATACTACACTATGCTATGTATAAATTGATTTCAGGCAAAGGCAACATGGCCGAAACGGTATCACCAATAAAACATTAACATAATAAGTAAGTTTATTAAAGATATGTTAGCTTTAAAAATGCATAACATAATTCAGGTCTCTCTATTTCTCTCTATGAAAATAATCATCACCGTTTTGCTGATAATTTGGTATTAAAACTAAAGTATAATCTTTAATTAGTTTGTAAGGTACAATAGACTATTTGATTTTTTATATTGTATGTTAGTTTTCTATTATACTTGTTTATTTACACCATATCTGAACGCTTTCTATACACGGCTAGATTTCTGTCATATAAAATTGATTACATGGATTGATTTAGGTCACAGTTTCGAAAAATTTTATTTTACTATGTCCTTTCTCACGTGTAGGTATATTGCAACTTCTGCTAAAAAGCAATCGACTCAAAAATTTATATTTAAATAATCAATCATAATTCAAAAGCACATAAAATTAAAATCGATAAAAAATATTTGATTTGTTCCAAAATTATATAACATTCAAACCGGCCTAGTGTATAAGATTAAAAAAAAGAGGCAACATGGCCGAAACGGTATCACCAATAAAACATTAACATAATAAGTAAGTTTATTAAAGATATGTTAGCTTTAAAAATGCATAACATAATTCAGGTCTCTCTATTTCTCTCTATGAAAATAATCATCACCGTTTTGCTGATAATTTGGTATTAAAACTAAAGTATAATCTTTAATTAGTTTGTAAGGTACAATAGACTATTTGATTTTTTATATTGTATGTTAGTTTTCTATTATACTTGTTTATTTACACCATATCTGAACGCTTTCTATACACGGCTAGATTTCTGTCATATAAAATTGATTACATGGATTGATTTAGGTCACAGTTTCGAAAAATTTTATTTTACTATGTCCTTTCTCACGTGTAGGTATATTGCAACTTCTGCTAAAAAGCAATCGACTCAAAAATTTATATTTAAATAATCAATCATAATTCAAAAGCACATAAAATTAAAGTCGATAAAAAATATTTGATTTGTTCCAAAATTATATAACATTCAAACCGGCCTAGTGTATAAGATTAAAAAAAAGAACTGTATTCATTCTGTGAAAATTAATAATACAAAATATTTAAAAATTTCATTTCACCGCTTAATTGTGACCGCAGCAAACCTAGTGATTTGAATAAATATAACATTAAAAACCCAATCTTTTCCATTGAATAAATACCCATTCGTATTGCTTGGCACTCTTTTTTCATTTGGCAATTTCTGTTGCGAGACAATTTCTTGGAAAAAGTATATTTGCAGTTGGTAATTATATTGCTAATTATAGAATATTTTGTATTCGGAAAGATAAAATTGCGGTCAGAAGAGTTATATAAGTATATTCCTTGAACAATATTGACTTGTTCAAAGGCAACTGATGGCATATCTTTATATTGTTTATTTTTTGTGTACTTTCCACTTAATCCATATAAAATAACGTTATCATCATCATTGTTTATCAATAAACAATTGCAACAGATATCGACTACGATCAAGTAGTTCGAGATGGTTTTAAGACACTGCGATGGGATTCAACTGTAGATAACTGATAATGTTAATAAATAAATAACAATGATCTGCCTAAGCCTAAGATTCTAGAACTGATTTTAATAATTATTTTTGGGAAGCAGTAGTCACATTTTTTAACCGACTTCCAAAAAGGAGGACATTCACAATACGTCGGCACCTTTTTTTATGTATGCTCAGTGATTATTCAAAAACGGATTGGATAATTTTGATGATTTAAACGATCTTGTATTGAAAAATATTACAGAAAGGTACCATATAATTTTCTATAACGGTGAGATTTATGGTTTTCCAGTAAATCAGAAAAAGCAGTAATTAAGGGACTACACTTCAGTGAATTTCAATGAATCTACACAGTTTACTCTAAAATGGCTCAACCAATTTGAATATTTTAAATTGTATTCTATAAAGAGATGTTCCAGCTTGATTCCGTATAATTATCGATAACTTAAAACATACCGTTTTTCCGAAAATGGAAGAAATATTTGCAAAAACACGGTAAAAATCAATGTAAATGTCAATTTTTCATCACAAATTTCTAGCTTAAATGTCAAGATATGCCATGAAAGAATATCGTACAGGGTGTTTGTAATGGTTTTCATTGCAGTCGAGTGAAATGGCACAAAATATTCCATTAGTATAGTATATATGTGTGTGCGTGCATTTAAGAATATATAGGATGATACGAAAGTGTACCAATTAAAGTTATACAGGGTGGTTCGAAAATGTTGTATTGGGTGTCACATAGTAGTTGCGTATACAAGGTGGTTGAAATAAAGACTGAAGTAAACCTATAGTTAAAGAGAGTGAAAAAAAACTTAAAAAAAGATTAAATAAGCATATGCAGTAAGTATATTCGAGTTATAGGGCTTATACTTGGCATATTGGGCAAAGTAAAATTATAGATATACAGGCTGATTTAAACAATAGAAAAATAGAAACAGGGTGTAGAGAATTAATACTTGTACAGGGCGGTTGCAACATCATGTAAAGTTGAATTGTAGTTATACAGGGTAATTCAGAAAATGATAGACAAATAATTTATATTGGATGACCAATACACAGAAAAATATACAGGATGGTTGCAATATAGAGTGAAATGGAGTTACACTTATAAAAAGTCGTCAAAATATTAAAACAAATAAAAAAGTTAAAAATATGTGGATAATATAGAAAGAATTCAATTTAGAGAGAGGGAGAAATAAAGATTCGCTAAAATAATGAATAGAATTGTACCTCAAATCAGATAAAAAGAAGAATATATGTCAGAAAATAGTTATTGATTGCACACGGTTTGTAAACGATTTTTATTTTAAGCCAAGTCTGTACTTTTTTAAATATCATTTATTGATATACTTAATTTTCAACTTGAAGCTGCACTATTTATTTTTCAAAAACGTATAACCTCGAATAAAATTCTTCATCAAAACAACCACTATTCCAATATAGAATATACAGTTCGTCCAAGCCACCACGTAACCAAACACTTCTGAAGTTGGCCACGGAATAGGGGTAAAAAGTAAAAGGCGTTCGGCATAAAATATATATTAGTTACATTTGCAGACTATGAGACTCAATGCGAAGATGAATTTATTAATAGAATAATTGATCTATATAAATATCGTTCTCAGTTTTTTACATACCTCTATCATCTGAATGATTGTATTTATTATGTATTCTGTACTCTAAAACGCATATTGAACTTCAAATTTATATAGTAGGATATTTTGTCTACTATTGATTTCCCATTATCATTCCCGTTTTCCAATTCTTAAGTTAACATTAAAAACGCTAATTTATAACCCTCAATCGAATGATTTTCGGAAAATTTTCAATTAATTGCCTTCAATCCAAAAAAGTTTCACTTGCATCCTGGTTTCATAAAATCAAGCAATAAAATAATTGCAGATGGGAGCAAAATTCCCAAAACAACATTTTTTGTTTCTATTTATTTTTTATTTGTTGTGAGTTTGATGTGATGCTGAGCGGTCCCGTTACATTACTGACTACTGACTGTAACTGAATTACTTGCATACGATATTTTGAGTCTTAAAAAGAAATTCCCACAGACATCTTTAATATTAAGTAATATTAGAATATCCAAACAAGATAGTAAAATTTATGCAAATATATACATGTTTTTTGTATAAATGGGATTTACTCAAATTGTATTTATTTATAAATACATAAATGTTGAGAATTGACGTGTTCTTAGTTTTCTCCATATAACTTCATTGCTATAGCCTTTGGAGAAAAGGTTGTTTGAAAAGAAATTTTAGGAAATAATTATTGATAAATCTAAAATTTAAAAAAAATTAAAATTTTAAACCTAAAGGCTGATACAGAAATCTTCTTAGCTCATTAGTAAATTTCTATATTTAAATATAAATATTAAGTATTTTTTGTTTTTTTAAGATGTCAACTATGCTCATACTCATTTAATCTGAACAACAAACCGAGCTTATTTTTGCACAATACTAGGTAATTTCCGTAAAACTCGGTTCAGATTATGTTACATTTTATAAATTATTTGTTTCAACACCTAGTGATGCGACTATAACTGTCGACAGTTGATTTGGTTGGAAGCAGACTTTGTACTTATATGAAATTTGGGCTTGACCCATTTTTTCTAAAACAATTATTCATTACCACGATATAAAGCTACAACCATACTCAAATCACCATCACTGTGATCGCAATATGTCTCTTCTTGTTCGTTAATATGGATAAATTTATTGTGGCTCTTATAGTGCACTGATTCAGAAGGGCTCTACTATAAAATCTGTATTTTTTCTGAGTCTGAATCTAATTAGAGTAAATCCACTGCATCAAAAAGTTTAAAATTTCATATTTGGTTTTTGAAAATCTTTCTCGTAGAATACTTGATTCTAAATAATTTTCATTAGGAAAATTTTCCTCTTGAACCTGTAACTAAATAAATAGAGGGTAAGCAAACAAAAGTCGATTTATCAACCTTATCTTGTTTATAAATATTTTTCCACAACTTTTTGGAATGGAGCACATAGAGATACTTATGGCACATATTATTTAGAACACATTTCTGCAAATAACAGGTCTAGTCTCTAGTCCTCATTTTGTAAAGAAATCGTATAAACTGATCTAAGAGGCTCGGAATATCAACACAATAAATCTAACATGGTTGCATTTTTTCATTAAGCTTCAGCTATTTTTAAAAACTAAGATCTTTATTCCAACTGACAGATCTTGTACATTTTCCTTTTTTTATATTGTTGCTCCAGTTTTGCTAATATTTTTTTCAATTAACTAGTTTATTAGTTTATTGTACCATGTGAATGTACATAAACGGTATCAAAAGAGGCTAGGAAAACCAATAATAAGCAAGTATATCATAATTTATTTATCATTTATTATTCCACAATAAGGGAAGTGTTTCTTCCTCTATCCAATAAAAAACAATATCTCACAAATTCTTGTATCTTTCATTCCTAATAAGAAATTCCCTTTGCTAGATAAATAACCATATTACTAGTGTGTACACAAACATTACGCAGATAATAAATAAAACTTTTATTCGATTTATAAAATAATTGAATAATTGAACTAGATGAGTCAGTGACATTTCCTTCCTGTAATGACCCCTAAGCATATTGTGAGTAATTTCATTCAACAGGTTATGGAATTTTTTTCTACGTTAGATTCGTGGTCTTGGATTCTTTAAGCCGATTTTTTCCTCGACTGTGTTTACTTTTGCAATAAAAGGTAGAAAGCATTTCATATTCAAACACTTGTTAATTATATTAATTTATAATTAGTATCCAGGTAATAGTTTAAAATAAAATGTTCACCAGCTTTATTGATTTAGGATATTTCTTGATTCTTTTGAAAATATCAGGAATAAATAAATTTCTTGTACCTGGTTTTATAATGCTTTATTTGTTGTTCTCAAGTAACTTATTCAGAATTTTGCAAAGGTTTCCTAATAAAGCTGACCTTTTTAGACTTTTTTCAGTTAATTCAATTAAGTAAAAAAATATGCAAAGCGGTATGATCTTTACCCAAAGTTTCGATTACTTTCTCTTTTGACATTTCTGATGAAAAACATAAAACGTTATTTTATCCAATGTTTCCTAATTGTTAGATTTATTGCTACTATTATATCCATCATTTTTAATAAAGAATTGCTTTAAAAGGAAATTTTCAAGAACTTTAAACAACAAATGGGAGGAATGCAAGTTAATTAGGAACCGATTTCAAAAATATGCCAATATGTACAAGTCAAATAATATTTAGATAAGTCCTTCTTCTTGGGGTGCCGTTTCCTAAGAAGGTTGACGACCATCAAACCCATCTTTACTCCCTTAAAGTTGGATTGAGGAACAACTGAACATTCAAGTTCCGTAACAATGCCACTTAATTCAGATAATTTTCCCCTATATATTTACCTGTAAGAAATGATACCGGTTTTCTTTCATATTATGACCCATGTTATGTAATTTTCTGACTTGGTCTGCATACATACTTCTTCTGTATACCCACATTTCAAACACTTCTATTTTTTATTAATGATTTATTCAAGGTGACTAATTTTATGCCACAGTAGAGATTTCAGAGCATTTTAGTATCCTTGTTGTAATATATTTAAGGACCGTTAAGAAAAGAAATCTTCTTATTCACACTTTTTACATTACTTTATTGTCTATACTCTATGATTAGTTTGTCTTTGGTTTTTCTTAGAAGACCAAAAACTCATTGTTTCAAATCCTTATGTTGTTTATATATTCTCTAATGTCTTTCTGTTTTCCATTTATAACCACTGCATTTGTTTCTTAATCAAACGCTTCACTCTTGATAGATTCTGATTGAAGATTGAAAAGTAGTGATGAGAGATGAGAGGATGCTATCGTGACGCAGCCCATGTTTAATTTCGATTAGATACTCGGTTTTGTATTTTCAGTATTCTACTTGGCTTTTGGTTATAGTATGTTTCAGCTATTGTCAAGTCTTGAGTGTCGAGTTCCTTTATGCGCAATATTTTCATATGCAATCTGGTGGAATTATATTAAAAACATGCTACTAGGGCGAATCTATTTCTCTTCAATAACTTTTAACTAATTAGAAATTTTACGGGAAAACATTAAGCATTTTTGATATGCAAGTTGTTGTCCTCTCAGTCACTAAGAAGCTAGATCAACTAGGACAGAATTTCTTTCACTCAAAACTAAATTCACTCACTATTCATGTTTGCCAGAATTTATGAACTAAAACTCCTTCACCAATATTTATTCACTATTTTTATGTATTATTGGGAAATAACACCACAATCGACACAAAAATCTGTATATTCAAGGAACCAAACTTTTCTAAGTCTGACCTCATTTTCAATGGCTTTAAACATGCATTGAAAATAATCAAGAATATGCCACAAATAACATTTAGAACACACTTATTCACTAATATTAAATTGCTTATTTTCAGTTTTCTAGAAACAGGACATTATATACACGCGGAAGCACATTTTCAGACGTTAGTTTTAAAACTATTCTTTTTAAAATGTAACTTGCCGTTGGACCTTATTTGTCATGGCGTTAATGGATAGTTTGGTTTTTACTTTAAAAACTGCAAAATGTGACCCAAATCATTATGTTTTCATTGTATCTGAAAAATGTGTCATATATGTTTGTGGAGTAGGTAATTGAACTATTTTGTGCGGACAAAATATCCTGGTTTCGAAAATCTTTTACAAATGAGGAATTTCCTCCTGACTTTCACTGTTTTATTATCGATAATTGAATTACAAAGAAATTTTATGACTATTAACAATTAATATAGCGGGCTCCCGGATATGTTACCTCCTTTCCAGACAAGCATATTGTTAAAAAACAATATAGTTAACTTATTATCTATAGAAATGCCATTTTTGGCATTTTTCAACTAAGAAATCGCAACAATTGTTGCTTCTAGGCTCTCTTTGAGAACTATTCCTTTCATACAGATCAGGCAAAAACAAAACTGTGAGTTTGAAGTCTTCATATCTGCATTGTTTAGTTTTATTAAATGTATGGGCAGACTGTCTGATCCAGATACCTTTCCCTTTTTGTCAACACTTCCTTTGTTATTTATTTGATCAGAATTAACACCTGTTCCTGGGAACATTTTGGCCTACTTATTATTACTCATTTTTATTACTAACTACTCTAAAGTCTGAATCTTGTAGTGATTTCCAGATGTATATTCTTACTGGTGGAATTTTCTGTGGTATATACTATCATATACCATCATTCCTCTCTCTCTTGTATAAACTGTACTAGCTATTTTCCCCGATCCTCTTCTCTTTCCAATTCCATATTCCGTATTACAATAAGTACTCTTTACCCTAGGTGCGTAATTGAATTTGTAATTGTAGCGACAATTACCCGTGTTTTTATCAATTAAAAATTAAAATTCTTCTTCCCAAATAGTAAAACATACCATTTTTCATTTTTTTTTTCTGTTTCTCGGCAATCAAACAGTGACACTTAAAATCTATATGTGAATTTTGAATCTTCTAAATCTAAAGTCAAAATGTGCTCTTTACCAGCGTGGTAAACAGTTTTAACATTCCATGTTACAATTTTTAATGTACAGTGCATCCCATTTGGA
This sequence comes from Octodonta nipae, assembly GCA_034190945.1. NCBI lineage: Eukaryota > Metazoa > Arthropoda > Insecta > Coleoptera > Chrysomelidae > Octodonta > Octodonta nipae. The sequence goes on along the minus strand of CM067219.1, from coordinate 25,990,153 downwards.
ATATTGGAAGATATTCCCCTCGCCTTTCGCAATTCTATACACTTTCAATGCCTACAATTCTAGATTAATTGGGCGCTTTTTAGAGAATAATTTTCAAGGATGTTGGATAGGAACACATGGACCAATTAGGTGGCCTCTAAGATCACCCGATTTATCTATATTGGACTTTTTTTGTGGGGTTATTTGAAAAATAAAATATATTCCAACAGACACAACAGTCGCGAAGAACGTCGTGCCGCAACGGAGGCAGCTTTTCGGGATTTACAAAGGCGACCTGTTATAATTTTAAATGCACTCAGGCGTATTGAAAAGGTTTGCCAATTATGTGTTAGGGAAAATGGACAACAATTTGAACAGTTAAATCAATAAGGTAATAAATAATGTCCAAAATTAATTTTAAGATAGATATTTGATTTGCAATACTTGTTCTGTTTGATACATAATGAACGATGTATAACTATTTATTAGTTGCTTTTAGGTACCTAAATTTCGTGTTTCATGTTATTGAATTATTGTTAACATTATTTTTCTTTGCTGATAAACTCCTATAAAAAAATCTCAAATGGAATTATTTGTTTGATTCTCCTTTTAAATGGAAAATACATGGCCTACTAGCAAAAAACTCAGCTTTTTAGTGTTTTTTAGCATTTCTAATAATACCATGTGTATTCTATTATACATTATTTTAAAGGGAAAAAAATAAGGAATTCAATGAAATAATAAAATACAGGGTGTTCCATTTAAAAATATATAATGTTGTGTAGTATCTTCAAAACCATACTCGGAAAAAAAATGAGTACTCCACTGGATTCTATGCAAAATTTTCTATTAGACGTAGTTCTTAGCGCAAGAGTATGTCTAATAACTTCGTAGATATAGAAGGGGTCCAAAAAGTATAAATTATCAAAATCGCCCGGTATCTTATAAATGGAAACACTTATGCAAAATCTGAGTTTCCCAAAAAAGTAGAACAGGTATGTGAAAAGAGCAAAACTCTATCTTCAATAACAACCGAGTAACCTGGCAATCTCAACCAAAATGGGATGCACTGTACTCCTGGGGGTTTTTAGTCTGTCAACATTTTGAATGCTTGTCCTAGGGATCTCGTTGTTGTCTTTAAGAGAGTGGTTTCCTGTTGCCATCTGCATTCTCTTATCTTTGTCTTTTCTGACTCTGGGGATCAAAGAGTGCGATATTCTCATTTGGCACTTCCACCCTCCAATGAAACTAATGACAATAACACACTTGTTATGCGCTTATTCCGATAGACCCTCGCTCCATTGGTTAGATACTATGGTGTACCAAGAGCTGCAGACATTGGCATTCGGGACTGTTATTAATAGTTTTGCTAATTTCTGCTGAAGTTGCTTGATCAATAGCCTAAACATATAATATAAAGAAATCTGAAATGAAAGTAAAATGTTTGATTTATACTGTCGTAATTACCTATACAAAAATAATATTTTACTTTACTTACTACCTATATGAAAGTGGGGCGGTGATGAGGCTAAAGCAAAGAAAGTTTAATGAGCTAGAGAGGAGGTAGATTAATATTTCACTAAAATTCTCTTAGGGCTTCTGCAATTCGTAAACTATTGAAATAGAGCAACGACCGCTCTGCTTTAATCGGTACGAAGATACCACACAAACAACTGCAACAAACCATTCATCCATTTCTCACTTCTTAATCGACAGACAACTCTTCATACAAGAAGAAGCCCTGATCAGTGGGTATGTACTCACTGGCCCTGTTTTACACTCAAACACCTGATAAACCCGAAAGTATAAATCCTGATCACTAACTTACTTTAACATATAATTGTTCTCTAAAGGAGCCCATACGATAATATGTAAATGTTAGTAGAAAGAAGAAAGATTAATGTTGACAAAACTCTAACAAGTAACTTGAAAAATCTGGATTACAGGAATTTGCAAAAATTACGGAAAAGAGAATGGAATATCCCTCTATCTATTTAACGTGGGTATTAGTTATTATTTATTTAGGAATCTGATATATTTTTTTCTAAATTCTTACATTAGATGTTTTATCCAATGGTAGTAACCAAAGTTTCGTCTATCAAATCAAATTAATCCTCAACCAACTTTATACCAAACCAACTTGAAGCCTTTATGACAAGTAGTTATTAAATAAAAATGTCGCCCTTGATCATACTGTATTCACCTAGAATCATGTTAGACTACATTTTTATGAATTCCATATACCGCACAGTTATTTAACTGCGTACCGATTTCTATCAATTTATAAACTCTGATATCTGTTGCTAGAAACTGTTTCATAATGATTAATGGACATTTAATTTGACTCGTAGCTATTAATGATTTGTCTGCGGTATATTCTAAATATAACCCAATATTCATTGTCGTTTTATATATCCTGATTTTCTCAATATATAAAGGTGTTTCAATAAGAACGCAAGATTTTAAGGTTCAATAAAACTTGTGTTCTGTAGCAAAACATTGAAATGTTTATTGATATATAATGTATACATTTAGGATATATGATACAAAATATCTTGTAAATGAGAAGTGTGGGCGACACGTAGGAAAACTTTGCTTATATGTCACATTCTCCCGGCCTAATAGAAAATTCAGTGAGAACACATGTCAAACTTTAAACTGCTGTTTGGTACGTTTATAGACAGGGTGTTTAGTTATAGCAAGCAAAGTCACAAAGTATAGTGATAGAAGGATTTGCATTATATGAAGATTGAAATATAGGACGGAATAGAATGATAGTGGTCCGTAGGCAGCCGTATATACAGGATGGTTGGAATATCGGGTGGACTGGACGTTTGGTGGTATAAAAATGTTGGAAAAAATGTGAAATTAAAATTATATAGGGTGATTAAAAAACTGTTATATGATGTGGACATAAGCAAATCATATACAGGATGGTTGAAATATATGCTGCAGTTGAATTATATTTAGCAACAATCAAGTTTGATGAATTATAAGATAAGTATGCAATGAAGGATTTTAGGTTTGCTTGGCACCGGCTTCAAAATATACTAAATTGGTAGTAATTAATTTGTACAGAATGAGCACCTTTTAATGTTTACATTTTTTACTTCCTGGGTAGGTACCTAACAACATTGAATGTGTTATTTATTTGCTAGAGTTGTATTTTGTTATAATTATTTTTAGCTTTTTAGTTAGAGGTAGAAGTGGGTTATATATTTTTTTAATGTTTTATTGATTTTCATTAGAGAGTAGGAGTTCAAATTTAATTCACTGTCAACATTTTTGCTGGCAACGCCCCTAGGTATAGGAGGTAGGGTTATTACATAGATACATCTTCTAATTTCGCCCTACAATGCTTTGGTCCTTGCTCCCGAGGTAGTATAAGCCTGTAATTTCAGATAACCCCACAGCCAAAAGGCCAAAAATGTTAATCGCAAGACCTTGGCGGCCAATTCTGTTCTCCAAACTGGGAAATAACACGACCAGGACCAAACTCGTACCAGACAGATAACGTTTCAGGTGGCACCGTCCTGCTAAACCTACATGGCAATATGTTCCAATTGAGGCACAAAAATCTGATTTATCACAGCACAATAACATTCGCCATTCACTGTTAATGCCAGTACCTTCCTCATTTTCAAAGAAATATGATCCAATAATTTATCCGGTCCATAATGTACACAAAACATGGACTCGTTTTCGATGCGTAGCTTTTTGATTAATCTCTCTACGCCCCAATCGAGATGAAAATAGGCATCATCAGTAAAAATGATTTTGTTGGCAAAATTCACTTCAGTTTGCTGAGGAGAGGAGGAGAGTTCACCAATTGGATGCAATTGGTGAAGTCTCCTCGCTTTTCACGCTCTGCTGGCAAAAGTTATTGAGTCAGTTGGATTTGAAACACCCATTATATAAAAACTAAGATTGCCTTTTAATAACTTATTGTTTATTACAACTATACAAGGTGACCATAACGTTTGAAGTAATTACTTCCTCTTGTTGTCGCTTTGACTTAATAAGGTTACGTAGGAATATGATGCCTTTAATACCTGGAAAACAAATTCGGAATTAAATTAATTGACATTGTAACTAAAATATGAATATAAATATAATATATAGAAGTAACTTCAAATACGACTAAGGAATTTGTCCGTTCGTTTGAATGTGTGTGTGGTTTGTGTGAGTTGCCTGAACTTTGCAACACTGAAGTACAATTCTTGTAAGAAACTATTGACTGAAATGTTTCTTTGTTGTTTGTTAAATAAATATAGAAAGCATTGGTTATTTCACAGGCAATATACTAAAAGTTGTCCATATAGAAATTTTAATGGGATGCAAATCATGAAGAAAGATTGTACATGAAAGAATAATTCAAATTTTAATTGGTTTGTCTAAAATGTGAAGCAGTTTTTTTCAGATTTATAAATATTAACACTTACCCAATGATATGCATTACATGCCCTTATATTTGCTGTTAATATTTCTTTATTAATATACTTTTTTGTTTATAAGAGATACTAGTTTGATTCATTGCATTATTGTAACTCTGTACACAGGTATTTTCATATAACGCAACTTATCTAGACACAGTAGGAAAATGAATTTCCAAATGGATGTTTCAACTAAATTCTGGAGTTTGAATGAATAATACCATTTCTGCCTTTAATTAAAACGAAAACAAATCCAACTTTGAACAGACCTCATCACCTATTAAAACTACAAATACAAGCATAAAGGAACAACATCCAAAAGCTATGATGTAAATCAAGGATCAACTTTATGTATATTGTTATGGGTTTCTCAACAATTTGACCACCAAATACAAATGTTATCAAACCAGATCCCTGGCAATTAGTAACTGCTCCTGATCTGAATTGATTCTCTTACACCTACCTCAACGACTGCCCGCTATTAGCAACGTCATACTCATACCACATTTCACAGTACCCGACCTCAAATTAAGTAAAAAAGACACTTTTAACAAATTAAATTCATTTTATTTACTTTTTAAAAACAATACTCCAACTAACCTAGACTAAAGATACAAGCATCAAAAACAAACTTTTCTTTTCTCTACTCAACCGACACAATTTCGAGTGTTCAGTTTCCATTCTGATATAATTATAGCAGTACCGGACCTTGTAGCTGCAGACACTGATTCACTTACAAGGTCACTTTTAGCGGTCCATAGATTTAGGAAATAAAGCTATTCTCAACGTGTTTCATTATCTAGGTGCTGATCTAACCCTCTCTGAATCCCAGTCAAATCTGAAATTCTCTGTGGATTCTTCTAGACCTGTAATATCTTCATTCTCTCTTACGATGCCCAAAATATTATTAGTGGCCTTCCGTGTCATGATCTACGGGTGGATAAAAGAGATGAAAATCGACATACTAGAATTATATCTCTATTAGGCCGATTTCCAATCCTCTAATTTCTTAAGTCATTATCTCTCTCACTTCTAGCTAACGCATCTCTACTTATATACAATGCTCACAAAGAAATGCCATCGAATCGAATATGGGTTTTAACTTACTGTAACTAGACGATTTTCTTTAAAAATGTCTTTACGAACTTTCTAAAATTTAGCTTGAATACACTATTGTTAGTTTCACTCTCTAAAATTAAATTTAATTTTATTGTTCATCTTTATGATGTGGTGTAGGTAATCACATTTTATTCTTTTCTTCCTTGAATGTAATAGGATTTTGTGCTCTGTCTGTGGTATTTCATCTATTTTATCAATTGCATTACTTTTAGCTCTCTTTTGTTCAGCATATTCGAGCGTTCATCTTCTACCAGTTATTGACTGCCTTTCTCTATCTAGTATTTAACTTGAAATTTCATCAGGTATGTTCACCAAATGCTTTAACTTCACTTATTTAATTAAAGAAATTATATACTTCTGGGTCTAACACTTCTAATGTCATTAAGTATATATGTCACGTCACAAAACAACTGCATGCAAGATCATAAGTCCAAGCAAGTGTAATAATATTTTTTCATAAAGAGGTTGAATAAAAAAATTTCAGTATGAACATGCTTTAATGTGTATAAAAATAAAATAATAAAATCAAAAAATATGAAAAATTTAAGTATTATAAAAAATAAGTGTTAGTAAATGAAAGTGAATTCGACAAAACCTATAATACTCTCTTCGAGGTGTCATTCCTTTGTACGCAAGACAATATATATTATATATAAATATTATATATATTTTTCTGGTCGAGAACCTTCATCAGTTGCGCTTCCCACAATTGAATGTCCTCTCGAACACTTCTTTATGCATTTGATGCATTTCGTTAATTTGAAGGCGCGAGATGTATGACCGACATCTAGGATTTTCAAGAGATTCAGTACACAGAGGTTCCGAATCTGGATCCGTTCCGTGTAATTGCTGTTCCCCCTTAACTCCTAGGACAGAATGTCACGACAAAATTTTCAGGTTACTTCACCTGACAGAGATATTGAATACTCTCTTCGAGGTGTCACTTCTTTGTACTGATTCTCTTGAAAATCCTAGATGTCGGTCTTACATATCGCGTCTTCAAAACCTATAATAATAGTACACTTAAACAAAAGATAAATAGAAAATTAGATAAAATATAGTAAATAATAAAAAATGTGCATTCCATTAGATTAATGGATATAATAATAAAAGAGAAGAAATTAACAAACCTTCTAAATTAATCATTCCGATAAAGAAAAGAACAACACGTAAACAAAGGGTGGCCTCAAGAAGGTTCCTGAAAACGCCCTGACAGCAAAGAAATAATCGTGGCATTGGGGTATGTTCTATTTAAAGGGCAAGTTACTTAGTTTAGTTTAATTTATATTCGTGTGATTGCATCGACGCAGAGAAGCAATCACACCAAAGGTATGACTCATAGTGTTTGTAAACAGTAGATTTATTTGTTAAAAATAAAGACCGTGAAATTGAAAGACAATATTTGTGTAAATCTGATTTAAACCCACAGAATCTATTGCAGTATTAATTCTCTTTTACCGCTAAAAACATAGGGTGATCCATTTTACCAAATGATGCAGCTTTAAGTACCATGTGTCTCCTGCATCTCATCAATACGAATAAAATATCTTTCTTCATCTCAATATCGCAATCTGACCAGTCAGCATTGTATAAAGCTTCACCAATACCAGCACTCTAAAACAAAAAAAAATGGACGGATGTTCATATTAGAACTTCAAAACAATTACAAAAACCCTTTCAAATTGATCAGAACTGGTAAATTAGTTTTCCAAAGTAAAAATTAGTTTATTTCGCAAATAATGCAAGTCTGTAGTTAATTTTATACAATTTATTTCTTATAACAATAATTTGTTCTGCTCTAAACATGTAATTTCATTCCTCAAAAGAAGATATGTCATCCAACACCTTAGCTTAGTTTACCAAGTTATTGCACGAAAATAAATACCTGGCGAAAGTTGCAGAAATTTAAAGAGAAAACTGTACGTTTGATATCACTAGCCTAACCAGGTGCAACCGAGGAATTTAGAGATGAATGTGACCACATACAGAAAAGAAGCGTACCGAAGACCTATTCCGTACTTAGAGCAACAGTCAAGTAAACTGAAAACTTCAGTGTGCACCCAGAGAAACAAATTACTTCCTCAGTTCCTGTTTCGTCATCGATTATTCGAAAAGCTCCTTTTAAACATTTGAACAAACAGGAAGGCGAACAGCGATAAACTTAAAGCATATATACCTTCTGAAGGTAGCCTGCAGTGCACAAATGTGGTGCCAAAGATAGAAAGAGAGGACAATAGAGACAGCGAAGCCTATTTCACTCGACTAGTAAGTGAAGCCAATGAGCTCATTGGATGTAGTTCCCAATAGAGTGAAATAGCCTCCTACACTCTCTCTAGCCTTGGCACCATATTTGTGCACTGCAGGTTATCTCTAGGAACTAGATACTCTAAGGAAATAAATGAGTTGAAAGTTTCGAAAGATTGAAGGCGCTACTGGATGAGGTGATCAGAAAGAAAAAGAAGAATGAAGGACAATTGGTCAGGATTTGGGACAAAGTCACGGAATGAATACGACAGGTATTTACTCTACAGTACTAACCGGAGGACATACATATGATCCAACGGGTTATTTTAGTAAGAGTCTCACATCATATTGTCACAAGAAATACTAGTGCAACATACCCATAGTGGGCACCGGCAAAAAAAGCTGTCATGTGAAGGAAATTCTGAAACTTTCATATCTTTAGATACTCAGATTTATTTAATAATCGACGTGTCCAAATGTTTTCCAAGGGAGAACTTCTTAACGAGGGCCCAGACTAACACAAGAACATAGATTCGACACTTCACTTCGTTCTTCCCGACACCCCAATTCCGGACTATACCATGCCTTGATCTTTAAATACCCATTCGACTTAGTTTTTTCTGTGTAAGACACAGTAACCAGATAATACAAAATGAGTCTTTCGTTTATAGAAAATTATCAACTTGAGATAAAAATACAAATATAGCATCTGATTAGTATACAATATTTGCAGATAATTTGCTTTTCATTCTAATAAACATTCCAAATCTCTGTTTGTGATATTTTAAATTGTAGTTGGTGCCGACAAGACATTGACGACAAACTAGAACTCCCCAAAAAGGTCAAGTTTATAGACGGTAGGGATAAAAATGACAAACTTATATGGGAATTAAACTGAAAAGTTCTCAGATGAAAGCATTAAATAACATGTTGAAGAAGTGATCAGAATGGCGCTGGTGTAGAAAGGAGGTATGATCAGAATGGCTAAATATAAAATAATATTAATGTTAAGCCACCGATTTTGTCTTTTTTTCAATCAAGGTATTTAATTGTTTTCTGAATGATATTTGTGGCATGTTTTTTCAATATTTAAGCAGTTTCTGGAAAATAACACCACAAATCACGAAATTTCTGTATATTTCCAAACGTTTCGGAGTCTAGGTCTGGCAAAGAAACTATGAAAAATCCAAAATTCTAAGCTGTAAAATTAAAATGTTTGACAATATCTATTATTTGACTTATGAGGTAACCAAGAGAATTTCATTTGATAATATACGATGGGTAGCACAGAAACTTCTAGAGATCGTATAATAATAAAGTTCCTTTCAAATATGAAGAATTTGAAAGGCTGATCTTCAGAATTTGTTATAAGATAGTAAGAATATTGTTGAATCAGTGATCCCATTAAAATCACAAGGGAAAACCTTAGAGATATTAGTAACTAAAACAGAATCGACATTTGAAACAGAAGTTTACAGAAAACCTACTCACGCTAACAGGTATCTCAACTTTAACTCGTAATCATTCAAATTCAGTAAAAAGATGTGTCATCAAATCTCTATATGACAGAGCAAAAACCAACTGTTCTAACGTTAATAAATTCAATGAAGAAAAAACGTTTATATAAAATGTACCTTCTGCCAATAATTACCCAGAAAAATTCATTAATAAAGAGCTAACAACCAACACCAAACTTCACCAAATAACACTGACTCCCAAGATATTCACATCACTAACTATACCTTAAATACAGGGTCTCTCAGAAAGACTGAAAAGAGATATAATATTAAAACGTCATTTAAAACAAGAAGTACACTAAAATCAATTATATCTAAAACAAAACTCAAAATAGAAAAAATTGAATTTATAAAATTACTTTGAATTTAATAAATTGTATATTGGAGAAACCTCTAGATCTCTAAATGTTCGATTAAACGAACACAAGAATTATATTAAAAACCGACAGTTTGAAAAATCCAAAATTTGTGAACATACTTGGGACATTGGTCATAAAAAATTTCAAAATTTAGTTATATTTATTACACAAGAAGAACAAAACAAGAAGCGAAAACTAAAAGAGTCTGCTTTAATTGTTTTTGTTAATTGAAAGGATTGTATCGCTACTACCTCCGTAGAGTTCAATCGTTCCTGGTTGCCGATGATTAAGGAAGAAATTGTTAATGGTCAGGTTCATAAGACTTTTCCTAAGTTTTCCCTTATGATTTTAATGGGATCACTGAATCAACAATATTCTTTGATCGCATTTTTGGCGAATGCACTATCTAACAAAGTCGCACCTAGGATCTCCACTTAAAATTTTGAAGATCACCCCTTTCAAATTCTTCAAATTTAAAAGGAACTTTATTATTATGTGATCTCTAGAAGTTTCTGTGCTACCCTGTATATTATCAAATTAAATTCTCTTAGTTACGTGATAAGTCAAATTGTAGATATTGTCAAACATTTTAATTTTATATTTTAGAAATGTGCCTTTTTTCATATTTTATTTGCCACTGAAAGCGGAGGCTGACCTAGACTCCGAAACGTTTGGAAACATACAGAAATTTCCTGACTTATGGAGTTATTTCCCAGAAAATGCTTAAACATCAAGGTTTGTAAAATATATTTTTTTTCTAAATATGTCTGAGATATTCTAATAACTTTTAACATGCTGTTTAAAATCAACCCTTTCTCTACATCCGCGTCACCCTTATTTTTTTAATATTTACTGGATATTACAACGGCTATTTTAAAGAATAATCTGGAGAATTCACCCGACAGCTGGTGCAATCGGCCAACAACCAATTCATGGAAGGGACATTATTCCGATAAATTCTGGGAATCCGAAATGTTTGTCTCTCAACAGGCGGACCGCTGCCGTTACTGGGAATTCCCTTAAAGCTTACAGAATATGAAAAAATTTCCCGATGGTTCGTGGACGTACCAGACAATTCCAAGATAAATATATAAATAAGAAGAGCTGGCGATAGGAGGCATTAAGTTTTCGTCGGTCGTATTGTACAGTTAAGATAAAATGTAAACAGTTTCTTGTGAATATAAATTGTGTTAATGTCGTGGAAATAAATTAGAGTGAGTTGGACTGTGTTTTTAAATAAATCCAAGAACTGAACCCGAGTGTGAAAATAAAAACAATACAGTGGTGTCAGGTGTGAAGTGAATTTGTGTAACTTTAGAAGTGGAAAATAAATAGACTGACAATGTTTAAAAACTTGAGTTTGAACCAATTGAAAGTGAAGGACTTAAAAAAACATCTTGAGGAAATGGATTTAGAAATCAGTGGGAAGAAAAGTGAATTAATAGAACGGCTACGAGATGCCCTAATAAATGAAGGTAACGATCCCGATACTTATTTGTTCGAAGTTTCTGGCAATGGAGACATGAGTATGCTATTAAAAAAAATAGAAGACAAATTTCTAAAAAATTCTAAGACTCTAGAAACATTACAAGAAAATTCTAAATCACTAGAAGATAAATTGCTAGAAAATTCTAAAAACTTGAAAGGGACGTTAGAAGACAAATTTGCAGAAAATTCTAAGGCCCTAGAAGACAAATTACTAGAAAATTCGAAGATAAGCTACAGAAATTACACGAAAATGTTCAATCCTTAGAAGAAAACTTGAAAAGCATGGTTCAGGAAAATTTAGAAAAGCTGGAAGGAAAAATAATTGAGAATGAGGCTCGGATAGAAAAATTAAAACAGATAATGGAGGATGAGATCAGCAGAATAAAAGAACAGGTAGTCACTATACAAAGGGGAGAAACACAATCAAAAACCGAAAGCAGAAACAGCCCAGAAATAGTGAATTCAAAAATTGGCCTCGAAGGAGCAAGACACAAAATGAAACCTCCACAATTTGATGGGAAATCGTCATGGACTAATTATAGGCGCCAATTCGAGGCTGCAGCAAAGTTAAACGGATTGTCGGCAGAGGAGAAGGCAATAGCATTAACCCTAGCCTTAAGAGGGGATGCTACAGATATCTTACAAACGTTGAATACCTCGGAGCAAGAAGACTACGAACAACTGGTCAAACATTTAGAACTGAGGTATGGGCAAACCCATTTGGAGCACGTTTATCACTCCCAACTGAAAAATCGCCACCAGAAATCTAATGAATTCCTACAAGAGTATAAAGCTGATATTGCCCGTCTGATTCGCCTTGCCTATCCAGCCACACCGGAAATGTGATAGAAAGGTTAGCAGTATAAGCGTTTTTGGATGGACTGCGAGACAACGAAGCCAGACAAGCTTTAACACTAGCTCGACCGACTCAATTAGTGGATGCACTTGCTCGAGCGCCAGAATTCCAGGCTGCGAAAAATACTTGCAGAGGTCAAGCCAGAGTCCGAATCATGGACGGAGAATCAGAAGATGGCGGAAACGATGAAGTCTCTGTAAGAGAGATAATAGAAGAAGTCCTTACCGAAAAAAGACTAGTGAGATATCGGAAGTGTCGTAAGGTAGGACATACCCAGAGTCGTTGCAAGGAGAGCAACGGAGTCCAGACTTCCTCGCCGGGGAAACTAAAGAAGGCCAATGTAAAGGGACCATCGTCGACCTGTAGCAAACAAGTGTCAACTACCAACGCATATGTCGCTTCGTTACGCAACCACGTCAACAGTGTCTTCGTAGATGGCCTTATTAATAGGAGGCAGTTTGCAATGCTGCTGGAGACTGGTGCGACGAAAACAGTAATAAGGCCCAACATTGTTCTAGAGACAATGATAAAACCAACAAAATGGCAACTGCGAACAGCAGCAGGAGAAGTAGCGAAAGTCTATGGTGAAATAGAGGTTGAAATGACCTTGGGAAACACAACCTTCCTACATCGAGCATTAGTGGCAGACATCGAAGACGAAAAAATCATTGCAATGGATGCCATGAGCTCCAAGGGATTCCAGTTAAACTTCAAAGATGGAATTCTGCGAGTGAATGACGAAGAAGTGGTGCTTCATGGAAAAGATGACATAATGCTGCGAGCCATCTTAGCAGAGGATGTCAATATTCCGGAAAGAGCTGAAATCATTATAGATGCTTGCTTAGATGCTAAAGCTAAAACTGGAACAGTAATGATGTTTGATCCCGAACTTAACGACGGAAATGTATGCAGAGGAGTTGCACTGGGGAAAACTTTGTTTCGAGCCAAGGAGATTGTGCCAGTAAGAGTAATGAACCTGAATCATTACTCAGTTGTGCTAAAGAAAGGAACAACTTTGGGCCATTGTTCATCAGTTTCCTCTGTAGTCAGAAGCACACAGCATGCAGAAATACCACCGGGTAAACTATCTGAGGAACTGGAAAGACTCATCACCGATTCTTCTAAGAATTTGAAACCAAACCAGAAAGTAAAGTTGAGGGACATCGTTAGAAACTACCAGGATATCTTCGACGTAGGGAATGGCAAAAGAGGACGAACCGATCTAGTGAAACATAAAATTAATACTGGGGACGCTCCACATATTTGACAGTCGGCGAGATGACTACCCCTAGCTAAAAGAGAAGAAGCCGACAGGATAGTCCGGGAGATGAAGGAAGAAGGTGTTATTGAACCATCCAATAGCCCTTGGGCTTCTCGAGTTGTCTTGGTTAAAAAGAAAGATGGTTCGACTCGATTTTGCGTGGACTATCGGCAATTAAACCACGCTACAAAGAAAGACAGCTATCCCCTTCCAAGAATAGACGATACCCTAGATACGTTGGCTGGATCGAAGATGTTTTCCACGCTGGACTTGAAGAGCGGCTATTGGCAGGTGGAACTTGCTAAAGAAAACCGAGAAAAGACTGCTTTTACCATCGGCTCAGTATTTTACCAATTCACGGTGATGTCTTTTGGGTTGTGTAATGCTCCAGCGACGTTTGAAAGATTGATGGAAACAGTGTTAAAAGGGCTTTCATAGAAAACGTGCCTGGTGTATCTTGACGACATTATCGTGGCTGGAAGATCATTTGAAGAACACGTCAAGAACCTGGAGGAGGTGTTTCGGCGACTTCGGAGTTCCGGACTAAAGTTAAGCCCGAAGAAGTGTCAGCTGTTCCAAGAGGAGGTGCAATATCTTGGACATGTGGTTTCCGCAGAGGGTGTAGCTGTTGATAAACAGAAAGTCAAGGCTGTCCAGGAATGGCCGATACCTAAAGATATCCACCAGTTAAGAAGTTTCCTGGGGTTATGCACGTACTATCATACGTACGTCGCCGGATTTGCCAACATCGCCAAGCTACTTACTGGACTCACAGAGGAGAAGGTGCAGTACCAGTGGGACGAGGAATGCCAGCGATCATTCGAGACACTGAAAAGAGCATTGACGAGTGCCCCCGTCTTAAGTTATCCTTTGCCAGATGGGAACTTCGTTTTGGATACCGACGCAAGCAATTTCGGAATTGGTGCCGTGATTTCGCAGATCCAAGACGGTCAGGAGAAAGTCATCGGCTATTTCAGCAAGACCTTGAGCAAGCCTGAACGGAATTACTGCGTTACTCGCAGGGAACTCTTGGCTGTGGTAAAGGGAGCAGAACATTTCTACAAGTACCTCTATGGTAAAAGATTCCTCCTGAGGACTGATCATGCTGCACTGAAGTGGCTCCTGCAGTTTAAAAACCCCGAAGGACAAGTGGCCAGGTGGATTGAGCGGTTGCAAGAATTCGACTTCCAGACTGAACATTGAGCTGGAACAAGCCATAAGAATGCTGATGCCTTATCGAGGAGACCATGCCCTGATGATTGCAATCATTGTCAGCGAGCAGAAGAAAAAGGGGCTGTTCTCTGTAGAACTACCGCCATCGATGACCATTGGCAATCTGCGGAGATCCAAAAAGACCAGAAATTAGATCCAGATTTGAAAGAGGTTATCCAGTGGAAGGAAGAAGACCGCAAACCTACGTGGCAAGAGATTTCCCGATACTCACCAACCATAAAGTCGTACTGGGCTCAGTGGAACGCTCTCATCCTGGAGAATGGACTTCTAAAGTGCGTCCTTGAAACTCCAGAGGAAAGCAAGGACAGAAAGTAGATTGTATTCCCTAAAAATAGGAGACCAGAGGTTTTGCGCGAACTACATGATGGTACAACCAGAGGACATCTGTGAGTGACCAAAATCTTGGGGAAGTTGCGAGAACGCTTCTATTGGATAAACTGCCAACTAGACGTTAAGGAGTGGTGCCGGAAATGTACGGCTTGTGCAGCAAATAATGGGCCTCAGAAGCGACCAAAAGCTCCAATGAAGCAATATAACATGGGCAGTCCATTCGAAATAATAGCCATTGATGTTGCCGGTCCATTTCTTGAATCCGACTCTGGAAACAAGTACATTGTGGTGGTGATGGACTATTTTAGTAAATGGGCCGAAGCGTATGCCTTGCCGAATCAATAAGCCTTGACCGTTGCTGATGTCTTTGTCAAAGAATGGATGAGTCGTTTTGGTGTTCCCTTGGAGTTGCACTCAGAACAAGGTAGAAATTTAGAGTCTACTCTTTTCCAAGATGTCTGCAAACTTCTGAAGATCAATAAAACACGGACGACAGCATTACACCCTCCATCAGATGGGATGGTAGAACGGATGAATAGGACTATTAACCGCCATTTGTCAAAAGTAGTCTCCGACCACCAAAGAGACTGGGATCAGTACCTTCACTTGTTTCTAATGGCATATCGTTCATCTGTGCACGAGTCTACGGGTCAGACCCCGGCAAGCGTTATTAAGGGACGAGAGTTACGACTACCATTCGATTTGAAGTCTGGATGTTCCCCAGGAGAAGAGGCTGCAGGTGAAGACTATGTCAGCCAGTTACGTCGAAAGATGGACGACATACACCAACGAGTCCGGTCAAATATCGAGAATGCCAGTGCCCGAATGAAGGAAGCCTACGACATCAAAGCCGAGAGCGGAGAATTCCAAGTTGATGATCTTGTTTGGTTGTATAAACCGCAACGTCGTCGTGGATATTCGCCCAAGCTACAGAGATCTTGGGAGGGGAAGTACCAAATTCTGAAGAAAATCAACGATGTTGTCTACAGAATAAAGAAGCTACCTCGGGGAAAACCAAAGGTCGTACATTTCAACAGGTTAGTCGGCCGGAAGTCATAACAGCGAAAATGACCAAGCCCAAGTCCGCAGCACCCAACCACCCGATGACGAGAAGACCTTCGAACAGTTTATGCCCTGGCTCATTGTGTGGCTCGAGATCTCCGGATGTCCAGAGGAATAGCCAAGGTGTTTGCCAAGAAGTGCGGCCAGTTCCAGAAGCTGCGGTAACAAGATCCAGTGGTAGGAAAGGTCCTTCAGCTTAAAGACAAACAAGCAGTGGGTACCAGAGTCATCTTTTATTTGGTAACGAAAACATTCTCGCAGGACAAGCCAACATATAGCGATCTTTGGAAGACTCTGGTAGAATTGAGGAATGTGATGATGGAGAAAAATCTGATGAAATTGGCGGTCCCAAAGATAGCAAAGTTAGCGGCTTGGATGGACTGAATTGGAGGGTGGTGAGAAGTATGACGGAAACAATCTTTCGATTCAGTGGCGTCGACATCCTGGTATGCTGTCTCAATACTCACAGCCCAGATTCGAAGACCGTTGACTGTTACTTCCACCAAACTTCCCGTTGTCGAAATGGAGAGTCCTGCAAATATCGTCACACCAGGAAGGATTCTGGGACATTCCGGGATGAAATGGTCTTAAGGAGGGGGCAATGTTACGAGAATTCATCCGACAGCTGGTGCAATCGGCCATCAACCAATTCATGGAAGGGACATTATTCCGATAAATTCTGGGAACCCGAAATGTTTGTCTCTCAACAGACGGACCGCTGCCGTTACTGGGAATTCCCTTTAAGCTTCCAGAACATGAAAGAGTTTCCCGATGGTTCGTGGACGTACCAGACAATTCCAAGATAAATATATAAATAAGAAGAGCTGGCCATAGGAGGCATTCAGTTTTCGTCGGTCGTATTGTACAGTTAAGATAAAATGTAAATAGTTTCTTGTGAATATAAATTGTGTTAAAGTCGTGGAAATACATTAGAGTGAGTTGGACTGTGTTTTTAAATAAATCCAAGAACTGAACCCGAGTGTGAAAATAAAAACATTACACTATAATTTAATCTGTTATAATTAAACTGGCCTCGTTATATATTGCCAGAATATTAAACAGGTCAAGTATGTTTGAAATATTTTAATTTTATATTTTATTTAAAAATAAAATTATATGTTCCTTTGAAGTTAAAATGAGGATTAAATGACACATTAGGATTAATACTTGAGTCGTAAGAGAATAGAGACAAATATTTGAATTCTCCTGAAATTTATATCTATTATTAAGAATGAAGCAAAGAAAGAGAAACAGAGACAGGGAGATAACGAGAAACGGGAAGTATGTTTCGTAAGTTTTCGCGTCCACAGTTCAGTTTCAAATGACTGCCGCTCTTTTTTAATATTTAAAATAAACGAGCAATCCTCCCCAAAAGGTATAAATGATGATAAAAATAAATTAATTGTGTAGAAAAGTAAGGATTACTCAATGGCATGTACTAAAATAACGCTTAAATAAACATATTAAGAAAGTTCCACTTATGATTTATTGGACCGATGACTCTCCTGAATTGGATTGTTATACCGATAATGAACTAATTTGTTAATTAAAACTGTAACCATGACTGGTATGCAATTTTGTTGTTGAGTTTATTAAACACGACCTTGTGTTTCTTTAGAAATTGTATTAAATCGCTAATCGTCTCTTTTATTTCATTATGATGTCTATGTTGGTATTTGTGTTTTTTTTTAATGATTGGTAAACATATTTTAATTCTGATAATTTTAACTTTATTAGTTTTATAAGCACATTAGCGGCGATTATTTACATTATGTCAACGTTCGCACTTAATTATGAATATCTATGCTAATAAAGAATTTAAGATTATTCCATAATCAGGATTTTATATTACTATTTGCTATGTTATCACACTAATAAATGTTACTCTTCTGTCAACAGCTAGATTTATGGAGATCTTTGACCTTATTTTTTAATTATGCAATTATAATTTTTTCTTGCTAATAAATTTACTTCAATATCGTATTCATGTCAGTCTGTTTACGGTTTAGAGCCTAAATTGTGAATTTATTAGCTAGAGAATGTGAACAAGAAAATTTTGAAAAGTACTACTTACCGCGTTTTGGAGTCTCTGTCCTCCTTTACAGTCTAGAAGGAGACCCACAAGCCAACCAATGGCTAATAGAAATGGTGACAAATTTTTGCCCTAAAATCACATGATTTCACAGAATTACCCTAGTCCAAGCGTCAGTATTATACTGAAATACCTTTATATAAGCATAAACGCCATAACCCATAATTCCTCCTGTCATCACCATATGTGTGAACATAAATACACTGAATGTTTGATTCAGTTTGTTTTCCAGCCTGCAAACAGAAAAACCATAACTAAATCATGTTTTAGTCAATTGAATAAATTGGGTGGGGCATTTAACTGGAGACAAGGTAATATCTGGATTGGTATCCATTATTTCGAAAATAATGTCAAACATAAGTTGTAGGGTGTCAAGTAGGTCATCAAATGACCCATATTGTAACTTCCCGTCTGGCCAGCAAGCTACATATTACGTTTTCTTTAATAGAAGTACCCAATTTTTACCGTGGATGCCGAAAGAAAAATGAAAAACAAACGCCTTTCGTTCTTACCATTTTTTCGATGCCACCGATATTTTGGCCAGAAATTAGCTATCAATGGTTTAAAAAGTTTTATTTTGACACAAGGAAATATCTCGATTAGATTTCATTATTTCGTAAAAAGTTTCTGCCAGAAGTTGTAAGGTGTCCAATGAGCCATTAAACGATCCATACTACGACTTTCAGGGTCTTCCTTGCCTTCGCTTGCCCGTTCTTGGTTTACACCACAGGAATCCTTTTGACCGTTGGTTACCCTGCATCCTCGCAACATATCTTGCCCACCGTGATTTTAGCCTCAATATGTAATTTACGACATCCCTAATAACAGATATTCTACGCACTTCTTCATTTCTTATCCTGTACCTCAAAATGATGCCAATAGACATTATCTTCGTGTTGTTCATATTTATTTTTATACCTATTTCATTGCTCATTGCGTTAAGTTCACTTATTTGTTACTGCATTTCCACTAAATGTTTTGCAATTAAAAAACGATTAGCTCAGATGGCTAAGATGTGCTCTCTCTAATTTGAGTCGTCCGTAGAAGTTTCGAAATATAAATTGTAATACCGCTGAGAATAGATTCGGTAATACTGCTCTCCCTTTTGTTACTCTTCTTTTACTGGAAAAATATAGGCTGCCGATATATTTTCTGCTTTTCAATTGGGCTACACTGTATATAAGACCAGCGTTTTAGGTATCGTTTATCTACATGTTAAGGCATCTAGGTGATCACTGGTGCTAGAGCCACTGTAGAGTCTTGCAAATATTTTGATCTAAATACAAGATATGTGGATGTTGTTTTCACGTGCTTATTTCAGCTTAAATTAGTTATTTTTAAGAAAATAATAACATCAATATATCTATCTTTTGTAAGAACTTTCCATTATAATATATGAAAGTCTGAAGCTGATACACAATGTAATTCGTTCCTCGAAGTTTTCCTGGACTTCTATCGTCTTAAAATGATTGACCTCACGTTTCAATATCTTTGGATCTGTAATCATCATCAGGTGAATGACAAAAAATTCTAATTATCCTTCATATTTATACCCTTAACTTACCATTGGGTCGCTTGATCCCCTGCCTCTTCTAATCAGCGTCGCATAAAGGTCTAAACTACCCTGTAGCTCCCAATAAGATGCCAGTACTAGAGATCTTCACTTCAGTGGGAAGCAATAAAGAAACTAGAGAAATTTCGATGGAAAGTCAGAACCGCGGTTGATAAAACACGACACATTAAACAAAACGTCAACGAATCCGAAAGGAGTATCATAAAAACACTTAAGGACGGCAAATCCATCATCCAGTTGACAAAGGAAATGCCACCATCCTGATGGCCAGAACGGAATACAATACGAAAATCGACGACATACTCTCGAAATATAACCCATTGTTACCTGATCCAACAACAAAATAGAACGGAACATTTACAACACTCTCAGAGATCCTGCTGAATAGATTCCACCAGAGACAAGGAGAAAATTGACGCATCATCACAGCAAACCACCACATCTTAATGGACTACCCAAAATACACAAGGCTGGAGTACAAGCTCACGTAACTCACCAACAGCAGAATTATCAAGATTCCTTCTACCAATCATCCAACCTTTGGAGGGAAAACATCATCGCCATCACGTTTTCAAAGCATTTTGTCCAAATCCTCGAATCCATGGAACTTGGGCCAGAACATCGCTTAGTAAGTTTCGACGTTGAAAACCTCTTCACGAACGAACTATTAGACGAATCTCTAGACATAGTGAGAAAGAAACTTACCGAGGACGAAACCCTGATGGAGAGGACGACCCTGCCAATAGTTTCAATCAAGGACTTACTGCAGTGTTACCTCAAGAACTGCTACTTTCAGGAGAAGGACCGATTCTTGATGCAAGAAGATGGATTGTCTATGGGCTTCCCGTTATCGCCAATCATCGCCAATATCTAAATAGAATGGTTTCAAGATAATACACTGAAGGGGTACGAGAAGCAACCAAAACTATGCTTAAGGTATGTCGACGATGCCTTCATTATTTGGCAACGTTCACAACGTTCCATCAGATTCACCATGGAGAGGGTGCCTACTATTCCTTGATGTGAAATGCCAAAGGACAAGGATCGGAATCGAAACAACAGTATACAGAGAGGCAACATATACAGGGTTGTACCTACATTACAACTATAACCAATAACGAAATCTGGCATCATCAAAACATTAGTCCATAGCGCCAAAAATATTTGCAGCACACCAGAGGGCCTCAAAGAAGAACAAATGAAACTTAGAGAAGACCTTTTGATGAATGGATATACGGAAATCATCATTAACAAGGCATTTGAACAACTGGAGCAACCACCTAGGCTGGAAAAGGAAACCACGATTGCAATCGTATTACTATCAAACACTAAAGGCTTATCGGAAAAACTTAGACGTATGGAATCAAAATGTTTTTTCAAGAGCACCTTGAGGAGCATGATCACAACAACAAAGCCGGATAATCCTACAGTACCCAAAACTGTATATACAGCATACCCTGTGAATGCGGCAATTTCTACATTAGGGAGACTAAGCGATCACTGGACACCAGGGTTGAGGAGCACGGCATAGCTACAAAGTTTTAACAAAGTCTGAATTAGCTAACCAAACACCACAACATCAACTGGGACCAGGCAAGGGTAATTCACAATGAACAGTACTGGTATAAAAGAAAATTCATCGAGACAGAATACATAATTTCTAATGAGAATATAATCAGCGAGCCCAGCGTCGAAACTAAAAACGTTTGGAGACCTCTTCTTGAGCCACTGCCGCTACGCATCACCGGCAACCAATCGCTGATTGGACGAGACAGGGGATTAAGCGACCCAATGACCATGACCAGTTAAGGGTATAAATATCAAGGATAATCTGAATTTTCAATCATTTCAAGTCGATGGAAGTCTCAAGAATTAATAAATTAATAAGTTGTGTCAAGTGCTACCAGCTAGTGTTTTCATGTATCAAAATAAATTTATTTATTATATTTGCATCGGGTATTTCTTTAAACGATTTCATCTTGCTGCGTTTATAACTGCACTCAACGACAAATTAAGGCACCTATGATTTCATTTCATTAGTTTTTTAGCGATATGTTAAGTTCCTGTTAATAAACCAAAATTGAATTTTAAATTGATTCAATTTTACATGTCAGCATATACCGATTTCGTATTGTTAAAGAATTAAGGCAAAAGTGGATATTTGCAACAAAGAGAGTAAACTTTACACCCTACCTTTCAACGAGGGTTTCTAATTAAAAAGCTGTAATTATAATACCTACTTATGTTATTGCTTAAACTGTTAACAATAAGTTATATATTTGTTTTCATATTTGGAAAACTGAAAATGGTTAAAAAAATTTCCTCAATTTTTTATATCAACTGAAAGTCGATAAATTTACAGTGTTATAATTACATAAATTTAAAACCAAATTTGATTATATTTTATACTTCATTACAACATGTTTTTATTTTTGAATTTAAAGTATAAATCATAAATACTCAAACTGTAAAGTAATTACAGCAATAAAAAATCGTTCTGTAAACGACAAACCGCAACAGTAAATACGGTTTTAATTTTAACTCAAAAACATTATGCAAACCATAGCTATGTATATATTTCTTAAAGTACATATTACCTTTTGTGATGGTAGTCGATATCATTGGTCTAATAAATTTGATTACCCTTCTAAAATTGCAACATTATGCTTCGCTCCTTATTATCTATATTTTAGCAAATACTTTCATTCACCAAACTGCTATGCAAACTTTAACATAATATATTGAATATGCCTTTAAAAACAAAGTGAATATCTGCTACAAATAATAATTAACAACTTACTTCAAAACTGCGTTATGGTACCTCACTGCAAGATTAAACTTCTCCTTTTTGATTTTCTTATCAGATTCTTTCAAAGCTTCACTGAACAGGTACGTAACATGTCTGATCCTAGTTGCAATGTGTTCAACGCTTTCTAGAACCATCCAAGCTGCCAAGCCAGCGAACATGTAAACATAGTGCGCTCCGAAGAGCTGCGTGAAAAGGTAAAACTGCTTCATTGGAAAATAATCGATGTCAAAAGGCATCCATGTGTTTGTAAATAATCCACAAACTTCATGAATTTGTAATTTTTCATTTTCCAGTTCACACTGCTTCGTTTTAAACATTTCGGAACTCAACAAGATAAATATCACTATGGATTCCAGATAGCAGTAATGATAGATCGAGTACCGATTATATTTTTTGTTAATTTCATCAAAGTGTAGGGGTTTGCCGAACTCATCGAAGTTGGAGAGGAACAAGTATAGTTGTACTGAAGCTTTAACATGTGAGAAGTAAGAGCACATTAGTCCGTAGCCAGCTGACATTGAGATGATGTAAGTAAAGTCCAGTTCAACATGGTGGTACCTGTTATCTAAAAAAGTCAAAAAAATCGTGTAAGCAAAACCTACATTTCTTTATTTATAGGGCAGAAATAAATTACAACCAATATGTAATTCCTATAAAGGTACGGAAAGAAACGTGTTCTAAGTTCTGGTTTTATCGAAAAAATACATTTGTACTTACAAACTACCACTATACATACATACATATATGTATAAGAGCACTTGTATATATACATATATATATATATATATATATATATATATATATATAAAGCAATAAGTACATTTCAACATATGCTTATGTAATTCTGATTACAGATTCAAATTATGGTCAAAATTAACAAAGATTTGACAGTTACAGTATTAACGAAGATTTAGGATTAAAATTCAATTAACCTTAAGTTGACGAAATATACGCTAGGGCACACCAATTGTGTTCATTATCAAATTTTCAGTTATACAGTACATTTTCCTTTATCCAAGCTCTAATTTAAGAAGATTTAAGAGGTATTATAGGTTTAAGGTGTGTATTAGGGTGATTTTTTTTGACTTTTTGTTCGGTCCCATCATGAAATTTTGTTGGAAAGGCCCAAAAAAATTCCCCTATTGTTTGACCAAGACGTGTAAAGATTTCCCATTGAAAATACACAAATACTCTGATTTTTTATTATTATTCATTTCTGTAGCTCAGCGACATTTCATGGCATCGCATTGACTATAGACAGATATTTTTCAGAATTGAACGCTCTACAAAAGTGCCAATTACGGCCAAATCGTTACTGACCCCGCCAGGAATTATGGGCCACTAAACCTGATTTTGTCACGAAATTAGTATTTCAAAGAAAAATTGATTCAAGGCTTAATATGTCGCTCAATATTAATCTTAGCGATTCGGTTTATAGGAAATTAAATATCCTACCACTTTCTTATTTACGTTTTTCCTGTAGTTCTTGTCATTTACGAGATAATTGCGAAGAAACGCTAATTTCGTGAAAAAATCAGATTTAGTGGCCCGTACTACCTCGCCGGTGTGACTTAGGACTTGGCCGCAATGGGCACTTTGGTAGAGCGTTCAATTCTGAAAAATATATGTCTATAGTCAAAGCGATGCCATGAAATGCCGCTGAGCTATAGAAAGTCTTTGTGTATTTTCAACAGGAAATCTTTACACGTCTTAGTCGAGCACTTAATACTAATATTCAGAGATTTATGTTGGGTCTTTCTTACAAAGTTTCATGGTGGGATCAAAAAAAAATAAAAAATCCAAAAAACAATCACTCTGGTGTGTATCTCATATCTGTGTATCGCTGGATCTGTGTGGCTGTCAGTGCTCTCGTAGCTCCTAAACGACTGGTCCGATTTAGTTTCGGTTATTTGTGCTTGAAAGCTGACGTAGTCGCAATTATACCTAGCTATAATTTATGCAGATTTGCTCAGGCCTTTCAAGAATATTAGCTCTTCTCCTACTTTACAAAAGGATCTTACTAATTTTAATTTTTTTGAACTCTTCCTGCACTACTGCACCGATTTTAATAAAAATTTTTGTGTATTTGTGTGGGCCTATGAATGATTAAATTCACGGTTGGACCAGATGGTGATGATTTTTTTTATATTTTTTGCCTAGGTCTCTGGATAATTTAGATCCACAACTGAAGCCGGTAGGTAGCGCTACGATCGGTTTCTAGAACCATATATTTTTTGAACATCTAAACGACTGGAACGATTTTGATGAAATTTTTTGTAGGTGTTTGAATGGGTCCTGTTAGAGGTGACACCTAAAAGCTGGACCTGCTGTAGTGGTGCAAGTACGCAAACACGAGTCACAGGTATGAAATTCAAAACGTAACAAGTTCGGAATATAAGTATGGACTAGCATAGAACGTAACAGGTACTATAACAAGTAAATCCCACAATAAACTAGGTATGAAAACGAATATGGACTAGTGTGGAATTTTTAACAGGTGCGAAAATGAGTATAGAATATGAATACTATTGACTAGAATGTAATCTCTAAATGTAACTATTCAAAATACGAATACAGTATACCAGTCTGCAGCTACAAACATCCCATACAACTACCGATAACGATCTTCCTTTAAGTGATCGCTATACAAATATTTATTTTATTATTTCCTTATTTAATTAAGTAATTTATTATAGAGGTGAAATATATTTATTTGATGGTACTTTTGTAATTTGCAGTGATAAGAATTGGAGGATTAAGTCTGGTACATTTTTGATAATTCTCAGCTATACAGTAGCAGTATCATCTGCATATGCCTGTACATTTCCATCTCCCATGTTGCTGAGAAGATCTTTGACAAGTAATACATAGAGTTGCAGAGCAACAATTGTTCCCTGTTGTATGCCGGTTTTAACCAAGTTAAATTCCCTAACTTTATCTTTTAATCTGACTCGGTCTTTTCTGTTTTTATTATTAATTCATGGGCATTACCTCGAATACCATATCTATAAAGTTTATCCAACAGTACTGTATGATCCACCGTATTGAACGCTTTTCTAATTCTGAAAAGATAACAATCGTTGGCTTGCTTTTCTCCAAACTGTAATATATCGCATATACATAATTATAAATATATATTACATGCTATGCCGCCTACTTGACCCCAAAAACAACATTACCTCCATCTTCAAAACGAAAAATTTCCACTTATACTTAATTCCAATCAGTAGCGCATTTACCAGCAGGCTCAGTAGGCTTCAGTCTAGGTCGGCAAAGGACCCCGCACATTCCTTATGGAAAGTGGCCCCCGGTGGATTTGGCTGAAATTTTCCTATTTTGTAGGTTTCAACGAAAGTAACAAATGGCCGCAGTCCGATGACCGATAGTTTTCAAGTTATGGTTAATTTTATATTTAATGTCAGGGTATACCACGATGAGCTGAGTCGATATGTATATCAGAAACTACTAGGACTATTTATCTGAAAGCGGGGGTTTTCGAGGAACTGGTTTCAGTTAAAATAATTTCAGTTATCTACGACTTCCGGTTCTACGGGAAGTGGGCCCAAACTTTGTTTTTATAATAGAACACCTTGTTTTTTAAAGCTTTTTTAGAATCTACGATGAATTTCAATACAACTTTGTTAAAAATATCATATATCTAAAGGGCTCCAGTTGAAAGTTATTTTTCATTTTGACAGATGCAGCTTTCTAAAAATATATTTTTTTGGAAACAAAGAGGGCCAGGTCACAAATTACCAGAATTTGCGAGAATAAAACATGAAGCTTCCTAAATCAACTTCCTAAAACTTTTCAAAAGAATATACGGAGTGTTCAGAAATTGACCCCGAATTCGGTTATCTAATTTTTTTCAAATGGATTATATGTTTGAATCCCCATACCTAAATTAAAGGATTTTTGTTGTTATGAGACATATCTGAATTAACGACATCGACAAGAAACAAATGCTGATGTGTCATCAAACAATATTTGCTAATAATTTGGTGTTAAAGCACAATTTTATGGAAAGCATTTATCATGTCCCGTTTAGGATTTAGTAACTAAGTTCCGTTCGCGATACTCGGATAGACCAACACCCACTCACAACACGCTGACAGGGCTCATTCACAATTATTGCAAAACAGATGGACAGTTTGTGAAACAGCAAGAAAAAAGGAAAACTGTCGTAGATAATAAAGAGAATTAAGTTGCAGTCTTCGCTTGCTTAAGAGCATATCCAGAAAATTCTTCAGTAGATACAGAAATAGATGTGGGAATACCTATGATTAGTTTTCAGAGGATCCTAAAGAAACATAAGAACCATCCGTTTGCATTCTCATTAGTTAAGAATTTAAGAGCAGGTGACGCTCACAGACGGAATGTTCTTTCGAATTCATATTAACCAAAATTGAGGAAGACGAACATTTTCTACACAAAATGATTTGGACGGATGAGGCAAAATTTATGGAATAGTCAACCACATTACTGATTACTGGTGTGACACTAATCCACAAATTATTTTTAGGTGAGAGATATCTAGAAATTTTAGAAAATAGTTTACATCCATTAGAAGTTGCCAGCTGTGGTCTCAACACGACCTCATAATATTGCGCATGTGAATAACTTTTTAGACAATCATTTTGAAGATCTTTGGATAGAGAATAATGGACCTCATCAACGGCCCCGTCGTTCTCCGATATCACTCCTTAGCTTTGTTATATCGGGTCGAATAATAAATATTGTCAATGCTGCACCGCTAACAACAAAGGTATATTGCCAGGAAATGATCTGCGTCATGGTGTTATGAGTATGCTTTCACATACTTTTCTTATGACAATATCAAATTCTATATATATGGTTAAGAAAGTAAAGTAATGTATATACGTCTCTTAACGGTTCCTTCAAAAAAGCCCACTAATAATTCATATATCTCTAATAGCTACACGGAAATTTTAATTTTTCCAAGTGTATATAAAAACTGTTTCATTTAGTCTTGTAAGCATAAACTCATACTTTTTGGCCTAGATTCCAATGGTTTTGTGGATAAATGGAGTTGCCACTTGAAAAAAATGTGTTATACGATTTTCGGATTCAGTACCAATCTCTGAGCTGTCCGTTTTTTTTTAACAGTTTTCAAAGACTTAGGAATCTTTAAGTTTTATTCAGGCAAATTCTGGTAATTTTTGATCTGGCCCTATTTGCTTCCACAAAAATAATATTTTTTGAAGAGATGGATCTGTCAAAATTTTCAAAAAGTTGAAATAACTTTTAACCGGACTTCTTCAGACATATGATGTTTCCAATAAAGTTATCTTAAAATCATCATAGATTCTAAAACTGCTACAAAAAACAAGATGTTCCATGTCTAAGTACTTCTTGGGAAATAACACCACAGTTTAAAGAAAATTGCTGTATATTCCAAACGTTTCAGGGTCTAGGTTGTCAATGGTTAAGAAACTTGGATAAAAAAGGCACAATTCTAAGACGTAAATTAAAATATTTGACAATGTGTTTTTTAATTTACATCTTAGAATTGTGCCGTTTTTATCCAAGTTTCTTTACCATTGAAAACGGGGTCTGACCTAGACCCCGAAACGTTTGGAATATACAGCAATTTTCTTTAAACTGTGGTGTTCTTTCCCAAGAAGTACTTAGTCGTTGAAAAATATGCCACAAATATCATTCAGAAAACAGGATGTTCCATTAAAAAAAAACAAAGTTTGGGTCCACTTCCGGTAGAACCGGAAGTCGTAGACAATTGAAAATATTGTATACTAATTTTCACATTAATACCCCTAGTAGTTCCTCATATATATATCGACTCAGCTCTTCGTGGTATACTCTGACCATAAATATAAAATTAACCATAACTTGAAAACCATCAGTCATCGGACTTTGCGGCCATGAAAAGATTTGTTCATTTTGTTGAGATCTACAAAATATCAAAATTTCAGCCAAATCCACCGGGGGCTACTTTCCATAAGAAATGTGCGGGATCCTTTTAAGAGGTAGCAAATTTAGTGCATAGATATATTTTTATTTATCAAAAATCTAAGTACTAAATATTTCAACATCTCTACATAAACGATTGCTAAACGTTTTGTGAAATATACTTTAATGATCATGAATTTTTAGGTTATCGCGATTCGATGTTATATAGTTATTTTTAATTTTTTTTCACTGATTATTACTATAATTTTTGTCCATATATTTAATTATTCTGAGATCTGCTTACACAATTCAATCTTGTTATAATATCGATGGTCTAATCATGATTGCAAATTGTCAAATTCAATTTCAGAAAATATTTGTTGTATCCCAGAAAAAAAAAATTTCTTAATTTTTTTTATATATCGTCTCGATTTTTAATCAATTTAGAGTGTAAATTATTTTTTCTAAGGAAAATTATGAGAATTCTCAGCAAAGTCAGTTACCGTGGGTTGAAATTGGGCAGCCGTATTCATATTAAGTAAGTATTGTATAGTATAGCTTACCTTGCTCCAAAACTGGTACATGATTGAGATATTTTTTTCCTTAAAATAATGTTTTTTAATAATTATTTGCTGTAAAAATAATCAAGGGTCTGAGTTCTCAATGATAGTAACCATAAAGGAAAAGTTGATGTATTGAGGATGACGGAGCACAAATCATAAAGTTGGAATTTTATTGATAGAAAATGTAATTGATATAATTGTGAACAAAGATAACAAAATTCAGAGGCGGTGCAAATTGAATAGCCTTTAGGCGGCAAATCTGTAAATCCGCCACTGGTTCCAATTATACGTAGTTTAAACTGCTTGAAAAAGTCAGATATTTTTATTATAAGAGCGTGAGTTAAATGTTTAAAAATTCTAGCGAACTAAAAAAGAAAGCTTTGTTTTCAAATATTATGCGTAGCCATTGCAGGTTGTGTTATATCTTTAAGAGATATTTTGCTTAAATGCAGCATTTGCATTTAACACATTTTTTGATTATTGACAAGACAATATAAAAAATGCCGCCATAACAAAAGTTGATTCTATTTTGCTTAAACAAATTCTTCGTTCACTGTACTTTTCTATCTATTTTTCGGAGACTTTGACAATCATTAACATTTACACAAAAAAATCAATCGGACCATGCACGAATTAATACGTTTATCTGTTGCAAAATTTATTAAATATTGTTTAATAATTAAACTAACTAAACATTATGTGTTATTAAAAATACTTGACTAACCCATAATACGATTTTCTCCTTTCTTAACAACATTTAATGCAACTTAATTTCCAGACACGTGAGAAAGCAGACAGTGTTGCTACGTAAATTGTTATAATTTGTAATTTCATTACAAAATGGCCAAAATTATTTCTAGTAATATTGTCTATCGAAAGAATAATTGCTTTAATAGTTTTTTTAGTCAACTTACGAATCCTTTCGTATAATTTTTATCATAGGAATCCCAGAGAAACAGCGTTATACGCATTACAACTACCGATTAGAAGTCACTGTGACCTAGTTTTTCCTGAAACTCATAGATCTCGATATTCACTTAGCAATAAACTATTAACAGTTTAAGTAACAGCAACTGATGAAGGTTATCGACTAGAAACAATACATTATCTTGCCTTCAATGAATAATAAAATCTCGAAAAGATACTATAACTATATTTAATTATTGTATAATATGCTGCGAAATTGATTCTAGAACCATAACTCTAGCTTCAAAACTAAATGTTCCGCTTATACTTAGCTGCAAGCAATTATCCTCAGCTCAAACTATGTAGAATACCCTTATATTTTTACTATCATTTACCCGCGTCAATACTGATTTTGTCAATTTTGGTTGTTGGTCGATAGAGGTTGAGGTTAAATAATTTCATAAAGAAAAAAAAATTAACCACAGAGTTATAGGTTCAGCCTCGCCGTGAATTGAAGATCCACTCTATCTTAAAATTATCTTCAGGTAATTAACATATCTTATTAAATCAGCTTGTCCTTGGCGGCTAAAACCAGAGGCATTCGTTTTCTGGTGACGATTTTTCAGTTGGGAGTGATAAACGTGCTCCAAATGGGTTTGTCCATACCTCAGTTCTAGATGTTTGACCAGTTGGTCGTAGTCTTCTTGCTCAGAGGCATTCAAGGTTTGCAAAATATCGGTGGCATCCCCTCTTAAAGCGAGTGTTAGTGCTATTGCCTTCTCCTCTGCCGACCATCCGTTTAACTTTGCTGCAGCCTCAAATTGGCCCCTGTAATTAGATCATCACGATTGTCAATCAAATTGGGGAGGTTTCATTTTGTGTCTTGTCCCGTCGAAGTCAATTTTCGAATCCACTACGTCTGGACTTTATCTGCTTTCGGTTTTTGATTGCGTTTCACGCCTTTGTATTGTGACTACCTGTTCTTTTATTTTGCTTATCTCATCCTCCATTATCTGTCTCTAATATTTTCTCTTCCAGCATTTCTGAATTTTTCTGTACCACGCTTTTCAAATTTTCTTCTAGGGATTTAGACTTTTCTGCTAATTTATCTTCTAACGCCTCTTTCAAGTTCCATTTTTTTTAATAGCATACTCATGTCTCCATTGCCAGAAACTTCGAACAAGAAAGTATCGGGATCGTTACTTTCATTTATTAGGGCATCTCGTAGAAGTTGTATTAATTAACTTTTCTTGCCTCTAATTTCTAAATCCCTTTCCTCACGTTCTTCTTTTAAGTGCGTCACTTTCAACTGGTCCAAAGTCACCGCTTTTAACATTGTCAGTCTATTTATTTTTCACTTTTAAAGTCCCACAAATACACCTACACCTGTCACCACTGTAATGTTTTATTTTCACACTCGGATTCAGTTCAGTTCTTGGATTTATTTAAAAACGCAGTCCAACTCACTCGAATTTATTTCCACTACGTTAACACAATTTATATTCATTAGAGCAATTACATTTATCTTAACTATACAATAAGACCGTCGAAAACTGAATGCCTCTATCGCCAGCTGTCCATATTTATATATTTCTCTCCGAATTGTCTGGTTAGTCCACGAACCATCGGGAAACTTCTTTCATGTGTTCTGGAAACTTTAAAGGAATTCCTAGTAAGGCAGCGGTCGGCCTGTTGAGAGACAAAACATTTCGGATTCTCAGAAGTATCGGAATAACTAACGTCCCTTCCAGGAATTGGTTGATGGCCGATTGCACCAGCTGTCGGTTGAACTCTCTTAACAGTATATTGGATTAATGTTTCTATTTTAAGTGTTTTTCAGTTTAGCAACTTTTGTCCAGTTTGTTTAATTGTTTATCTAAGCCATTTGAATTCCACTCCTCCTTATCAATTGTTTGACTTTAATTTCCTTGCTATATCTACGGAAATGTTCTCAGTAACCTGTGGTTAATATTAACTTAAATTTAAAGTTGTTACCTGAAGATTTATTTTTTGTTGAACATGATATAATCTATCTAATTTTGTATCTTTACTTCCGAACTGATCCACGTTTGTTTACTTCATTTTTTTTATATTTGGAACAATTGCGTTTGATTGAAGGTATGCTATTAGAAGTTCCAGAAATATATTTCCCTTTTCTTTTCTTTTATCTTTTGCATTTTTTTCTAATTATTGAATATCACCTGGAGTGCTGTCTTTGTGTATATTGCCTGATATTTCATTATAAAACAATTTCGCTTCTTCATCTGTATGGGTTGATGTTTGTGCTTAACTTTATTTTTAACTCGTTTTAGGGGGAAATTATGGATGAAAATCTGATTCATGTTTAATTTTTTTATTATAAACCTTAGGCCACATTGGCTTTTTTGTGTGCATTTTTGTAATATAGGACATGCCCTATATTTTTATTTATATTTATCATATGGCTGAACATAATTTAAAGTACACAAAAGTGTATAAAAGGAAATTACATTATTCTATTTCGCAAACACACATTTAAAGTAGATACATAGTCAATCGAAGCGTCGGTTGCCATTAGGAAATCGTCTAAGTTTCCCTTATAGGCTATACTTGGGCATTCCATCACCACATGTTGAACAGTTTGCTTTTCCGCCCGGCAGTCACACCTCGCAGATTGCGCCCTACCCCACTTATTTAGTGAGTTCTCGGTACGTATTCTGTTCAGTGATGTCCATATTTAAAGGGCTAATCAAAGGCGGGAGGTTTTATTCTTATGCACGGGAGGTTTCTGCATTAAGAAGGTCAATTATTATCTGTCCATTTTCGTTATGTCTATGGGGTCGAACTGAGACGTGTGCAGTTCTCTAGCAGTCCTTATGGTTGGTCTTTTGGATAGTAGTCTGTTTCTGCATCCTGGTGTATGGGAAGTTGAAGGTTGCCTTGTATACGTTTATATTCTCGGAGTAGAGCTGCTTTGCGCCTGAGATATGCAGGAGGTATATAGCTCCATATTGGTAGCCATTCAGTAGGAATCGATTTTAGCGTTCCGCTGATTATCTTCATGCACTCATTTAGTTGTCTGTCTACCGTTTGGGTATCTGCACTGTTGAGCCAAATCAGAGCGTCGTATTCTGCAGTTGGGCAAGCCATCCCAAGTGCTGTAATTCTTAGTGTTTCATCGAAAGAGCCCCATGTAGTACCGCATAGCTTATGAAGGATGTTGTTCCAAGTTCATAGCTTCGCAGCGGTATTCAGGGCGTATTGTGGCGCAGTAAGGTCTCTTCAAAGTAGACCTGGAGCTGTCTATTCGCTATGTCCTAATTTGAATGTTATAAATTATTCTCCCTTATCTCCCAATTTATCTCATTGATTTCTTGTTTTACTTGGTAGATTCGTATACGGTTCCTAGCGCCAATGTTGTTTTCCTCTGGTAACCTGTTCCAACCCGCTGATTCTTAGCACCCCATGTACGCTTGTTTTACGGCCGGGACGTTGATAGGCAAATCAAAGTATTGCAATATAGTCCGTGGGTTCAATTTAAAATTATAAAACTAATATTCACTTTCACTTTCTAGAACTTTAGTTACATTAAAACAGCTGATTCAAATATCACAATAACATTCCCATATAGGCTAGTCGTCGCGGTATATCTGAACTCTCCATCGTGGCTGTTTCCTTTATAAGACCAGCATAGAAAATTCTCGCAAAATCAATCATCACTCCTACCGCTGCCGAGTCTTTTCGAGAACCATTTTTTTTATCTTAAAGCGATTATTGTCGTACTGAAATGAAACAGGGTCGGCTTTGGGTAAATTTCGTAACAGTATTTATTCATTTAAAACTGTCACTTTAACTGACGGCTTGGTAAGTTTTGGTATGAAATATTTGGTAGTGGAAATGATTTAGGTGACTTAGAAATTATTTTCGGGAAAGGAGGTTTGTTGTTCTTGAATATGTAACCTTTCCTATATATTTTGTTTTTTGATATTTGTGATTTTAATTAATTATGTCTTTTATGGCATGTCGTAAATGTATGGAAATTTATTAGGAACACAATATTTATATGTGTATTCACATATTTTCATTATATACAATAAAATTTAATTTTATCAATAGAATTATCATCACGGCAAAATAACAGTTTATAAACTCTACATATTTTGATGAATTGTTATTTCCACAAAATTGAATCTCTAAACTCAAAATTTTGGCGATTCGGACCCCAAACATACTGCCCCACTCCCCGCTGGATACGGCATTGGTTAGGGATCTGGCTCTTTTCTCGTATTGACATATGAGAAATAGTCGAGGTTCATATGGGCAGAGTGGTTGCCCTGAAGCGGACCTATCCTCTAACTAAAATGAACCATTTACCCGATATCCCTCTATGTTACAGTAAAACTTATTTATTGCCTGATAACATTGAATATAAGTTTATCCTTAAGATAAACTTATATTCTCATCTTACACAAAATAAGGTTTACTATCTAAAATTTCAACTGGGTGCTTAATATTTTTATAATTGGGCTTTCAATCTTTATTTTGCCTTGACATCAGTGCTCTTCCAGAAACGGTAGATTTTGGAGTTTATGGAGGAGGGGTGTATTGAGAGGCAGGTTTTGGTCAAGAAAGAAAGCAAATCAGAAATTTTCTGTTAATATAGATAAATATGTGCGTTTAATGTACAATTTTTTTTTTACTTCACATATAACGAATGCCAATAATCGGCAAGACAGGTCTAGATGGACAGCGACCTGGCATCGTTCCATCCCGTAACATTCAGAACAAATAAAAAACAAATATATAACCAAAAATAACAAATTTTAATTAATTAATCAGAAATGTGTACTAAGCGTAAAAAAAATCAATAACAGCAACAACAAATAGCATATTTTTTCATCTACCTTTGATGATATGCACCAGATGCAAAACACTTCCCACTAAAATCAACGAGCTGTATACCGCCGTAACTACAAACCGGAGATAGAACAATTTTCCAGGATTCAGAAGCTGACCTTTTGGAGGAAAGCCCCCATAGATCCTGAATAATCTTATTGAAGTCGGCATACAAACAATTTCAGGTTCTTTCGGTTTTTCATCTTCCTGTATTTGGTTATCACTGTTGTGCACTCGTGTCATGATTACTTAACGGATTAAGATTGATTTATGCAAACGAAATCACTTTATATAATCGAACTACTTGAGAATTCAATCTTGAATTTTGCATTGAGTTCTGAATTATGAAAATAACTACATTGGCGAATCGTACGGGACAATAGATTGGTGGAACACCTACTCAATATATAAGATACTGTAATTTAACTAAAACTGAACATTTCAATAAACAAATATTAATGTTTCTCATAAATGTCTATCATTTACAGAAAACTTTTCAATATTTTTTATTATAGGGTTGTATATGTTAGTTCGCTTTAACATTTCTTAGATTCATAAAATATTTAGTAGATTAAATAATTTATTAGATGTATAGCTTACATATGTTGCTTGCTGATACTCAATGTACAACGGAGCAATTTCTTTGGTTACACAATTCCACAGATCTATATATAGCTTTCCGATATTTTAATTTCTAACCGACTTCCAAAAAGGAAGGAAGGTTCGTGGCGTATTTTTTTTACTTTTTTTGTATGTATGTTACCTGATTTATTCTCCTGTGGTGAACCGTTTTGAATGAATATGGTCTTGTTTATTAAATTACATATCCGGATTGGTGAAACTTCAAATTTTGGAAAAGAATTCTACTGGTAAAGTGATGAAATTTGTGAATGAACACATGCGTGCATGGAAATCGACCAATATCCCTAATATTTTAGTCGATTTTTCGATAACTCCTTATGGATGTGTATACTTTTTTAACGTTTAATCCATTAAGGAAGATCCCTAGGTGATCTCATATACTTTTCTGCGACGTGCAACTTGCAGTTTTGCAGAAAATCGCCGAAAATTCCAAAATTCTTATCAAAAATTTCATCGAAATGACATAACGGATATTCCCTCATAAATATTTTAATTCCAATGTAATAGTGCAGTAATTTCAGGCACTGGAAGTTTTAATTGCGAATTTGAAAATTTTCTATTTACATCTCAAGCATATAGGTAATAAAGCATAGTATTTTCGGCTCCTTAAATCAATGAGTACCAAGCTCGTTTTGTTTGTATACCAGGCAAATACCTATTTAAATGCAATTTTTTACATTTTGCGAAGACGGTGCTTTTGGTTGTCACATTCTCCCGGCCTAATAAAAAAATCAGTGACAGCACAGGTCAAACTTTAAACTGCTATTTGGTGCGTTTATACACAGGACGTTTAGTTATATGATGATTGAAATATAGGACGGAGTAGAATGATAGTGGTCCATAGGCAGCCGTATATACAGGATGGTTGGAATATAGGGTGGACTGAACGTTTGGTGGTATAAAAATGTTGGAAAAAATGTGAAATTATATAGGGTGATTAAAAAACTGTTATATGATGTGGACATAAGCAAATCATATACAGGATGGTTGAAATATATGATGCAGTTGAATTATATTTATACAGTGTGATTAAAAAATTATTTATTTTATAGCCCATAAGAAGTTGCATAAAGTGTGGAGAGGAATTAATGTTACACAGGGCGATAATATAAAATGTTAAAAATGAAATAATTTATGGGGTAGCCAACAAGGAGTTATATACTATGGTTGAAATATAGGACTATAGTTTACAGAAGGCAACTAACAAATTTATGCTTGTCCGTGGCCAGTCGTATGTACATGATGGTTGGTACATAGGGCGGAGTGGATTTATCTATAGTTATACAGAGTTGTCAAAAACCGTTGAAAAAAGGTTACATGGCATGGTCCATAAGGCATAAATATATTTTGGGCTTATTAAGTCAAGGCGTGCTAGTACAGTTTGTTCGTAAACATTTACCTGTCAATTTAAATCATTGTGTAATGTTGAGGCTTTCGATGTCACCTGGTTGTGTCTATTAAGGTTATACATACAAAATAAAAAAATAAAGAATGAAAACTACCTGAAATAACTAGAACGTTGAAAATGAAACATTTTTTAAATAAATATAACCGACTTCCACCTATAACTAAAAAGCGAAAAATAATTATAACAAAATACAACTCTAGCAAATAAATAACACATTCAATGTTGTTAGGTACCTAGGTAAAAAAAGTTGCCTACCAATCTAGTATATTTTTGAAGTCGGTGCCAAGCAACAATTAAGTTTGATGAAGTAGTAGATAAGTACGCAATGCAGGATTTTAGATTTGCTTGGCAATCTCACGGCTCTATTATTTTAGGTAACCAAAAATAATAACTTTTTCAAAAAACATTTCCCCACCTGTCCCCCATGAAATAGTAGAATTTTTGCAAAATGGTTTATCAATTTTCAAGACAGTATGATGTTTTGTTTCCAAGACATTAAATTTAAGTAAAAATAATATACAGCTACTGCCTCCTCTTCGTCGCGTTTTCAAAAATTTTATCACAATAAAATATAGCCTATGTTACTCGCCAATAGTGTAGCTTTCTATTACTAAAAGATTTTTTGTAATTGGTTCACAACTTTCAGAGATTACACCCAACAAACAAACTAACATACGAATTTTACCTCTTTATTATATTAGTATAGATTAACTGTTTAAATGAAATGAAAGTGAATAAAAAAATATTTTATGATTACACAATGTTTATGTACAATTCTGTAGTATAGATATGGAGCAATTTATATAATATAACAATATAATCATTAAACTTTCTTTCGGAAGAGAAATTTAATAGTAAGCTAACAATACCATCTTTTAAAGGTTCGTAAGTGATAAAAAGCAATATCCATCACAAAACAGGCCTCTCAAAAGACATTTGTAGCAACACACGTCATTTGCTGCAATTAGTAATTTCAGAAAGTATCTAAATATCGTTTAGTTTCAATATATAAATTTTTGGAATTTTATAAATTTTCGATTTATCAAATTTAATTTGTTTGATATCTCAAAAATGTTTCACGTAACAATGCTTTCTGAACTGTGCGTTTAGTACATAAGATCCATGTGGTTAATAAAAATTGTACATTACAGAAAACCCGAAAAAGTAGGTATTCTGAAAAAATTATTATTTCTTAAGTAAGTTGTCAATTTGCTACACTACTTTTATGAGAAGTAATATTACACTTACGTATAAAAAACCCAGAATTATTTTCAAAATAATTTAGTTCCCACATAATATTTACGAACTATTTTTACATCCTTTTAGATTTAATATTTCTGAATTTCCAGGGCTGACCCCAATTGTTATATGTTTTAACAATTGTTTCAGAGCCGATTTTATAAAAATTTTGATAGCGTTGAGATTAGGCACCATCCTTTTCTCCAACTCTTGATAACTTAAAAGTATTACGTGCCCATATCGCGTCTTGAACCAAATGGTCTTCCTGCACTAAAACCACCTGCTTCTCCCAGTCTTCAAACTGATATTCTATCCAATTTCGGATTACAGTCTATCTGCGGAAGCTATAAAACTGAGTCATTTTTCAGAACTACATCCAGGAAAATTTTAAAGAGTTCAACAGATATACGTCCTGCGCCAGGGCCAGATGGTTTGTTGTTTTTCATTTTCGATACTTTTTCTTCCGTTGAAAATGAAACGGAATTAGTCTGAATTATCTGAAAGCGGTAAGTGACCGTTTTAAGTTTTCTCCTTTATTCTTTTTTAAATAGTTTTCCGACGTTCCTTGTCCAATTTGGTCTTTCATTTCTTTTTCATTTCTATTCAATTCCAATGTTTTTACAATTTTCCACGTTGCTTTAGATTTGGGGCTTCGTAATAGTCTATCAATCTCACGACATTTCCTTTCCCAGATTCCCAGTATTCGTTTTTTGTACTACCTACTTGTTTCTGACTAGATCACAGGATCTTTTATAAATATCTTCAGAGTCTTTGGTAACTAACCATCTATTATATAGATTATATAATTAATGAATTAGAGGTATGCAGTTACATAGCAATACAACAATTTTAAGATAATTTTAAATACCTAAATAATCCGATACGACACTGTTCTTGAAACCCACAAATATTTTCTATTAAAAATGTTCCATCCTACATGCGGTGAAATAATTAAACTGATAACACGAATTATCCAACCCCAAAGATTTCCTAACACTTATTTTGGTATAAGCAACGTAAATAATGCATTTCAGTATCGAAATAATTACAGACTGCCTGAGGGAAAATTCGTATAATTCGATGGAAAATTGTGCTTAGATTATAGAGGGGAAATATTTCACACAACTCGCTTGTTTTTGTTGATACACTTTGGAATTTAAGTAGAGTCATTTAATATTTGGAATATGTAATATAGAAGGGAAACTTCTTAAAATTTGCTAAAACAAAACAGTGGTTATTTATTAAAATTTGCATTTGTTTCCCACAGGTAGCTGACTTCTATAGAATATAATAAGCTTAAACTAATTACTATATTTACTATATTTAGAATTATAATCCTACGCCTGGGGCCTCATCATACACAAGGAGGGAAAGGATGACGAGGAGGTCTAACAAACTAATAAAAAACCAGGGTTCATCTGGCCCAGATGATAGCATCCTGTGAGGGCTCCAGTCTAGGATTAAAGGCGAAGCTGCTCCCTTGTAGTTATCGATATTAGATCGCCAAATGCTGGAGGAAGACAAGCTGTTACATGTTACTCCATGTTGGGCGGTTGGATGGTTGGGTTGTCTTCCTCTTAAAAACCGAATAGTGTATTAAAAACTTCATACAGAAGCCTCGGACGCAAA
Source organism: Octodonta nipae (assembly GCA_034190945.1). Classification (NCBI taxonomy): domain Eukaryota; kingdom Metazoa; phylum Arthropoda; class Insecta; order Coleoptera; family Chrysomelidae; genus Octodonta; species Octodonta nipae. The sequence continues at coordinate 25,950,608 of CM067219.1, read as the reverse complement.
AGATGGATCAAACAGAAAACGGCAAATAATTTTCGTTACGTGGAATGTACAGGGAATCAAGACCAATTTAAAACATTTGCTTACTGCCCTTATGAAGATGTCCATAAGAATACGTATATTGAAGCTACAAGAAACATTCGCACAATTATAGATTATTTTATATAGAGACAGACATCTAATTTCAAACTAACTATATGAAAATATCTCAAATGCCGGAATGTGGAGTAGATTGCGATGTACTAATAACTAAAGTGATAATCAACTATGGAAAATCAAGCAAAGTCCGGCATGCAGTTGCGGTGCCCAAAAACAAACTATGGATCACATTCTGAGTAAATGCCCCCTTACACGTTTTCCTGAAGGAGTAGAGGAACTGAACAAGCTTTCTCCAACAGCTATACAGTGGCGATACGATTTATGTCATGATGTAAACTACACCCACACTCACATCAGTTTTTGCTGCTGTTATTGACACATTTTGTATTATATCTATTGTAAAGTTTTTTAAATGTTTGACATTTATACTTTTTTATATATTGTTTTTTTTATGTTTGGTCTTACTTTTTTGTGTTCTATTTTTTATATATATCGATGTTGCATCTCATACGAAATAAATAAATCAATTATAGAAATCAAATCCACCAGACTAACAGGTGTAAAGAATTAAAAATAACAGAAAAGAACTTCAATATCAAACAGAGGAACTTTATCAACAACTTAAAAACTCTATTCTCTAAGCTGCTGTAGAAGATGTAGGATATAAAATAAAACACAACAGGAAACATGTAGGAGGGTTGATTGAGATCACTGAACATTAAAGGAAAGGAAAAAGCCTAGGAGTTACGGTTAATGATTAATGACAATGAGGACCAAAAAGCATACAAAAGACAATAAAGTGAAGAAAGAGATACCGAAACTAAAAAATCAAATAATATGTTGCAGGGACAAGTGGTTCAGAAGCCTTGGCAATAATCAAGAATCCTACCAAAAATACAAAAGAAACCAGTGACGTGTCCGTAATATGCTTATGTGAATGGGACGACCAGGGCCGGATTTACATAAGAGCACTTTGGCCACTGGCCCAGGTCCACCCCCAATTTGCGGCCCCCACCAACTGTGGACCAAAATTTATAATATATGTGGATAATATATATATATATATATATATATATATATATATATATATTATATATATATATATATATATATATATATATATATATATATATATATATATATATATATTTGAAGAAAAAAATCGAGCAAAAATTGTAAATGAAAGGCAAAATCCAAAAAAAAGTTTACAATCAAAAAATTATTTATATTGTATGAATATTGATTTTGTTGGTACGTTTTGGTACTCTCAAGCGTATATATAAATTATATTTAAGATTTTATATATATATATATATATATATATATATATATATATATATATATATATTGCAATGTACTTCGTGGGTTCAACTGAAAAATTATAACAACTAATATTTACTTTCACTTTTCTAGAACTTTATTTACATTTAAAACAGCTGATTCACAATACATTTCCATATAAGCTAGTCGACGCGGTATCACTCCTGGCGTTCTTCTTTTATATCACCAGCGTAGAATTCTCCAGTAGAAATCAACATCGTTCCTTCCGCTGCCGAGCCTTTTCGAGAATCGTATTTTTTTATCTTGAAGCGTTTGTTGTCGTGCTGAAATGACACAGGGTCGGCTTTGGGTAAATTTCGTAACACTGCCCCCCCTTTAATTCTGATCGTCCCGATCAGAAACATCCCCTCCATGGTAGGGAGCGAGTCGATCTAAGTGAACCACCTTCAATTTAGCCTTGGGGTTTCGACGGATCCGGTAGACGACATCATTCAGCCTCTTGACCACTTCGTATGGACCATCCCAGGTGGGTGTAAGCTTTGGGGATTTACCCTTGCTCCGTTGGGGGTTGTACAGCCAGACTTTGTCCCTCTCCTGGAACCCGGCTGAATTGGCCTTGAGGTCGTATCGCGTCTTCATCCGGTCACTGGTGGCAAACATCTGCGTTCGGGCTAAGTCGTGTATTGCCAGCATGTTATGTCGGAGCTGGTCGGCATAATCGTCGATGTCTTGGGGAGGTTCTTCGGGGGAGCCAAATGCCAAGTCGCATGGTAATCGCAGCTCCTTTCCGAATAAGACCCTGGCTGGGGTCAGGCCTGTACTATTATGTACAGCAGAGCGATATGACAACAGGAATAAGGGAATATGCTCATCCCAATCACGCTGGTTATTGCTGACGACCTTGGATAGGTGTTGTTCCAAGGTCCGGTTGAATCTTTCCACCATTCCGTCTGACTGTGGGTGTAATGGTGTTGTTCTCGTTTTCCTGATCCCCAACATCGTGCAGACCTTCTGGAATACATTCGATTCGAAGTTACGTCCCTGGTCTGAATGTAATTCCATCGGGACGCCAAACCTGCTGAATAGTTGTTCTACTAGCACCGTCGCTACCGTGGTTGCCTCTTGGTTGGGTATCGCATATGCCTCAGGCCATTTGCTGAAGTAATCCATTGCGACCAGAATGTATTTGTTCCCCCTCTCAGACTCGGGAAACGGACCGGCGACATCGATGGCAATTCTCTCAAATGGGACGCCCACATTGTACTGCTGCATTCTGCCCTTGGTCCGGGTCTTCGGGCCCTTACTGGCGGCACATGTGGCACATTTGCGGCACCAAGCTCTGACGTCTTCGAAGTAATTCACCCAGTAGTACCGCTTTGTCTAGGGTTTTATTCATGCCCAGGTGGCCTCCGGTAATTCCATCATGTACTTCAGTCAGGATGGCTGGTACCTTTTTCTTCGGAACTACCAGTTGGGACTTGGTTTCTCGTCCATCAGCGCTTTCCCAAACTCGTTTGAACATTCCATTGTCTACTCTTAGAGAGTCCCACTGAGCCCATAACGATTTCAGCACGCCGGAGTATCTAGCTACCTCGTCCCATCGTGGCCTGGGTGCCCCTCTCATTTTGAGTGACAAGATTGGTTCGATGTCTGGATCAGCCATTTGGTCCTGGATGCACTGTTCCGTTGTCCAGTCTTCATTGGCCTGCACTCGGATCTGCCTGATGGAAATACCCTCTCGCTGTTCCGTCTTCAGACAATGCTTGTAATTTCTCCATCCATCTGGCCAGTTGTCCTTCCGGTGTCTTCATGTCCAGCAGCCATTTGAGTGCGGCATGATCTGTTCGGATTAAGAAATGGCGACCATACAGGTATTTGTGGAAATGGTCTACAGCCCTTATTATTGCAAGAAGTTCTTTTCTGGTGACGCAATAATTTCTTTCTGGCTTCGAGAATCCACGGCTGTAGTACTCGATCACCCTCTCTTCACCATCTTGCACCTGGGATAGGACGGCCCCCAAACCTGTGTTGCTGGCGTCTGTGTCTAAGATGAACTTGCCGGACTGTGTAGGAAAGGCTAGGATTGGGCTGGAACATAGTGCTGCCTTCAGTCGCCTGAATGATGTTTCGCAATCCTGATTCCAATGGAAGGTCTCTTTATCAGTGGTCTGCCGATGTAGAGGGGCGGCGATGGTGGCAAATCCCTCAACAAAACGCCGGTAGTATGAACAGAGGCCCAAGAAGCTTCGGAGTTCATGTTTGTCTCTTGGAACTGGCCAATCACGGATGGCTTCTATCTTGTCTTCGTTGGTGCGGATTCCTGACTCGGACACTACGTGGCCCAAAAACTCTACTTCTTTTTGAAACAAGGAACACTTCTTCGGATTGAGTCTCAGGTTGGCGTTATTAATTCTGGAGAATACTTCGCCCAGGTTCTTCAGATGGTCGTCGAATGTCTGGCCCATGACTAGAATGTCGTCGAGGTATACTAAGCACGTCCTCCATGTTAACCCGCTCAGTACATACTCCATTAGTCTCTCAAATGTAGCGGGTGCATTACATAACCCAAAGGGCATGACCGTGAACTGAAACAGCCCTTTACTGGTGGAGAACGCTGTCTTCTCTCTGTCGTTTGCGTGCAGACCAACCTGCCAATATCCACTTTTTAGGTCTAGTGTGGAAAACCAACGGGAGCCTGCTAGTGTGGTCAAAGTGTCATCGATTCGAGGTAGTGGATAGCTGTCTTTCTTCGTGACATCATTCAGCTTTCTGTAATCCACGCAAAATCGGGTGGTTCCATCCTTCTTTTTAACTAGCACGACGGGAGCAGACCATGGACTGATGGATGGCTCAATAACTCCATTTTGTAACATGGACTCGATGTTTTCCTCGACTGCCTGTTGTTGCCCCAATGGTAGTCGTCTAGGTGGTATTCTGATGGGCTGAGCCTTTCCGGTATCTATTCGATGCTGGATGATGTTGGTGCGACCGGTAGTTCCATTTTTACTGTTAAAAACTTGCCAGTGTTTTGTGATAAATTGCTTGTATTTCTTCTGGTTCTCTGGTGTCAAGTGTGTCAAGTGGTCAGCAAACTGTTGTAGGAACTCTTTATCGGGCCCTGTTTCCTTCACCGACGTATGGTACTCTTCTTCGCAATTGATGATGGTCTCTACTGGCTCGAAACAAGCTATCTCTTGACCGTTGGTAATTCTGATGTCGTTGTTGGACAAATTCAGGACTCTGATTGGTATATCTCGTCCGGTTTTAACTATAGCCCGTCCAACTAAGTAGTCATGAGCTGAGTGTACGGGCTCCACCATTCCAACGCAGCCCCCAGGATTGCTGTCTAGCTGCCCATGAATAATCTGTTCTGTTCGACCGGGAATTCTAGCTGAAGACTTTGCCACAATTTTTATGGGCGTGACTGATGTGTTGACGGGCCGTGTCAATACAAATTCCTCATTCAGGAACCGAAGAACATCATATCTCGGGTCGAACATAAATCCATGCTGGCTAATTAGGTCCATTCCCAGTATAAAATCGTCCTCAATATTCGCTACCAGGACCCTATGCCGGATCATGTTGTCCCCTATCTGTAGCACGACATCTGCCTCACCCTGTATTGACATGGACTCGCCGGTGACTGTTCTGAGCTGGATGTTATTGGTAACTGGCCGAATTTCTGATGCTCTCAAAACCCTGGACTTGGCAATGGACACAGCGGCGCCGGTATCGATGGTGATAGTAACTGCTCGCCCGTTGATGGTGCCTCTGATGACTAGGCTGCCGCTATCTCGGCAAAATCCCCGGACGGATAACGTTTTGGGGGCTGGTGGAGGGACAGTCAGCATTCGCCCCCCTATGCTGACTGACTGACGGTCCCTGGACATGTGGCTGTTCTGTTGGTTACCCCTGGTCGGTGATCGTTCAGGTGGCCTCACTCGACAATTACGTTGGAAGTGCCCTGTCCGTCCGCAGCCGTAACATGCCCCTCTGGTGCCAGTTCTTTGTGACCGGTCTAATAATTTGTTCAGACCAGCCAGCAGCGCTTGAAATTGTGACTCTGACTCTTCCTGGTTGAAGGAAACTGCTCGGACCCTCGGCTTGGACATGTTCATGACGGCCTCTATTTCCAAAGCCCGAAGTAGAGCTTCACTACTTTTCTTGACGCCACTCAGTCTTAAATTTCTTTGTACTTCCACATCTCTGATGCCGTTTATGAAACTCTGTGTGGCCAACTGGTCTTTCGTTTCCTCTGGCAGGTCTGGGTAGGACAAGTGAACTAACCGTCTAATTTCTGCTTCGAATTCTTGGAGGCTTTCACCGGATTTTTGGGTTTTTCCACTGAGTTGGACTTGGTATACCTGGCTCAAGGATTGATTGTCGTAGCGTTTGTCTAGGATGGCGATGATCTTGTCGAAATTGCCTTGTTCATCGACTGGAATGCTTTGGAGGAGTTCTAGGGCCGGACCTCTTAGCGAAATTACCAGAGAAGTAGATTTTTCTTGATTATCCCATCCATTAGCTGTAGCCACGGCCTCAAATTGTCGTTTATACATGGGCCAAGATGAACTGCCGTCGAATGTGGGTGGTTTACTAAAGGAACCTTTGGTACTCACGGTGTGCTGGTATTTTCCTCGCTGTAAGTCCTGTTGCATTTTTTTGATTTCTGTTTCTACCTTGTTTTGGATGGCACTGATTTTATTTTGTACTTCACTTACTTCACTTTGTACCGTGTTTTTAATGGAACTGATTTCAAATTTCACCTGGCTCTGGATGGAATCGATGTCATCTACTTTGATTTCAAGAGTCTCCACATTATTTTTTAGGATCTTTATGTCGTCGTTTATTTCTTTTATGTCTGATTCAACTATTTGCATTCTTTCATTGACTGTTTCATTAACTTGCGATACTATTTGCATTAATTGTTCAAACTGCATTTGTCTTTTTTCTTCAGTTATTTTGAATTCATTTTGTCGCTTATATTCAACTTGTTCTTGTTTCTCTTCAAATACTTTAAAATCATTTTGTCGTTTTTCTTCTAATAGTTTAAATTCATGTTGTCGTTTTAATTCAGTTTGGTCTTGTTTTTCTACAAATTTCGAGAATAATCCTTCCACTAAATTTTGTTGTTTTTCTTCCATCGTGGAAACGAGATTTTGTTGTTCACTTTTCATCGTGGAAACAAGATTTTCTAATTCTATTTTACGTTTTTCATCGATATTAGTGACAAGATTTCCTAACTCAATTTTAAGTTTATCATCAAAAGATTTCACTAACCTTTGTTGAATTTCTTCTTGATGTTGTTTCTCCTTCTTGTCACGTTTTTCTAGAATCTGTGCAATTTTTTCGTCTATCTTTTCCATACTACGAGTTTCCATAAATCAATTTAGGATGTTAACTGCACTTAATCCTTCACTTCTGACACCAAATTGCAATGTACTTCGTGGGTTCAACTGAAAAATTATAACAACTAATATTTACTTTCACTTTTCTAGAACTTTATTTACATTTAAAACAGCTGATTCACAATACATTTTCATATAAGCTAGTCGACGCGGTATCACTCCTGGCGATCGTGGCGTTCTTCTTTTATATCACCAGCGTAGAATTCTCCAGTAGAAATCAACATCGTTCCTTCCGCTGCCGAGCCTTTTCGAGAATCGTATTTTTTTATCTTGAAGCGTTTGTTGTCGTGCTGAAATGACACAGGGTCGGCTTTGGGTAAATTTCGTAACAATATTTATATATATATATATATATATATATATATATATATATATATTAAGATTTTATATATATATATATGGCAACCCTATTATTTTAAAATCAAATTTAAGATTTTTTTTAATATGTGAGCAACCCTAAGTTTGTAATATAAACATGAGATGCAATTAAATTTAGTAGGTAACTGTAGATAAGACCGAGTAAAATACCTGTTTCAAGCCGAAGGGCTACTCAAGCCAAACTAAGCAATTTTTTTCCAATTTGTCTTTCTTTATAAACCTGAATTAGACTATTACAATAATTTTAAAAAGTAACAAAATTACTTTCTTAAAAACCTTACTCGGTCATTTAAAAAAACACCATTTTATTTTGAATGTTCATCTACGATTTTCTCTCCTCGCAATGGTTCCTGAATAATAGAGATAAGTTAAGTACTTGAATATCAAGGTGTAGTATCTAAGGGCAGTTTGTGGAAACTGCCCGGAACACTAGTTGCCCTCTTATAGAAAAAACTCTACCGCAGTATTAACTGTAAGAAAGTAGGTCTACAGATTTGAGTATTCCAGTATAATATGTTGTGTATTTTGCGTTTTACTTATCTATTTTATTGTCGAACAATGTTTGTTTGAAAGTTTTGCACTATATTCGCTTGACTTTTTTGTGGCAATTGACATTACCAACACCATTGCGAGGCGAGAAAATCCCAGATGAACAATCAAAATAATCATTTACCTCCTCAATCATTTAGAAACTACTTAAAAAAACACCATTTCATTTTTATCATATAGATTATTGTATATTTATTTAAGAGTTTAAGGCTGGCTCCACACGTTGGTCCGAATGTTGGAGCCAACGTTGACTCGTTAATTTGTTTGGAATCCACACGTTGGGACTTAGCTACATCAGTTTACTCTTCACAAAGTCAACGTGAGGATGTCTGACATCGATATTGTTTTAATAGTTTTTACACTTAGTAGATTCATTAAATGAAAACCGATTTTTAATAACTTACTCTAGGAACCTTCAAGAAAGTTTGATCAATGTCGCATGTCATTGATTTTAAATACCTTCTGCATTCTTCCACAACCAACGTGTGGACGGATCACAAACGATTGCTTTGATTAAACCATATACTTAATACTGAAACTTCTACGAACAATTTGAATGGGCAAAGATAAATAGGGTTTTGTCGTTTGTGCAAGTAGTATTTACAATTTTTCCCTGCGTAAGTTCCTTACTGGGACTTCGACGTGAACTTGAAAAAATTAACGGAATTGGTCCAACCGTTTGCGCTTAGCAACACCATTAGCGTTTTATTTTTATTTAATAGATACGATCAGGTAAGAAAACTGTATACATAACATATAAAGATAAGCTCCAAATTCTAAAGTAATACAATCAAATTATTTCCATCAATATAAAAATATCTACTACTTCTCACCAAGTTCAACATTTTTGCTATTGACTTCATTTTCTTTTTTTCAGTTGCACTATCAGTTCGGTTAATATCCATTTACCATAATAGGGGTTTTCGCGGAAGCAGTTCTGAATCGGTTCAACAGTAATATTACCGTAATTTTCTGAAAACGCCGTTCGCGGAACAAAATTACTGAAAATGAACCGATATAGAACTAGGTGAACGAATCCCAAATGAAACAACGTCCTATAGACGATAACACCCGGTAACAAAAGCAACCTAGTATTGTATTGTGAACCAAATCTATTGTTATAAAATTTGTTGATCTGGGTTACAGTAGTCTTGAGTTCGGTGTTCGAGGTAAGCAGTTATTGGTTCTGAATCAATTCAAATGGTTCTTGCTATGAAGCAAGGATTTTTAGTTCAATCATACCTTAGAGCATATATAGGTAAAAGCTCTAAGAATTATGTGCTTCGACCTGATTTCTAACCCACTCGGCTCTCCGAAGTCTATCGAAGTATGTTTAGTTCAGCTTTAGTTTGAATTTGAATTTAGCAGTTGGAGATAAGTGGAAATAGCCAAAATTCCTTCTGTAAATTATTTTTAATTTAATGCAGAAGAAACAAAATTGTTCCAATTTCATTACTAATTCCTGTTGGAACTTAAAATAGTATTTTTTCATAAATAATATTTTTAATTAACAAAGATATTGGACTACAGTTTGTATAGTGATGAGGACTGATGGATTTTTAAAAGTATATAATATAGGTACTAGAAGTGTCACAATAAATACAAAAATAATCAATTTTCAAATTAATTGGCAGAATAGCTACCCGAAATTAAATCATTGAAATGTATTATAATCTTTTATGATTTGCTGCAAGATAAATAACTTCAAATATGTTGTTGACTGTTTTAAAGTAAATAAAAAATATACTAGATAGGTAGGTAATTAATTTTTGCAGAATGAGCACCTTTTAATGTGTAGGGACCTAACAACATTGAATGAGTCTAGGGTCATATTTAGTTATAATTATTTTCAACTTTTTAGTATAATACCGGTCGGTTACATTTTTTCAAAAATTTCTTATTCTAAAATACTTTAGCATGTTCTTTCGGTGAAAATATCCTTTGCTATAAATTTACATTTTTTTTAATAATACAATTTAAAATTTTGTAAATAGTGACGATTATAATTAGGTTTCCCTATATACAATATACGGATACCCTTATAATATCACTCCGGATTTCTGCCTCTGTCCCATCACAGCAATTTTCTCCTAAACTACTGGACAGAAGAGGTTGAAATTTGGTATCAAGGTATAGTTTGGTGACCCGATCAGGAGCTTCCGCGAAAACCCCTAATAATATAATCAATATCATTCTGATTCATGTCATTTAAATTTCGCGGAATCGTACGTCTTTGGCTTACTAGCGACACTAAACGGCAGAAAAATTATTTATTTGCCTTCCTTGATTATACAACATTTTTACAATATTTTCTTTTTGTACCTCATGAAAATGTAGTTAATAAGCAAAATCTTTAAGCCAAGTCACAATTTACTAATTTTTCACTATAGGGGTGTTCGCGGAAGCTGTTCTGAATCGATTCAGAATTGGTTCATTATTCTTAGTTCTATTTTTGTTCTGTCCCTAAATCGGATCACCGGAGTTCACATAGTGTTTTGTTTCATGTCAGGGAGCATTCAAGTATTACGTAACGCAATTTTTGAAGATTTTTGACCCCCCTCCCCCCACTGTAACGCTCCGTAACGTTTTTCTGTACCCCCCCACCCCCCTCTCTAAACGTTACGTAACACTCAAGTGATCATTTACCCTGAAGTCGCAAAAAAATGTTATAGTTTTTATCCTTGGTATAGTTTTAATTGCCTTATAATAAAACAAGAGATTTTTATTTCGCAACACCTGCGTATTTTGTTTATTTTTTTATAAATTTTTGACTTTACACACAATTGTTTTTCTCTTCTTAACAAAATTAAAAAATAATCAACTATTAACCAAGTATCTAAGTAGGTCTATAAAAACAATTCGATTGAAATTACTGCTCCTCTGTCCACGGGTTTGCTAGCCACTCAGATTCTTTCATCACTGGCAGCTGGAGTGCAGACGAAGACGGTTCTGGAATTGTTAAGCCACTTGCATCAACTTCGTCTTCGTCGAGCCAGTCAGCATCCTCAGACGATGTTTCATAACGACGCACAATGCAGAGAAGCTCATTTGCCCTTCTGGCAGCAAGGCGCGGTGGCCGTACTCTAGTTTCACAATGGTCTTGGACAGTCTTGCCATGCACGTAACGACAGTGCATTTGAACAATCCTGTGAGATGTAAAATAGATCCCACAGGTTGGACATACTTTTTTCTTTAGGTCGGATTGTACAGATGGACAAAAGAAATCGTAAGGCATCTGCTTAAACCCTTCTAGAGGAGGTGACAGATCAACGGACAACCTCACAAGAAGTGGCGAAAACTTGGATTTTCCTTTGTCTAGCAAACTGGGTACTACGAGCTTGCTTAGGGTTTGAAGTATTGGGCAAGGTGGCGGCATGAAAGTATCCGTAAACACAGATTTCAATGCACTTCTCGGTGGTGAACAGCAGGATTCATCCGCGCATTTTATAACCTGTAAGAAATATTGCGATTCACGGACGTGAACGCTATACCACGCCAGATTTGGTTCTGCTGGATCCTGCATGCTATCTTCGGGCTGTCTGTACTCCGCCGAAACTTCGTAATTATCAATTTTCATTTCTCTCCACACTTCTGCAAGTGTTTCCCCAGCGTGCTGAAAATTGCGTTTTTCCAAATCATCATCCGTAGTCATTCCTTTGTCGAGGCATATAGACCATAATTATAGCTAAAAAATGCTTTTCAAAGTTACTGACCCTGTAAATATTACTACCCTGAAAGTAGCCGACTTCCGACAAAAATCTGAGAATATTTTGGTAAGTAATTTCGAAAAGATTGTTGAGGAGGTCTTGAATTATTTTATCTGTTCATTGGGTTTTCTCTCCTCCAAATTTTTTCCTGCAACAGATAAGTATTTAAAATTTGTATATGTAGAACAAAGTGTAGTAAGGCAATTTCGTAAAATTGCCCGGATTACTGGCTGTCTGTACAGAGATTCTTCCTCACAGTTATTCTGAGAGAAAGAGATGTCTTCAAAATGATCAACCAGTATTCCTGTATATAAGTAATGTATTGTATATTGTGTTATACTTATCTGTGTATGGAGACATTTCAACTCCGAGTCTGGAGTCGTTGTCAATCGTTTAGTGTTGTTTTCCGAGGTTTTTTCTAAAAAAATTTCGTTTTGATCTTGAATTTGTTGTTTGTCAAAAAATTTGACACTGACAATTTGTCGTTTGGCGATCACTTCACGCTGAGGTTACCGTTTTTTTTTGTTCTGTTAGCAATAAATTCCTCCAGTCCAAATGACGGTCGGCTGAAGGTGCTCCGATTTCAGTGTTGTTTATCATCATACACCTGGCTTCTTTAAGTTTTCTCTTTTTTTAATTTTCTTCTCTCAACAAAATCTTTGTTTTATCCCAGTCTATCCTATGGCTGCCGCTGCTCGTTAATACATGATTGGCCAAATTTGATTTGTCCACATGTCTTCTGGAAATGTTATATTGATATTCTTTTTTCCTTACTTCTAAAGGTCTTGAAGTTTCACCGGTTTCAGCCGACCTTCATTTGGACTGGAGGAATTTATTGCTAACAGAACAAAAAAACGGTAACCTCAGCGTGAAGTGATCGCCAAACGACAAATTGTCAGTGTCAAATTTTTTGACAAACAACAAATTCAAGATCAAAGCGAAATTTTTTTAGAAAAAACCTCGAAAACAACACTAAACGATTGACAACGACTCCAGACTCGGAGTTGAAACGTCTCCATACACAGATAAGTATTACACAATATACAATACATTACTTATATACAGGAATACTGGTTGATCATTTTGAAGACATCTCTTTCTCTCAGAATAACTGTGAGGAAGAATCTCTGTACAGACAGCCAGTAATCCGGGCAATTTTACGAAATTGCCTTACTACACTTTGTTCTACATATACAAATTTTAAATACTTATCTGTTGCAGGAAAAAATTTGGAGGAGAGAAAACCCAATGAACAGACAAAATAATATTTTGGTATTTGTTATACAATATTTAGCAAGCTACATGGTCTGTAAAATTAAAGTTTTTGCAAATGTAATGAAATGCACATCTTTATTTGGTAAAATCTAAATATTCATTTCTTTAAAATTTTGATTTTTGCATTTATTTCAAAAATATTAAGTGTTAAATTTATAGGTTAATTTTTTTTTCGGTATTTGTTATACAATATTCAGCAACCTATATGGCCTGTAAAATTTACCTTTTTGCAAATGTAATGAAATGTACATCTTTATTTTGATAAAATGTAAATGAGCATTTCTTTAAAATTGCAATTATTTCATTTCTTTCAAAAAAAATTCTATTTCAAAATTTCAGGTATCCGATATTCCATATTTAACAAACTGCATCGGCTTTCAAACTTTACATATTGAAAATATAACGAAATGCACCTGTTTAATTTCATAAAGTCTAAATGTGCATTTATATGGTTTTTATATCACAATTACATATAAAATAATCTATGCCAAATTCTAACATATCGGTCTTTGAATATTTGGCAAGCTACTATATGGCTACTATATCGGCTGTAAAATTCGACTTTGAAACGAAACTAAATGGACCTCTTTATTTTCATAAAGTAAAATTGTCCTTATTTCAAATTTCACATTCACTTAAAAATATGCTATTTTAAATTCTGATATATCTGCCTTCTGATGTTAAGGAAAATACTTATGTGGACTTAAGATTTCATTTCCTTCAACTGAAAATTATCCCAACCTCTTTATTCTAATCTTTATGTGCATTAGTATATAATTATATGTGCATTTTTCAATTAGTTTGTAAACAGTTTTTTCCAATTAAAACAGTTCGGAAAATGTAGTAGTATACAAAGCTAGGACCGGGTTATATCTATGTGTCTTTACTAAAAATTATAAGAAAATTTTATATTGTATTATTAAAAATATGTAAATTTATAGCAAAGGATATTTTCACCCAAAGAACATGCTAAAGTATTTTAGAATAAACCATTTAAAAAAAATGTAACCGACTTCCAAGTATTACTAAAAAATTGAAAATAATTATAACGAAATATGACTCTAGACAGTAAATAACAGATTCAATGTTAGGTACCTACACACAAAGTAAAAAATTTGAACATTAAAAGGTGCTCATTCTGCACAAATGAATTACCTATCTATATAGTATGTTTTTTATTAAAATCTATAACATGTGCAACTGCTTTAATAAGATTTCTAACCTATGTGATATTAACGAATGTTCTCTTAGTCACCTTTTAGAATGTGTTAAGGCAAATAAATTAACTTGACTAATTGATATTTATTTGTGGTTAGCACAATTAATTTCGTTTGATTGAATTATTTATCGTGTCAATATTGACAATATGTTTTTTCTTGTTTTTTTTTGTTCTCTATTTTGCGTAGCTTTGTAAAAATAAAAATCAATTCATATGTACTTCAAACAACCCTGTAATTGGGAGTTTGTCCTGTTGGGTAAATAAAGATTATTATTATTATCCCGACTTGACCATACAATGTATGGCATCACACTCCCTCTAAGGCACATTATGAGTGCCTTTAGGGGAAAATTCACTAAACCCCAGATAGCTCTGTGGGAGCCCTTGCCAGGTTTTCAGGCCCGTGGTTGGAGTCGGGGCGGCAGTTTCCGATTAAACAACCGGGCTGTCCCTAACAAGACGGCTTTTTGCATTTGTTTGTAAAGATGTTCGTCCAGACCGAGGTACTTTAGATTGTTTAATAGATGTTTTGGGACCAGTCCTGTCGTTGACATAACAATTGGTACAGTTCGTGTGTTGTTCATGTTCCACTGAGTCTTTATTTGAAATTCCAAATCTCTATATTTGGTTATTTTCTCAGCTTGCTTGATATTTATATTATTGTTGTTAGGAATTGCTATGTCAATTAAAGTTGTTTTCCGAGCGACTTTATCTACCAAAACTATATCTGGTCTATTGTGAGCAACAGATCGATCGGTCAGTATCGTGCGCTACCAGTACAGCTTGTAGTTGATATTTTCTAAAACAGATTCTGGTTTATATTTATAGTATGGTAATCTTACCGACTGTAATAATTCATGTTTCAGTGCTAGTTCCTGGTGAAGTATTTTTGCCACAGCATCGTGTCGTTCTTTGTATTCAGTTGCAGCGAACGCTTGACAACCTCCTGTGATATGCTGGATAGATTCAGATGTTTGGCAACCGTACCTGCATCTATCGTTGTTAATAGAAGGGTCTTTAACGATGTACTTTAGGTAGTTCTTAGTTGGAATTACTTGATCTTGGATTGCCAGTATAAAGCCTTCCGTTTCAGGGAACATATGACCAGAGATCAACCAGTTGTTCGACGCTGCACTGTCGACATAATCTTAGTTGACGTCATTTATATGTCTTTCATGAAAGGGCTTCTCTTTTCATTTCAGCAGTTTCTGATCTGTGGTCTGGTGGTGTAATTGGACATGTTGTTGTGTCAGTCGCAGCGGTGTTGAGTCATCAACCTGGCACATGACTCTATGTAGATCAGAAAATTCTGCCAGTTTCTAGAAACGACTACGCAAAATGGAAATTTGTTGATCAAATAGTGTGCTTAGATCTGTTAATCCTCTTCCTCCTTCATACCGTGGCAAAGTTGTACGTTCGACAGAGCTCTTTGGGTAGTGATTTTGAGCTTTTGTTAGTAAAACTCGAACTTTTCGTTGTAATTGTTCAATGTCAGTCTTGCACCAATTATCTATACCGAAAGAGTAACTGAGCACTGAACACGCATAGGTGTTAATAGCCTGAAACAGATTTTTACTGTTTAATTTAGTTTTCAACAGTCGTCTTACCCTTCTATAAAACTCTGCTGTTAGGTCCTTTTTCATAGTCATGTGATCAATACGTTGAGCCTGCTTTATTCCCAGGTATTTATAAGTATGACCTTCCCCCATAGATTCAATTGAGGTGCCATCTCCCATTTCGAAATGCCAATGCTGTATTTTGCCTTTAACTATATTAATAATTCGGCATTTGTCTAGGCCAAATTTCATATGGATGTCACTAGAGAACCCTTCTATTATTTTAAGCATACCATGCAGCTGTTGTTTTATAGCTGCCATCAACTTTAAGTCGTCCATGTATAACAAATGGCTTATCTTTAATGCTTGTACGTTGTTGTGTTTAAGACTGAACCCAAAATTAGTTGAGTTCAGTTTGTTTGAGAGAGGGTTCATGGCAAGGCAGAACCACAGCGGGCTAAGAGAGTCTCCCTAGAATATACCCCTTCTGATTGGAATAGGGTCAGTTTGTATCGAACAGTTGGCTTCATTCAGTGAGATATTGGTTTGCCAGGTGGCCATGGCATGTTCTAAAAAGTTAATAATACAATTATTCACTTTATAGAGTTTCAGCACCTTAATGAGCCAATCATGTGGAACTGAATCAAAGGCCTTTTTGTAGTCCACATATGCCATGTAGAGATTTCGTCGTTTGGCGTGGGCTTGATTGCAGACAACGGAATCAATTAACAGTTGTTCTTTGCAACCCATCGAATTTTTCGCGCATCCCTTTTGTTGTTGAGTAATTATGTTGTTCAATTCACAATGTTTGAAAATGCGATGATTAATGCACGATGTTATGAGTTTGTATAAGGTTGGAAGGCAAGTGATTGGTCGGTACTTTGCTGGGTCCTGTGCACATAGGTTGTCCTTTGGTAAGAGGTATGTAGCACCATGCGTAAGGAAACTAGGCATCTTGTGTGGTTGGGCAATTACGTCATTTATAAGGGCTGTTAGTGTTTCGTGGGTTGCGTACAGTTTCTTTATCCAGTAATTTTGTACACCATCTGGTCCTGGTGCTTTCCAGTTATGGAGGTTCTTCATTATGTTGGATGTATCTTCCGTTGTAAATGGTTGGTGTTGCATGGCCTCACAGTTCTGAGAAGCAGCCTCCTCCTCATTAATCCAGCTGGCTCTGGAGTTATAGGAGATTGTTGTGGAGAGCTGTGTTTTCCAGAATTCCTCGATGTCTGTTTTACTGGGGTAACTAGGGACTTCATTATTATTGTTGTTGTTAAGTTTTCTATAAAACCCTTTTTCTAATTGTCGGAAGAGTGTGTTGTCTAGTTTCCGTTGGTTACTGGTTTTGTACCTTCTCAATCGACTTGTGTAGACGGAGAGCTTTTGTCGTAGACTGTCCAGACACTGCTGAGATGTGATGTTTTCTCCATCCCACTGGGAGTGTATTCGGTTATTGTCCATTATAGTCTTGACAAGCCTTTCTATTCTGTTGTTCCCGACTCCTCGTTGGTACTTGGTCAGTCTTCCAACGTCTTTCCGAAGAGAATTGATTTTCCCTTCAAGTCTTCTTTGCCAAGGTGGTCTTGCTTTGGTCTTACTGCGACCCCAATTATTCTGCAGATGGAAGTTGCAGCACAGTAGATGATTGTGTGTAGCGACTCTAACGTATTAGTACCCTTTAGGGGAAAATTCACTAAACCCCAGATATCCTAGATATCAAAAGGGTTTAGCTCTGTGGGAGCCCTTGCCAGGTTTTCAGGCCCGTGGTTGGAGTCGTGGCGGCAGTTTCCCATGAATTTCCTGACCGTCCGGGCCGTTCCTAACAGGACGGCTTTTTGCATTTGTTTGTAAAGATGTTCGTCCAGACCGAGGTATTTTAAATTGTTTAGTAGATGTTTTGGGACTAGTCCTGTCGTTGACATAACAATTGGTACAGTTCGTGTGTTGTTCATGTCCCACTGAGTCTTCATTTGGAATTCCAAATTTCTACATTTGGTTATTTTCTCAGCTTGCTTGATATTTATATTATTGTTGTTAGGAATTGCTATGTCAATTAAAGTTGTTTTCCAGAGAGACTTTATCTACCAAAACTATATCTGGTCTATTGTGAGCCACTGTCCGATCGGTCAGTATCGTGCGGTTCCGACTTAACCCGTGTTTATTATTATTATTATTATTTACGTTAAACCAGTCAACAACATATTTGAAGTTACTTAACTTGCAGCAAATCATAAAAGATTATAATACATTTCAATGATTTAATTTTGGGTATCAATTCTGCCAATTAATTTGAAAATTGATTATTTTTGTATTTATTGTGACACTTCTAGTACCTACCTATATTATATACTTCTAAAAATCCCTCAGTCCTCATCACTAAACAAACTGTAGTCCAATATCTTTGTTAATTAAACATACTATTTACGAAAAAAAATACTATTATAAGTTCTAACAGGAATTAGTAATAAAATTGGAACAATTTTATTTCTTGTACATTAAATTAAAAATAATTTACTGAAGTAATTTTGGCTATTTCCACTTATCTCCAACTGCTAAATACAAATTCAAATGAAAGCTGAACTAAACATACTTCGATAGACTTCGGACAGCCGAGTGGTTTAGAAATCAGGTCGCATATAGTTACTCACTGGGTCGAAGGGCATAGTTCTTAGAGCTTTTACCTATATATGCTCTAAGGTATAATCGAACTAAAAATCCTTGCTTCATAGCAAGAACCATTTGAATTGATTCAGAACCAATAACTGCTTACCTCGAACACCGAACTCAAGACCACTGTAACCCAGATCAACAAATTTTATAACAATAGATTTGATTCACAATAAAATTCTAGGTTGCTAATTGTTACCGGGCGTTATCGTCTATGGGACGTTGTTTCATTTGGGATTCGTTCACTTAGTTCTATATAGGTTCATTTTCAGTAATTTTGTTCCTCGAACGGCTTTTTCAGAAAATTACGGTAATAATCAGTTCTTTTTAGATTAACCTTTACCACTCCAAGATTAGCGCTTCATAATTTCATAACCTATAGGAAGAAGAAGATTTTACTTGTCACTATTCCAAAGTACCAACAATCCAACTAGAATACGGTAATGAACAGTTGCCTTGATTCCAATCGTTCGTTTGAAAAACTCTCCTCCAATCAAGTGTTGGCTCGGCTAACTATCGAGTTCGCTGATTCGCGGAGAATTTCTCAAACCATGAAATTTAGTGGCAAGTGGTTCCTACGATCATACCATAAATTTAAAAAACACCAAACTTCGCGGCATTTTAACTACGTTCTGGTTTGACAGTTTTACACCAGGCCGAAATTTTGTTGAAGTTAGAGTTAGTCTGTGGTTAGTCCATTTTTCAATAAATTTTTAAAGTATATATTATCCATAAAAAATAACAAATCTTCAAAAATGGCTGATGAGACACCTACCGTAGAATCAGAGAGGGATATTGATAATGCTGAAGAAGACAGTGTTATGACGTTAAACGATGTATTAGAATACGAAGACGATCTGATTCAAAATACTGCAGCTGTTCTGGGGGCTGCAAACGATAAGACTTGCTCTTATGCAGAGGTAAGACTTTCTTGATTGAAACCTTTCAAAAATAAGCATATGTGGGCATTTAACAAGCTAGTAAAGAAGCTTTAACTCTTTTCAAAAAAAGCGGTATATAATTTTTATTGTGATATAATTTATCTTATGAAATGCGTTTTTTAATTAATATGATCAAAGGATCTGTTGAGGAGTATCTAATTCAAGAATGCAGAAACTCCAATACTAAAATGAGTATTGCACATGATTTTTTTTTAAATTCTAACAAGAATGATAGCTTGTCTTTTTGTTGTAATTAAATAAAAATTTGCTATTATCGTGTATCTTTTTTATTTAAACTATTTGTAGTGTTTTTAAAATAAATTTCCTCAGTCATCAAACCACAAAAAAAGTTTTTTTAGCAAAACTAATTGACAAAGAGTTAAATGCATTGAATTATATTTTATTTTTGCTCTGTGTGAAATCATAATAGGCAGAACAGACTGAAAACCAGCATATTGATGCTAGGCAATGAAAAACTCATAATTCCATTTTGTTAAATTGTACAGGAGAAACAAATAACTGTTTTAAAAAATTATAGAAAATGATACAGAAATGTTTGCTGCAGTTTTTAATACATAGTGCAAGACTAGTTAATGTTCCATCTGAACCTCGTGATTTCATCAGATCACACAACATAATTTTACTGCACTGAATATGGAGTTAAGTGGAATTCACAGACTAATGGAATTATGAGGTTTTCATTGCCAAGCATCGATATGCTGTTAATACATGCAGCATTATAGGAATCTATTTTACTGTGAACAAATACCACTAAAATTTTAATTTATAAAATAACAAAATGGGTCACAAGACTTGCTGTGTTGTAAACTCTAAAAATACAGGCAGTAAAAGTAAGAAATGGAAAATAAATTGAAGAAATAGTGGGTGTCTGCTGGAACAAGGCAAAAGTAAATAATGCCCAGATTGAATTGCAGTCATAACAATGATCCTCAGAATAACATATCTTTCAAAAACCCCAAAATATTATTGTTGAGGAATAATATAAGCAAATAATGTATAGATTCTTTAATTATTGGAAATAAAAAATTGTATTGTTCAGTACATTTACTATTACATTAAAATTATGTGTCTGCATATTATAAAAACAATTTAATAGTGGTTTGGTATACTCTTAATTCACAGTGGATACCCAAACCATATATTAGCCTTTGTCTATTGTTTATAATTTGCCATTAACATAACTTGTTGTTCATCTATTTGGCAACTGCTCAGAGCCTCCTTTAGTATATCATGTTATTAAAGTAAACAATTTTTTTGAAGGCTGTATTTTTTATAGAACCAAGAGTGTTTAATCATGTGTTTAATTATATTCATTGCTGACATGTCAAACTATGAAACGTTATGTTTTTCATATTTAATATCTTACTTTGAATGAAAGTATAAAAACATCAAGTATATGTACTTTTTAAATTGTCTGAAATCTATGTCTTTTTAGAGTTAATAGTTTTACTTCATAGAGTTCCATACTATAAAACAATTGTTAGGGAACTTATCAAGTTATTTTTTTGTAGTATTTATTTCTTTAGTGTTGCTAGGGAACTAGTTGATGGTAAAGTTTATACTCATGACACAGTAAACTTACTAAAACTTAGTCACTTATTTATACATCAATCAGGTCAGAGAAATTGTCAAAAGACTGAACCTATCTAGCTGAGTGTTGACATATGGTCTACAAAAATTGTCCAAAACAGTCAGTGGTACCCATTTTATATTAACTTAATTCTTAATTTCTCTTGGATATTTAATTTTACATTCTAAAAATTTATGTTAAAATTATCATATAGTAAGGAATGAGAAGTATATTTTTCGTTATACAGTGTGTGCAAAATTTGGCTTCTACATATTGCTATCTCAAGATCTGCTATGGCTAAAACTAGAAAGATGGTTCAGTTAGGAAAGTTGTAAAAAATTTTATTGCAAGTTTGACCCTTGAAGATATGATTTATCTATGCAGGTTTTTAGACAATCTGGAAAAATGAATAACATGCATTTTTCATTTTTCTCTGTAATTCCCAAATATGAGTGCTATGTGTTGACTAGCAAGGAAAGCAGTGATTAGAAGAAACAAACATTTGAATTCCATTATGCAATTAAAAATCCATCACAATTATTTACAACCTTGTCTTAAACACATTATCATCACATCTGCCACATTTTAATTTCACAACCAGCATGTCTAAAAGTTCAACATCAAGTTGTTTATCAGTGAAACTATATTTTCCATAGCAGCGCTGACAAATTTTTTTCTCATGATTTCTTGACTTTTTTTCCATTTAGTTCTTTACATTTTATATCTTGCAGATTAACAAGTACAAGATCTATCTGCATATGGTTTTTCTGTTATTTTCCAAAAATATTTTAGTTCTTCTCTTGAATGTGAAGCAAAGTGAATTTTGTTTTTAGGGTTACATTAAGAGACAAGCCCTTTATTCATGTTTAACATGTATACCGGAAGCCAAAAAGGATCCAGAGAAAGGTGCTGGAGTATGCTTGGCATGCAGCTATCACTGTCATGATGGACATGAACTCATAGAGCTTTATACAAAAAGAAATTTTCGATGTGATTGTGGCAATTCAAAATTTCCAGCTGATAATGAATGCACCCTCAACAATGATAAAAACGATCTAAATGATCTCAATAGTTACAATCAGAATTTTTCTGGAATGTATTGCGTTTGCCATCGTCCGTTTCCCGATCCCGAGGATCCTGTACCAGATGAGATGATTCAGGTAAGTACAATTTTTGAGCTGGAATGAATTATAAGTTTTCTTACAAAAACATCTGGAATTCTATTACCTGTGATTTATTGAAGATATTAGAACTCAAAATTTAATTATCATAATGAAAATGGTTGATAACACTTCTTTACAAACCTGGTACAGATTAGATACTACTCACGGCCCACTAATAATGATTATTAGTGGGCATTGGACGCTATAATATTTAGCGAACTCTATCTTGGGTTAAGAACCTGATCAAGTCACAGACTTGAATCTTAAGGCACGCACGCTTCTCCGTCGCAAGAACCGCTAAGTTAATGAGTTTAAAATTAAAATCGCGGAAAGTAGACAAACGCCCTTCTTTTGCCTGGATCCACCCCTGTCAAGTCTCATACATTAATATTTGAAATAATCTTATTGTGGAAATGGTAATTTACTGTATGAATAATTGTTTTCTCTTTTTGATTTCATGGAAAATCATCCTCCCAAAATTCACCCTAATATATTTTACATTCTATTTTCTTCTATTTTACTCTAGATGATGCTTGTTGAATTTGTTTAAAATTAGTAAAATCTGGAAATATGGTGTTCTTTTGCTTGCAAATGTAATTATACAGAGCTATTCAGAAACAGTAAATGTTAAGATACATCAGAAAGTAATTTTTGAGTGGACAAGATGTTTATAACATTGTTTTCACATTAATTTATATGCAGTTAGCTGTTTATTATTTTAAACGCTGATATTAATTTAGCATTCTGTCAGTGGTCAACTTCCTTTCAACAAATGTAAAATATATTTGTCAATTATTTGTTTATGTTGCCTTTTCTATGTAAAACTACCATCTGATCCTTGAGTATTTTATCTTCTACTCCTTCTTTACGAATGATCGAAAGCGCTCTCGAGAAGACGACGCACAAGGTCGCTTTTACAGTGGAATTTCAGAATAGTACCAACCAAAATTAAACGTATACCAACCCACACTTACAAATCCAAGTACTAAATCAAAAAAGTGCAATCTGGTGATGTCGCAGGTTTTACTCTCTCGTTGAATGGTCGAAACGAACAAGGCTCTCTAGCGGCGGAACACTGGTATTTATAGGTGACGAGGACAGCATAGTGGACTTTGATTGGTCATAGGAGGGTAGTGGGCGGGGACAGAACGTCTAGCTGGTTGTTTTGGTATCGCGCGTCGTAATGCAGGATACCAAATTCTGTTCAATTGAAGACCCTCTTCCTTTCTGTTGAATTTGTTTGGATGTTTATAAATATTCCACAGCCTCTCACTGGAGACGAGAATAGTAGTGGGATAAGGTGAACAGTAGTGGTCAGATTAGAAAGAAGTCATAGATTAACTAAACCCTATCAACACAGTTATGGAACTTTTACAGATTTTATAATTCATTGAACACAAGACAATATATTGTTTCTAGTCGAAAACTCTGTTCAGTGCGCTTTCCCCAACTGATTGGAATCTCAA
Organism: Octodonta nipae; assembly: GCA_034190945.1. Taxonomy (NCBI): domain Eukaryota; kingdom Metazoa; phylum Arthropoda; class Insecta; order Coleoptera; family Chrysomelidae; genus Octodonta; species Octodonta nipae. Next base: position 25,927,311 of record CM067219.1, on the reverse strand, counting down.
ATAATTATTTATGTATATTCTATATAACCGAATATCAGTATCTAGGAATTTTTGGGACCTCAAATCTGGAGTACTCTTTATTCACATTTAAATAAAATATCACATGTTATTAGATAGACATCGTTATTCTATAAGAGACCATGCATAGAAACGCGATTTATAATTATTTTTTTTAAAGCTATATGGTTAATCAATCCCAGGTTTTAACCCTAGATAGGTATTCCACTATACATTCGTTTTAAATAATTTTATCAAGTTTTGTTAACATTTATGTTTAGCTTTCAACCACTTCAAATCACAGTTGTTAATAGTGTTGCACCCATTCCCCTTATGTTATTAATATCTGCTTCACAGTTTCCATCTTTTTTTACGATATATGTTACCTTTTACTTCATAACATTTTTTGAATATTTAGAATTAATTCACATGTCCAGAACGTTTACTTTTCAGTGCATCATATGTGAAGACTGGTACCATACAAGACATTTAGGTACCGAGGTTCCTTCCAACAATTTCGCCGAAATGATTTGCGAATCTTGCGTCACTAAACATGAATTTTTACTGCACTACGAAACGTACTGTTTGAATAAATCTCTACAGACTATAGAAGAAGAACAGAAAGAAAACGTCGACGTTGAGGGTAAAGGAGAGAGCAGTGAAAATTCGGAAGGGGGTGCATGTAAGAAGCCAAAGTTCAAGTCGCCGAAGGTGTCTGCTAAATTCTGGGAAGACGTGAGTAATTTGTAGGATATTTTTATTCTGTTCGATTCTCTTGTTTGCAGAATATTTTCTAAATTAATAATATACCGAGCTTCACTCCTGAAATGAAATTTTGGTCGTTTGCTACCTACAAGACAAATAATTCTCCTGGTGACATGTTATTCAGAATCTGACATATCTGCTGTTGAATTTTGTACATTTTAAAATCTTGGGAATATGATTTTTCCCAAATGAAAGCCTGCAAATGTGTAAATTTGATAGAAATCGTTAGAGCCGTTTACAGTCACACTATTACATATAAATATATAACCTTTTAATGTAATACGATGTACGGGGTAGTTGCAAATCACAGAAAGACGGAACTATTCGTCCTAAGGTTGATAATGATATATATGAAGTAAAATATGTTGGGAATCAAAATTATTCGTCGAACAGAGATTATTAATATCACGCACTATCTAATTCTTTAAAGATATTTTTTTGATACTGTAAACCACAACTCTATGTCTGCAAATACTGAGGACCAGCTGTTCTGAAACTTTTTTCATGACGGAACTGTTGAGAAAAACTAAATATTTATCGGAGCCCTAAAAATTCAAAAATAGTTTTATATGTATTCTTTATTAATTGTCACATTTACATGCCATTAACATTTTCATTTTAATGGGAGATGTGAAATTTACGTTTCATCAATTGTTTGAGGTCAGGCTTGACAGAAGAGTGTTGAAGTCACATGTCAGATTCAGTATCCAGTCTAATGCGATTTTTGTATTTCTAGTTGCATAGTTTTGATTTACTCTGAGATGATGACAACTTTGTTGTTGAAACGGCGTTGGGTGAAAAAATTAAGTTTTGGTGATAGGGTACAAAACTTTGTGTTTATATGTCAGTACAATTCACATTAAAAATTGAGCAGAATAACTCACAGTCTTTCTTAAATATTTGAATAACAAAAACACTATCTTTATTTGACATAAATAGGGCATCATTAATTCTATACATAATGTAGCAAAAACGAACTGTTCCGATATCAATAAATTTTGTGAAAAAAAAACATTTTTAAAAATGTACTGTCTGCTAAATAGTATCCTTAAAAATTCATCAATAAAGAAAGAGAGAGAAAGAGAGATAAATTTCAGCACAAAAGAGTCACTAACGTTCAACACCAATCGCCCTAAACAGTATTAATAACCATACCACATATACAGGGTCTTTCAGAAAGACTAAAAATAGTGCGCCCAACATTCAAAACAAGAAACACACTGAAATCAATTATATCAAACACTAAACCAAATAACAAACTTAAAACTCAAAAAATGCAATTATAAAATTCCTTGGGAATGTAATAAATTTAATTAAAAAAACGACAATTCGGAAAAGTCAAAAAATTGTGAATATGCCTGAACCTGGATCATAGCATACAATTTCAAAATGCAGCAATTCCACAAAGAAGAGTATAATGCAAAACAAAAGCTGAATAAGTCTGCTTTAAGTTTATTAAATGAAAACGATTGTATCACTGGTACTTTTGTAGGAATCAGTTGCTCCTGGTTACCACTAATCAAGAATGAAATTAATAATAGTAATGTCCTTTGAATAACCCTTGAATACGGAATTCTTCGATCTCATTTGTGGCGAATGCAAGTCGCATCTGTCAGCACCACATGGAATTCTGAAGATAATTAATTCACATTCTTCCAATTTGAAAGAAGCTTTTTTATTTCACATTATCTTTAGACTATTTTAGTGCTACTATGTACATTTCAAATTACCAGTAAATTTTCTTAGTTCCGTCATGTATATTGTCGAATATTTAATTTAAATTTGTGAATCCTTATTTTGTCATTTCGAATTTTTTAATTTTTAATTTCTTTATTCAGTTGTGTTAATTTTATTTTCATTGAAAACGGGGTCTGATTTAGACCCTGAAGCGTTTGGAGTATTTCAAATATACAAAATTTCCAACAATTGTGGTGTTATTCCCAAAAAATTAAAAATACATCTAGATATGCCACAACTATCATTATGAAAACACATTATTAATTATTTCGATTTATTTTTAATACATTTATTTCAGGTTGCTTGGCGTCAAGCACTTTGCACTTGCGAGGAATGCCTCCATTTGTACGAAAACGAAGACGTGGCTTTCCTTTTAGATTCAGAAGACCCCGTGTGTTTGTATGAAGAACGCGGGAAAGCCAAAGCAAAAGAGCTAGTCGAAGCCCATGAAGGACAATTTCTGAATTCCATGAACCGAGTCCAATTGGTAGATTGCATTGCGGGTTACAATGAACTGAAGGACCATCTGTCTGATTTCTTGAAACAATTCGCTGAAAAGAAGAAAATCATTCGAGAAGAGGACGTCAGGGAGTTCTTCGATGGGATGAATGCTAGGAAGAAACAGAAAGTTGAAGTGCCGTATAATTGTCGTTAGTGACAGCTGATTTTGGCGGATCCATTATGTTTCTCTATTTCATCCTCTGTACTTTAGGAATCCCTAGGCAAGTATTTAAACACAATATTTCAAATGTATTAACTTTTTTTCTGTAATTCACATAAATTTCATTAATAGTGAATAGGTTTTTGTAAAATAAATTTTTTGGATAATTTAGTTAATTGTTTTGAGTATTTGTCCAGCCATAACAATCGCTCACCTCCCAGCCGAGGCTTTGTACGGGGTAGACAAGTCGGTTTATACTTAAAAATAAAACAAAACTAAATCTATGTATAAAACCATACTTTTAGCTACATTAAAACTATTATTAACAACTTTGACGGCCCATTCATTCCTTTAGCGGGCGAAGTGCTGTATTTATTCTAAATACTCAAGCTGTCACTCAGCCAAATTTTATCAGGTTTGCTTCAGAGGTTATCGTTCTTAGATAGTAACCTTGACATTCCATTTTCATCCCCATTAGAGTAGGGATTATTTTAATGCGATTTTTTGAAAAAAAATCCACAGGTGTTTGAATGTTTTTTCTTGAAGAATGTACACCACATAACACTACCAAGTTTTGATAGCACATTTTTACTTCTTAGTTAATTATATGAGGTATTTAAAATAGCAAAAAACGTATTTTTTGACAGTTTTGTGACTTCTCAGCAACAGAATAAAAATTTACAGTATCAAAGGTAAGTGTGTTATATGCCCATTTTTAAAACCTATTAAATGAGATTAATTAATTCATAAGTGACTTATTCCCTAAAAATGGGAAAAAGGAGCATTTGTCAATCATTTGTTGTTAGTGTTTAAAAAAATGTATGTCGATGAAACTTGGCAAAAAGTTTCATTTGCCTATCGAAAATAACTACTTACTTTTTTTTCGAGAGAGCTCTTTATTTTTAGTGATGTTTACAAGGCTCCCATTTTACATCAAATTACTTTTATTATATAAATCTGAATGGAACATGGTAATTATCAAATCTTTCGGCACACCAAATTTAATAAGGTTAAAAAAACTCCACACAAAATGTATAATAAGTATCATTTCAATAACAACGAATTTATCAAAAAACAATTTAAGCTCTAATCCAAACTTGTATTAAGACTTATATTCGCTTAAAAAAATATGCCACCGTGCACTTCGGCTAGCGCACTGTGAAACTTATATAGCTTCTATGAGATACGATATAACACGTTTAGCGCGTGAGATAGAAGAAAGTTAATGCAAACTATATGGAGTAACGGGCTGATTCTCGTACGCTGCACGGAGACTCCGATCTGTGCTGATATTGACCGGACGTATCCGAAAGTTTCAATAATTCAAATTTTTGTTTACGTGATTTAATTAGTGGTTGCTTTGTTTTTGTCCTCGTAGTCTATGAAAGAATATTTAATATACAGAGTGTGTGTGTTTACATAACTGTGAAAATGAGTATCAACTTTAACAATCAATATTAAAAACAATAATAAATCATTTCAAAACAAATTAGATATAAAATTGACTGGTCCACCTGAGCCATATCTTAATTGAAAACAAGAGTGCAAAATGAACAATAAAGTATTTACACCAAGTTTTAAAAGTGAAATTTATAATAAAAAGAAATGGTGTGGATGTGATCGCATCAATACATTATTTTGTTTTCCTTGCATTATTTATGGCGGGGAATCCATTTGGACGGAAACTGGAGTGAATGATTAAAAAGGTTTCATGGAAATACGATGTCTCAGGACTGGCTAAATGCTCTTTATGTGCTTAGTATTGAAAAAATATATTCAATCAATGCCAGACTTTAATAAAAAGGTCATTGATCATTTCGCTTTCGAAAAAAATCGACGAATATTTTAATTAATAAAAAATAAACGCAGTATTAGCAAAGCTATGGTTTGTTTTGTTGCATCTTTGAATCCCAATATTTGATCAGTAAAGTGCACCACCAGTTTCATAATCCACCAGCCGTCACTGATATTAACATTATTTTGGGTTTGTTCTATTGTCTAAATTTAATTTGAAATACTGCATTTTGGTATTCGGCAACGCATAAATATTAGTGGATAGGGAATATCACTTCCCCTAACGTAGAATACGAATAGCATGTCACCGAATTGATATTACTTTTAAAGTTTTTCCCAAGGAAATTACGAGGGTAGATCAAATATAAACGGTAATTTTGTATGGAGTAGACGTTTGGTTAATGAGGAGTGGGAACGAGCCGGATTCGCGCGTATGCTTGCCTTTGTCCTCAATACCTACTTATTGTATGATCTGTGGTCAGTACAGAGTGAAAGCAACTTAAAATGAACATCATTTTTTTATTTAGATCTGATTATAATACCTCTACTGAAAATTACTATAAAATCTTTTTACTTTCAATTCCTGTTGCCTGTTTGGCTCAATACTGTTACATAAGAATAGGTAGCTTTCAAAACCTGAAATATACAACAAAAATCAACTTAGCATTTCTTTTGGTCAACGATACCAAAAATATATAATGGTTTACCATGATCAGAGTTTCTCTGTTCATCACCCCAAATGAAGCAGCACGAAGTTTCATTGACTGTCGACATCTCATCAACACAAACAGTACATCTTTTTTCATCTGGTGATCTAGTTCATACCATGCTGTGTTGTAGATGGCTTCCCCAATTTCCAAAGACTACAAGAAGTGCATATACAAATTCTTCAGAAACAATTTTTTTTTTTCAAACAGTTTGCCTCTATCCTGATACATCATGCACTCTACTGGACATTACCTGATCCTCTAGACGTTGACCACTCAAACAATCCATGCATAAGCCCACCGACCAACCGACACATAGAGAAAATACGGATATAGAGTTAGCCTACAATTGATACCATAATAACATATTAAAACAAGTAATACTTCAGTAAAAGGCATACATCTGAAAATGCATTGACGCCAATTCCGAGAATCACTGCAGTTGCCACAAGATGACTGAGCATAAAGATTCCGAAACAATCGTTCAGGTTGTGTTCCAGTCTGCAGATAAAAAGATAGGATACTGTTAGTTATACGTTTTGTTTAAAGATTATGTAATTATAAAATACCTTAAATCTGCGATACTTTCAAACAAAAGTTGTACGAATTTTTTTCGATTGTTATCTTACGAGATTAAATCTGATCTTGACCTTCAAAGTCATTACGAGAGAAAGACGTTTTTTATATGAAACCCCATATATTGACGTTGAAAATGACTGATGCTGGACTGCATCTCTGGGTCAATGACGGATTTACAATTATAAATGCAATGCCTACTAGATAAAATTTTGTCATCAATATGACTTTGTTAATTTTTTAACCGACTTCCAAAAAGGAGGAGGTTATCAATTCGGCGCGTATTTTTTTTTTTGTTTGTATGTTACCTGATTTCTTCTCCTGTTGGGGACCGATTTGAACGATTATTGTCTTGTTTAATAGACTTATATATCCAAATTGGTGAAACTTGAAATTTGGTAAGAGACTATTGCTAAAGTAATGAAATTTGTGAATAAACACATGCGCGCATGAGAATCGACCAATGTCCCTAACATATTGGTCGATTTTTCGAAAACCTCTTATCGATGTGTATAGTTTTTTAAAGTATAATCTATTTTATAGAAGATCCCTAGGTGGTCTCATATACTTTTCTGCGTCGTGCAACATGTAGTTTTGCAGAAAATCGCCGAAAAATCCAATAATCTTATGAAAAAATTCCATCAAAGTGACGTAACTGACATTTTCTCAAATATTTTAATTCCAACGTAATAGTGCAGGAATTGCAGGCACTAGAAGTTTTAATTGCGAATTTGAAAAATTTCTATGTACATCCTAAGCATAGGTATAGGTAATATAGTATAGTATTTTCGGTCCCTGAAATCAATGAGTACCAACATCATTTTGTTTGTATACCTGGCAAATACCGATTTAAATAAAAAAATATCAATTTTGCGAAGACGCTGCTTTTGATCTCACCTATATTTTTGAAGTCGGTGCCAAGCAACAATCAAGTTTGACGAAGTTGTAGGTAAGTACACCGACTTCAAAAATATACTAAATAGGTAGGTAATTAATTTGTACAGAATGAGCACTTTAAAATGTTTAAATTTTTACTTTGTATGTAGGTACCTAACAACGTTGAATGTGTTATTTACTGTCTAGAGTTGTATTTCGTTATAATTATTTTCAACTTTTTAGTTGTACTTGGAAGTCGGTTAGGTTTAGGTAACAATTATATATAGATCTTTCATTTCAAAACTAGCCACCCAAAATAACTTTTAAAATATCTTTAACAGGAAAAGACAAAAAAAACGTGTTAATTTATATTTACTGGGGAACACATTTTACACGTATCGGTCACTCTGCATTTTCAAAGCCTAAGTTTAAATACAAAGGGATATCATCTGATAACTCTTTTTAACTTTTGACACAACTTTTTTAAATCAAATTATTTTTTACAGAGCAATGACCCAGAAGCCGTAAAAAATTAAATATATTTCCTAGCCATCTTGAATTTTGTAAATTCCGGACTCATGAACCCCAAAAAACCTATATACCAATTTTGGCGGATATCGGAACTGATCAAGATTTTACAGAGGTGGTCCAGTTGAAAGTTTTATTTTCCTTTGGTCATTTTTTACTTATACATAATTTTGTAATTATTACCTGCGAATACTAAACGAATGAAGTATAACCAGTATAAATATATCAAAAATCAAACCGATAGGTCAAATCAAAAATGAACCTAGTATCTTTTGGTTTTCGGCTGAATTGTGCTTGATTTAGCTGATTTGTATTATTTCTAAATGTACTTATAGAAGGTAGAAAATAAATATTTGTGAATCGGTTTTCATTATGTAACAAAAATTAGAGGAGTTAATATTTTGTACCTGGTAATCATGGTCGAATTTACCATGTGGACAACCCCATTTTTATTTTTTATTTTTACGTATTTTATAAGTATGTAAAAATCCATCCATGACATGTTTTATTAAAAATAATAAATCTAAAATAAAACAAATTGACTTCCAATTTTGAATCCCTTAAGTAGCCCCCGCCCAATTTTGTGCCCACGTGCTCCCACCAACTTAAATACGGCCCTGATTGTAATGTGTATTGTGCTGGATTATGAAATAGGGCGATTGTTAACCTCATATTGATTTTTCTATCTGCTCTTTTTAGCATTGCAATGACCCATTTGTGTGAATGCGCTAGAAGAAGTAAACTTTTTGAAACAATATTAATCTTAGAACGTAGGTTTTCGCGGCCAGCGTCATAGCTGATTCTGCTGTTTCCAGATTTGGACCACGTCATTTTCGAATTAATTTATTTATATAAGTGAAACCAGCATATAAACAAAATTTCCGACGTTTCGTCCACACTTATAAGGGGCTTTTTCAAGGATGAGAAAACAAAATAAGTGTTACTTACCTTGCGGCGACTCCATTCGTTTCATCATTTTTCTCACAAACACACTTTGAAACTCGACTTTTTTAAACTTGTCACACTGACGCACAAATCGTAAATGAACTAATACTTTGGATTTAGCCAAGAAAGAAATAATAATTGGCCCCTTGAAATTTCAAGTAAAAAAAGGATAGGAGGCACTTGGATTTAGCCAAGAAATAGGTTCCTCGAATTTTTATTAGTAGATAATGTAAATGAGTTATTTTGTTGGTGCGATTTCTGTTGAAATGTGGATGCAAGGTTGCCAGATGGACGAAAGTTCAAAACCTTTGTCTCAGTTGAAATACTTGGGATTTTTGACGATTTCAACGGCCTGACGGAATTTTCTAGTGAAATAATACGGAGATTTGGGCACGACTGAGGAGCTGTCGAAGAGGATTTGGTGGCCCCTTTCGTGATGATGTTCAGCTACAGCAGAGGGTCTGCTATCAAACTCTGCTATATAAATCCCTTACATTACCTGATGATAAAAATTCGAGGAACCTATTCAAAAATATCATCACGACCATAAAAACAATCCAAAATAATCCCATTAAGTGCCTCCTATCCTTTTTTTACTTGAAATTGCAAGGGGCCAATTATTATTTCTTTGTTGGCTAGATCCAAAGTATTAGTTCATTTACAATTTGTGCGTCAGTGTGACAAGTTTAAAAAAGTGAATTTTCAAAGTGTGTTTGTGAGAAAAATAACGAAATGAATGGAGTCGCCGCAAGGTAAGTAACATTTGTTTTATTTTCTCATCCTTGAAAAAGCCGCTTATAAGTGTGGGCGAAACGTCGGAAAACTTGGTTTAAATGCTGGTTTCAGATATATAAATAAAATAATTCGAAAAATTGACGCGGTCCAAATCCGGAAAAAGCAGAATCAGCTAATATTAGTTTTTCCCTAATATTTCAATTCCCTGGTTTCATTTCCACATTTTTATCTCTAAAGTCCTGCCGTGGGACTCTGATGAATAGAAAAGTATTGTAGAATCGAAAAGTGACGTTATTTTGTCGTCATAAGGCATAACCGTCGTATAACGATGATACGAGTTATGAGTGCGAACATTTCTAAAGTGACGTCACTTTTCGATTCTACAAAAGTTTTCTATTGATCGGAGTCCTATAGGGCTGAATCGAATTATTACGAACATAGGTAAATCGATCCAGCCCTATCCAGTTATATGTTTCAAATGAACACCATAATATTTTTATTTACATTGAAAAGAAATTGTAATTTATAGATAGATCTCTTACCCTAAAACTGCGACATGGTACTTTATAGCTAAATTAAAGGCTTTCCTCCTTTCATGAGGATCGGTCTCTTGTATTGCCTTGACGAAAACCTCTTTGACATGCTCTATTCTCAATCGAAGATGAAGAAGTGTCTCCAGCACCAACCAAGCCATATTTCCAGCATTTATATAAACTAAATACGCCCCGCATATTTGAATTGTAAAATAAATTTGTTTCACTGGTGTGTAATCGATTTCGAACGGCATCCAAGTATAGGAAAAGAGACCGCATACTTCTGTCATGTTGTAATTGATATTTTCTTGACGGCATTCATCAGCTTTGAAAATATTTGAAGAAAACGTTACAGAACAAACGCATAATTGGAGGTAAGCGTGATGGATGGCAGACAATTTGTTGAAAAGTTTGTCTGTAGCCTCAAAAGTCGGTGGTTTTCCAAAAGATCGAAAGTCGGAGTAAAATAAATATAAATCAGTAGCAGATTTGATTTTGATGACGAACCAACCAAAGAGGCAATAACTTGAACTTAGGGAGAGAATATATGTCCAATCCAGTTCCAAGTGACTATTTTTGTGATCTAAAACAGAAGTATATTAATTTAATTTTTTTAATAACATGATATAAAGCGCTAAATAATAGAAATTTGTAAGGGGAGCAACGAGTTTTCTAAGCGGGGCAGTGTCGCATCTTCGCTACCCCCTAGCTGCGCCTATGATTATAGGTAACATTGTTTTATTAACCATTTAAGATACAGAAAGAAATAAAAAAGCAAAAACGGAAGGAAAAGAAAAAAGTAAATATAACATATTCATTAGGAAAAAACTTCGAAGAAAAAATTGAGTCCTGATCAAATTTTTACACTTTTACGTTAACAATCATTCACACTCGAACAGACAATCGCTGCGAAGCTATTTACTCAACTACTTTCCTTCTATCCGTCAACCGCCTTTACACCTTCACAGTTGTTGGCTTTGTTCTCTGTCTGCTAGTGATACGCGAACGTATATAATTTCTAATTCCGAAATAGATTCAAAATTGTTGACACTTGTTTTACCATCAATCGTACTTTCGGGAAATCCTCGTTTTGTCGGCATTGTTTATTTTAATGGTTTTTACAGTTGTTTTACCCGCAAGATTAGTTTTTATTGAAGATGATTAATTCCTTGAAGCATTCCTGTTTTGACAGCGTACTGCAATAAACTCCGTGGATTCAAATTTAATTAACTTTAAAAACTGATAATCACTTCAGTTTCTAGAACTTTATTTACACGTTAAGAGTCAAATATTTACAACAGCTGATTTCAAATAACAACTCACACAATTATAAACGCAATTAGCTAAGCTGTACCAATTAAATACTGAAATTAATATCGCCTTATATAGCGTACGTCGAGTTTTCTGGTCGTTCTGCCTGTGTTCGCACAGCGTCCAGATAAACAGTTTTTGCCCCATTCGAATTCCAGTTTTTTTACTATCCCAGCGGTTGATGTTTAATTGGGATGAATGATGCTTTACGTTGCTTTAGTCAGGGACGGAGTGTATAAATTTTATAACACTGCCCCCCCTTTAATTTTGATCGTCCCGATCAGAAACATGCTCTTCATAGTAGGGGGCTCTTCAACTTAGCCCTGGGGTTTCGACGAATACGGACAACGTCATTAATCCTCTTGACCACCTCGTATGGACCATCCCAGCCGGTGTAAGCTTTAGAGATTTACCCTTGCTCCTCTGGGGGTTGTACAGCCAGACCTTGTCCCTCTCTTGGAACCTGACTGAATTGGCCTTGAGATCAGATCGTGTCTTCATCCGGTCACTGCTGGCCGACATCTGCGTTTGGGCTAGTTCGTCTATTGCCAGCATGTTATGTCGGAGCTGGTCGGCATAATCGTTGATGACTTGGGACAGTTCTTCGGGGGAGCCAAAGGCCAGATCGTAGGGTAATCTCAGCTTTTTCCAAATAGTACCTTGGCGGGAGTCAGGCCTGTACTGTTATGTACAGCTGAGCTATAGGCCAACAGGAATAGGAGAATATGCTCATCCCAATCACGCTGGTTATTGCTGACGACCTTGAATAGATGTTGTTCCAATGTCCTGTTGAATCTTTCCACCATTACGTCGGACTGTGGATGCAATGTTGTTGTTCTCGTTTTCCTGATCCCCAACATCGTAAAGACCTTTTGGAATACATTCGATTCGAAGTTACGCCCCTGGTTTGAATGTAGTTCGAACAGGACGCCAAACCTGCTCAATAACTGTTTTGCCAGCACCGTCTCTACAGTGGTTGCCTCTTGATTGGGTATCCATTGCGCCAGAATGTATTTGTTCCCCCTCTCAGACTCGGGAAACGGACCGGCGGAATCGATGTCAATTCTCTCAAAGGGGACGTCCACATTGTCACATTGTATTGTTGCATTCTGCCCTTGGTCCGGGTCTTCGGGCCCTTACTGGCTGCACAGGGGTCACATTTCCGGCACCAAGCTCTGACGTCTTCGAAGTAATTTACCCAGTAGTACCGCTGACGAACATTATTTAAGGGACTTTATCGACCGGGAATTCTGTGTCAATACAAATTCCTCATTTAGGAACCGAAGAACATCATATCTCGGGTCGAACATAAACCCATACTGTTGGTCCATATCCAGTATAAAATCGTCCTCAATCTCCGCTACTAGGACCATATGCCGGATTATATTGTCCCCTATCTGCAGTACTATATCTGCCTCACCCTGTATAGACATGGACTCCCCGGTGACTGTTCTGAGCTAGATGACAAAACCCTGGACTTGGCAATGGACACAGCGGCGCCTGTGTCGATGGTAATGCTCTGCCATTGATGGTGCCCCTGATGACTAGGCTGCTGCTATCTCGGCAAAATCCCCGGATGGATAATGTTTTGGGGGCTGGTGGAGGGTTAGTCATCATTCGCCCCCTTATGCTGACTGGCTGACGGTCCCTCGACATGTGGCTGTTTTGTTGGTTACCCCTCGTCGGTGATCGTTCCGATAGCCTCACTCTGCAGTCTCATTGGAAGTTTCCTGTCCGCCCACAATGGTAACATGCTCTTCTGGTCTCAGTTCTGTGTGACTGTTCCAGTAGTTCATCTTGGCCCATGTTTTTCTTCCATGGCAGTGACAAGATTTTTTAATTCTATTTTACGTTTTTCATCAAAGGATTTGTTGAATTTCTTCTTGATGTTGTTTCTCCTTTGTTTCACGTTTTTCCAGGATTTGAGCTATTTTTCGTCTAGTCCATCCGAAATCTGTTTGAATATTTTTTGGTAGTCTCGTCCAATTTTTCCATACTGCAAGATGTTGCCATAAATCAGTTTACGATGTTAATTTCCTTAATCGCAGTTTCCTGACACCAAATTGCACTAAACTCCCTAGGTTCAAGTTTAATTGATTTTAAAAACGGATAATCACTTCACTTTCTAGAACTAAAACTGTACTAACTAAATACTAAAATTAATATCTTCTTATATAGCGTACGTCGAGTTACAGTATAATAAAAGGCATAACCATATAAAGGGTTTCTACGACTGACATTCTCCCTTCCTTCAATCAGGATTTCCACATTTCCTTTATCCCGCACATTGTCACAAAGCTGTCTCGTTTATACAGACTGATCCACTTCATCTTTCCAGGATCTGCATAGACTACCAATCTTTCTGCTGGACGTCGGACTCCGTCTTATTTACCTATTTATTTCCTGCTCTTAAAAAATATCACCACCATAAAAGCTTCTTCTTGAATGCATCAGTTTCTACCTTCATTCTTCTTCATATCTCCTCCTTGGTCACTGTATTTTTTTGTGAAATAGTAACCTGTCTTCCAGTTATCCAGTTCTCTTGATAACATTTTTCCTCTGTTCTTTTGTTGATTACCAACATAAATGTCATTGACATCGGGCACAGAAATGTCTTTTAAATTTTTTGAACATATAACCTTTTTCCTCAATGTGATGTTATTTCCCAAGAAAACCATTAAAACAGAGTCTATGGTAGCTACCACACTCTGTTCTTTTTTGTACTCACACATCTTTTATTCTGATTTTTGTTTGTTTACTACTACATAATCTATGGTGGACGTAGGTCTTATGTTATGGGATTTTATTATAGTAAACGATTATTCCAATTCCCAACTGAAGAAATAATAATAATTCACTTTAAGGGAATGTTGAATTGTCAGAAGTTTTGGGTTACGGATATTTTAAGGAACATTTTTAATCTAAACATAGTATTGGCATATATAGGGTGAGTTTTTTTTGATGATCAGTATGAGGATCTCGGAAACTAGCGGAGATAGAGCAATGGTTAAATTGGGAAAGATTTGCAGTTTTACTGGCCCAATTTAATCACACTTTCGGATTTTTGTCATGACTTACTAGATATTTTGAAAAAACAAAATTCTGTCGATTTAGTCAAATCCCTCTATCCCCTTTGTTTTTGATTTTATATAAAAAAGTGTAAATATCAAAATTGAAGGGAATAATTGTATCCCAAACATGATTGTCTTGTCCTCGTTTGCGTGACAACTCTCGTTTTCGAGATATGACACAAACTTATCTTTTTTTTTTAATGGAAACCATGACCACAAAAAATCGGACATTTTTAGAGCTTTTCAACGATATAATACTCCATATAGTTATTCATAAAAATAACGGAGTTATGGATGCTTCTCTCTTATTTTCACTTTTAACGTAGTTAGCCATGAAATAGATTGATTTATTAATAACTATTCCAAAAAACATTGAACGATTTTTTTATTAGGTATATCAGATGTAACGAAAAAACTAAATAAGTAGGTACTTACTAAAAACCTAAGAAATGAAAGTACATAATAATGGTTACAATTTATGTTCGATAAGTCCACCATTGTTATTTAGACAAAAATTGCATCTTTTTAAGATTGACATTACCGCTTTCCTCACAGACCGCCTATCAATTTCTTCAATTGATTGTAATACGGCCTCCCTTAGGTCACCAACTGTCTCATACTTTCTTTTGTATACTTTGTTTTTTTAGCTCACCCCATAAATAGAAGATTATAACTGTCAAATCGGGAGACCAGGGTGGCCGTTCGCGTGGGCCATTTCTTCTTATCCAAGAGTTTGGATAGATATTATCTAAATGCTGTCTTACTAATAACGAGTTATGAGCAGGTGCTCCATCATGTTGGAACCACTCAATTTCTAAACGAGTTCTCAAATTCAAATTATGCAACATGTCTTGAAAAGTGTATTGCAAGAAATGCAAGTAGCGCTCCCCAGTAAGTGATTCGTTATAGATAAAAGGCCCCAGAATACTATACCCTATGATACCACACCAAACATTAAAATCAAATTTTATCTGGGGTTGTCTTTGTTCTACATGGAAAGAGTTTTCTTTAGCCCAGATATGCTCATTGTGTCTATTGAACATACCGCAGTTAGTAAATCTAGTTTCATCTGACCATAACACCTTTAATGGAAACTGTGGATTGTCAAGGCACATGTCTCTAAACCATGTACAAAACAAAATACGTCGATGTTCGTCACCAGCATGCAAACTTTGAGAAACTGAAAGTTTGTACGGGTGGAACTTGTGCGCTTTCGGTATCTTAACTACAGTTAGTTGAGATGTGCCAGCTTCTGCCGCAATCTCACGAGTTGATGTAGATGCATTTTGATTTACCATTGGCAAAACATTTATTTGTGCTGCTTCGTTAATTTGATTATGTTCCTTTGGTGGTTTAGTAAAAGATCCATATCTGCGTAAACTATCGTCAAGCCTCTTAAATGTACATAGAGCAGGTTGACGACGATTAAAATATCTATGAATGTATTCTTTACCAGCACGAACTGAATGTTTATGGCATATGATATAACATTCCACCATATTCAGTTTTTCTTCGTTAGAATATTCCATTTTATCACACAAACTTGTCAAAATCGACTGTCAGTTCAGCACTACTAATGGAATTACTCTCAAATGAGGAAACGTCAAAGTGAAAACAATCTTTTTATAGCTACCTACGTTAAAAGTGAAAATGAGAGAGAAAAGCATCCATAACTCAGTTATTTTTATGAATAACTATATCGTTGAAAAGCTCTAAAAATGTCCGATTTTTTGAGGTCATGGCCAACTATGGTTTCCATTCAAAAAAAGATAAGTTTGTGTCATATCTCGAAAACGAGAGCTGTCACGCAAACGAGGACATGACAGTCATATTCGAGATACAATTTCTTTCAATTTTGATATTTACACTTTTTTTATAAAATCAAAAACAAATGATCTAGAGGGATTTGACTAAATCGACAGAATTTCGCTTTTTCAAAGTATCTAGTAAGCCATGACTTTTTACTAAAATCCGAAAGTGTCATTAAATTGGGCCAGTAAAACTGCAAATCTTTCCCAATTTAACCATTGCTCTATCTCCGCTAGTTTTCGAGATCCCCATACTGATCATCAAAAAAAACTCACCTTGTATATGGTAAATGAAAATATTAAGAGATTTACTAACAAATTTGTGTATAAGGCGAAAAAATTAAAGTATATAGTAAGCTGAGAAAGCATCAAAGTTTAAAAAAAAGTAATGCTATATTCTAGAACTTATTAGTAGGAAGCCTACTGTGGGCTATATATAGAGTTGGGTAACCATACCTAGGTGGTTGACTAATGAGAATATTTTCAAGAGAGGTCCAAATAGAGTGTAGTTAATCAGTGCTGTGGCTAAAGCCAACTGAAAGAAATTATGCAGCCTTTATCGATGTTGAGAGCAACATCGTTATCAAGTAACCTTTACGAAGTAGATCAAGTAGATCAGATTGCAACTGAAGATAGTCCGCCGGATAAGCAATACATTTATATAACTTGAGATTATCTGCAAAAGGAAGACAATCTGAGGACATAATTACTTGGGTGATCTTATTAATAAAAAAATAAATAGTAGGGACTACCCAAGTTTAGACCTTGGAACAACATTAATGAATAGAGTTTTTTCTAAACTGATTCAGATTTAGAAAATAAAACTACATTTAACTGACCAATCTGAGTTCTACCTGTAAGATAAGAGCCAATTGGTATCAGAAGATTATTTTTATTTCCAACGTTATAGAGCTTTGAATGAAGTGGGCCATGTTTAACTGACTCTAGTGCTTAAGTAATGTCAACGTTTATCAGGTCTGAGGATAAACTTTGATTCTCCGGGCTGTTTTGCCTTGTTCAATTGGAATTTCTTCCCAACGTTTCATCTGCAACTGCCAACATCTTCAGTGGCGCGGGCGTAAGTGATACCTCGTAGACTACTGTTCGCTCTTATCCTCGCCAGCAGTCTATCTATTTTATTACATAGTATTTTGTCTTATTTTAGGTAGTGCCATGTTAATACCACTTTATAAAATTCACACTCACGTATCAAAATAACGTGAAAAAATATTTTTATTAAGAAGCCTCTATTTATGAATTAATGAACTAAAAAATAAAACATAATATTTAGCAATTTGCATTTACTTAATATTGCTTAATACTTGCGCATACCTACATAAAATATTCTTAGAGGCTTGAGGTGTGAAGGGTGTTTACATTTGAAATAAAGTCAGCGCCTTTGATAAATTACCAAAATTTGGATTAGGTACTGGTAGGTCTCTGAACCTAATCTAGACAAATTATGTTTGGATACGTTTGCAGTTAGTTCAAGTATTACCAGACAACCTGCAAAACTTTTCTTCTCTTGTTCTTGTTCCGAAGAAGTTGGGAATAATTCAATAATAAATGGACTTGTTTTAAAATACACTATATTTTCAGACTTCTATTGACTTGTTTGTAGTATTCACTTTTTTAACAAACCTAAAAACTTACCTATTGTTGTTTTCACCATATGCAAAATACTTCCAATCAAAGGTAAACTACTGTAAATGCAATAGGCAATAAACCTCAAATAGTATGCGGTAGGAGGGTTGAGTTCTTTGCCTTTGGGTGGAAAAATTAACGTAAAGCGTATAATATTTAACGTCGTTGACATACAAATAATGTCCTTATTTTTCCACATTTTTCATTCGAAATAAACAATCTCTTTCAAATCTATCGAAGGAATGATTTATTTTAGAATCAAACCAAATTTATGTATATGTAATTCCATTATTCAATAAAATCAATTCGTAAATCATGTGTTTAACTGTACACTATTGTTTATTAATCATTTCTAGGTGTTGAAATAAATGATTCAGGTAGTCAAAATTGAGAATATAGCGTCAGTTAAAACCTTCGTTTTATCGCCAAAGGAATAATTCGATGTTATGGAAACATGAATTCATAGTTTTTAGCTCTTAAAACGTTAGTTCTCATACGTTTCATTGTTACATGAAATAATAAAATATGCATGAATCTGAAGTACCTATCATTTGAATCCTATATAATTTGTCCACCCGTAAACATTTTGTAAATAAGTAAAATGTGGTTTAATGCAATAAGTGTATTTTAGTTTAAAACATTTTTTATGCAAATTTAATGACAAACTGCCCTTATTGTCAACAAATAAAATTAAATTCTACCACTTTAGAAATTAATGACTAGTTTTGGAGGTTATAGCGCACTTTTACAATAAATAGTAATTGAAGCTGGGTGATACTAAGAACTTTTAACAGAAAATTTGAAAGAAACTGTTCTAATAAGAAAGTTTGCGTGAGGGGAAATCATCCGATATTTCGTGGAATCCAAGAGGTTGTTCGTCTGGCGCCTCAAGGACGTCGGCTGGCTTTGTTATCGAAGAATTGAAGGGTTTTTGAATATATTATTGACCAATTACTAAGCGTAACCATAAGGTTAAAAAAGTCGACATTTTTGCTAGGTTCTACTGTTCAGGTGTTACTCGTTAAGAAAACCTAGGACCATGGAGGGTAATTCGCGATGGCTTTGAATACAGTGCATGTCCTGGTCTATAGGATTATAAATTTTCTCAATTGAGTATCGAACTCACTGACTTTGATGCTCTCGAATGGGATGCTCGCTCCCATTGCCCCATTTTTGGATCTGCCCATGCTAATAACACGTATTTCTTCAAGATATACGCTAAGATGTCAATATATCCATACTAGAAAAATTAAGATTTTTTGTTAAACATGAACTCATCGTCTCTGCCAAATCTATATATAAATAGGCAAAGACAAAACAGTTAGGTACCATTTTCTCCTCTGTCTGTCAACCGGATTTTCTTTATTTTTGTTGTGTTTAGTAGCTATTGATGACCTTATTGACTTGATAACATTCATTAAATAAAATATAATTAAAAAAAAACATTATTTACGTCTAAACGGTCAATGCCAAACAGATAACTGTAAAAGTGTCGCCAGATTGCTTAGAGAGAAAATCGTATGATGGATTGACTCGAATGTGAGAGACGAATTAAATTAAACTAAAAATTAACAAATCTTGACCTATTATTCTACTTCGTCATGCTATTGAAATAGAACCCAGGAAAATTTATATTACATTGATATTAGATAATAATGGCCATTCATTGGGCTCTCGCAAATTTGCAACATGCATTGCTTTGTAAATATGGTTTGTCAACTAAAACAAGAGTTATGTTCCAATTGATGAATTTATTTCTGATAATATTTTATTAATTTTAATGTTATACTCTCAATTTAAAGATTCTTTTAATTTTTGCCGTATAAACTGATTGTAAGATTCAAGACAAATACTTAAGATCTGGCAGCCCTGAACTCATGACTATCTTGATGTGGCGCTTTAATTTGAATTTTGACATTTCAGAATATTGTTTGGTGTAAGATTTTTATAGCACGATGGTAAAGGTAAGTTGTAAATTCAATGTGTAAATTTCAAGATTTCAGCTTCATTCACTGCGAAAAGTTTTTAACAAATGTGACTACGAGTATTAATTATTTATCATTAATTAACACCAGGTGCTTATATTTCTTTATATTTTCCATACAAAACGGAAAGTCATTGCACTTTCCGTTTTAAGTTAATGAAATTATATTGAGTCTTAAGATTTTGGTGGAAGAGGTTTGTTAATATGTACTTATGTTTATATATACAGGCTGAGTTTTTTTTTGGTGATCAGTATGGGGATCTCGGAAACTAGCGGAGATAGAGCAATGGTAAATTTGGGAAAGATTTGCAGTTTTGCTGGCCCAATTTAATGACACATTTGAATTTTTATGACATATGATATAACATTCCACCATATTCAGTTTTTCTTCGTTAGAATATTCCATTTTATCACGAAAACTTGTCAATATCGACTGTCAGTTCAGCACTACTAATAGAATTACTCTCAAATGAGGAAACGTCAAAGTGAAAACAATCTTTTTCATGGCTAACTACGTTAAAAGTGAAAATAAGAGAGAAAAGCATCCATAACTCCGTTATTTTTATGAATAACTATATCGAGTATTATATCGTTGAAAAGCTCTAAAAATGACCGATTTTTTGAGGTCATAGCCAACATTTTCCATTCAAAAAAAGATATGTTTCTGTCATATCTTGAAAACGAGAGCTATCACGCAAACGAGGACATGACATTCATATTCGGGATACAATTCCCTTCAATTTTGATATTTACACTTTTTTTATAAAATTAAAAACAAAGGAGCTAGAGGGATTTGACTAAATCGACAGAATTTCGTTTTTTTCAAAATATCTAGTAAGCCATAACTTGTTACAAAAATCCGAAAGTGTCATTAAATTGGGCCAGCAAAACTGGGGGGGGATAATTTTTTTGATTGGTGATGGGCTGATTAGAACTGTAAAATGTATATTTTTGTTTATATATTTCCAGGATTCTTATGTAAAACATGATTAATTGGTTAAAATTTAAAATCTTGAAACCACAAATTCCAAAATTTCTGGGGTGGGGTGTACCCTCGGACCCCCACCCCCCACCACTTGCTACAAGCTTTATATATATATATATATATATATATATATATATATATATATATATATATATATACATATAACACTTTCATACTATCTTTTGAATTGGTTGATTTCATTTTCTGCTTCCGAACTGAAATCGTTAACTGTGAAATGCCAGAATAAAGCTTCTATTTCGTTTTATTTCTCTATAAAACTTTATTATTATTTAATATAATGTTAATCTTTTTAAAAGGATTTATTTTTTTATTTTAAAATTATGACTACATATTTGAATATATTTAAAGACCGAATCTTTTAACTATTTTGTGTTCATGCATTTTATCTAATAAACAATTTATTTTATATTATACTAAAATAAACATGTCATAGACATTTTAACGATGTGATTTAAATATATAGAAATTCAATTCATTTATATATTACAGATTGTAGTTTTTATAAGGTTGTTGGACATATTTTTTTTATTTTATGAACTCGATTGAAACTGCAAATGACGAAAACTTTTAGGCAACAAAGTACAATCACAGCAAAAACCCGGGCGTCACGCATTTTTTTAAATTATTTGGAATACCTATATTTGATTAAATTATCGTATATTTTTTATTTCAATGGATTTGTAAATATGACATGAACGATTTTGGGGGGGGTTTCTCCTCCACTTTATTTCTGATAGACATATACTTTTGACAAACGAACCTCAATAATGTTCACGATTTGATGAAATACGGTCAAATTTCGACCACTGGGCGACCACTAGTTTAAAATAAAAACACTAACCAACAAAGGATTTAAGGCAGAGCCCATTCCTAAGCCTTTCTATCAATATTTGTTGTATATCAGAGTCCATTGATTGTTGGCACCGTACATTAAAACAACTTCAACAACTCGCCTTTAATATAACATTTCAGTACGTTTCAGTAAGTGTTTGTTTCTGTCATAATAATTTCTGCACTTCATTGGCTCTATAGCAACTCAAAAGTTCCTTCTTCTTATAAACAATGAATAATTTATAGATATAATTGGAATCTTTCAATAAAGAATAACAAGCACGGTAAAAAAGCATTATTCATGTATTGTAAATTAATTTTTATGCAATAAAATATTAAATATCTCCATTTGGCCCTTTGGTCTACTTAATAACATTCTAGCTCAGTCGTTAACAAAAATAAATAAATAATAGGAAAATAATTGCGTGAACCTTTATTCTTAATAAAAATAATACGAAATTAAACGCATGAGACTTAGGAAATATAACCCGTACAATAGAATTTTTTCTAATAAAAAATGAATTGCCTGCACCATATATGATTACAATATAAAATCCAGTCTAACTAAATATTGGGATGGTTGAAACAGTAAAATTAAGAATAACTGACTTTTTATCTTTTGTATATATAATGAAAACGTATTAAACTTTCAGTTTGTAAAGAATAAAAAAACTACATTTTTACAAAAATGTAGATCAGGCGATTTTTCTCTAAAGAAGCAAAAACCGCTTAATAATTAGCAAATTTACTATATACTAATATTTTAAAGATGCGGAAGATTAAATTTGTTGCTAGTTTCTGATTAATTGTAATATACAGTTTAGGGTACTAGTTTTTCAATGTCACCCTATGAACAAGAGTAGCCCGATTGGAATATATAAACAAATTTTTAAGGTGCCTTTGCAGGACCGGCCGATTTCCTTAAGTATTACCATACACTAAACAGGCAAGCAATTTTTAGTTCATGTTACCTCTCAAGCTCATTCGAATTTTACATAAAAGTATATTCCCAATAGAAAGAGAAGTAACAGTGAACTTCGTAAGTAAGACAGAGACAGAACAAACGAGGAGGTGTAAAAATGGTGTCGTCAGTTCGCTTTGATATCACTGGCCTATGGAAGAATCATATGTCAGAGTGGTTATAAAAGAAGAACCATCAAGAGAATGTAAGACCTGTACAAAAATATAGTTCAGGGGGTGTCTATGCAAACATTTATTTTACATGTAATAGAGGGTCAACTCCTGACATCACAGCCCCCCATATATATTTTAAGCTTCTTCTTTATCAGACGCTGCTGGCACCTCCGCCAGCCAGTTCTTCTGGGTTGAACCGCCTCGTCTATGCCTTCCGCGCCATTGTGTTATTCATCCATTACCCTGGATATTGAGCCCTTTCTGACTGCTATAAAGGCCTGGCCCGCTGAACACTGGATTTTTCGATTTATTACTTCTCGCTCCAGTTAACTTCTTGACCTCTTACTCGGTGATGTCCCAGGCTTAGAACTGGCGTGGAGAAGTTAGGTCGTTTATGTGATTCAAATCTGGTTGAACATCAAGTGCAAAGGGAATTCTGAAAAGTCCTCGAATCTCCCGTTATATCGAATACAAAATGCATTCGATTCTTTGGTTTCTTAATCCTAGAAATTGAATACCTAAATAAAAACACATTTTCTGCCTATTCAATGTTCTAGACATTCATAATGTATATAAAACTATAAAATAAAACGTAAAATCAATGACTTTTCTTATTTTGCTACTTGTTTTACAGCACATTATTGTTAAGATGGCTTTCATTCTAATAATAAATGTGTTTCTTAAATTGAATAAACTAGAGCTAAAATACTGAACAAAAAGAAGTACAATATAAAAAGTATCCTATCGATTGCTGCAGCTAGTAATACCCAATCTTGCTGAAATGTGGGCTTCCTGGATATCGAAGGCGACCTCATTATGTGATGATCCTCCCCTTGACTTATTTCATCGAAGTCTGTGATCTGGTGATCTCTCATGGCTTCAGCTGTCACCCGTTGTGACGTTGATATGGCATACTGCAAAAGAAGGTCTTTAGATTTCAATCAAAATTATTTCAACTTGAAAATGTTTATGTCAATAATAATCATTTACCTGGTTCACGTAGCAACTAAGCCCTAAGAAGTATCCAAATTTTCCCGTTAAAGGTTGCTTGATGATCCAAGGCAAGCTATTTGAATGTTTTGCTCTGGACAGGGATATGACAACAATTGATCCGATCATTGAGAAGGAAACGATGTATAAGCAACTGGTGTAGAAAAGGACTAAAATAAATCAAAAAATATATATAATTAGAATAAAATTAAATCGTTCCCATGAGATCAGAAATCAGCTACATTCTACATTAAACTAACTTACTGCTAAATATTCGACTCATTCCACTATATTTACACATAGACTATCTAGAATACCTCCATTCACCGATATACTTCTAGTTCTTGACTTCTGTCTAGTAGCGGGGATCAAGTTGGACATCCTTAAACCATAACTTTCGTTAAGGCCTTATCTGGATAAGGTTTCTTTCTAGAAATAATTGTTTGGGTGATGCCCGTTTATCTCATCTCCACTCATTCTGTCTTTTAGCCAATTTTCTCAACAGGGTGTAGTTACAGATGCGGCAGCACCGATGTTATAGCTGAAGACACTGATTTAGTTACAGGTGTACGCTCAATACGTTTGTTATATATGCAACCCATTCATCGTTTCTTCCTTATCTCTAGCAGATAGTTTATGATCTTAGTTATTTCTGTCTCTTTTAAGTGGCAAATCTCTACTGGGAATCCTTTTCGAATTTTTCACGAAAGTCATGTGATCCCATTCAAACGTCTCATTACGTTGTACCTCGGATGTTACGCAAAATTATGCTGCCTAATGAGGTCCTTTCCCAGTCAGAAGTCAACATTAGCGTCTGCCACTAAGCCTCATGTCAGACACTGGCCTTAATTACCTGTAAATGTACTTCTGTTTCACCTTGTATTGTCACTGACTCGCTGGTGATCGTTTCAGCCGGACATTGTCGGCTGCATATTTAGAAGGTCAAAAACTCTGCGTTTCATAATGGATACAACACCGCCAGTTTCAAATATGATGTGGGTATCTTCCCCACTGATGATAACACAGGTCAACATTTAATCTAAGCGGGAACACGGCATGCCGTATAGGGTACTAGGGATTTTTCAGGTCGCTGATTACGATGAGAGGGTCGGTTGACCTTCATCACGTCAGAGTCAAGGGCATTTGAAGGTCAAACCAAGACAGATCTACCAAAAAATCTGAAAAAATTCATGCTAATGTTTTTGAGGTCCCTGAGTCCGAATCCGTAATTTGTTTGACCTTGTGCTTTTTTCCAGAGGTTATTTGAAGCTCATTTGAAGGTCAAATCGAGAGAGTTCTACCAAAAATCTGAAAAAATGCTTGCTTATGTTTTTGAAGTCTCTGAATCCGAATCCGTAGCTTGTTTGCCCTTGCGCTTTTCCCAGAGGTCAATTGAAGATCATTTCAAGATCAAATCGAGTGAGTTCTACCAAAAAATGTGAAAAAATCCATGCTTATGTTTTTGAGGACTCTGAGTCCGAATCCGTTTGTTTGACCTTGCGCTTTGCCCAGAGGTCATTTGAAGGTCAAATCGAGAGAATTTTACAAAAAAATCTGAAAAAAATGTGTGGTTGCACCCAGAACACCTCTACCCGGTGACCGTAGGCAGCGGAGTTGTTTCACTATCCGGCGAAGTTCCAAGGTAGCGGCTTTCATGTCGTCATGGCAACCTCAGAAAAAAAATTTGAGACAGGGCCTGCAGGCGTCCTCATCGTGCGACCGTAGCTCTAGTTCTTAAAAAAAGTGTACAAGGCGAGGATTGAGTGATCTTGCCTTAACTGGCCGGGATCATAACCTTGCCTTAACTGGCTTGGATAAGTTAAAACAAACTATGGATTCGAACTCAGGAACCTCAAAAATATGTTTTTTTTCCAAATTTTTTAGAAGAACTCTCTCGATTTTTCCTTCAAATGACCTTTAAATGACCTCTGGGATAAAGCGCAGGCAAACAAACTACGGATTCGGACTTAAGCAAGAATTTTTTCAGACTTATTGGTAGAATTCTCTCGATTTGACCTTCAAATGCCCTTGACCCGAAAAACCCCTAGTACCCTATAAGGCATGCCGTGTTACTGCTTAGTTCAAATGTTGACCTGTGTAATCTGCCGCCGTATTCGCAGAATACCCATCTTGTTAAGGCTCGATGATATACCCGAGTTTGCTAGCAATTAGCCAGCCAGTTCACTAGCTTATAGTAAACTAGGTCCATGTCATATAAATTAGCTGTATATCATCACATTTGCTAGTAAAGTAGCGACTAGTATCCGTCTCAGTTCAGTGTCTACAAAATGCCGGATAGATTGGTTCGTGTGAGAGTCGTTATATGACTTGTTATTTCATGTAGCCAAAATCTAACCCAAATAACACGTTTCAAAAATACCAAGCCAGCTTTGGCAAATAAAAGATTCTCGATACTGCCGTCTCATTTTTGGCGAATGCGCTATCCTATAATAAAGTCGTACCTAGGAACGCCACATGAAATTCTAAAGATAACTCTTTCAAATTCTTCCAATTTGAAAGAAGCTTTGTTATTTCACATGATCTTTAGAATTTTTAGTACTACCCTGTATATATCAAATTTGCAGATTGTCAAACATTAATATCAAATTGTGATTTACTCAGTTTGTCATTACGAATCCTTTTAATTTTGTACTTTCTTGTTCATTTGTGTTAATACCATTGAAAACAGGGTATGATTTTGACCTTCAAACATTTGGGCTTTTTGAAATATACAGACTTTCAAGTTTATGTGGTGTTATTCCAAAGAACTTAGAAAAAACAAAAACAATAGTTTTCGTCTTTTATATTGTATAACACAGAGTACTGCTGGTAGATCTGAAGAAAATCCGAAATATTATTCATGGAACTTTTCATATTACAAAAAAAGAACATTTTATCGAAAACAAGAAATGTCTTTTACATCGAAACGAAAAACATGTGATTTCGATTCTCTCGCCAGTTGGCTACTGAGCGTGTTGAAGGTTTGTATATCATCATTACTACTACCTACTCGCCCGCGTTTTAATTCTCCAGCTAATAGCTAGTAAACTAACCTGTATACTAGAAACTTTTCGGTCAGAGGCTAGTGGGTTGCCACGTGCTCCAAGTGGCCCTTTTATTTTTAGTCTGGAGATAATCATAACAGCTTGAATTTCCAAAGGACGGAAGAGGTCTTCTTTATGCCAGTAAGGCATAGATTTTCTTGGGAATTGTGTGTCTCGCAAGCCATTTATGAAACTTTGGACTGCAAACTGATCTCTAAACTTATCAGGTGCGTCTCAGGCTGGATAAATCAAAAGTCGAATTTTAGCCAAAATTCGAGTTAAAGACCTCAGATTTTTTTTTCACGTGCTGAGTTGAACTTGGCATAAACCATCTAATAGCTGCTGCTACTGGTTCGAAGTGTCTTTTATATATAGACCTGGATGAACTGCCATAAAAACTGGGTAGTTGGAAACTACTGCACCAGTTTTTTACGGTTACAGCAGGCGGAGAATGTAAGTATAGGTATTCAGGTCCTATAGCACCTTGGAAATTTCCGAATGGGTATATTAGCCACAATAGTCTAAGAGATAGAGCCGGTTTTTGCTCGTCATCGTGAAAATGGACAGAATGTATCGTATTAAGTTCAATTCATGAGCTACATCACGTTTCTAGTCAGGCGCCAGTGGAAGTGATAACCGAGGATAATTACAGAGGGTGAAAGTGGTAATTTTTTTTGTCATGCTCATCATCGAGTAAACGTTCCAAAATCGGCTGCATATAAGATGACGTGATGCATTTAAGCAAATTCCGAGAGACATCTGCTTAGAGCGTTACCATCAAGCTGGCGGACAGGGGTAAACTTGTCCAAAATGGCGCCGAACTTCGTCATTAAGTAAAAAGAACGCCATTTTTTTGTTTACACAAAAGAAATCATAATCTAAAAGGACATACAACTAAATGACAAATATATTTTTCATGACGTCATTAATGCGGTCTATATGACGTCATATATGACGTCATACACAATTTTTTTAAAATGCGAAGCCACATTTTTCATTACTGATTTGGAAAGAGCGGAAAATTTCAGGTCCGAATATGACTTTGACCATGACCTTGAACTAGACCTTCAAGATCAGTCCAAGATCAAAGTTTGTTTGAAAAATCAGCCTATTATAGCCAAATTAGGTGTACGGGTGGTTTTCGACGTCGCTGATTTCGAATCTGAAATCAGTTTTTGTTTGAAAAACTAGTCCGCAATCTTGTATTCCGAAAATATGATTTCAGATTCGTAATCAGATTTGGAAAATTGGCAATTTGAAAGAAATCAACCAACCTACTTTCAATTTGGTATACGGGGGTTTTCGACGTCGATGATTACGAATATGAAATCAGTTTTTGAAAATCGTCAAAACAAGTAGTGGCCAATTTCAACGTTACATTTGTTTTTAATTTGGAATACCCTCTTTGAATCAGTCATCTTTCGGATCAGGATTAAAAACATCGATTACCGTTAATTGGTTGTGCATCAATTGGTTGACTTTTTCCAAAAAATTGGTCCGCCATCTTGGATAGTGAATTTTGAAAAACTGATTTCAGATTCGAAATCAGCGTTGTCGAAAACCCCCGTACACCTAATCTAGCTATAATTAGTTGATTTTTCAAAAACACTTTGATCTTGGAATTACCCGGAATATCAAGTTCAAGGTCTTGATCAAAGTCATATTCGGAAATGAAATTTGCGGCTCTTTCCGAATCCTTAATAAAAAATGTGGCTTCGCATTTAAAAAAATTGTGTGTGACGTCATACAGACCACATTAATGATGTCATGAAAAATTATATTTATGTCATTTAGCTGTACGTCCTTTTGGATTATAATCTCTTTTGTGTAAGCAAAAAATGGTGCAAATGGCGTTCTTTTTACTTAATGACGAAGTTCACCCCTATTTTTGACAAGTTTACACCTGTCCGCCAGCTTGATGGTAACGCTCTAGGCAGATGCCTCTCGGGAATTTGTTTAAATATATCACAATCTTGTATGCAGCCAATTTTGGAACCAAAAAAATTACTATTTTCACACCCTTTAACTATCCTCGGTTATCACTTCCACTGGCGCCTGCCTAGAAACGTGATGTAGTTCAGGAATTGAACTTAATATGATACATTCTGTCCATTTTCAGGATGACGAGCAAAATCCCGCTCTATCTCTCCTACTATAAGTAATACGGTGAATTTTAGTTTGAGCTGAATGTTTTACTTCTTGCGTCATTATTAACCTTATTTAAGTTTATTTGCAGCACAGTTATGTTATCAGTTTTCATTATTTGCAAAAAAATTTTAAATTATCTTTCAAAAACTTTATGTTCATCTTGTTGTCTTCCATGTAATGTTTTGATTAAATGTCTATTTAATTTATCTTCCATTGATTTTACTGTTCAAGTAACTTTTTTCTTTCACCACTTATATTATCTTTTCTTGAATCATTTATCCTAGAGTCACATTTCTTTCTAATCTTTCTTGTCCAGACTAATATTCGATTATTCATCAGTAACTCTAAGCACTGTTAACTATGTAGTTTCTAAATGATTGAGGAGGCACATTGTTATGTTGAATGTTCATTTGGGATTTTCACTCCTCACAATGGTTTCTGAAAAATACAGAAAAGTTGAGTAATTGAAAATCAAGATGTAGTATCTAGAAGCAGTTTGGGGAAACAGCCCGGAACACTAGTTGCCTTCTTATAGAAAAAACTCACTCGCAATATTAACTGTGAGAAAGTAGGTCTACGGATTTGTCAACTAGTTTTACTTTATAATATGTTAGGATGTATTTTGTGTTATACTTCAAAGTCCATTAATCAATCACGTAACATTGCCAAACAAACTGCTTCTAGACACTACACCTTGATTTTCGATTACTTAACTTATCTGTATTTTTTTAGAAACCATTATGAGGAGTGAAAATCCCAAATGAACATTCAAAATAGCTGTTAATTTTTAAACATATAATAAACGATATTTACACTTGAATATCCACACTTATGTCACCAGTTATATTAGAAACTGGGTTCCAATACTGCAGCTTGTCTATAAGTTTCACTTTATTCGACTTACACAATATCAGCTCCCAAATACAGCAATTTATACAATGACAAATTTCCTACTTTTTGTTTTTGTGTGCTCTCCATATCAATAAAACTGGTCTACTTGATGGGGAGTTCAGTTTGAATTATTGACAATAAATATTTTTACAAGAAACTTTTATCTACATCTTTCCATAGAATATTTTGATACAATTCCGCTTGATCTTAGAGTATTATTCTATTTTTATGACTATACCATCCCTTCCCCTGCATGAATCATTATTTGTTTTTACTTACCTATTAATGGGGTATGAGTTCCCATAGCTGGTAATTTTTGAGTGAAATATAACAAGAACAGGCATATTATGACAGCAGCACAAGAGTTCAATACGACTTTTTCTCCAGCTTGAGGTGGAAGCCAAAAACTCAGCAGGGTCAAGACCATAATAACTGAAAATACAATTGAGGACATAATAACCCCACTTTAATTGGATTAATTGAAATGTTTTTAGTAGATGATATACAAATTACCGAAAGCCGGGGTCACAATTATAGCCTTATACGATGGAGATATCCGTTTAAGTTGTAAATAAATATTAATAGACGGATAAGGTTCAGCACAGCAGGAATAAAAATCTTCACGTCTGCTCTGATTGACTTCTGTTATAATCCACTCGGTACTGTTGACTAACATATTTGAAATCTGAAACAATAGTTTCGTTTTTTGAAACGGAATTTTGATAATCTCATCTATAATGTTCAAAAATTTTGTGAAATGAAGCTATTCAAAATTAAATATAATTAATTAATCAAATATACAAACAAGCTCATATGTAAGAAGGGATACATTATTATTAGTGAAATTGTGAAGAGATATAAACATGATTAAATAAAGAAAAATTGATTGTGGAGTTAATTATTAGGGAAAAACCAAATATGTCATTTTTAGACTGTTTCGTCCACCAGTTTTGTTCCAAAAAAAAATGCGAAAAGAGTGTTTCGAACTGAAATTTCACTTAACAGAACTGCATCAAATCTATACTGTGCTGCATTTCGTTTCCTTAGGGCAACAATGATTCGATCTCTATAGTCTAGTTTTTCCTTTTTCCGTATTCATTTCTCCTTAAATTATAAAACTCAGTTGTATTTACCAAGGTTGTAGCCAACGGTCTGTGAGTTAACCCCGCCCCCACGAAATTTTTAAATGTTGGGTTTCAAAATTCAATTTCAACCAATTAACCATCTTTTTCATAAAAATAAATTTATATATGAACAAAAATATACAATTTATAGTCCTAATCAGTCCATAAGTAATTCATTTTACAGCCTTGGTATGATAGAAAAACAATATATAATTAGAGATCAAACAGTGAGGGAAGAAGAACTAATAAATGTTCTTAACTAAATACAATATATTATCTTCCGTTCAATGGACTGTAAAATCTCCAAAAATAGTATCATAATTGCTTGGATAGATTTTAGTTAACCTATGAATTCTTCCGTGTGATTTCTTCCCTATGATTCACAGGAAAACGGGGTTACACACAGTACCACTGTCAATGTTGGGTAGTTTTCTCTGAAACTCCTCGATGTCGACATTCATTTCTCGTTAAAATTTTAAACAAGGAGTTGAAAAAACATCAAAATGGGCTCCAGATTCAGGAGTCACAATCTTGACAATTAAAATACACTTATTGAGGTGATTTGTTAAAGGTTTAAAGTGTTCCATGGCTGCTGAAAAAAAGTGGGAGGAAGATCAAGAGATCTGATTGGACAAGATTTCAGAACATTATTTCCAATTCAGTTATTGTGGAATAAATTATGCAAGTGTTCTGTCACTATTGTGCATTAAGGACCTAAAAGTATTCCACATTACGATGAATATCTAAAACTTTTTTACCGACTAATGTAAATACTGTTAACTATTCCACTTTTTGATATTTTTTATAGCAAATTGATAGACGCAACAGAAGGGAAATGGCATTTTTGCATGCCCCTAAAACAATTTGAGAACTCGGCAACGGTATTAGGTGGTGCAATTTTTGTAAAATGCTCTAATGAGCTCTAATATAGGCTACTTTTCCTCAATCTTTTGTATTAGTTTTCCTCAATCTTTTGTATTTCGGCATACCGTTTCTACTGTCACGTTCTGCTTTTAAACATGAGACCTTTTTTTTGCTATCAGCAGGCTACAAGCGTAAACTCGGGCTATGATGAATAAATAATATCAGGTCACAATAAAACTGTGCCTCCAGAATCATTGTAATTACTCAGGATATTCTTAGAAATTTAATGCATATACAACAGTCAATAGAGATTTTTGAGTGACATAAAATTCAACAGCAAAGTGCATATGCCATCACATAAATACTCGTAATAGTTTATCAGCCATAACTGACATAATTTTAACAGCAAACTCGTAGAAGTAAATTATTTGAGCCTTAAAAACCCCAAAAATATGGGGTGTGAAAAGTAATGATCTCTTCACAACGCCGTCAATAGAAAAAATGTAGTGAATCAGAAAATCTATAAAATGAGTAATTGTAAATTTTGGTCGCAGCATTTTTCAGAAAGAAAAGCTGGAAATACCAGAATAAAGTGAGTGTTTTTAAACTTGCAGACTTGCAATTTAAATAAATTGTAGAAATATTTTGCTGAATATACCGTATTATTATTAACCATGCTATTTTGATAGGATCTGCAAAAAATATATTTTGAAAGCTTATAAAATGCACTTCAATTTGCATATCTTGGATTTTTGTTACAGTGCCGTAAAATGTATTAACACTGCTTGTGCGATTTGGCTTAAACGAGCTACTATTACTTCTTCGCAGACAGTGGCGGATCCAGTCAGTGGAAAAAAATAATTTAATTAATAACAGTATACAGGTAACCATTAACGTAATAAACCAATGGAAAAATAGACCAATATGAGCAGGTAATAGTTATGTAAATAAAAACCCAATAATAAAAAAGCATATCATAGTACAATTTACCATAATTGTCATCTAGTGCTCCAACCTTAAGACAATCCTAGATCCGTCCATGTGCTTGTCAGCTATTGTCAGGGCACCGCTGGCTGGCTTTGGCATATTCGTTCTTTTAATGCCATATTTACTATTACTTTAAATCAGTTTCCCAGCACTGTAGCGACATTCCAACATAGACAAATTGAAGTGAAATTTAAGGACTTTCAAAATCTCCAGATCGGAGTAGTCTCGTTAATAGGGTGGGATGTGCAAGTTATGTTTCTAAATTATTTGAATTCCAATTCTTCTAAAACTACTTATTCAATAGTATCCATCCCGAGCCCATATAAACTTACCATCATAAACTATCGTTTTGACGATGATTAATGTTCCAGTATTAGTTACCAAATAATTACATTTTTATAAGAAAAAATCCACTTTTTTCTGAGTTTACTCGGTGAAAAATGATACCATAAGGATGTATAAACGCTCATTAAGAAGAATTTCAGATTCTCTACAACTTTTCTGTAGAAGGCATTACGATTGTACAACTTTTCTGTAGAAGGCATTACGATTTCTTCATTACTTTTCATTATACAATATACATACATTATGCAAAAAACAAAAGAAATCAGGATTTTTGCGGATTTTTATTATTTAAATAGTTTACTTCTACGAGTTTGCTGTTAAGATCTTAGCAATTATTCTCTCTATAAACTTTCACGAACGTGATGGTATAAACAAATTTCTGTTTATTTTATTTTTTAAAGTTTCAATTTTGCTCTATAAACTGGGGTAATAACAGAATAAACGAGCATAACACAAGGTCGCTTAATTCATCCAGACAGTAAAATCGTCAATTAGTTTATGTACAAGTCATTTAGATATCTAATAAGTTGGTTTACAGACATCACGTTTTCTTTTTGAACGTATGTTTCATTTTGTATGAACCAGGGAAAATATTACAAATTTTAGTAGTAGAGTGTATGATTAATATATAAATAACAAATTATTATAATAACGAATTGTTATGGTTATAACATAGAAACATAATGTAAAGAACTATTATTCAACTAAAGTCCATGTTTAAGTTTTAATATAGATTTTAGTATACCAGTTTCTATGTACAGATTAGGGAAGTAACGAATGTCCGATTTTCGATATTCGCGAATACGAATGCGAATGCGAATTTTCTCTTCTAATATTCCCGAATACGAATGCGAATATCAGATCAAAATTTACTTATTTTGGTTTACTCAAAAATTATAACCTAAATTGAGCTTCGTAATCATTATAGACAGCCACTCTTCTATTTTTAATATATAAATTGAAATAGCTGTGGAATCTTTGTTGTCTCACAGATGTATAAGCACAAAATTTTGTATACTAACACCAAAACCTTACACTCAACGCTCCTTCAACAGTTGCGCTGTCATCATATTGGAGTGAACCAAAAAAGTTTTTTTGATTTATGAGAGAAGTTATACGAAGTTATTATAATTAAACAGAGAAAATTATATAATTAAATGTATGGAGTCAAATAAAAACTAAAATTATATGGATTGCCAAAAAAAGGAATTTTATTGTAATGTTATAACTTATCTTATTTATGGACTCATTTACATATTTTAAAAAAAAATCAGTTTCAAAAACAAAGTAACGAACGAGTCTAACCTTTGTATAGGTTTAAAAGTAAGATTCTGCAAGCTTGTACATTTCTGAGTAAAATGAGATTGAATGCATGAGAATTGGTAAAAAATAACTGACTTATGACGAGGTATGTTTTAACACCCTGAAAGCTAATTTCTCTTATTTTGCAAAATTAACTAGGCCTAAACACAAATTTCGCTTCGTTGGCTATCGTTACTAATTTGAATTGACAGCTGCGTAAATGGTACTAGGTTATGACGATAAAATTTGCATCAATACCTTAAATTAGAGAATGATACATGACGAGTTCTGCCATAATTTGTTGCTACGCGATATAATAAAAAAATATAACTTACAATTTTGTTAAGAAATTTCACCTATCACAATTGACAGGCGGGTGCAAAGTAGGCAGGTGCCCAAGAAGTATAAGAATGCAAGTACGACAGTTATGGTGCTGTTATTTCAATTTACCTAACTAATGGGGTTTTATAGTCTGTGTCCCGTATAAACACATACACAGCATTCATTGTGTCCTTACTGGAAATTAAATTAGGGCTTTTGTAGCGATTTTATATTGTCCGATCGCTCAGTGGTTTGTTTTCGGCCCCAGTTTCAGCGTGTACCTGTCACTTTGACGCAACTTACGGCCCGAACCGCACTCAGCTCTGACAAAAGGCCTGCACAAGGCCGTAGCCAGTAAATTTTTTCGGGGAGGGTTTTCGGAGGAAGGGTTGGATAATTTTTTTGATTGGTGATGGGCTGATTAGGACTGCAAAATGTATATTTTTGTTCATGTATTTCAAGAATATATAAAATTACATAAATATAAAATATATTCTGTGAAAAACATGATTTATTGGATAAAATTGAATTTTGAAACCAAACATTCCAAAATTTCCGGAACCAGACCGGGAACGTGAAACACCATAAACCGTTTTTTTAGACAAAGGGCCAAGTTCACTAATTATATAATGATGTTTGTGGATTGAGCAGCGCTACCCAACGAAGCAAAATTTGTTATCCGAAGATTTAAAACATACGCACCTTTATAGTGTAATAGAACACTTATTTTTTGACAAATTCTTGAACGTGACCTCCAGTTGTATCTGCAAATATTCAAGCTTTACAAGATTGTATCATAATTTCTTTGACAGGTTTTCGTTAACCTAAGAATTCTTTATCCTAGAAATCACAAGGAAACGGCGTTATATGCAGTATGACTCCTGATTTTGAGTCTCTGTGAGCTAGTTTTTCCCTGAAACTTCACAATCTCGAAATTCATTTATATAATGTTATGAAACTGACATAACTTGCTTAATTTTATGTAGCAATTAAATTGTTGCCTGATTACATATACACGTCAGGATTCCAGAAGAAATGTATATATGTAGTTGACAGTTATGTCATCATACTGTTATTTCTCATTGAAAGTACAAATACCTGTACCACTTAACTTTTAAATCACAAGTAAGTTATACAGTGTGCAATGTTCCTAATGAGTACCTAACGTCATATTATTTACGCTTTTCATTGTCAAACATATTCGCAAAAAATTCGCATAAATAACCGCGAATACGAATGCGAATATTAAAAAACAGGCGAATATTCGCGAATGCGAATGTTCGTTACATCCCTAGTACAGATACCTGTGTGTACCTCTTT
Source organism: Octodonta nipae (assembly GCA_034190945.1). Taxonomy (NCBI): domain Eukaryota; kingdom Metazoa; phylum Arthropoda; class Insecta; order Coleoptera; family Chrysomelidae; genus Octodonta; species Octodonta nipae. The sequence continues at coordinate 25,891,332 of CM067219.1, read as the reverse complement.
AGGAATTACATTACTCATTTGTATTGTGTTGTAATTTTTGGTGAACAAATAAATAAATAAATACGCATGAAATTAGATTAAACTGTTCCCTTTGTAAGTAACCAAATATCCACACCTGTTAGTCCAATCTAACTCCATTATTGTGAATTTTTCGTCCATGTTGAAATAAATTTTACAAAACCACTCCCAATAACAAAACGTGAGAAGTGACAAATTTCTAAATATAGAGTACCTATCAGATTTTCTTGAACGAAATCCGGAAAAACAATTGTCATTCTTAAGACAATTAAAATATTAAAATTTGGTTTTTAAAATATTTTGGATTCAAGCAAAAATTTATTTTTCTGCAGGCCAGGGGCGTATCTTGAGTATTTTGAATGGGGAGGGAAAAAATATAATACTCTATACGACATCAAGTTTAATGTATCGTCAACATTGGTGGGCAACTGTCCCCCATTGCCCCCCATAAATACGCCTCTGCTACAGACTTTCCAAATAACAAATTTAAATACTTACATCTGGTTTGTCCTTCTCCACCAAATCTATCTGGTCTCCATGATGTGTCCAAGAACCAAACTTCAAGTGACATTTCTGTTCATCGAATGGCCAATAAGTAAAATCCAAATCACACAGGACAGAAAATTGTGTGGGAGGTACCCATAAAATATTTCCATCTTCGTAAGCTATCATATGAGCTGTACCATAACTGTTTATTGAGACTCCAGCGGCACTAAAAATTTACTGAACGAATTAATTTTCCAATCATATTTACGTAATAGAGATATTCACAATACATACATTAATTCTAATATGAACATAGTTAAATACAAGATGTTCATAATACATAGTATATTTATATACAGCGTAAAATAAGTGTCGCACTTTTAATCAGATATATCTCAATAATTTGTTTTAAAAATGAACAAACTTAAATAAAAATGAAAACAGTTACTAACAACCTGTGCCATGAATAATTATTTTCTGATATGAATGCCATTTATATTTATATATTTTTGAAGAAAGTTCCGATTTTGTGAAAATTATCACCAAGATTAAAATTATAAAAAATATTTCGTAAACACCCCCTACATAAAAAGGCATTTAGATAAAGATTTGGCTCTTGAATAAAGAACGCAATAAAAAATAAAGCAAGGAATATTACCTGTTGTATAAAGAAATATCGGGCTGCCATATTTCGTGCTCAGCTAAGTGAATAGACTTAATTCCATCATAAACCGACGAATTCCATTGTATTTTCTCATCTTTCCATCCCTGAAAAAAGCTTTACACGTTTTATGCAAAGTAAAGATAAAAATACTGTTTTTAGGGTTCCGTATATACAATATACGGATACCCTTATAATATCACTCAGGATTTCTGCCTCTGCCACATCACAGCCATTTTCTCCTAAACTACTGGACGGAAGAGGTTGAAATTCGTTATCAATGTATAGTTTGGTGACCCGATCAGGAGTACATATCGTAAAAGAAAAAAATTTGATTTTAGGGGTACTTCTGGGGGGAAAAAACTAAAAAAAATCGACCGTTCCCCCCCCCCTGATCTCCGAAACTACTGAGCCTAAAATTTTGAAAAAAATAGGAAACATAGAGCGTAACCCGAACTCTACAGGAAAATTAAGGAGAAACCATTAATGTTAATTTTGGGGGGCAAATTATAGAATTAAATAAAAATTTAAAAATAAAAATTTTTTCAAACGCATCATGTAATATATCAAATGAAAGGTCTCATTCTGAGGAACACAAATTTTAAAAAAATATTGAAAAAGATATTAACGAAAATATACCAAAATTTACCCATTCCCCCCCCCCTTATCCCCGAAACTATAAAACGTAAAGTTTTGAAAAAAAATAGATTTATAGGTTCTGACCTGAAGTCTACTTTTAATTTTGGGGGGCCAATTACAGAATTAAATGGAAAATATAAAATTAAAATTGTTTCTAACCCATCATGTTATATATCAAATGAAAGGGCTCATTACGACGAAAACAAATATATTTTTTAAATATTTTTAAAATAAATTAATTAAAAGATATTAACAAAAATATAAAAAAAATACCCATTCCCCCCCCCTTTTATCTCCGAAACCATAAGCTGGAAAATTTTGAAAAAAAATGGAGGTATAGCCCCTCAGCTGAACTTTACTGGAAAAATAAGAAGAAACCGCTAATATTCATTTTGGGGGGCAAATTGTAGAATTAAATGGAAAATAAAAAATTATAATTGTTTCTAACGGGTCATGTAATATATCAAATCCCAGGGCTCATTATGACGAATAGGTACAAATATATTTTTTTAATTTTTTTAAAATGAATATTTTAAAATATATTAAAAAATAATTAAAAAAAATTACCTATTCTCCCCGTTATTCCCCAAACTCTAAGACCTCTTTTTTTGTTTATAGGAAAAATATGAAAAAATACCCAAATAAATAAATAGCCAAATAATAGAATTAAACGGAAAATAAATTACTTGAAAACCCCCATAGTAATTTTAGGGACAAATTATACAACTACATGGAAAATAAAGATTCAATTTTTAAACGCATCATGTAATATATCAGATAAAAGGCTCATTATGTGAATTACAAATATATCATATTTTTAAATCATTTGTATAAAAGATATTAAAAATATTAAACATCGACTTAATTCCCACTTTAGAAACTACACTATTTAAAATTTGAAAAATATATTTTATTTATTTTTTAAATAATTTGAATAACAGATTTAATAATTTATAATTTAAACTTTGACCTATTTTGCCGTTTTTCTTCCAATCTACAGAGCCTCAAAACTCAGACAGTAGATTATAAAAGGCATTTCTGAAAGTTTATTAGTAAAATAAAACTCTAATGTTACTTTTTGTGTGCCAAATTAGAAAATTAAATACATATGTATTGTGATAAAAATCAAGCGAATCCTAAAGCAGATAAAATAAAAAGTCTATGTGTGGAAAATCAAAGTGTATATTTTTTATAAATTTAAAACGCTTCCTTTAAAAGATATAAGGGTAAGTATAAGAAATTGCACTCATTCCCTGCTTGTCTGAAACTGGAATATTCGAATCTTGAAGGTGGTACGGAACCCTAAGTATGCAGTCCAACTCGCACTTGACCAAATTATTTTTAAATTGGCTAATTGATGACAATTATATTCACTTGTTCCGCTAAAATAATTGACAAATCCCAGTATGGAAATACATCCAAAATATCTAAGGTTACATACTAAATTTAGGTTTATATACTAAAGTAGGCTGACAAAATTTCAGATTTTCGTTAACCTTTCTATAGACTTCAAAGTTCACTACACATATGATTTCACTGGCAACGAGCTCAAACGCAGACCTTGAAAGGTTCGGATTTTTAACTATAGTTGTTATTTTCAAATGCACTGTTTCCCAAAAATCCGCAAAAATTAATTTCAAGTGATTTTTCAAAATTGCTGTGCTACACATTGTTTTCCGTTCTATTGTTATTAGTATTTGTTTTAGAGTTGTACTAGACTGTAAAAAAAAAACAATAATAAAAATAAATCAAATTTGTTCGAGAAATCGGATTTGTTAGGAGCTCATAATTCACATTCCGTAATTTTTTTTGTATTTCTTGGAGAAAAATATACATAGGTATATCTCATATTAGTAGCAGAAATATATACAAAGATAACTGAGAAATTTTACACGTATCGGTCACCCTGCAGTTTCAACCCTTAAGCAGGGGTGTGAATATTACTTCTAAAAGTTTACAAAGGGGTATCATGTGATACCCCTTTTCAAAGGTCCCTTTTTGCCATTCTTTTGGCATATCATTTTTTAAAACCAGAGTAATTTTTACAAAGTGATGCCATTTTAAACTTTTATTCACATTTATATTGTATTTACGTTATTAATATTGTATTAGCGTTAGAATTACCTTGTACTTAAATTAAATGTTCAAAATGACTGCCATTGTTGGTACGACAATGGTAAAGTCGCCGCTCGAATTTCTCACACTACTTCACTATTCTACGTCTAAGTTCAGGAATATCGCGAGGTTGAGTTAAATACACCACAGTTTTTAGATGTCTCATTAAGGCAATTTCGTACATGCAAGGCATAATGTGGAGGTACTCCGTCCTGTTGAAAAAATAGATTTTCTTCGTCTAGAACAAAGTTCCATCTTGATCTATTTGGTTTCCTAAAGATTCGGTTATAAAGGGATTTATCACATTTTCTAAAGTCCAAATACAATTTCCCAGTTAAATTTTCTTCCAGGAATAAAGAACCAATAATTTTATTTCCGAGAAAACCGGCCCATATGTTGATTTTCTGAGGATGTTCGCTGTGTTCTTCCCGAAAAACTTGTGGATTGGTATTGTCCCAGTATCTACAATTATATTTATTGACAAATCCATTAAAAAAATCCGGCTTCGTCAGAAAAGCAAATATTTTAAATAAAATTAGGGTCTGCATTTGTCTTTTGAGTCATTAATTTGCAGAATTCTAAATTTGTCATAATCATCCTCAGCAAGCTGTTGTAAAAGCTGTATCTTCAGGGAAAGAATTTATTTAGGCGTAAAGTTTTATGCAAAGAGCTAACGGAAATATTTGTTAACCTTGGACCTCTGGAACTGATGTTTGAGGAGCCATGCCAAAATGACCTAAAATCTCAACCTGTGCGGCTTCAGTTAAAACTCTGCGATTCTTGACAATTTTATTGCACACACTTCCAGTTTCTTGAACTTTATGAAATAAATCCAACACATACTGATGCCCAATATTTTTTATCGGGATGTCTCTGATGAAGAACATGAGCAGTTCTGCGTGCACAACGTTTTTCTTCAATTCTTTCTTGTATAGAATAAACAATTGTCGAAATTTTATGGTCAGCATACAACGAAACCACTACTACTAATAAATTGTTTACATTTAAAGTCACAAATACTTTCGCAAAAACTTTTAAGAATTTATTCACACTTGTTTATCTCCGCATTTATATTTCTTAATTTTTATTTTTTACGGTTTCTAGGTCATTACTCTGTAAAAAATAATTTGATTTAAAAAAATAATGTGTCAAAAGATTGAATAAAAGAGATCTTTAAAGAGGTATCACATGATACCCCTTTTGTTTTGGGGGGCTAGTTTTGAAATGAAAGCCCCATATAGTCTCCGAAGATTTTTAAATCTCACAAACTAGGTATGAGAACTGCTTTAACAAGTTGAGTTATAAGATACCTAGGAATCAAAATGCGAAAGCGTTTCATAAAGCAAATTTCAAATACCTAGTATAGCTTTCTCACATTACTTCACTTACCAGGTTGACATAGCAATGAACTGTTAACAAAGACTTTTTCTCATTCAACTCTACGTGCGTCAAGTAGAATTGAAACTGTACCGTTGTCTTATTGAAAGGTTGAGCTGGTCTACTGAATTTATCGTAATTGTAGAGGAGATCCTTCCGCAATTTATCAGCCATTGTTGCATTCCATAAAGGTTTCGGACTAATTTCTGCAACAGAACATTCCACAGATAACAATGTTATCGAAGGCTATATGTAGTATTTTTAATGAATTATCTCGGCGTATATATCTGAGTTTTAAAAAGTCAAGGTCGGAACTGCATAACCATATGAAGGCATAAGTGATAAAAATTTTATGATAAGACTTCCAGATGAACAAACTGTATAAAAAAACTATATGCAATTATTAGGGATTTGTAGAGATCTAATATTTAATGAATTAGTCTTAGAAGATGATGTCTCTGGACCTTCGTCTAGTTATAATTACCTAACCTAACTCTGTAACATCTAGTTGATTTAATAACAATACGAACCTTGAAAAATATTTTATAGTAGCTTTCACACGCGGCTTAGTGTCGCGGGGTTTGCGGTAATTTTTTTAAATAAATTGTTGTGGTATTTATTTGTCGTTTATCGATACAGTCGTGTAATAAAAAATTTAACAAATATACAGGAAAATAAAGTAAGGTTTTAGGTCTGCTTAGCTCAGAAATATACTAACCAGATAGATAATTAATTTCTACATAAGGAAATACTTGATATTTTTTGTATTTATTACGTTGTGTGTAGAACAACTGAAAAAATCCAATTATTATTTGAAATTATTTTGTGCCTAGATCAGTGTGGTCAATATGTACCTACCCTAAATGACTAAAGTGCAGTAGCTGATCCAGGATTTTGATATGGGGAGGATAGATCTCATTTGGGGTGGGGGCTTGACGTCATTGAACATTGATTTTAGCACAATAAACATTAAAAAAGCATTTGAAGACGCGAGATGTAAAGACCGACATCTAGGATTTTCAGGGAAACTAGCACATAGAGGTTCCGAATCTTGAGCCGTTCCATGTAATTGCTGTTACCCGTAATTCCTAGGTTAGAATGTCACGATGAAATTTTCAGGTTAACTTCACCTGTCAGAGATATTGAATACTCTCTTACTCTCTTCGAGGTGTCATTTTTTGTACGCAAGATAATATATATAATATATATTATTTCTGCTTAGGGAACCTTCATCAGTTGCGCTTCCCATAATTGAATGTCCTCTCGAACACTTCTTTATGTATTTGATACATTTCGTTAAATTTGTAGACGCGAAATGTAAAGACAGACATCTAGCATTTTCGAGGAAACTAGCACATAGAGGTTCCGAATCTGGAGCTGTCCATGTAATTGCTGTTACCCGTGATTCCTAGGTTAGAATGTCACGATGAAATTTTCAGGTTAACTTCACCTGTCAGAGATAATTAAAAAAAAATTATTTATTTCCGAAACCATACTACATAAAATTTTGAAAATAATTAGGGGTACTGGGGTTCACTTGAAATGTATAAGAAAAATTATAAGAAAACCCCCATAGTAATTTTAGGGAAAAATTATACAATTAAATGGAAAATAAAAATTCATTTTTCAAATGGATCATGTAATATATTAGATAAAAGGCTCATTATGTGAATTACAAATATATCAAATTTTTAAATCATTTGTTTAAAAGATATTAACAAAAAATATTAAACATCGAGTTAATTCCCACTTTAGAAACTACACTATTTAAATTTTGAAAAACATATTTTATTTGTATTTTTAAATAATTTGAATAACAGGTTTAATAATTTATAATTTAAAACTTGACCTATTTTGCCCTTTATCTTCCAATCTACAGAGCCTCAAAACTCAGACAGTAGAGTATAAAAAGCTTCTCTGGAAGTTTATTAATAAAATAAAATTCTAATGTTAATTTTTGGGGGCCAAATTAGAAAATTAAATACATATGTATTCTGATAAAAATCAAGCGAATCCTGAAACAGATAAAATAAAAAGTGTATGTGTGGAAAATCAAAGTGTATATTTTTTATAAATTTAAAACGCTTCCTTTAAAAGATATTAGGGTAAATATAAGAAAATGCACTCATTCCCTGCTTGTCTAAAACTGGAATATTAGAATCTTGAAGGTGCTACGGAACCCTTAGTATGCGAGTCCAACTCGCACTTGACCAAATTATTTTCTAATAAACATTCCAATTCTCACTTTACGATATATAAAATTACCTACTTTTACAAAGCAACTGCAGAAGGCTCCAGATTATTCACCTTATTCGATAAAAAAATTCTATCCCATGAATAAAATGCAACATTGATGTTTCTTAAATTTAGGACTCACTGTACATAGTAACAATAATTATAAACTATTCCAATACTGGGTTGTTCACAAGGACATGATCATTAGCAATTTCTTCCTTAATACACGGCTCCAAGAAACGATTGAATTCTACGGAGGCAGTAGCAATAGAATCGTCATTTGACAAAATTAAATCAGACTCTTTTAGTTTTCGTTTCCTGTTGTGTTCTTTTTTGTGTAAATCACCAAACAACACTGACTCCCAAGATAATCACATTACTACAATAACTATACCATACATACAGGGTCTCTCAGACAGACCAAAAAGAGTTGGCAATAGATATAATATTAAAACATCATTTAAAACAAGAAATACACTAAAATCAGAAATATCAAAGTCAAAACCAAAAAACACAACTCAAAACATTACATTTATAAAATTCCTTGTGAATATAATAAATTCTATATTGGAGAAACCTCTAGACCTCTAAATATTCGAATAAACGAACACAAAAATTACATTAAAAAACAACAGTTCTTAGGACCTTGGTCATAAAATACAATTTCAAAATCCTGTTATTCACACAAAGATGAACACAACATTAAATTCTATTCACATTTTTTATTTGTCGATATTTAGTTTCGTGAAAGAAAACCGACCTTGTAATAAACAGTTCTCGTAGTATTCATTTTGTTAACAAACAATGTTTAATAATTACTTAATTATCTTTTTTTTTGCTAATTATATTTTTCTTGCAATGCCAATTAAAAATACGATATTCTTCCCCAAGCCATGCTTACAATTTATTGTAGGTAATAGGGACTGGTCTTATTAGTCGTACATGATTTAGCTTTGGATAGCTAAGAAATATAGCCAAAACTATTTCTTGTGCAATTTCAGCTAAATTGTAGGATTAGAAAAATAATCTCGCCAGGAACTGATTATTGCAAAGGTAAGTGCGGCAAACATTTAATAGTCCATATTTGGGTCATATGTAAATCTGCCACTGTGAGAGGTGTTTATAGTGCAGAATCTTCATGGTTAGGAAAAAAGGCTACAGAATGGGGTAAAAACGGTTTTATACTTTACAAAACTGCTAGTTGGAGTTTGACCATAGAAAGTACAAGTTCTTTCATTTTTGATGACAAAAGCCAAGTCGGAAACTGGTATACAATATAACTCGTTCCTCGAAGTTTCCTTAGGGATAATCTGAATTTCCCATTATTTGCCTGATGACGATATCAAATTCAAAGCTATTAAAACATTGTAAGATCACGCATTTTAAAAAGATAGAAGTCCGAGAAAAGTTCGAGGAATAGCTGAGCGACTTGCAAAAGAACGTGCGAAAATGCAAACAGTCACTTGATTACAAAAGAGATAACATCAACTTTTTACGCTTAAAAATTGGACAAAAACTAAATATTTGTTGAGTGTACCAACACTACCAACATACAGTTTCCTAAAAATGTTTTTTTTTATCTTGTGCATACATTTCTTATAATTTTCTTTCTCTGCTTATAGTTATTCATTCTGGACTGTTGGTGCAAGTAAGTACCAGTCCAAAAGACCCATGAATTAAATTAAAACAACCTTGTTGGTAAAATTCTATAAATTGATAATCTACTTTTCATAATTTGGTTTCAAAATAGTTGAAATTCAATTCTCGAAAAGCGTCCCGAAAGGCTTACGTTATTGAAAGAAAACCTTCACCAATCCAGACATAGCTTGTTAGATAACTTGTAAATTAATCCTATCGAACTTGCACTCATATGACTTACTTGTAGTAAGAAATCCCGAGGATAAGGCCTCCGCTTTCACAATAAATAAAAACACTGCGCACCAAAAAGTTCTAAAATTATTATGATTATTATTAACAATCATTCTTAATAAACTGTAATTGGAGAATAAGATCTGTTGGATGCTTAACGTAGACTGGAAAAATCCATTTAACTAGTACCAATGCCAGTCTTGAACGTTTGTTTTTGATTCGATAAGTACTTCCTGTATGTGGAGATTTATTTTATCATTTGTCACCCACTATATATTTAGACTCTCTGGAAGATTGGGCAGTTACTTGCTAATATATTTGTTTTTGTTGTCTTCTTTAAAGAAGCAAATTCGTATACGAGGGTAGCTCTAAAACAATCTAAACTTTTCCCTTAATAACACTTCTTTGCAATATTATGAAGGTTTTTTTTTATGAAACATGTTTACCTCCTACCGTTTCTTGTTTCCCAATCACCACAAAGTGATTTTTGTTTTGTCAATGATTTGTGAACAAATCTTACCCTAATTGAAAAATTTCTCAGTTCTGCATAGGGATTCTGAACTCGTTATGGTCGCAACGGAACATTATGTCATTATAACCCAAAAATTGAATAACGTTCTATCGTCACGTTATAATTGTACATGTACCGAGTTACAGAATACCGCTAGTGGTGGTGTTGTCCATTTCATTGTTACCGAAATCTTTCAAATGATTTCAGTTGCAAGCGAATTACAATTCAATAACAACTAAAAAAGCATTTCTTTGGAAACTAATTATCTATAATAAAAACTGTCTCTTCGAATAAACAAATTGGTGACAAAAACATTTCCATGAATGCTCGATCAATGATACAAAAATATATGTTTAGATCAGCTTATATTCGAATGACTCAACGTAGGGAAGTGAATACTTTACCGGGCTATTTTGCCGTGGTGTATTGGAATTACTTCCGAACGTTTCATATCTCGTGGATTGCTGGAGACGATTAGGACTCTCGAGTGGAGGAGTATTTATGTGTAGCTGGAAGGGTATACCGGACTTTCATTAGTCGGTAGAGTTGAAGTGGGCAGAGACTATGTGTCTAGTGGGTTCGTTTGGTATCGCGCGTCGTAGTGTAGGAGACCAAATTATTTTCAGTTTAAGACCCTCTTTCTGTGTGTTGAAATTGTTTGGCTGTTTATATATTTCAAAATCCTCTCTCCGCAGACGAAAATAGTAGTGGGATGAGTGTGTTGATGCTACGGTACTTTAAGTACCGATATACCCTTATAGCACATGTACCTACCCATTACGTCTTAAAAATGTGCATTTTCGGATATTCGGCGTCCTCAGAACGTCAGTTTCTGGTCCCGGACTTCATCAGGACGTACACAAGACGTCAAATGTTTCTAATTCTAATTCCCAAGGAAGTCTTGTTTGCACATAGCTAGGAAGTCGGAGAAGTGTTTTCTGGGACGGCACAGCATTTCTCTTAAGATTAATAGATATTTTCATCATACTTGTTCATCATAAAGTAGTTATCGCCTATATGTAATAGTTGACTGATTGAACGTTAAAATATATACAATGTCTTTTGTACAAATACGCCGTCAGCTATTAGCATTGTCGCTTACAATAACCCACCTTTAATATACATCTCATTTCAAATAATTAATAGTAGCAAAATATATACTAAAACAATTTTAAGACAACTACAAATTAAAAAACTAATATTCTATAGTGCTTACGTTAGAAATAATTATGTACCACTCATAATTATACAGAATTGTAGTGAGTTGCAGCTAGAAATTAATCACAATTTGGCAAATCGCATATTTTCAGGCTTTGTAAAAATTCGGGCTTTTTGAATTGATGCAATCATACTGAAGTAATTTGGAAATAATTATAACATGTATTCTGAAATATGATGGTAATAATTTCAATCATCATAAAACCCCAGGACGTCCAATTAAGGTCTAGGACATTCTGAACTAAAGAGGATCAAATATGGACGTACTGGAGAACACCTGTGCTAATATGGTATACAGCTCCTTATGAACAAGGTATTCTGTACATTCCTGGCGTCAACAAAGTGTCACTTTAGTAGTATCCTTAAGAGATCAGAGAAAATGTGGTAGTTGCTGAGTAGGTTTAAAAACAGTTTTAACTAGATGTTGTCTAAGCCACTTTCCAATTCGATCCGTTATGTTTTTTATGTACGGTAAGTACGTTGTCCTCAAGTTTTGAACTGACTGTCATTCTTTTTTATTATGGTTTAGTGTAAAGCCTTTCTGATCTTATGGCTAGAGTAACCATTAGCCTGGAATGCACGATCTTAATTTATTATGGCTACCCCACGAGAGTCTTAAGTACTATCTTCTTTTGTTTAAGCTGGTGGTTAGAGTGTTTATGGAGGTACCGTCAGTTTGGCTGGGTTATCAGTAAACACTGTGGCCAAGGGTGCCATCGTTGGTTTTTGATACGAATACGCACAGAAGGGCCAGTTGACCATTGTTTTCATTTTCCATGGTAAATTGAATTGGCGATTAAATTAAATTAACGATTCTTCCCCATGGCTTCAAACAACAAAAATCTCATCGATGTAACAAAACCAACACGAAGTTTTTAATGGAGCAGTATTCAAAGCTTTTTCATCAAAAATCTCCATATATATATTGGTTCTCCGTAAAATATGCGGTACTAAGAACATGTCTAAACAAGTCAGAGATGTCGCTTGGAGTTTGGTTTCATTTACTGGGATCAGGTTATAAAGCGAAACCACGTCGAAGCTGACTAGTATGTCATTGGGCTGTATCTCAAAAGTTTTTACTTTTTGTTATAAGCCCTCTTAGTCCTCTGCATCATTGGAATTTTTTAAATAAAAAAGTTTAAATACATTTTTTCGATTTATTGTGCAGATAAAGTTTTTTTTCTTATGCATCATTTTTGTACGGCAGCTGGTAATCATCAAGACAAATCGACAATTTCGGAGTGTCGGACTGCTAAAAGTTCCTATAAATGTTGTCGGACTATTGTACTCTTACATTTCTTCGTTTTAAATTTGTGAAAAAATTTGATTGCTGGTTTTCATCAACCTAACATGCTGTTTAACGTATTCATTTTCCGTATCTTTAATGTATTTGTGTAATATACTGTCGTTTCGCTAAAAATTACCAAAAAACATTTTTTATGCATTTTTTTACTTTACTCAGTAAAAAATGACCCAATTTAAATAAATCGGTTTCTATTTTTGTCTTTAACTATAAAAGTAGGTAATATCACAGATCATACAACAAGTGAAGTATTTCCCATTTCTTAACAGATTGTGTTTTAATCATCTATATTTATCCTTTAAATCACGAGACAATGAGTCTATTGTTCTTTGCAATTAGCTAAAATGAACAGAAACTTATTAAATGGAGGTTTCGGTGTATGCATTAGTTATGGATTATTTCTTGAATTGATGAGATTCATAATTGTTAATGTTTGTCAAATAAATTTTATATTAGTGGGGCTCCATGGAGGAATCACAAGGGGCAGACCATATACTTAATACTACCTAATACTTAGTATCAAGTATATATGGTTGTTTGGCCGACGTACGCAAGGTTGCAGTATTTGCACGGTATTTCATAGACGGCCTGATCTTCAAGGGTAATTTTCTCCTTGGGTGACGGAATGATTTCTCCAATCTTTCTTGAAAACTGTTTTTATATTGTGTTTAGCTAGGATTTATCCAATTTTATCCATTGTACCCCGTACCAAAGGAACAATATCTGTCGAGTTGTTTTCATCTTCTGTCTTGGATTTAGGTTCCTGTGGAAGTGCTTTCTGTATTATGTGATGGTTATAACCATTAGATATTACCTAATCCCTCCTTCAAACTGTTCATCTCGGTCTTGCTGTTTTCATTGTCTGTTAGAGTGTTAGGGTTTTAACTACCGAAAATAACTGAGCGGGATGAGGGTCTGAGTTTGCGCTGAGGTATTTGTTTGTGTGCTTGGTTTTCGGGTATATCGTGTGCCCTATGGTTCCGGCGAGTTGGGAACGCCCTTGGTTTAACTGTCATTTCGATCGAAAATTAATATTTTATCTGATTTTATAATACACTTAAGATAATTGTGGACAGAAAGACTTCTCGTCTCTAATTCTTTCCTATACAGGCGAGAGGAAGGAAAACTTTTGGCGAATACCCTTGCAGCGAAATTAAGGCCATTTTTTGCCTTACATTTCGATAAATATAATCTTGAAGATATTTTTTTTGTTTGCCAATATTTTGTTTCTGGAATACTTCATACGTTGTGTATTATGACCATTCTTGAGCATTCTGGCAAGTTTCATTATTTTTCGTATTTTTCTTCCTGCTACAGATGACTTAATATTTCGGCCAGATTTCCAAAAGCAATAAAAACTTCAATACAACAACATACTGTTTTATTCAAAAAATATTTATGAATAACCATATAAATTTTTACTTATTACCTAACCAGTCACGGAAAATAAAACGATGTCACAAGTACACAAACCTTTCATACTAACAGCCCTGGCTGTTTACTTCTTTGCAACTTTCTAAATGTAAACCTAAATTAAAACCATTGTTAATCCTTAATAATAACTTATACTAAAATGGTCAATTTTTTTTCATACATCTGCACAAATTATGTTTGACGTTTTCTAATAAATTACTAAATAGAAAAATATCACAACAATCAATTTAGGCAATAGGAACAAAGAAATATGCAATGTGTATCAAAGTCCTGGTTGTCAAATTGCGGAACAAAATTGTACACAGCTTTTTCAATTTCAATTGACATACATTATTATTGTGTCCAGAAGGATAGTCTTAAACATATATTATTATTATTTACCATTTTTGTGTCAGTTTTGACTTATTAATAATTAGTCCCAAACTTTTACATTAGCCTAAAATTTTTATAGTAATTTATTAGTTGATATCAACACTAACTATCTTCAGACAGAAAATTTTCAATAATAAAAACTGAAACAAATGAGGATATTTCTCATCAAATTCCAAAATATTTTTATTGAAAAATAAGTTGACTATTCTATAATGTGTTAAAAACGAGACATCAGTTTATTGCCCTGAAACTTATTTTCTCCCTGTATCTCTCAGTAGTCCAAGTACTTTAATAAAAAGGGTAATAATGTCAAATATAACAAAATTGTTATTAAAATTCCTAAACTAGTAAAATACACATACATAAATAAAAAAAAAGATTTTAAATAATGCTACAAAAATTAATTTATGTTACTGATTCTGTTCTGAATGGTAATTTAGCACATCTAGTTTGTATTCAGACGTTTATTTTTAAAAAAAGGAATCCCCGAAATTAATCATCTGTAATAAAAACTACCTCTCAGAATAAACAAATTGGTGACAACAACCATTTCTCTGAACGCAAACAGTACCGAAAATTCCAGTGATTTTCAAGAAAACAAATGGCATGCGTTAGAAAGACAGGATAACTACAATAACGTTCGAGAGCCAATGCGATAAGAATTTATAGGTCGGCGCACAGGAGCAGTTCAGTTTGAAACATGTGTCTGGGCACTACACCTAACAACTTCCATCATTTACTGTTTACAGGCACACCAAAAACAAAGATCTGACTGCTTTAAAACTTGGAAATTAGATATTCATAGATTAAATGTCAATAAAAGAATAAATTAATGTTTGAAATGGTGTAGATCATCTGAGAGACCTTTATTAAGAAATGACTCAGTTGTCGTTATTGAAATCAGAGTATTGCAAGGGCCACTTAGACAAATGGCTGGCAAACTCACATGCGAATATATCCATAAAATCATAAGATCTATATAATCCATTTCATTGGTTGAATCTTGATATTGATCAATAATTTCCAATGGAATCATGTCTAAATTAAATGAAACAATAAAAAGTATCCCGAAAAATTTAAACCTGATTTGACGGTCAAAAACGTCAGAGGATAAAAAAAGAATAATTTGTAAAGAAGTCTTCAGATTTTCTCAATTATAATTAGAAACATTAATCTTAAACATTAATTAACTTATTAATAAAGATTGTCGTTGTAACTATAATATTATAAAATCACTCCCTCACTCTGTAAGTAATTTTTTATAAGTTCTAAACATTTATAGAATACAATAATTAGCTTTAAATAGACGTTCTACCCTGAATTTCTAATATAAAACGTGAAAATACAAAACTTTAATTGCAATCCAAACTGTGTTATTTTCGGAATTTGATCAGAAACACCCAACACAATTCAATAATGTTATGCCATAGTGTGACAACTTAATAAGTCGCTGTCACTCATCGCGATATCAGGCCCTTACAGCCTTCGGAAACATAAATGAACTGGCTTCTGGGACAGATCCAAAGGGGGAGCAGTTTCAAAGTCAGTGAGATTAAAACTAGAAGCCTAGATTATTTATGCAATAGTCCAGGACAGCAGTTCATAAAGTTATTTCGGATACCGCCACTTTATGTACTAAATAAATTTAAAAATTAAATTAATAATTGAAAAAATTATTGGAATATCGTATTTTTGGGTTACATTTATGTTCATAGAGTTTCTATTTTTATTTACTTCCCTGGTTTATTATCATTTATGAATCTTAATATCGCGTGAACCACTACGTCATCGCCAAGGTGAATGATGAGAAAGCTCAATGGCTTGCAATATTCTTCAACTTAATTAAGGTGCAATCCATCTTTTCTATTAAGTACTAACCTTGCTACGTCGCTATTTATCATAGTGGCAAGATATAAGGATACACGGCACACGGCATCTGTTCTACGTTCCGAGCTACAAGTAGAAGTGCAATATAAAGTTGTTTATTTCATTAAATATCGTATTTCTTACAACAAAAGAAAATATAAAGTAGCTAAAAACTTCTGTCTTCAAATGACTCTGTGAGTAGAGGTAATAGTGATCAGTTCCAAATCGTTTAGGCTGAAGTTAAATGTGTCAACTGTAATCATTATGTGTCTTCGCTCGAATTATTGATGGTAAACTATTGGAAGAATATTTATGTTGTCAGGAATTCGAAAAAATACTATAAGAAAAGATGTTTTTGATATTACGTATTCTAATACAAATGGCCTATTTTGTATGGCTATATGTACAGACAGTGTACCTTCAATGTCTTGAACTGGAAAGGGAATTTTCGATGCGCTAAAAAGGAAAATGAAAATATAACAATAGATGCCTTCGACCATTTAAATCGCTTATATTTGCAAAACTAATCAACTCCTCATAGACGTCTGCCATAGATGCAAATGAAACGTTCAGAATAAATTACTATTAACCACGGCAAAACAGCCCGGTAAACCACAATTTATCCAGTAACACCTGTCTAGAAAATCTACCCAATTGAAGTGAGACGGCTTTCCAAATACGACCAATAGGCCGTGTTTTGAACTTAACGAAGAAATATTAATGTTTTCCATTATCAAAACAAGCCAAAATTTGGTGTATTATAACAAGATGAGACTTGGTTTTCTATGGTCATCTAAAGAAATAAATTCCAATATGCAAGGAAGAAATGAAAACTCGTTAACTACTAATAGAATTAATGACTCAGTTCTGAATTTTTTTGTGTTGTCTGGAAATAAACTCAGTTTGGTTTATTAATTAAAGTCTGACATCAGTTAAAAAACCTCGGGTCAAGTCAATCCGAGACTGTCCCCCTCCCGCCAGTACATGCCCCCCCCCCAATAGAAATAATACTTAAATGTAGAGTACGTCAGGACCCAAGAAAAACGTAACGCACGGTGAGAGAAACAAAAAGTGGACGCATCTAAGTCGGCAAAAGCTCGCTTCTGATTGGTGCCTGTTTGCGTCAGTCAAGTAACTTCTAGATATTGCTTGCAGCTCTAGACAAAGACAGATAAATCCACTCGATTTTTTTCCTCTCTTATCCAGCGTTATTACTTGTACAGGGGCCCATATCTCACACACTCTCACTTTAGGTATTAACTGTCCCTTGAGGCTCTTTTCTGGATCCGCCCCTGACAGGCATCCACTATATTCCTTAGCAGAAAGAAATGGATTTATTACGAATTTTTCAATGGTGTTTTGTACCAATACAAAATATAAATAACACTAAATAATTTGTCCAGAAAAATTAATAAAAAATGGCGCTAACATTGGCACTTAAATTTATTATTGTATTGCCGTTAGAAGTAAACAGCTAAAATAAAGCTACCCCTATTTAACTTATCTAATGAGTTGAGCAGATTTTGTCGTTGCTGCGT
Organism: Octodonta nipae; assembly: GCA_034190945.1. Classification (NCBI taxonomy): domain Eukaryota; kingdom Metazoa; phylum Arthropoda; class Insecta; order Coleoptera; family Chrysomelidae; genus Octodonta; species Octodonta nipae. The sequence goes on along the minus strand of CM067219.1, from coordinate 25,873,690 downwards.
TCGAAGCAGCTGTCATGTTTGAGTTTTTGGGCGTGCCCATCGTCTTGCTGAATAGGCAGTTCGATATGGAAATCACTGGCGAGAAGAAATGAAGTGGAATATCGCTGGAAAATGAGAATTATGACTGAAAGTTTCTTTTTTTTAATAGATACTCACCAAGCATTAGTGACTGGGCTTGCTTCATTTCCACTTATAATGAAGAACGGAAAGAGAATAGAAAATATACAGGCACTGAAACAATAAACCATTTTATTTTAAGTTAATTAATAATAACAATAATATTTTTTACCCAACAGTAATTCATAACAGCAAAGTAAATAATTATTACACATATAAAACTAAAACTAAAGTAACATCTAATTATAATCAAAAGAGCAAATATCGAAACAAAATTCATAAATAATGTATATATGCATGTGACATGTAGTTTAAAGAGTACATTGTCTTAATGCAGAATTGAATGAGATGTTAATATGTATAATGTTGGAATGTTCAAAATTTACTCCTAAGTCTATCATGGTATCAACTTTTTCAAAAACCTATATGTGACCAAACGTAGTTCCAAGTGCAACTGGTTTGCAACCTGACCTAACTAACCTAAAGGTCAAAATCTCACATTTGGATATATTTAAAAAGAGTTTGTTATTTAAACACCAATATTCAAACATCTAAAAACCAACAACATAATAATAATAGAACAATTACAAACTAATAAATTAATCTCTGGAAACATAACTTCAAAATCACATGTAATCACAACTTCCGTTTCAATATTCTTGTGGACAGCAAGACACCTCCACCCATCACATTTTTTTAATATTAGATTTTTTTGTACGCATGCGTCAACTTCTGTCATTTTTTAGAGACAAAAAAATTTTGTATTTACATGCCAATGGTGTGAAAACTGTCCGAAAAAAATGACAGAAGTTGACGCATGAGCACAAAAATTTTTCGGATATGAAAGGCCTATTGGTCGAATTTACGAACACTATGGAAGACTTGGTAGTTTCCCAGGAATAACTCGGGAGAGTTCACATTCACTTTCACTAATATTCTTACAGAAATTTTAATGTTTACTATTAAGTCCTCATAAATTCTGATAATACTGTATACTGCGTCCAAGAATCTACTCAAAAGTGGACGTGTACCTCAACTACTTTTGGTATATTATTGACATATTTAATTCTTGCTTTATTTGTTTATGGCATTCTAGTTGTGGCATCTCTGGTTTGTATTCACAGATTTTTTTGGGAATAACACCACAACTGACTGGAAAGTCTATATATTTCAAATACTGCAAACATTTCAGGGTCTAATTCAGACTCCGTTTTCAATGGCTATAAAACTTAACACAACAGCTAGGTTTAATAATTTTTAGTAATTACATGTTACTAGATGTGGTGTAGTCGAATTTTTGCCTCAAGGAAACCCTTGAAGGAAACAAGTTTCCCGGTGTGGGTCTATTTTCCCACCTGGGGTACAATTCCGTATGTTACATGATTCGACATTTTTGGGGTTCTCAGGTATAGACTGGTTCAATTCCTGAAGATTAGTTTGTTGCAGTGACTGTTGTGATGAGTGTTCTTGTTCTTGGGGTGCAGCTCTTTGCACAACAGGGTAGCCAGTTCCTCAGCACCCTGCCACCGACGTCCCGCATACTGTCAGCGCCGGCTTCAGACATACCCAGCGGCTTTTTTCCGAGGCGTGGACTTCATAACTTTATAGGTGTCAGCACTTAACCTTGATAATGCAGGTAACTCGGACTGTGGAAATGTAACCTCACGGATGACTAGATTTAAAACCAAATCATTCCGTGCGGGCTATGGGTCATATATATTATATATGACTAGAAAATAACTCTAAATTAAATATATCTAAATATTTGAGACCTACAATAATATAATTTTTACTCACCTAACTACCCACGAACTCCACATCTGTGTAAAAATCGTCAATGGCAAACCGAATCCTATAAAATACGGCCAATTTATTTCAATAAAAGTCAATCTTTTGTGCAATTCCCAGCCCATGTTAAACCATTTATACTCGAAAGCGTACAAAGAATACAGCAAACACATTTGAACTACGGACAGTACATATCCCACTATGGCAATCGGAATATAATTGGAGGCAGTGGCTTGAATCAAAAACAATAATTGAATGACTATACTAAAGATGGCGTCTGCTATTAACTTGCTGATGCTTTGTGCAAAGACGGGCCTGCCGCGACTGTGTCTGTAAGCTAAATCAGCAATGTCCTGTAAACAAAAAGAATAATTATTAAGAACCATATGTGCCTGGAAACAGTCCGTAAACAAGTTCATGTCACTATGTAATTTTTAAACAGTTTTATTTATTTGTTTGGGTCAAATCTAGTAATTAAAATTTCACCCCCTTCCTGTTGACAGATTGATCTGATATTTGGCGCACATATTTAGTTCTGATGACAATACAATTTAAAACATTTAGTATCATTGTAAATGCAAGATTGGTGCCACTACAAAATGGCGGATTAGATATTCTTTCACAACTACCTCAATATGAGTATCAAATGAAAAGGGTAGATTTAAAGATTAAAGTTCACTATGAAAAAAAAAAGAAAATACAATATGGTCGCCAACAAAATGGCGGATTAAGTATATATTCAAGTAAATGTAAAAGATTAAAACAGAAACTGCAACATAGCGAAAAAGAAGGTTTGAAAAGGCGAAAGATAAATATAGAGTACAACGCGCAAAAGACGGTAAAAATGCAACTCATTGTCGAGCATAAAAAAGGAAGGAAAAGTTAGCATCAGAAATACCTAAGCAACGTGAGGCCAGGTTAGCAGGGCAAAGTGAGAGACATGGGCAGTTGGTATAATCAGAAACACCAGAGCAACGTGAGGCTAGATTAACACTAGAATGAGAAGTATAATCTAACAAAATAAAAAACTAAAAACTTAAAAATAAATTAAGTTAAACGGTTTTATTTAAAATTAAGACAATATTGATGTTAAAAATGTACTAAAAGCTATAAAATAGTTCGGTAGGTCCTAGGTACTACTCCACTCCACTCTCCTCATCAATCTAGGGCATTAATCAGACAAAAAAATAAAATCATTGGGGGTGTCAAATCTCTATCAAAGGTTCGTTCCTTCAGCCTAGATAACCGATACACAACGGTCGCGTACCTGCGCACAAGAAAAACAGCGTTCCTTCAAAACAATAACCGTTTAGTGAACGGTTCAGTTTCGTGTTTCAAGTGATACGGTGATTGATACGCAACCAGTTGATGTACGGTAATTTCGATCACCGGCTTCAGGGTAGAATCGGTGGTGCAGCCACCGACTGGTACATGCATCGAGTTGCGCAAAAAACGGTTGATGTACCGATGCATTAACCAATTGCCGATCGGTCGACAATCGGTTGAAGGAACGAACCTTATGTCATCCGCTATACCATTAAAAATGCTATTTACCTACATATCTACTCAAGATACGAGGGTGGTCCCAGAAGTTCCCGACCTTACAAAGAAAACACAAAAATTTTTGGAAAAAATATATTTATTTTTCAATATAATCTCATTTCAGCTCTAAACACTTTTCTCAGCGATATTCAATAAGTTCGATACCCTTTTTATAATAATAACTGTATTGCTCCTCAAAACAGCCATTAACTGCCGACATCACTTCTTCACTTTATCAACGGAGGCTTTCTTTAAGTTAGGGCACAGAAAATAATTGGAGGGGGTCAAATTTGGCAAATATGATAGATTTGTGAGCTGGTCTTCACAAAATAACACTTTCTTCTTAGTCGAACGCGCATCTTGTTTTGCTTGATTTCTTCGCTCTAACGTTACAATAAGTTCACATAATACTTCCCGTTGACAGTTTTTCCTTTTTCAAGATCCCTAAAAACTGACGCCATGACCTTGTTTGCAGATCTTCACCTTCTTTGTAGACGGTTCTCCTTTTTCGGTACATTGTTTCATCCACGGTTATGAAACGGCGCAAAAATTCTGCATTGTTGCTGGGAAACTTCGCTAAACACTCAACTGAAACATCTTCACGAAACTGTTGTTGCTCGAGTGTGAGCAAACGCGGCACCCATCGTGCACAGAGGTTCCTCATGTCCAAATTTTCAGATAAAATGAGATGTACCGCACTTTTAACGAAGCAGGCTCACCCAGAGTAGAATCTAATTCAGATTTTATATTGGTTCGACTGAGGTCTTTCAAATAAAAGTATTGTATCACATAACGATGACCATTTTTACAAATTTCACAACTTCATTGAAACGTTCACTATTGATGGATGTCAATCAATACCAACAAACATAAACATATACTTCATAAATAGATTACTTTCTAATATCATCAAATAACATACCGTCATCTCTAGGTCGCGCTGGGTACTTTTGGGGCCAAAAAGCATATATTCTTGGATTTCACTACTTTACTTCAAGGTTTCAATTTATGGAATATAATAACAAGGCCGGGAAATTTGAGATTAAAGATTCAATTTTAACGAATTAACAATTTTTTTCATAAAAATATTTATATACATCTTTAAAAAAATTGCTACACTAGTTAAACCCCCGGCATTGTATAATAATAGTAAAATTTCCACCCCTGACTCCCCACAGACTCGAGCCCTCTCATTTACATTATCTGTCACTTTTTGACAAATGTTGTACTTCAACTGTTCATTCCCTAAAGAAACAAGTCAGTAGCTGTTAAATCTGGCAATCTTGCGGGCCAGGTGATATTGTCAAAATGACAAATCAATGTATTATTCTGCTAGTTCTGATATATGATTTATGAAATGTGTGGATAATTTGCTATTTATTTATACTCATAGAAACGCGTTTATGATAAACTGTACTGAAAACCTCCTAAATTATGTTTATTGCTTTCTAATGGATATAGAAGATATAAGTTTAATTATATTCGAGAAAATTAGAGTATATTTACATCATATCCTTGCTTATTTAAAATTAGAAAACGAATTTAGTAGAATTAAAACTGCTCTTCGTTATGTCAATTCATATTGTCAAATACTTTGATTTTAATTTTTACATTTTCTTGAAATTGCCAATGAGAACAGGGTCTGACCTAAAACTTTTCCAATTTTTAAATATTACATATTTTACCTATTGTTGTGCTAACCTCCCCCCCCCCCCGCAATGACCCCCCTCACTAACCCTATTCGATGTTGGGAAAGGAAAATATCTTGAGATTAACTTATTTCTTTCCTATAGATTCTGTAAAGTATTTTTAATCTTTTCATGGATTTATTTCAGAAAAACAGTTTCTGGTAATATAGTGGAAGTCGATAGTAAAATTAATAGATATGCAAGTATCCATAGGCAAAAGTATAAATAGGGCTTTTTTGTAGAATCTTTCAACTTACCTGCATCGATTGCTACAATTATGACAAATCCAGAAAATATTACACATTTCATCGGTTTATGGCAGTAAATGAACATGTGGGTTACTTGAGCATTTTCAGTGGAATCATCTATTACTGTGCCTCTAAAGACGTCTGCCACAGTTGCATATGAAACTTTAGGAAGAAATTCGACCAGGCCACAGCAAATCAGCGCCGGAAAGCCACAATTAATCCAAAAAGATCCAATAGTTTTCACAATAACAAACGTCAAATTTAATGAAATCGAAAATAACAAGGACACTTTTTCAGTATTTTTTTCTGAACCTACACTTGAATCAAGTAACACTTGCACAGCATATTTTTAGTAAAATTAAAATCTACAATACCGAAAATCACAAAGCGTAATTATTTATTAATCAATCATTAATAATGAGCTAATAACATTAAACATCTTTTTCAAAAGTGATGATGATTCAACAAACAATAAACATAACATTTATTATTTATGTATTATCAATTACGATGATAAAAGGTTACGAAAAAACAAGTCGACGAAAATTTTGATAGAATCGTATGCAGTTAAAATAAAATACTGAAAGAAAAACACGTAAATAACTAAAAAATAGTTTCAGAAAAACAGATTTCCAGAAAATGCGGAAAAGGTACGTAAATGCATACATACATAATAATTGATCACAAAAGTTATTTAAAGAAATGTTTTATAGCTCATTTCTGGTTGTACTGATAACGCTCGTGCATTTTGTTGACGTTCAATCCAAATGCAGCAACGAAGCCTATGGTCTGTACTGTACGGATTTGACAGCCGACGACGATGAAAACAATTTCGTTATCTTCAAAACAAACGACAGCACGCCGAATAACAGCATGAAGGCGATATTTTTGAAGAACAGCACTGGAAAAATAACCAAAGAAAGTTTTCCTTTGTTCCCGCAAATCAAATCCTTGGATATACAATATTGCGAAATCGATGATTTATCGACTGGTGAAGTGGATTTGCAGAATTTGTATTTGATGAATAATAACAAACTACCGGAGTTAACTGCGAAAGTTTTTGAAAACTGTTGTGGGAATTTGATGACACTCTACATTTTCGATAACAAAGAGTTGATAATAGAGGACGGTAAGTTATAAGTGAGAAATATGTATCACTATTAATGTTGTAATTATACTCCTGCCGCTGCTACTCGCACTGCCGTAGGATCGACGCTCGTTTACGGTTTACATACTGCTCCCTTACTGGTTGGCATTCGACTTTGCCAATGGAAAATGTCACATCACTTTAGCAACCACTGCTAGTCCTTTGACTTCCGCATAAAATCGTCCTTTGGGGAGTGGCAGACAGCACGAACTACACCGGCAGGAGCATGAAAAGTGTTGTGTTTAGATACTCGAGCTGCCTGTTTTCATGACCACTTCCCTGCTGACATAATGCAAAGGCATTAGAGCGAAACGTAGGCGTGGCCAGGGTCCAATAAAGTGGGTGCCGATGTCTAAAATTTCGCCCCTCATACTCTTTCTATACTTTTCTTTATGATTCTCGAACGTTATAAATACTACTCTGAGTTGCTAAAAAGATTCATATCCTTGTTTTCTGGACGATAGTTGTAGCATCTCTAGCTTGTCTTTTAATGATTTCTTGGAAATAACACCCCGATTGCTGGAAAGTCTGTACATAAATGTTTCAGGGTCTAAAACCATTAATTGTGGTGTTATTCCCAAGAAATCATAAAAATACAAATTTATACTCTTGTTATCGGTTATCATGAGATAAAAATGACAATCTGTTAATAGTTTAAGTATCCAAACAGATGGTTTTTGGCTCGATTTTAGCGCCGCTCCGAAAGCTAGTATACCACACCTATGAGCGAAATAAAAACTGAGACATACTGGAATGGCATTTTAGCAGCAATTGTTTCACTATCCCGTAGCATCATCAGTTTGCATTAAGTTATAAATTGACTGACAACTAACATTTTATTGGAAAAAAATACAAAATGTAGTAATATATTAATAATTAATAACGGACGATATTGACCGATCGGACTGTTGCTCACAATAGACCAGATATAGTTTTGGTAGATAAAGTCTAACAACAATAATATAAATATTAAGCAGGCTGAAAAAATAGCCAAATACAGGGATTTAGAATTTCAAATACAGCGACAATGGGACATGAACAACACTCGAACGGTACCAATTGTTATGTCAACAATTGGAGTAGTCCCAAAACATCTATTAAACAATTTGAAATACCTCGGTCTGGACGAACATCTTTACCAACTGATGCAAAAAGCCGTCCTGTTAGGAACAGCCCGGACGGTCCGAAAATTCATGGGAAACTGCAGCCACGACACCAACCACGGGCCTGATAACCTGGCAAGGGCTCCCACAGAGCTAAACCCTTTTGATATATAGTATATCTGGGGTTTAGTGAATTTTCCCCTAAAGGTACGCTATGCGTCTCTTAGAGGGAGTGTGCTGCCATACATTGTATGGTCAAGTCCGGATAATTAATAATAATAACATAATGAAGCACCTCTAAAACTGGAAAGCACCAGGACCATATGGTGTACAAAATTACTGGATAAAGAAACTATACGCAACCCACGAACGACTAACAGCCCTTATAAATGACGTAATTACACACCCACACAAGATGCCTAGTTTCCTTACGCATGGTGCTACATACGTCTTACCAAAGGACTATCTATGTATACAGGACCCAGCAAAGTACCGACCAATCACCTGCCTTCCAACCTTATACAAACTCGTAACATCGTGCATTAATCATCGCATTTTCAGCCATTGTGAGCTGAACAACATAATTACTCAACAACAAAACGGATGCGCCAAAAGTTCGATGGGCTGCAAAGAACAACTGATGATTGATTTCGTTGTCTGCAATCAAGCCCACGCCAAACGACGAAATCTCTACATGGCATATGTGGACTACAAAAAGGCCTTTGATTCAGTTCCACATGATTGGCTCATTAAGGCATTGAAACTCTATAAAGTGAATAATTGTATTATTAACTTTTTAGAATATGCCATGTCCACCTGGCAAACCAAAATCTCACTAAATGAAGCCAACTGTTCGATACAAACTGACACCATTCCAATCAGAAGGGGTATATTCCAGGAGACTCTCTTAGCCCGCTGTGGTTCTGCCTTGCCATGAACCCTCTCTCAAACAAACTGAACTCGACTAATTTTGGGTTCAGGCTCAAACACAACAACGTACAAGAATTAAAGATAAACCATTTGTTATATATGGACGACTTAAAGTTGATAGCAGCTACGAAACAACAGCTACATGATATGCCTAAAATAGTAGAAGGGTTCTCTAGTGGCATCCATATGAAATTTGGCCTAGACAAATGCCGAAAAAAAATAGTTAAAGACAAAATACAGCAGGGGCACTTCGAAATGGGAGATGGCACCTCAATTGAATCTAGACGGGAAGGTCATACTTATAAATACCTTGGAATAAAGCAGGCTCAACGTATTGATCACTTGACCATGAAAAAGGACCTAACAGCAGAGTTTTATAGGAGGGTAAGACGACTGTTGGAAACCAAACTAAACAGTAAAAATCTGTTTCAGGCTATTAACACTTATGCATGTTCAGTGCTCAGTTACTCTTTCGGCATAGTTAATTGCTGCAAGACTGATATTGAACAATTACAACGAAAAGTTCGAGTTTTACTAACAAAAGTTCAAAATCATCATCTAAAGAGCTCTGTCGAACGTACAACTTTGCTACGGTTTGAAGGAGGAAGACGATTGGCAGATCTGTGCAAACTATTAGATCAACCAACAAGTTTCTATTTTACGAAGAATTCGCAGAATTTTCTGACCTACACAGTCATGTGCCAGGTTGGTAACTCAACACCACTGCGACTGACACAACAACACTTCCAATTACACCACCAGACCACTGATCAGAAACTGCTGAAATTGAAAGAGAAGGCCCTTCATGGAAGACATATAAATGACGTCAACCAAGATTCCTGAAACGGAAGACTTTATATTGGCAATCCAAGATCAAGTAATTCCAACTAAGAAGTATCTAAAGTACATCGTTAAAGACCCTTCTATTAACAACGACAGATGCAGGTACGGTTGCCAAACATCTGAATCTATTCAACATATCACAGGAGGTTGTCAAGCGTTCGCTGCAACTGAATACAAAGAACCACACGATGCTGTGGCAAAAATACTGCACCAGGAACCAGCACTAAAACTTGAACTATCACAGTCGCTGAAATTACCATACTATAAATACAATCCAGAATCTGTTTTAGAAAATAACAACTACAAGCTGTACTGGGACCGCACGATACCGACTGATCGGACTGTTGCAATAGACCAGATATAGTTTTGGTGGATAAAGTCGCTCGGAAAACAACTTTAATTGACATAGCAATTCCTAACAACAATAATATAAATATCAAGCAGGCTGAAAAAATAACCAAATATAAGGATTTGGAATTTTAAATAGACTAAGTGGGACATGAGCAACATACGAACTGTACCACTTGTTATGTCAACGACAGGACTGGTCCCAAAACATCTATTAAACAATTTAAAATATTTCGGTCTTTACCAACAAATGCAAAAAGCCGTCCTGGCCCTGGACTCCGATCAATAGAAAACTTTTGTAGAATCGAAAAGTGACGTCACTTTAAAAATGTGTGCACTCATAACTCGTATCATCGTTATACGACGGTTATGCCTTATGACGACAAAATGACGTCACTTTTCGATTCTACAATACTTTTCTATTCATCAGAGTCCTACAGCTGTCAGAAACAGCCCGGATGGGCTTTATAGGAAACAACAACCGGCCTGAAAACCTGGCGAGGGCTTCCACAGAGCTAAACCCTTTTGATATCTAGGATGTCTGGGGTTTAGTGAATTTTCCCCTAAAGGCACGCTATGCGTGCCTTAGAGGGAGTTTATTGCCATACATTGTATGTTCAAGTCGGGAATAATTAATAATAGAACAATAACATAAATATTAGCAGGCTGAAAAAATAACCCAATACAGGGATTTGGAATTTCAAATAAAGACACAGTGGGACACGAATAACACACGAACTGTACCAATTGCTATGTCAACAACAGGAGTAGTCCCAAAACTTCTACTAAATAATTTAAAATACGTCGGTCTGGACGAAAATATTTACCAACTAATGCAAAAAGCCGTTGTTAGGAACAGCACGGACGGACAGAAAATTCATGGGAAACTGCCACGACTCCAACTACGGGCCTGATAACCTGGCAAGAGCTTCCATAGAGGTAAACCCTTTTGATCTCTAGTTATGCGTACCTTACAGGGAGTGTGCTGCCATACACTTTATGGTCAAGTCGGGGAGATTAATAATAGCTGATGCAAAGAGTCTGTATATTTAAAAAAAGTTTGACACAAGTAGAAGTAACAGAACTAAACAGAAATTTATTGATACTTTATATATAAAGGGTAGCACAAACATGATACAAATAATAAAGCTCCTTGGAAGTTAGAAGAACTTAGACAGAATTGTGGTAGACTCTATAATTTTATTTTAGTTTTATGGTCTTCTTCTCGGATTACCTTTTTCTATGTAATTTTTATGGCAATTTAATATATTTAATGACCATAAATTAACCTCAAAACTGAAAGAATTGTATTTATAAAATTATATATTGGATTTGATTTTTTCTGCTGCAACTTGAAAAACGAATGGAAAAAATGTTTGTTACAGAATCAAACATTATGTTTGTCATATAATATTAACTATGTTGCAGGGCTTCAAAGGTTCATAATTTGTACAATAGTGACATTTTCCAAAGCAATTTAGGAATTTTTGTGATATTCATATTTTCGTCACTATTTCAGAGATCATTTGGAGTATTTCCATGAGAAATTTGTAGGATATAGGAAGAAAATGACAAATGCTACAATAAAATCATTAGACTATTTATTAAGATTAAAGTCATTTTTACTTTGAACATTATGTCCTATATTCTGTACTTGAAAAATAAAATTACATTGAAAACTTTGCCTACCTTTCAAAGATAAGCTTTGGAAAATAATTTCCAATCATCAATTCTTAGAGCTAAGGCAAAGAGCTCAGGTTGGGGTTTTCAGGGTTTTTAAGTAAAGTTTATGTTTTCTTCATTGCCTTCTTTTGCAGTGGCGCATTTTCTCTGCAGTACCACTCAATTCTCTCACTCTGTCATAGAATTCGCTCCAGTTAGCATTCCTTGAGCCACCTTCGCCGTTATCATATTATTATATAGTTCGTGGGTTCAATTTTAGAATTATAAAACTAATATCCACTTTCACTATTCTAGAACTTTATTTACATTTAAACAGCTGATTCAAAAAATACAATAACAATCCCATATAAGCTAGTCGTCGCGGTATCACTGCCTGGCGATCGTGGCGTTCTTCTTTTATATCACCAGCGTAGAATTCTCAAGTAGAAATCATCATCGCTCCTTCCGCTGTCTAGTCTTTTCGTATTTTTTTATCTTAAAGCGTTTGTTGTCGTGCTGAATATGACACAGAGTCGGCTTTGGGTAAATTTCGTAACACTGCCCCCCCCCCTTAATTCTGATCGTCCCGATCAGAAACACCCCTTCCATGGTAGGGAGCGAGTCGATCTAAATGAACCACCTTCAATTTAGCCTTGGGGTTAGACCGGTCACCAAGAACTGGCACCAGAGGGGCATGTTACGGCTGCGGACGGACAGGGCACTTCCAACGTAATTGTCGAGTGAGGCCACCTGAACGATCACCGACCAGGGGTAACCAACAGAACAGCCACATGTCCAGGGACCGTCAGTCAGTCAGCATAGGGGGGCGAATGCTGACTGTCCCTCTACCAGCCCCCAAAACGTTATCCATCCGGGGATTTTGCCGAGATAGCGGCAGCCTAGTCATCAGAGGCACCATCAACGGGCGAGCAGTTACCATCACCATCGATACCGGCGCCGCTGTGTCCATTGCCAAATCCAGGGTTTTGAGAGCATCAGAAATTCGGCCAGTTACCAATAACATCCAGCTCAGAACAGTCACCGGCGAGTCCATGTCAATACAGGGTGAGGAGGTTTGTTCTTTGCAACTCTGACATCTCCAAAAACTAGAAAATTATTAGTTCAATCTCAATTCTTCGGAAAACATATCATGGCAGAAGCTGCCGTCGAAGATAGAATTCCTTCTAGGTTCTATTGCCATATGTGTAACGTTCGTTTTCAAGATGCCTCACCGAATTTCACATGTCCACATTGTTCAGATGGATTTATTGAGGAACTGCATGAATCTACAGAGGGTAATGAAGAAAATGTTGAAGTTGACCTTTGGGAAGATGATGATATGGATGAGTATTCCCTTCCAATACATTTGACTGAAGAAAGGAGACCAGGGCGTTCGAGAAATGATCGGGGCAGAAGGTACGCAGTTAGCTCACGGAGCCGAACAGTTTCCCGGCCCAGAACACTTACAAGACTAGCGTCAAATAATTTGCGACATCACGTGCCATTTGAAAACCTTCTTCAAGATTTTATAGTGAACCTAGGTGTTGGGGTAAATTGGGGAACTGCAGGAAATATGCAACTCTTTTTGGGAAATCCAGGAGACTATGCTTGGGGCCGAGAAGGATTGGATGCTATAGTGACTCAACTTTTAAATCAAATGGATACAACAGGACCTCCCCCTCTTTCGAAAGATGTCATCGACGCCCTTCCAACAGTAGAAGTTACTGATCAACAAGTTTCACTCAAAACACAATGTTCAGTTTGTTGGGAAGATTTCCAATTGAGAAAAAACGTTCGGCAGTTACCGTGCACACACATCTATCACGATCCTTGTATTAGACCTTGGCTTGAACTACACGGGACGTGTCCAATTTGTAGACAGAATTTAGGAAGCTCTGATAATGCTAATAATGATTCAAGCCAGAGTGCAAGTGGAACCTCCAATTCAGGAAACAGTCCGCTGAATGTAATGAGAAACTTCTTCAATCCATCTTCAAATAATCCCACTTCTGACACCAAATATTATATAGTTTGTGGGTTCAATTTTAGAATTATAAAACTAATATCCACTTTCACTATTGTAGAACTTTATTTACATTTAAACAGCTGATTCAAAAATACAATAACAATCCCATATAAGCTAGTCGTCGCGGTATCACTGCCTGGCGATAGTGGCGTTCTTCTTTTATATCACCAGCGTAGAATTCTCCAGTAGAATTCATCATCGCTCCTTCCGCTGTCGAGTCTTTTCGAGAATCGTATTTTTTTATCTTAAAGCGTTTGTTGTCGTGCTGAAATGACACAGGGTCGGCTTTGGGTAAATTTCGTAACAATATCATTCTTCTTCCATGCATTTTCATGCTTTCTATTTGCGTCGTGCTTGTCTGAGTTCTCTGTGAGTTTCATTTTGAGACTGGGAATTGTTTTTCTGTTTGCTCGTTGTTGCTGCTCATTGACCTGTTATCTAGCTCGTGCCCGCTCTTGCATGTACTTTTAATATTTCCAATACGAGTTACTAATAGACAGAAACTTTTTTCGCAGCTGCTTTAAAATCGATCCAGGTATTTAAAATACAAAAAAAAAATGAAGAATGGGAAGAAGTTACGTATACGCTGTTAACGATAATCTTGCGTTACAAATCCTGAGTCCAGTTTTACAAAATGTCTGGTTTTTATAGTTAGAAGTTTGATATGAAAAAAAAAGACACATCTGCACAAAGATAAACATAAAATATATTCGATAACACACACTTACTTACCGTTTTTCAATTTACTTCACAGATATATGCAATGAAATTTTCCACCGGGTCTCGCCACAAGATCGAAAAATCGAACTTGAAACTGACTTGTTTCCTTCAAATTTTGCCATTTTAGTGATGCCAAAGAAAAGAGAATTTATTGTACGACACATTTACCCTAGATCTACAATAATCTAAGGTCAAACTAGATCTCACCCACCATATATTGACAGTGAATCCGCTTGGGATAAATTTGTCCCTATGCGAACTTACCGTTGTAAGTGAGTCGAAGTATAAATTCGTCCCCTATTCTAACTATCACCTTAATATTAACCACTTCTAGGGGAATATTAAAATAGGGACTCACTAGCAACCTCAAATACTAAGAATTGTTCTCAAATTTTGTAGATGAAACATCAACTGAGACAATATTTCTTCACATTTCACAAATTCAAAAGACTTTTGGTATTATGAACATTACTAAATGCATATATTTTTAGGTTGTTTTGCAAGTTTAAAACAGCTTAATCATCTCACTATCAACAAACAGAACATCCAAAACTTGACCAAAGAATTTCTAAGTGGTTTGACAGAAGTTACATATTTAAATCTAAATGATAACGGAATTCAACACTTGGACGAAGATGCTTTCAATGATATGCCAAATTTATGTTATCTAATCATAAATGACAACAAAATAACAGAATTCGAAGACGATACTTTTGTGCAACTGAAAGGTTTACAAAGTTTGGAATTCCTTAGGCTTGATATTCAGAAATTTAATATCAGCATTTTTGAGAATCAAAAGGAACTAAAAAATATTGGAATACCAACCAAACTGATAAAACAACAAATTCTCTTGAGTAACTTAACAGGTGCTTTTAGGAAATTAGAAACGATCGTTTTATCCGACGATGACAAAAACGATGAAGACATTAATACATTCATTTTAAGCTGTGAAGATGCCGGGTTTCCAGTCAAATTCGGCTAGGAAAAAATGTTTACCATTTAAAGAATATTATGAATAAAAATAGAGCTAGAATTGTAGTTTTTGTTTATCTCTGCAGCGCTTAATCCACCGTTTTTTTCCGTATATAATGATCATAAGTATATTTCAGGATCAATGAAATTCTACTAAGGCAAATACACACATTTTACCAGACCAGTAAGCAATACACTATGTCAATCTCTTTTGATAAAACGAAATGTATGATGTTTTTCCAGTAACAGGTAAGTAGATAATAAACCCATTGAACAGGTAATGAGCTTCCATTACTTAGCAGCGGACACATCAGGCAGTAAGGGAACATCCTAAATTACGTAAGAAACATTTTAGGGTGGGTGGGTGTCTGCTAATATCTTAGGAAATCTTCACATGGGGGTAGGTGAAAGGTCTCATTTGAAATGGATTTTACATAAGATTATTTGACATATAATTTTTTCAGAGATTATGAAACTTTTAAAGTTTGACGAAATTAGACTATAGAGAAATTTACTGAAATAAGGGGAAACCTCTACTTTTAATGGGGAGCAAATTTTCACATACAAATATAGTTATAATATTAACCATATTCTATTAATTAAATAATAACCAAATCCTTATTTATTATATGCATTTATTACTTACAATAACGTCAAAACATTTTAAGGAATAATATTTTCAAAAATTGGTCTAATTCTACGAAAATTCTCGAAGTTAGTTTTCTTGGGAAATTAAATGCATGGATATGTATTATGTATATTAGATTGGGACAAAGTAATCGATGACAAAAAAAGTCAGTGTTAAAATGTGAGTCAGGGGCCTAGCTACCGCCGTATCAAGGATACATGGCCCCCGGGCTACAGCCCTAACGATGTAAGCAAAAATTAGTAAAATTCTATCTACAATGTCACTTAACCTCATGATTCCCGGGAAAAAACATATGAAACAACTGTCATTCGTGACTATAGAGTTTTCAATTCAGAAATGACAAAAGTCCAAAAATTGGCAACATCCATTCAAAATTCATTCTTCATTTTTTCAGCAATGAGCTTCTGTGAGTGATTTAAATTGCAATGGTAAGTACTACCTATTATGAGTAGCATGTATTGTACCGAGCAATAATAAGAATTTTGTTTTGATATTCTTCATTAGTAGTTCATTATTACTCGCAAAGCCATTTTTCTCATAATGCTTCCCTAACAACACGATAAACGACATTAAATCGGGATCCATCTCTGGACAAAATAGAAGAGAATAATATCCTATTAAATAATGATATTACTTGTGAGTTAAGTTTTAAAGAAATTCATATAGGATGAGAGCACATATATTTAGAATGTTACACTTAAACTATCTGTATATGAAAAGTGGAATTGCACAGTGGGATATTACATTTCAAGATGACTAAAGCACTGCCAATAACTAACATATGTGATTAAAAGTAAAACAAAATGAATATTTAGATGCCAAAAAAAATAAATTGGTCAAGTGCGAGTTGGACTCGCATACTAAGGGTTCCGTACCACCTTTGAGATTTAATAAAATGCAGGTAAATCAAAATATATATTTTTCTAATATTCCAGTTTCAGACAAGAAGGGAATGAGTGCATTTTCTATATTTACCTTAATATCTTTTAAACTAAGCATTTTAAATTTATAAAAAGTATACAGTTTTCTCACATAGTCTTTTTATTTTGTCCGCTACATGATGCGCTTGATTTTTATAAAAATATTTATTTAATTTTCTAATTTGACCGCCAAAATTAAAATTAGGATTCTTGCTTTATTTTACCAATAAACTTCAGTGAAGCCCTATATAATCTTTTGTCTCCGAATTTTAGGCTCAGTAGTTTGGAAGATAACGGCGAAATTGATCAAATTTTAAATAATAAATTAATAAATCTTTAAAAGAAATTATTTTAAAAATACTAATAAAATATATCAAAATTTTAGGACGTGTTGTTTCTGAGATAAAGGGGGAATAAGGCGATGTTTTATACTTTTATTAATTATTTTAAACAAATGATTTTAAAATTATGAAAGAAATATATTAATTCTACAATTTGCCATTCAAAATTAATATTGGGGGTTTCCACTTATTTTTCCAATAACTTCAAGTTAAGCCCTATACCCCTAATTATTTTGAAAAATTTCGGTCGTATGATTTTGGAAATAATGGAAGGAATGAGTATTTTTTATATTTTTGCTAATAGCTTGTTAACAACTGATTGTAAAAATATGAAGAAAAAAAATTCCTAATAGTGATCATTTGATATATTACATGATGTGTTTAAACAAAGGTGATTTTTTTATTTTCTGTTGAATTATATTATTTGCCCCAAATTTTTTCTGTAAAGTTCAAGTGAGGCCATATACACCTATTTTTTCAAAATTTTAGATCTGAAAGTTTCGGGAATAAAGGGGGGAATATATCATTTTTTAAATATTTTTGTTAATATCTTTTAAACAATTTGTTTTAAAAATGTGAAAAAAAAATAGTTGTAATCATCATAATGAATTAGCCCTTTGATTTGGTAAATTACATGATGCGTTAGAAAGAATATTAGTCTTTAATTTAATTTTAATTCTGTAATTTGCACCCCAAAATTAATATTAGTAGTTTCTCCTTATTTTTTCTATAAAGTTCAAGTGATGCCCTATATCTTTCATTTTTTCAAAATTTTACTATTCAATAGTTTCGGGATAGGGGGATGGTGGATTTTTTAAATTTCCCCCCAGAAGTATCCCTAAAATCAAAATTTCTTCATTTACGATATCTACTCCTGATAGGGTCACCAAACTATACACTGATACCTCTCAACCTTCCCCATCGAGTAGTTTCGTAGAAAATTGCTGTTATGTAAAAGACGGAGAAATCAGGAGTGATATAAGGGTATCTGTATATTGGATGTACAGAACACTAAAAACAAAGTAAAAGTTACATGTGGTTTAGGGGCCAAAAATATATTATGTTCATATACAGGGGGTATCGAGTATCAATTATAGTGAAAAAATCTGACTGAAGGTTAAGGGGGGTGTCTAAGGAAACGTGACGTTCGCTACTCATCAAACATTTCTATTTCAATTTTTCCCTAGAATCTTTTTTATTTTTCTGTTATGTTTACTTTTCGACATCGGCGCTAGCTTTGCGGTCCGTCACGATTCAATAACAAATGAAAATACTGTCAGAAGACTCTACAGGGTTGATTATAAAATAAATTTGAATCTATACTGGTGTAATTATAAGCACATATAATTTCTCAATTACAGTATAATCTGAATAATCCGAATTTCAAGAGAAATGAGTTTTTAGTGTCATAAAGAGTATATCAAGATATAATTTTGTCTTACAATGACATATATTTTAAAGGTTCAACCATATTTATTTTTATATATTTATTTCACTCATCATTTAGCAGTCAATAAATAGAGACACTCTTTACAATACTTACTTTTACTTTCATTTTTACATGTACTCTTCAGTGTACATATATATTTGTTAGAATTAACCAGTAAGATATAGACCAAAAATAAATGTGTGAGAGGTGAATTATACCAAAAGCTATTTAACACTTCTGAAAAGTATAATCTACCAAAAAACAATTAAAAAAGTCAAAAGCCAAAATGGAAAAACTTGTTAGCTTCATGAGCTTTCATGCACATTAGGGGGTGAAAACACTGGAAGAGAAAATGCAAAGTAGATAAATGAAGGCAAGGTAAAGGATAGTTATGAAGGCAAAGATGGAGAAGTTATGTAATGCTGATTATACTTAATTATGAACATTTAAAGAATCCATAGTTTTTTGATAAGTAACAATTTCATTGTTTTACTGATTTGTTTAAATTTGATTATTAAAATAACAAATATTTTAAAATTTGTGTATAAGTAATGACAAGGTATAATGTAAATGCTGACAGAGATGAAAAGTGGATAAATGTAGATGAGGTACAGAATAGTTATAAAAACATGGAAGTGACTATAGATGATCCTAAACAGTCATAGATGTTTGCTCATTTATTTAAATTTGATTATTAAGAAGGAAATATTTAAAATATCAAAATTTGTCTATTATTAATCACAATATATAATGTATGGGGAAGTAGGTCCTAACATTTGTGAGTATATTTATGGAGAGGTCCCAGAAGGTGTGAATCTGTCTGACAAAGGGGAAGGGGTAAAAAAAGCAAGTCATATTTTATGACTTTTCCCTTAACAGAAGTTCTGATTTAAGATAATAAAACAATTTATACAACTATTCCCAAAAGTATTATCACATACAGAAGTAAACTTTGGCATGATGATAAAAGTTTAATGTGTAGAAATAAGCATTTTAGTTGTGTGTAGTCTATTGAAGGCAACATACATTAACATAGAAATAAAAAATAGGCAAAAGAAAGATTAATAGGGATAAAGTACATGATATTATTTACAAATGAGATCAAGCAAAGACTTAGTGACAGAAAAGCTACTCCAAGATTAGCTACTAGCGTGACAATTTGTGACATAGTAACTAATTCAAAGAAATAGAAAGACTGAAAAAGATGCTGCAACATATGACTGGCATAAGCTACTTTGGGATAAATATTCTAAATATGTGGTGAGGTAATTTGCATCAGAGATGCTTTACTCTTTATGAATACATATTTTAATTAACTACAACTGTTGAAATACTCTTTTATGAATTCTAAAATACACAATAACAGCATTATTTAATTTTGATGTCAGAATTCCTTAACTGAAATAATTCCAATACAGCCATTTGTGTGTGCCAAACACAGTATTATGATCCTTAAGGAATCAATAAGCCTCAGTAGTAATAATCTAATTTAAATATAGGTAGGTACTAAATTATGGTACATGCATTCAGAAATAAATACTTTATTTCCATAAACTTACCTGAAACCATAAAGCATTCACCACTTTGCTTAAAACATATAGGGGAATCACCCATACTGTTTGGAAAATAAATGACAAAATAGGTTTGATCCAGGACCATATCAATTTTCCCATAAAGGATTCACTCCCAAACATTAGTGTCAATAAATAATTTATAAATGGCAAAAGACCATATTCAAATAATATGATGCTTAGCAAAAATATACCACCATTTAAAAGACTACATTGTATTATTCTTTTAGTCACTTTAGATTCTCTGTAAATTAATATTTTAAATTAAAAACTGAAATGTGTAATATGTGAAATAAACTTACTCTTCCTTTTTTAAACTTCTAACTGGATGATCTTGAGTATTTTTATGCCTAACTATAGAATTTGCCCTTGTCGGAGATTGGCGCAAGGAATTCCTTATATCTATTTCTTTGTCTAAGTACACAACTGCAAACATTCCTTTGATACTATCATATGTACCCCTTAGGATTGCATAGACAATTTTCTAAAATATATGAAATATTATTAAAGTTTACTATTAAGTCCCTTTAAAAAATATATAGTTACACTTATATCCATGTTAATAATAGTTAATGATACCACTGCATAATAGCGAAAATCACTTCGTAATTTAGCTAGTTTTATCTATTTTAATTTCAATTTTAAATGTCAAAACACAACACATTTAACGTCTAACCTAAAATCAAAACAAAAGACATGGAACATAAAATGTTCCTAAAACGATAAAGATCACAGACCATAAATATAGAGATGTAAGATTTTACGATAGAGTGAAATTTATCACCACGGAAATGCACTAAGAACCCATTTACTGTTTGATGAATTTATTCCTCCATATTGTTGCACGAACTGGCGGTACATTTAAATATGTAGATAAATTAACAAAATTTACTTGTTCAGTAGCTGTTAACAACAGAATTATTGTTTCCAGTGTTCAGACAATGCATATAGGTGATATTCTGCCACCAGATAGGTATTTAAATTCTCTTGAATCTCTGATTAGTCAAACGTCGAACAAACGAATGGAATTCAAATAAAAATTATTACATGAATAAATGAATCTATTAATAGTTATACAGGGAGGACGCGTGGGTTGGAACAAATTCATTTAAAATTCAGGTGTTGGTTTCTTGGAAAAACGCTCGGACATGTCGGTTTTTTTCTGAACTGCGTTTTTTGTAATGATAAACTCATTTATACAGGGTGGGTCAGAAATAAATTGCGACCATCAACTTCATTTTGTTTTTTTTTTTGTTTTATTTTTGAATTCTGCATTGAATTCTAAGTATTTTTCATGTACAATGTCCTATACCGAAAATTAACAATTATTAAAAAAATTACATTAACTTCCTGACAATACCTAAGATGGTTTTCAAATTCTCGTAACACTTCATTTAGCGTTTGTGGAAGTATTTGCTGTATTTCGACCCTAATTTTATTCTTTAATTCTTCGATATTTTTCGGCTTATTGAAGTAGACTTTCGATTTCACTTGAACCCAAAGATAAAAATCTAACGGGCTTAGATCTGGAGACCTAGCTGGCCATTCGACATTACCTCCCCTTCCGATCCATCTATTTGGGAAAATATTGTCAAGAAAATCTCGCACTGTTAGCGAATAGTGCGGGAGTGCTCCATCCTGTTGAAACCATACCGATTCTGTCAGTATATTAGGCTATTCACCATTCCCGGTAAAGTTCTGTTAAACAGGGTATTATGTTATTTTGTAATAGGTCTAAATACTTTTCCGAGTTAAGTGTTCCCTCAATAAAAAAAGGACCCACAATTCCGGCCCATACGTTAACTTTCTTGGAAAATAAATAAATGGGTTCAAACCAACAAACACCTTATTTTTACCGTTGTTTTCTTAACTTTAGATAGAAATGTATTTTTATAATAACTGTTAATTTTCGGTATAGGATATTGTACATAAAAAATACTTAGAATTCAATGCAGAATAAAAAACAAATTTTTTCACTTGAAAAAATGAAGTTGATGGTCGCAATTTATTTCTGGCCCACCCTATATAAATGAGTTTATCATCACAAAAACCGCAGTCCAAAAAAACCGATGTGTCCGAGTACAACACCTGAATTTTAAATGAATTTATCCAACGCACGCGTCCTCAAGGTATATTGGATGCAGCTCATAAGAAGGTTTACGAGTCGCACTTTAGTGGGCCCTGAAGATTTCAAACGGCCTTAACATACCTAGCATTATAAGAAATTTAAAAATACTGTTACGAACCTCACATAAAAAGTCAAGCCCGTAGCCAGCGGGGGGGTCTGGGGTTCAACCGCCCCCCCGAAATTTTGGAATGTTTGGTTTCAAGATTCATAAGTCGACAATAGCCCCCTACACCTAAAGGAAAATATGTTGATCTTGAGAACGTACTAAAACCACTAATATTTAATTTTAAGCATCACCTTATTAGTTCCCGCATGAACTAGACGTTAAACTCTGAGATATCGCAGTACTTCTTCATTTTCAATACCTACTTTATTATTTCTTTTCATTTTTAGGGATCCGTATATGCTATATACGGATACCCTTACCCGGATTTCTCCCTCTTTCACATTTCAGCAATTTTCTCATAAACTACTGGACGGAGAAGGTTGAAATTTGGTATCACTGTATAGTTTGGTGACTCGATACATATCGTAAATGGGGAAATTTTGATTTTAGGGGTACTTCTGGGGGGAAAAACTGATACATTCGACCGTTCCCCCCTTATCTCCGAAACCGTAAGACGCAAATTTTGAAAAAAAATAGAGATATAGTGCCTCACCTGAATTTTACCGGAAAAAGGAGAAACCTCTAATATCAATTTTGGGGGCAAATTACAGAATTAAATAGAAAATATAAAATTAACATTGTTTGTAACGTATCATTTGATATATCAAATGAAAGGGCTCATTATGACGAAAACAAATATATTTTCTTCATATTTTTAAAATAAATTATTTAAAAGATATTAACAAAAATATAAAAAAATTTACCTATTCACCCTACCTTAACTCCGAAACTATAAGCCGTAAAATTTTGACAAAAATTAGAGATATAGGGCCTCACCTGAATTTTACCGGAAAATAAGGAGAAACCTGTACTATTAATTTTGGGGGGCAAATTACATAAATAAATGGAAAAGATAAAATTAAAATTGCTTCTAACGCATCATGTAATGTATCAAATGAAAGTGCTCATTATGGCGAAAACAAATATATTTTTTTCAAATAAATTATTTAAAAGATATTAACAAAAATATAAAAAAAATTACCCATTCCCCCTACCTTAGAAACCCCTAATATTGATTTTAGGAGGCAAATTACAGCAATAAATGGAAAATATAAAATTAAAAATATTTTTTAACGCATCATGCATGATGTATATCAAATGAAAGAGGTTATTGTGAGGAATACAAATGTATTTTTTCATATTTTTAAAATAAATTGTTTAAAGGATATTAACAAAAAAGGAAGAAAATTACTCATTCCCCCGTTTGATTTCCGATCTATTAAAAAAAATAGGCTTATATGGCCTTACTTGAACTTTACAGGAAAAATAAGGAGATACCCCTAATATCAATTTTGGGGTGAAAATTATAGAATTAAACGGAAAATAAAAAATAACCTTTTCAACGTATCATGCAATACATCAAATAAAAGGGTTCATTATGAAGAATACCAATATATATTTTCATATTTTTAAAATTTATTATTTACAAGATTTCAGAAACCATACTACCTAAAATTTTGCAAATAATTAGAGGTTCTGCGGCTCACTTGAATTTTATAAGAAAGATTAGTACAAAATTTTGGGACAAAATGTTGAATTAAATGGAAATAAAATTTCAACCGCCTCATGTAATATATCAAATAAAAGGATCATTATGAGAATTACAAATATATTTTTTCTTATTTTCAAATTATTTGTTTATAAGATATTAACAAAAAAATTAAACATCTATGTATACCCCCCTTTAGAAACTACACTATCTAAAATTTTGAAAAATATATTTTATTTGTATTTTTAAATAATTTGTCTAAAAGAATTAATCATTGATTATTTAAAACTATTCTCCCCCTTTATCTTCCAATTTACATGGCCTAAAATTCAGACAGTTAAGGTTTCCCTGAAAGTTTATTAGTAAAATAAAACAGTAATTGTTTTCTGAAGGATACTTGTGGCATAATTCTCAATGTCTAAGTGTTTATTGGGAAATAACACCACACTTTAAAGGAAATTGCTGTATATTCCAAACGTTTCGGGGTCTAGATCAGACCCCGTTGTCAATGGCTAAGAAACTACGGATTAAAAAGGTACAATTCCAAGATGTAAATTTAAATATTTGACAATGTTTATTATTTGATTTTTGACGTAACTAAGAGAATTTTATTTGTAATATACAGGGTAGCACAGAAATTTCTAAAGATCATATAATCATAAAGTTCCTTTCAAATTGGAAGATTTTGAAAGGGAGATCTTCAGAACTTTATGTGGCGCTCCTAGGTGCGACTTTCTTATAAGATAGTGCATTCGCCAAAAATGCGACCAAAGAACTTTGTTGATTCAGTGATCCCATTAAAGTCTTAAGGGAAAACCTAGGAAAAAACAAAATTCAAAACATAATAAACCAAGGACAATATACAAAATTAAACAAAGATACAACAACTTCTATAGAAAACAAAATATACCGCTTATTTTACAATCACAAACATGAATTTACAGAACAACAACGTAAACATCTTACTCCACACTATTCTAAACCGCCCCATTTATACGGGTTACCTAAAATTCATAAACCCAACATTTCATTAAGACCAATTGTCAACTCCATAAATTCTCCATGCAGTGAGCTCTCAAAATTCCTTTTAACAATTATTTCACCACTTACTGGTAAGTCTAATTCTCATCTTAAAAACAGCGCACATTTCTTAGAAAAATTATCACATGTACAATATAAAAATACTTTCACACTAGCAAGTTTTGACATTGTGAATCTATACAATAATGTTCCGGTCACTAAAACACTTCCCATAGTAAAAGAACGATTAGAACAAGATTCTTTACTAAATCAACGTACTCAATTGTCCATTTATACAATAATGGAACTACTAACATTTTGTACAAATACAACATATTTTCAACTTAATGATGACTTCTACCAACAAGATTTTGGCATGGCAATGGGTTCCTGTTTGTCTCCCGCTTTAAGCAACATTGTTATGGAAAAATTTGAAGAACAAACAATTTTCGCAAAACAGATTAAACATTTGGTTTGGTGGCGTTATGTTGATGACATATTCGTTATTTGGGAACATAATCTTGAGGATTTACATGCATTACTTAACGACATAAACAACACAGAACCAACTATTCAGTTTACATAGAGCTTGAACAGAATAACAAATTACCTTTCTTAGACATTTTAATAACCAAAACACAATCGACATTTGAAACAGAAGTTTACAAAAAACCAACTCATACTAACAGGTATCTCAACTTTAAGTCTAATCATCCAAGTTGAGTAAAAAGAGGTATCATTAAATCTCTATATGACAGCGCAAAAACCAATTGTTCTAATATCAATAAATTCAGAGAAGAAAAAAACGTTTATAAAAATATACTTTCTGCCAATCATTACCCAAATAAATTTATTAATAACGAGTTAAACAAAATGGAATACCAAACAATCCCTAACAACCAACATCAAACTTCACCAAGCAACACTGACTCCCAAGATAATCACATTAATACAATAACTATACCATACATGCAGGGTCTATCAGAAACACTAAAAAGAGTGGGAAACAGATATAATATCAAAACATCATTTAAAACAAGAAATACACTAAAATCAATTATATCAAAAACCCAACCAAATAACACAACTCAAAATACAAAAAATTGCATTTATAAAATCCCGTGTGAATGTAATAAATTCTATATTGGAGAAACCTCTAGACCTCTGAATGTTCGAATAAACGAACACAAAAATTACATAAAAAAACGACAATTTGAAAAATCCAAAATTTGTGAACATGCTTGGGACCTTGGTCATAAAATACAGTTTCAAAATTCAGTTATATTACACAAAGAAGAACACAACACCAAAAGAAAACTAAAAGAGTCTGCTTTAATTTTGTTAAATGAAAACGATTGTATCGCTACTACCTCCGTAGAATTCAGTCGTTTCTGATTGCCGATGATTAAGGAAGAAATTGCTAATGGTCATGTCCTTGTGAACAACCCAATATCGGGATAGTTCATAAGGTTTTTCCTAGGTTTTCCCTTATGACTTTAATGGGATCACTGAATCAACAAAGTTCTATTCTTTGGTCGCATTTTTGGCGAATGCACTATCTTATAAGAAAGTCGCACCTAGGAGCGCCACATAAAGATCTCCCTTTCAAATTCTTCCAATTTGAAAGGAACTTTATGATTATATGATCTTTAGAAATTTCTGTGCTACCCTGTATATTACAAATACAATTCTCTTAGTTACGTCAAAAATCAAATAATAAACATTGTCAAATATTTAAATTTACATCTTGGAATTGTACCTTTTTAATCCGTAGTTTCTTAGCCATTGAAAACGGGGTCTGATCTAGACCCCGAAACGTTTGGAATATACAGCAATTTCCTTTAAAGTGTGGTGTTATTTCCCAATAAACACTTAGACATTTAAAACAGTAATATTAATTTTGCCGGCCAGATTAGAAAATTGATTACATATTTTTTTATAAAAATCAAGCGAATCATGTAGCAGATAAAATGTGTTTGGAAATTAAAAGTTTATAAATTTAAAATGCTTCCTTTAAAAGATATTAGGGTAAATATATTCCTGCTTACCTGAAACTGGAATATTAGAAAACGATACATTATATAAAATCTTAAAAGTGGTACGGAACCCTTAGTATGCGAGTCCAACTCGCACTTGACCAAATTATTTGTTTGAGTACTTTAAAGAACTTTAAATCAGTTTCTAGCATTAAGAAACCACATTTCTTTGTTTTTACAGCTATTTTATCTTCCGGAACGGAAAGGATATTATGCTGGATGGATGGGGGATCTCGTACTAAATGTACTCAAGACGTTAGAGGTTTAAACACTTATAAGTTAGTTTCTTCCATGCTCATGGTTTTAATATTCCCCTATTTTAGGTTTAACCTTACTACATTTGAAACTCTTGGGTGGGGGGCATCGCACCCCCCTCACACTGGAGCTAATGCTGTGACGTCAGTTCGCATGTATTTCATGTCTAAAATAATGATAATAAATGTGTATTTGTGCTAATAAAACACCAGTAATACGGATAAAGTGACCTGCTAAACCTCTTTTCTGTCATACAAAGATCACACAACGTAACAAATACCCCTATCACACACACATAATTTAAAAAAAAAATACCTAAACTATGAAGTGTGGTTGTTACGTTCATAAATACTTGAATTAATTAGTTTGTTCAAGATAATAAATATTTTTGGCAAGGCAAATGTTTTGTGCGTGCCAATTACATTCACCAGGGCAGTATGACGCCGGCTGATAAATATTTTAATCTCTTGTAAATAAAAGAGGGCATTTTCATTACTTTGTAATAAAAGACCCTTACTAGTCTAGGCCACTTTAACTAAGCCAAAGGTACAGATAAAGTTACAGGGAATAATAATTACTTCCTAAAATTTTTCATAGAATTTCCCTACTAAGGTGAACATAAATTAAAATAAACAACTCAAAGAAAACATTTTTATTTCAAATTTTATTAATGAAAATTATAAACCTAACAAAACAGTTAATCTATTCACAAAACAATTAATACAGAAACAGTCAACATTAAAGAAGAGGTACTTAGTTTAACTTTTTACACTGGAAGAGATTCCTACCACCTAAATTCTAAAATCACGATCATATGGTTTACAGGAATTACAAATGTGAAATATGCAATTCTATCAAATCAGTAACAGGAGATTCGATATCATTCAAGCTAGTTATTCATTAAACTAACTTTTATGGAACTGTTTGTAAATTGTTTTCCAACAAAACTTCAATCTAGCGAATTATCATTTTTTTTACAATTATTTATAGTAATCGTTGGAATACAATCTTTTACTTTTACTCAACATAACATTTTTAGATGTAAAACTGGTTTCAAAATATCGGAACAAATGGCGTAATGGACTTGTACAGAAATTGAGATATTATATATAGGGACAATAGACACTTTATTTTTGAATGATTTAAATGGATGTGATGCCATCTCTGTATAGAAATCAATATTGGTATCCGTATGAGAGATATTCTGAAATTACTTTGCTAAATATCGTGTTACATTCAGTGATAGTTCAGCTCATATACCTAGCCCAGTATTAAGAGAAAATTGACACAATCACTAGAGGAATACGTGGAGTAAAGACCACATACATTCATATACTAACTGCATGACTACAACTTCAGAATTTATTCTTCGAACCTTGATATATATTTGTTGATTGGTGACAATATTTAATGTCAGTTCACAGAGCACACAAACTCCATGTCTAGAATGTCCATCTTGGTTAAGAAACCACTCTGGGCTTCAACTAAATAAACAAACAATTCTAATTGAAACATTGAGAGTCCACGTAGCGGTGATTAATATAAACGTCAAAAAAGTTAATGACAAAAGTTATATAAAACGGGAAAAGAAATTCTAAGTAAACCTAAAATGGTTCTCAGATTGGTACCAACTTTCAACGGTATTTCGATTTGAATAAGACTATTATTAATTAATATTTTTTCCAACATGTACTCGTAGCATACTTAGTGGACCACACTGTTTAAGTCTGTATGGCCAATCTGTACAGAGATAATCTTTTATGGTACAGACCTTTTATGATTTGTTGATTTTCGTAAAAAATTAGGGAATGCATATTTTTTCTTCCAGGAGTCTTTAGTATATATCAACGGGCATTCTGAGTCTCTCTAATTCACAACAGAGTATACGAAAATAGAGGAAGTTGTTCGAAAACAAAGTTATCTTTTGAAAAGGTTAATTAACCTCGAGTACCTAAAAAGAGATGCGGAGTGGCGCACTCTAACGGTTGGTTTAGTCAGCAGCGTAACCTGGCATTATTATCAGAAATATTGGTCTATGAACTAACAGAATGCTCAGTTGGCCGCAATATTTTTAGGCCGGGCGCATACGCTCGGTTTCCTGATTAGGTTTCCTGATCAGGAATTCAGATTCGGAAAGCTGAATGCCCCATTTACATACAAAATGTTCAACAAGGCGCACACGTACTTACTATTTCCGAACGGAAAAGAACCTGACGTTCGTTTCGGAATTTATTCCGTGCGTTCGGGTAGTCAGAACGGAAAAAACCTAATGGCGTCTCCCCGAACGCAGCGCTCACATACATTTCTTATCGTTCGCCGCATACGCACGGAAATTTCCATTCGGAACCGCAATCAATTCATGCTCGTCGACCATTTGTGTTTTCACAGGAGCGTCTCTATTCGAACTGACCGTGTAAATTCCTAATACAAAATAACGAATGGTTTGCGCTAGGCACGCGGAATTCCGGATCTGAATTCCTGATCAGGAAACCTAATCAGGAAACCGAGCGTTTGCGCCCGCCCTTAATCTCGAACCCAAGGAAAATTATTTCGAAACCTGTTCGTAATGGCTGTTGCGCAGTAGTCAAGTAGTAATGTAGGAGAGAAGTGTAAACGATGTCGTTGTGAAGCATAGTTTGTAGATTGCGTATCTAAAACGAAGCAAATGTAGTTTTAATAGTAGTTATTTAGTTTTTGGTTTTTAACTAAGGTCGTAAAGCATTTTGGGAATGTAGACTGTTGAAAGAAACAGTGTTAGTTAATACTTCAAAATAGTAAATCGTCGTATTAGTTTAGTGAGTAATTTTTGGGAACAACGTTTGTAAAACGTTGCCAGTTTAATTTGGATAAAAGCTCGTTTAGTCCATACAGCATTGTTCTTAAAGCATCGTGAATGTAGTCAATTACTGGATGAAATGTGATACAAATTCATAAAGATTTTGTAAATAGAATTTTCCTGGAAAACGACAGTGCAACTGGCGTCATTTGGCCATTCTAGTTTTTGAACATTAGTGAAACAAGTACTGCTGCAAAACTTCGAAAGACTGAAAAACAGTGTTGAATGGAGAAATTTGTGATTGTAAGATTCAATAAACTTTGTTATTGTTGAAACTTGTTATTGCATGTACCTCCATACGAAGGGAGTAAATCAGTAGTGCCCTTGTGTCTTCATCGGTCAGATTCGAGCCTGATTGAACGCACAACTATACCTCTAGGTATTCATGCTAGTTTCCCCGAAAATCATAGATATCGGTCTTACATCTCGCGTCTACAAATTTACTGTTATGTATCAAATACATAAATACGTGTTCGAGAGGACATTCTATTGTGGGAAGCTCAAATGATGAAAGTTTCCGACCAGAAACAATATATATCATATATATTGTCTTGCTACAAAAGAATGACCCCTCGAAGAGAGAATTCATGGGTCTCACGAACTATCTCTTCGTATCCAGAAGTGATACTATTGGGATGTTACCAATTGATAGATATTTAGGTATATACAAATAACATAAACTTTTTTTCGAATCCCAGAGCCTGCGATTCATTTACTGAGATCCACCGTTGAATTCATTGGTCCTATAGACACCACACCATTTGTCAGGTAACGGCTGAGGTGAATTTATGAAATATTTGGAAACGCAACTGTAAAAAATGTTATTATATTAAATCGGTTACCATCTTAACACGTTCTTATTTTTCCACGGTAGAGAAAACATATCTACAATTTTTTATATTAAGTAGATAAACTATATACAATTTATGTGAAGGGGGGTCCTCTCGGGTCAAAGCTGCCCGGTGAATAAGGCCAATAACTATGTGGCGGAAACAATCCGGTTTGTGAATGCTGACTAGTAGGTGGTAATATACTCGGCAATCTTGGATTCCCCGAGTGGGTGGTCGGGTACAAGGCTGCACCTAATTCGCTTTGATGAGGTTGGTATTTGTGGTAAGGCGTCACTACATCTCCTTGACCTTGGGCTTGTGCTTGGCACGCTGCCATCAAACCATGAAAGTCAAATTTGTAAGCGTAGCGTTTTCCGTGGACCTTAGACATAATGTTCTTGTCGTAGTAGTACCTGAAAATGAAACAAAACAAGGATATTAATGCTAAGAAAAAAGTATATAAGGACTTTTGAACCTTTATGTAGGTACATATTAATGAAATCAGCTTTATATTGTCAAAACAGTTTTCTGTAACAGCCGATTTGACAGTTCCCAGTTGTTTTGGACGTAGTTTGGTGTGGGTTGTCAAAATTCATCATGAGTAGACTCAATTCAAGAAACTATTTGGTCATTACGTGTATTCTATGGTGCTCTTAATCCTCCACTAGCGCGATTAACTCCCCTTTATGGAAAATTTTGCGTAAAGATCTAGATTTACGTGTTTACAAAATGCAACTTGTGCAGGAACTGAATGGACCAAAGGAAACAATGCTATTTAATTACATCACCTAACATTTTGTTAGGTGATGAAGCACAGTTTGGTTAAATGGCTATGTCAATAAGCGGTACTGCACAACCCATTTTCGAATCATCATTACTTAGTACCCATCAGTAGCGGATCCAGGATTATAATTGTGGGACTGGATGAAGGTAGGGTTCATTATTGGCGGTAGAATTATTGGTCTATATGTCCTCAAAAATGATAATGGGTAGAACATTACAGTGAACAGTGAGCGGTACAGAGACATGTCTACTAACTTTTTCGTGCCTCAGTTGAAAGGAGAACTTTTCATCTTCACAAAAACGACATCTTCACTGACCACCTCGTTCAGGCGATTTGATACCATTAGATATTTTATGTTGTTCAGTTAGTGAGGGTTTCCACTACTTATTTTTTATAGCTGAACCGATTTTTCTGAAATATAGACACATTGGGAAAGAACACAAATAACAGAAGTTATATAGATGTGAGCTTCCACCCTGGGATCTGTTTCATACTCATCACACTAATATTATTAGTAAAAAAATGAACGTTACAAGTTACAAAATACTTGCACTTGTAGTTTCTGTTGCATACTGAAAACTTTGTAAATTAAATTGGGGAGGCCTACAATGTTAATATTCCTATATATTCGACCGGTTAGGCGATGGGTGGCACCAAGTAACGGTTGGTTTAGGAATTAATTTTGTCCGTCATATATTCTTTGATAGTTATATTAAGAATAAAATTAATAAGTATTTACGGGTTATAATATTTCTAAATTGAATTTTTATTTCAGTTTTATCAACCTTGGATTGCCATCCTTGAATTGTCAGGACAAATTTGTTGTCACTTGTGGAATAATTTTGTAGTTGCTAATTCTACAAGTTACAAAACTACAAGTTACAAGTTGATTATGAAACAGGCCCCTGGGAGTGAGTGAAAAAATTATTAAGATATTAATATAATTGGGGATGGTTCAAAAGTGAAGATTTGTTGCAACTAATAAAACGGAAAAGTGTGCCAGAAGAATTACCTAAAATGATTTTTGCAATTGTAAAAAGGGTTGTGGATCATGGTGTGACTGCCAGATGCTTGGTTTATTTTGTAATGCTATACATGTGGAAGATGCTCTGGGGACAACTACTTGAATTGTCCTGCGATCAACGAGAGGAGGAGTTGGAATGTGAAGAGCACGGCAGCTGCCACGCTTGTCCACTCCTCGGAAAACCCATACTGCCCCTTTTTAAAAAATTGATGGGATAAACCGTGTGTATCGGAAAATCGTGCGCATCAAATTTTTCTTATATCCCTATCTTTTACATTTATTTAGATCAGTGTTGTGCTCTAATTCCAAATTTGGTTATTTAGATGCAGAAAAACTACTCCACGATTCTTTCATAAGGCCGAAATTTACAAAATGCGTTAATCGCTATAAGAGATGATAGAAGCAAAATAAGAGGATCAGGAACGGCTTATAGTATTTCTATCTCAACGCTTATAAATAAACTGTCAGAAACTACCTCTTTTGGTTACAATCCTGTGTTTTCACAAGATACAGAGTTTGAATCAAAAAAATCTAACACAAGCCATTAGAAGAAATGCTAGAAAAAGGTGAAGAATACAAATACTGAGTGAAGTAACAAAGCCAAGGGGAAACTGAAACAGGACTTATTCGCAAATGTTTCGACGATAACTCAGATTCATCAGTTCCAAAAAAGTCAAACTGAAGAGTTCACCAACGCCTGAATCAATTGATTAGGTATATCAGAAGAAGGTTTAAAGGTTTATGGGAAGTCGCCACTTCTAAATGAGGCGGCGAAAGCAAACAAGTTTGTGATATTTGTGGAGAATATGGCCAACAACTAGAACTATGGTCCTGTTGTGTTCTTTGTGCTATGTAAATTTCTGTTAAGTAAGAGTATTGCCTCAGATAACTGAAGTTATACAGTATAAAGATTTTGTTAATTTTCAACGATTCAATAAATTTATTAAACTATTGCGTTCCTGTGATAATACATAGTGAGTACCATTCTCCAATATCTGCTCATAATTACAAGCGGAATGAAAATTTGTGCATCAACACTTTATTTTCATCTTGACTTGATTGATGGAGTTGGTAACAATGAACTAATAAACCTTCTGATTGTATTAAAATTTATCTGCAACATGGTGAATACAAACACTTATCTCACTTAAGTGAGCACAGTTCCCCACTCTCCCTTATACCTAGTAGGTACTTGTTAATATGTATTCTGAAATTTCCTTAAAGGACCCCGCACTATTCTTATGGAAAATGACTTTGATAGATCTGAACTTGTGGATCAAAAGTCTCCGTCGGCTCAAACTCTGAAAGTCGCTTGTTTTCGTGATACCGCCCCCCAAAGTTGATTTGTAACTTAGCTTTCGGCTAATTTTTTTGAAAGTTTGCCATTTGATAGTTCTGCACTTGTGGATCAAAAGTGGGCTCTTGGGCTCAAACTTCACCGACTTCAAAAATATACTAGATTGGTAGGTAATAAATTTGTACAGAATGAGCACTTTTAATGTTTACATTTTTTACTTTCTGGGTAGGTACCTAACAACATTGAATGTGTTATTTATTTGCTACAGTTGTATCTTGTTATGATTATTTTTAGCTTTTTAGTTATAGGTAGAAGTCGGTTATATTTTTTTTCAAAAATGTTTTATTTTCAACTTTTTAGTATTTTTGAACTAGGTAGTTTTCATTCTTTATTTTTTATTTTGTATGTATAACCTTAATAGACAGAACCAGGTAACATCGAAAGCCTCAACATTACACAATGATACTTTCTCATTTAAATTGACAGGTAAATCTTTACGAACAAAATGTACTAGTACGCGTTGACTTAATAAGCCCAAAATATATTTATGCCTTATGGACTACGCCATGTAACCTTTTTCAACTTTTTTTGACAACCCTGTATAACTATAGATAATTCCACTTTAACCTATGTACCAACCACCATCCTGTACATACGACTGCCCACGGACAAGCATAAATTTGTTAGCTGCCTTCTGTAAACTATAGGACGGAGTAGAATCCATCCCGTATTTACGGAGTCAAATCCGTCCTATATTTCAACCATAGTAATAACTCCTTGTGGGCTCTCCCATAAATTAGTTAATTTTTTACATTTTACATTATCGTCCTGTGTAACATTAATTCCTCTCCACACTTTATGGGCTATAAAAGAAATATATTTTTAATCACACTGTATAAATATAATTCAACTGCAGCATATATTTCAACCATCCTGTATATGATTTGCTTATGTCCACATCATATAACAGTTTTTTAATCACCCTATATAATTGTAATTTCACATTTTTTCCAACATTTTTATACCACCAAACGTCCAGTCCACCCTATATTCCAACCATCCTGTATATACGGCTGTCTACGGACCACTATCATTCTAGTCCGTCCTATATTTCAATCTTCATATAAATGCAACTCCTTCTATCACTTTACTTTGTGATTTTGTTTGCTATAACTAAACACCCTGTCTATAAACGTACCAAATAGCAGTTTAAAGTTTGACATGTGTTGTCACTGAATTTTCTATTAGGCCGGGAAAATGTGTAAACCAAAAGCACCGTCTTCACAAAATGGAAAAATTTGCATTTAAATAGGTATTTGCCTGGTATACAAACAAAAGGAGCTTGGTACTCATTGATTTAAGGAGCCGAAAATACTATTCCTTACTACCTATATGCTTGAGATGTACATAGAAAATTTTCAAATTCGCAATTAAAACATCCAGTGCCTAAAATTACCGCACTATTCCGTTGGAATTAAAATATTTATGAGGAAATGTCCGTTATGCCATTTCGATAAATTTTTTGATATGAATTTTGGAATTTTCGGCGATTCTCTGCAAAACTGCAAGTTGCACGTCGCAGAAAAGTATATGAGATCACCTAAGGATCTTCCTTAATAGATTAAACGTTAAAAAACTATACACATATCGAAAAAATTCGACCATGCACGCATCATTCACAAATTTTATCACTTTACCAATAGAATTCTTTTCCAAAATTTGAAGTTTCACCAATCCGGATATATACTCTATTAAACAAGACCATATTCATTCAAAACGGTGCACCACAGGAGAAGAAATCAGGTAACATACATACAAAAAAAAGCTGAAAAAAAAACGCGACGAGTTGATAACCTCCTCCTTTTTGGAAGTCGGTTAAAAATGAAAGGTATTATCTATATGTTTTATAAAACTGTGTTTGAAGTTGGCGCCTTAGCCTAAGCGTAGGTATATTTTACATAAGAATATAAAGAGTTTTTAAATTAAACAATTTGTGTTTATTATTTAAACACGGTATTTATACGATGTCATAGGTACACATATTTTTCAGACTTGGCAACTGTAGTTTTAACTATCCAATTAAATTATTTATTACTTTTTGGTGTCATTATTGTTATTTACTATTTGCTGTTTAGTGATATAAAGGCGTAACTGAATGCATTTTTCAATTCACTTTATAACTGGCCCAATAATGGTTTTATATGGGTAGATGATTTGATTTTTGATCCTGTTGTCAGATTTGGGGTTAACGTCATCTGAGTACGCTAGCAGTAGGTAGTCAGTAGTTTGAAAACGTTTGCCTTTACTAGTTCGGTTTTTATTTCAGCTCACCTAGTTGCCTAAGACGATGTATATTAAAATGTTAATGTAATAGGGCGTCGCCTTAGAAAATTCCTTCGAAGATTTTAGTTATTTGTACATTAAAAAAGAAGATAATTTAAATGGACAACACACATGCAGCATGGAGAACAGTTATACAAAATTATTAGAAACGACATTGCAGAAGAAATAAACAATTGCTTGAAAAACTGATTTAATCTGCAATTGACAATCGAATGTGCATTAGAAGAAGAAGAAGATAGTATTAAAAATCGCTTTGCCCGAACGAAACACAATAATGGAGCACGTCACCAAATTTTACAAAAACATCTGTAAAACACCCGAACGCTCTAGAAATAGTATAAGGTACCTCCTCGTGGATAAAGTAGTAAACAACATAAAAAATGGCAGTTAATGACGGACTGAAGGCTGAAATAGGTAGGTAGGTACTAAGAAAATACGCGTCCGAAACTATATATGCGAATGCAGTATAAACACCCTGTGTGAACATGTGGCCCCGTGCAAATAAACCATACCTATGTAGGAACACTGGCCCATATATACCATATACCTACCTACAGGAAAGTTAAAATCAGAATATACCCACATTTAATATTTCTGCAATCTGACAGCAATATCGTTGATAATGTTACAGGGAGTTAGTGACATTCTCGTGCCCTTGTTGGAATATTTGGTGCTATGTGGGCAGTACAAAAATGTCCAAAAGTACCTAATTGCCTCAAGTTGGTCAAGTTACGTCTGCTGAAAGAGGAAGTCTTGATACTCTCTGTTTTGCTGTAAATGCCATCATAAATACCTACAGTTATTTATATTCCCTTGTGTAAAATAGCATACCTAACCCAGCATTTGAAGAAAACGGACCAGTATGTACCTAGGATCTAACTGCGACTCGTTTGCATCAGGATGAATGGCTGCAAATAGTTTTTTAAGCTTCATGAAACCCTTCATAAAATATTCTCACGCAACAAATGACAACCTACTTTTAATTTCGACAAATCCAAATGTGATTCGTATTGCGAAAGAAAATAGAAATAGTAGGTAGGTGACCATGCTGACACTTCCACCTCAATGTAGCAATAAACTGCAGCACCTTAATATAAGTAGCTGTTTACCAACTCATCATTCAAGTCAAAACGTAGGTACCTAGCGTTTATAACTGGATGACGTCTAATCCTGTGATATAATATACCAAGCTTTGTCAAAGAAATCATGTCATCAACTTTGACACAATCGAACATCATCAGCGGTTTAAAGAATTCTGGTAACCAGCCATACAAACCTGAAATATTTAATGACAATGAGTTTGTGTGCAGCGTCGTTACAGATAGACAGGATATCCATAAACTGCTTGGTTCACAACCGAATGAGTGTCACCAACAAAACACTTTGCTTTAAATTTCAGCGCCTGAATCAAGAGAACGCTTTTTAGCAACTATTGCCACTGTCCAATCTGCATCAAATCCTGTGACACCAGAAATGATCCGTTTCCGAAAGTCTTGACACGAAAAAAGACTTGGCTTGGTAAACTAGGTAGGTACCTGGGAAGACTAAAATATTGATTAAGACACCAGGCAAAACCAATGAACCACAGAAAAATATGAAGACCATAAAGCAGAAAAAGAACGATTTCAAAATATATAAAGATAAACAGAAAAACAAAAAGAGAAGTCTTACAATCAAGTGCAAACAAGACAGAGAAGGAAATCCAATTGTTTACCTACATCGCAAATTCACATAGCTTGTTGGAAAGAATAAGAAAAACAGATACCTTCGTACTGGTATCCTGGTACTCCTTTCATGGGCGGATCCAAAAGTTAGAAAAGTTAATATTAAAAGGAGATAATATTAACTCCAAGAGCCTAGAAGCAGCTAAATATTTTTAATGTAATAGCCCAAGAAATCAGGGTATACAATTGTATTTTAGGTAAATTTAATACCTACAGGATCGCCCCCCTGAAGCATGAAATGAATCGCCAATGTCTGCTTTGTGTGTAAAACAGACAAATTAGATATGCGACTTTGCGTAATGTGTCAAAGATATCTGCATGAAATATGTATGTGTTGATTTAACCAAAAAGGATAAAGGAAAATTAATTTCTTTGGAGTGTAGGTAATTCAAACTGACTGGAAAAAGGTGTTTACATATATACGGGAGAGGCGTACAAAATGACTACTAGATACTAGTTATAAAATCTTTATTTATTAACTTTAAGTAACTATATATTCTTTGATTCATTACCTAGTTTGAATATTAGAGATTAATCAACTCAATTCAAAAACAAACAGTAGCCGATTAGATTCAAAGCTCGCACCAGGAGCGGATCCAGACATTCGAGTCATATTACCCGCCTAGGTATGCCATTTTGTACGTCTCTCCCCTATTCGTAACACAAAGGTTTGGTTTCTTGTTAATTTCCGTTAAAGATAGGTAGGTACCTAATGATGGTTAACGATTAATCATCTACCTACTGCTAACAATGTAACCTTCATTAAAAAAGTTGATAAAAAACTGCTCTATAAATTATTACCAAAATTTCATTACGTTGTTGACTTGTGATCAAATCTCCCCTATGGGCAGACATGAACAACTTTACTTTTTTTGAAGTAAACCTGAGGCCTATCGCGACCAATAATACCTATATTTTAAGTTCAGTAAAAAAAATTAAGTCTCTCGAGTACACAATAGTCAAACATGATTTTAAAAATAATAAATTTGATATACCTACCTACAAACAGAAACAACCCTTAAGCTAACTTTCCGTTCGTTTGGTTTCAAATTCAAAGCAAATAGGTAAGTAGGTATTGTATATTAATTGGCTGTCATATTTGTTTATTTGCTACGATTTATTGATTTTTCTCTAGGTAAATGCCTAGACTCTTAACATATAACCTGGTTCCTGTTTCTTATTCAGAAAACTAAGTAGTATGAGTAGGTAGGTATTTCAAGTTCAATGAAGTGTCGGGTCGGAATGAAGTCTCGGAACAAAACCTAACTTTTTCATTTCACTGCCATACCAAGGTACTGATATATTTTCATATGTGTGTGCCTCAGTTAAATAATATTTTAGATTTTTGTATCAAAAAAATAATTAAATGTCTATCTTCTAATCTGTTTATCTAAGTAGGCATCTACCTATAGGCAACCTCGAAAACGACTATTTCTAAGAACTAAAAAATTCCAACATTTCTAAACCACAATGTACGCGTTTTTCAACATTTACTCTTAAGAAAAACCACTTTATATCTTTCTTACCTAAGTGCCCTGCTAAGTTTGTCATAATTCATGTTCGGTTTCGACTTCCTCTCGCCCCATCTTCGCGCCACCTCGTCGGGATCCGTCAGCTTAAATTCACCATTGGCTCCCTCCCAGGCAATGCACGTAGCGTTCGACGAATCGTTCAACAGCTCGAGCAGGAATTGCCACAGTTGGATCTGGCCGCTTCCTTGGCTGACCAATCGCGATGTAGCCGCATTTAGAAGTTGATATGGATCTGGAAGACAAAAAGAAAGACATCATTGTAAAGACGTGAAGGTGGCGTGTTTCGTGAAGGAATTTTAAATAGTTATACGAGGATTGTTTTGAAAAATATTGAACTTCATTTGGGAGCAATGAATTGTCTACATTGTACGGAGTAGCAATTCAACGCTCTCAAATGAAGGACCAATTATTCTGATAGAACTAAGATCATAGAAAAACGATTATTAAAATATGTTTCTCATAAATTGGATAGAAATAAGGCTAAAATAAAACTTTGTTATGTATCTAATAGTAGTAGTGTTCGTATATTTAGGTAGGTACCTACTAACTGACAAATACATCTATGTTTTACCAAAACAATATACCTAACATTTAAACATTTCCTTCGGGGTGTTGAGCTTTCTTGGCCAGTGAAAATGATTATTAAAGGGTGCGTTGCTGCGCTTTATTAAAGCGGTGTACCTACTAAATAGTGTTTGCTTCACTCGCAGCAGTAAAGCATATCAATTCTCTGCGTTACCGCTTTATATCTAAAACAAACTTCAAATTCTGTGTTGATATATGCAGAAATGTTACCAACTGAGACTCATAAAAATTGAATATAACAAGTAACAAAAAGCTTCAGCGAAGGCAAAGCAATGCAAGGCTTTAATGCTACTTTTCTCTGAATACAATACACTCAACGTCTTAACAAAGTATAGGGGAATCATCGGCAAAACTCTAGTGTCAGCACTAGCCCATTTGGCGACGCAATGATAGTTCAACAGAAAACAATATGTTAGCGGATTTTATGTGGAGAATAAAAAAAGATTTTTGCTCTTTTCTTGTGATTTTTGTGAACATTTAGTTATACATCAACTTTTTGTCTTCATCATATATTTAATATTGATGTTTTGGGTAAGACTGCTATCTTTGTGTAAAACGGATTTTCTCAATTTACCTGTTTAGCTGAGTTGATGTATTTTTTGTGAAATAACACATACTTTTAAAAATGTTTTTGGTACCTACTTACAATTAATTTTACACCGATATGTCTCTTTATACCATATATTTAGATTATATAACTATTTGTTATTAAGGAAACCATAAAATTAAATTCAAAATAGGAAATAAATTGAAGAAGTTGGGCAGCTTTAAGTATGTATCTACTATATACCTTCTAGACTACTTTCACAACAGAACAAGAAGACTTGGGTGCCTCGATAATAATGGCAGATACAATGGCTGACTTGTATCTACAGTATGATTGCCCACTTTGGTCGGCGTAGTGAGCAATTCGAATTGCATAAAAACATTGAGAAAACCTTGGTTTCTAAAAAGCTGATGTCAATGCCAATCTGATCATGAAACGTAATATAAGCAGCTGTCTTCTTGCAAATATTTGGGCAGATCGGTCTAAGGAAAGAGTCAGTTTAACCATACGGTTGCATCAATTGGAAACTTAATACAAGCCTAAAGAAGAATATCTATTTATTTAGAAGAATACTTCGCTTGTCATGAGTACAAAGACTAAGAAATGAAGAAGTATTCAGGCATATGGTAAAATAAAAAGAATTAATATTAAGAACAATACAAGGGAAAACGAGTTATACAGATCATGTAGTGAGAGATGATAACTACGAACTTCTGAGATTGATAACTGAAGGCACGATACAGGGCAAAGGTTAACAGGTAGAGGGCAAAATTCGTGGTTAACGTAGATACCTATCTTTAGAGTCCCGTTATCCAGGATTTTGTTAACCATTTCGATCGGCATCCTTTGCGAGAAGACGACTGCTTAAGAATAAGAATAAAGAGGTTTGCAGAACATTACATATGGATTCTAAGAGCAGCAATTTGTCTTTTTGCTCGGGGTGTCATAACCTCTAGAGCGGACGCTGGATCACGTTGTAAAGCATCCTATACGTAATAAAACTCAAGATAAAAGTCAAAACAGGAAAAATAAGTAATTCCGTTGAGGAAATATCTTCAATGTCTGATACATGTAAAAACACAGTTTTGCACCCTAACACCAAACCTTTATTTAAACACTCAAGTTCTTATCATCAAGGAGTAAACCAAACTGGAAGAAGTAAACCAGTTTGGTTTACTCCTTCTGGTTTACTACTTGTTGATGACAACTGAGAGTTGTTGAGTGTTTAAATAAAGGTTTAGTGTTAGGGTGCAAAAATGTGTTTTTACATTTGTGACACACCAAAGGTTCCACAGCAAACAAAAGTTTAACTGAGATATTTGACGCAACTTCTGAAATTGTAAATTTGAAAGAGAATGTAGCAAGGTCATGAGAATGATAACTAAAAGGAAGATATGACCAACAAAACGAGAAAGACATTAAAAATAGAGAGGAAACATGTATTTATTGGGTCTTTATTTTGACAACTTGACTACAACATTACCTAACGTCAAAGAAGTGGATTGATGTCACAAGTGCAAATTTATAGGTCAAAAATTTTGATTTTCGTAAGTTGGTACTACACCCAACATTTCGTATTTAATCCAATTCTGAGAAAATCATTGAGAATAAAAATAGTTTTGTAACATGTTTTTTTTGGTTGGAGAGAGAGGTACATACTGTGTAAAGTTACCTATCTATTTCTACTGACAACAATAAAAAAATATATTACGCCTGGAAAAAGGTTCCTCACCACTATCTGCATTTTATTCGGGTTCCATATAAACAATATACGGATACCCTTACAACTCCAGATTTCTCCCTCTTTCACATCACAGCAATTTTCTCCGAAACTACTAGACAGGAACGGTTGAAATTTAGCATCAGTGTATAGTTCTGGTGACCCTATCAGGAGTACCTATCGTAAATGATATCGTAAATGAAGAATTTTAGATTTTAGGGGTACTTTTGGGGGAAAATTTTAAAAAATTCTCCCCCTTGTCTCCGAAACTACTGAGTCTAAAACTTTGAATAAAATACAGCAATATAGAACCTTGACAGAAGTTTACAGGAAAAATAAGGAGAAACCATAAGTTTTAATTTTGGGGGGTGGGCAAATTATAAACTAAAATGAAAAATTAAAAAATAAATTTTTGCAAACGCATCATGTAATGCATGAATTGAAATGTCTCATTCTGAGGAACAGAATTATATTTTTTTCATATTTTAAAAATAGTTAGTTTAAAAGATATTAACAAAAATATACACAAATTTACCCATTCCCCTTACCTTCGACACTATAAGACGTAAAATTTTGAAAAAAAAGTAGAGATATAGGGCCTCACCTAACCTTTACTAAAAAATTAGGAAAAACCCCTAATATTGATTTTGAGGGTCAAATTACAGAATTCAATGGAAAATATAAAATTAAAATTATTTCTAACGCATCATGTAATATCAGTGGGCTCATTACTTCGAATACAAATATATATTTTTTCATATTTATAAAACAGTGTTTAAAAGATATTTAAAAAATGTACCCGTTCCCCCCGTTATTTCCGAAACAGTAAGATCTAAAATTTAGAGAAAATAGGCGTATATAGACTCACTTGAAATTTTCAGGGAATAATACAGACAAATCCTAATATTAATTTTGGGGGGCAAATTATAGAATTAATCGGAAAATAAAATATTGACCTTTTTTAAACGCATCATGCAATACGTTAAATGAAGGTGCTCATTATGAGGAACACAATACAAATGTTTTTTTTTCATATTTTTTAAAATAAAGTATTTAAAAGATATTAATAACAATATTAAAAAAACACTCATTCCCCGTTTATTTCCGAAACTACAAGACCTAAAATTTTGAAAAAAATAGTCTTATATGGCCTTACTTGAACTTTGCAGGAAAATATAAAGATACCCATAATATTAATTTTGGGGGCAAATTATAGAATTAAACGGAAAATAAAAAATTAAACTTCTTTTAAACGCATCATGCAATAGCTACATCAGATGAAAGGGCCCTTCTGAGAAACACAAATATATTTTTTCATATTTTTTAAATCATTTGTTTAAAAGATATTAATAAAAATATAAAACATCTACTTATTTGTATTTTTAAAATAATTTGTTTAAACGATTTAATTATTATTTATTTAAAACTTGATCCATTTTTCCTTTTATCTACTGAGCCTAAAATTTTATACTAAATTACATATAACTTCACTGAAAGTTTATTAGTAAAATAAACAGTAATGTTAATTTTGGGGGGCAAATTAGAAAATTAAATATTTTTTTATAAAAGTCAAGCGAATCATGTATGAGATAAAATAAAAAGTCTGTTTGTTAGAAATAAAAGTGTATATATGTTTTATAAATTTAAAATGCGTAGTTTAAAAGATATTAAGGTAAATATAATTTCATTACAACTGGAATATTAGAAAAAGATATATTTTGATTCACCTACATTGTATCAAATCTTAAAGGTGGTACCGAACCCTTAGTATGCGAGTCCAACTCGCACTTGACCAAATTATTTTAAAAGTTTTTACTTTTAAATTTAAATGCCGGACAAGGAGAATACCAAGTGCTATGCGTGATGACTAATACCACTACGGTAACTGGGGGCAGTAGTCATATTTCAATTTTAAAAGAAATACAATTAGGATTATACCTTCATGGACAAGAGAGTCTGACATAGAGGTTTGGGATATGAACGGTTCCTGAACTCTCTGAATACAAAAGATTTGGGAACTACTAGCGCACATGGATTAACTTGTAACCTTTATATTTGTTTAGAAATTATGGAATAGTAACTTCATTCATATTAATTTCCAATTCAAAGGCGTTAACACAGGCGGCAAAAATGCTAAATTGACTAAAGTATGTATGTTGGTGAAAGTAGATAATAAATAGAAAGTTTATTAAATAAGTAGGCACATTTTATCACTTTCTCAAAAATAACACAACAACTTACGGCAATTACAATCGGAACAAGTTAATTAATTGATAATGAACTTTTGGTGTTACTTGAATTTTTATTTAACTAGGTACCTCAATTGGTAAGTAGTACTTCATGTCAAATAATTGATTAATCTATATTCTCCCTATTTTTTCAATACATTT
Organism: Octodonta nipae; assembly: GCA_034190945.1. NCBI lineage: Eukaryota > Metazoa > Arthropoda > Insecta > Coleoptera > Chrysomelidae > Octodonta > Octodonta nipae. Next base: position 25,828,940 of record CM067219.1, on the reverse strand, counting down.
TTTATAGAATATACCTAGACATCTTAAAATTTATGAATTGTGTAATTTCATTTTTCCTACATAAGACCCGTTATAAATAGATATAGCCGTTCGCACTTACTTTTGACACTAACAGCAGAGATAAATGCATCAGAAATTACGTACCTAGATACCGAACATGCAATAATGGTTACACGAATATTTAACTAACAAATAACAATTATTAAACTTCTATTATACGACCTTTGAACATAACGCATAACAAGAAACTCGTTCATAGCTTCTAATAGATACTTCTTCACTTCTTAAATATAAAAAAACTTACCATTATATAACATATTCGCAGAATGTAATTTATGGTGTACCGTATGAGATCGAACAGCAAGTCTTCTGGCCACCAAAATTTCTTCGGGGGTACAGCCCGGTGGCAGCCTCCACATGGCTGCCTATTATACGTTCAACATTTCAAAAACCCAAAAAATTAAATACACAAGCCGACAATATTTTCGTCCCGTACTTAATATACGATAACAGTTTATCTGTGAAATCGTACTTGTCACACTTAATTTTTCCAACACCGTCGTGTATGTTCTCAGCCGTCGCGATGCCCCGTATGAATCCTCTGGATGCTGACCGTCAAGTGGTAAAACGCTGCGGCGCCAAAAGTATACGTCATAGAACGTCCTCCCTCCCTGGATAACTTACAAACGTCAGCTAGTCCTTTCAGGAAAAACAGAAACCAGAAAACAACTTTCTACTAAAAGGGCCCCTAAATGAATTTGGGATTTGATTAATTGAAAGTAAATAAAAACTTATTTTGAAAATACGTTCAGACGCATTCAGCTACAGAATATTTATAACGATTTCAATAGAATTTTGTACATTTTACTTGCATTCTGTACATGTGGGTAACCCTGAAGTTTTATACTCGTAAGTACCAACCAAAAAGCTTTTCAAAGTAGATTTTTGTTTTGCCCAACATCTCTCCAATGGAGTAGAACTTCTTTCCAGCCATCAAGGTTTTTTCAATTCGAAAGATAGAATAAATCACTAGGAGTCAGGTCGGTTGAATATGGTGCAATATTTAGCAACCTATTTTGCGACAATGACAAAACTTTACTAACAATTTATTAAATGTCCTCATATTCAAGACAATCTCGAGAATTTGATTTGACAAGAGAAGCATTTCAAAGAAATAGAAATAGGCTAAATGGATTTAAAAGGGTCACGTTCCTATTAAATCATTTAAAAAAAATGTGATTCTATATCCCACGCACCCTTTTTTATTTGTGATCATTACATTCTAGGAAACGGCTTAGCCGATTTGGGTAGTTTAAACTGTATTCTGCTAAAGTATACCTATTCAGACATAGGTAGGTACGGGCTTCTCTATTACGTGAAACATAACGTTTTTCTGAGAATTGACAAAAAAATGTCGTTAAGATTATTCATTCATTCCTTAGAAATGGTTTATCCAATCTGGGTAGTTTAAACTATATCCTATTAAGATAGATCCCGAGGTGCTCCATACGTATATATGTAGGCTCTGTTAAAGATCCCAATATGGTCCCATATAGACGTGAAACATACCGTTTTTTACTAAGAAACATATTTAGATTGTGATTTTGTATGTTGTTTTTCTAGGAAATGGTTTAACCCTTAACCAATTTGGACAGTTTGAGGTAGATCCCAAGATGTCATGTATATATATTTTTCCATGAGCTGAAATCAGACAAACATCTTTTGGTGTTGCCGCATACAGATTGATAGTTTAAACTGTCTATTAAGCTAAGCTAACATTTAAGAAAATCGTGAAAAATGTCATTTTATGTATATTCATTGATTTCTTGGAAAGGGCTTAACTGATTTAGAAAGCTTCAAATGTACAGGTTTTTGGGTAGATCACAGTTTGCAGAATGTACCTACAGAAAAAAACAGTTAGTCTTCATGAATTTCCACATTTAAGTATGCGTAGGTACACATAAGAGAATAATTATTGACATGTGATCTTTTTAGAAGGATATACACTGGGTATTTAGTTGTGATGAGCAAAGTAAGGCCAAGACCAAGACTTTGACCATCTTTGTATTGGTCTTGTAATATTCTTTTGGTCTTGTTCTTGGTCTTGCTTACTTAGTCTCGGCCTTATTCTTATATTCTCATTAGGCATTATGTATGAGGCTTCGATGAATTTTCTTTTATACCTGTGCTCTTTCTTGTGAAGTATCCTTGCCTGGTTCCAGATGATACTATGGTGTTCGGTCCATACGTGATTAGCTAATCCAGACTTTGTTAGCTCTCCTCCTTTGAGTAGCTATGCGGTGCTCCTTAATCCTGGTGTCCAGTGGTCGCTGAGTCTCCCCAATGTAGGGTATGCTGTATATAGTTTTTTGGTACTGCGGGATTATGCGGCTTTGTTTTTGTGGTCATGCTCCTCAAGGTGTTGTTGCTCTTGAAAACCATTTTGATTCCATATCTGTGTCCTATACGTCTAAGTTTTCCGACATGCCTTCAGTGTAAGTAATTATACGGTTGTTATCGTGGTTTCCCTTCCTGCCTAGGTGGTATTTCCAGTTGTTCAAATGCCTTGTTAATGATGTTTTCCGTATATCCATTCGTCAAAAGGTCTTCTCTAAGTTTCATTTGTTCTTCTTTGAGGGCCTCTGGTGTGCTGCAAATACTTTTGGCTCTATGGAGTATTGTTTTCATGATGCCACTTTTCGTGGGTGCTTAGAGTTGTTGTGTAGGTACAACCCTGTATGTGAAGCCTTCCTGTACACTGTTGTTTCGATTCCGGTCCTAGTCCTATGACACTTCACATTAAGGAATGGTAGGCATCCACTCTCTTCCTTCTCCATGGTGAATCTGATGGATGGTTGTAATCGGTTTACATGCTCCAGAAAAACCTGTAATTCTCTCTCTCTCTCTCTGTCCATGTTGCCAAACTAATGAAGGTTTCATCAACATACCTTCACCAGAGTTTTGATTGCTTCTCGTACCCCTTCGGTGTATCTTCTAAGCATTCCATGTAGATGTTGGCGATGGTTGGCGATAACGGAGAGCCCATAGGCAATCCTTTTTCTTGCATGATGAACTGGTCCTTTTCCTGAAAGTAGCAGTTCTTGAGGCAACATTGTAGTAAGTCCATGTTTGAATCTAATGGCAGGTCCGTCCTCTTCGTCAGGGTTTCGTCCTCGGTAAGTTTCTTTCTCACTATGTCCAGAGATTCGTCTAATGGTAAGTTTGTGAAGAGGTTTTCAACGTCAAAACTTACTAAGCGATATTGTGGCCCAGGTTCCATTAATTCAATGATTTCGACAAAATGCTTTGAATCCTTGACATGCGATGATGTTTTGCCCTCCAAAGGTTGGATGATTGGTAGGAGGAATTTTGATAATTCTGCTGTTGGTGAGGTACTTGAACTTGTACTTGGTCTCAGCGGTACTCCAGCCTTGTGTAACGTGGGTAGTCCATAAAGATGTGATGGTTTCCTTGTCTCGGGTGGAATGTATTCAGCATGATCTCTGAGAGTGTTGAAAGTTTTCCGTCCTAATTGGCTTTTGTATAAGTTGGTAATAGCTTGTATTTCCCCTTCAAGAGTACTCGTCGATTTTGCTGTTGTATTTCGTTCTGTCCATCAAGATGGTGGCATTTCCTTTATCAGAATGATGATGGATTTGCCTTCCTTAAGTGTTTTTACGATCCTCCTTTCGAATTCGTTGATGTTTTGTTTGATGTGTCGTGTTTTCTCCACTGCGGCTCTGACTTTCCATCGAAATTCCTTGAATTGCGGTGTCTCTTTGCTACTTGATGCTGACTCTACTGAACTGATGATGTCTAGTACTGGCATCTTTTTTGGAGTTACACCATAGTTTAGGCCCTTAGAGAGCACTGTTTCCTCAACTGCGGTGAGAGTTCTGGATGACAGGTTCACCACTGTTTTTTTGTTGGTTGTATCATTCAAGCAAGTTTCTCAGTGTGCACCTTTTGGCTGATTCGTCGTATGTTGTCGCAGTGTTTTTGGATCGAAGCAAAAATTTGGTATTTAAATTTAGATTTGTAACACTTTGTTGAAATTTAAGTATTTGTTATTTTTTCAATTTTTTAATTATCTGCTATCTTAAGAAATGGAAAACGAGATGTCTCAGGTTATAGAAATTTTTAATTTTTAAAAGAATATTCCTTAACATAATACAGTTTGAATTATCGAAACCGATTATGCCGTTTTAGACTAATCGATGAGCATACATAAAAAGATAATGATAAAACATAATTTAGACAAATTTGAAGTACCTACCTACTATAAAATTTTAAATCTTGTACCATTTTATATATACCTAGATAAATATGTATATATAAATTAAATCAATATGTATACATATATTAATTAATTATTATACATATATGTATAAATTACAGAAATTGCGAAAAAATACAGTAATTCTGTTTTTCAGAGAATAAAGGCCGAATATCACATATTACTGCTTTATGATTTACAACATTGAAAGAAGAATGTCACTTATTTCAAACTTCGAAAATAATTATGATCCGAAATTAAATGTAAAGGACCCTCCGTAAAGTCATGTAACAATTATAAAATATTCATTCTCTTTTATTAGGTCATAATAATACCTAGAAATAGATACGTTAAAAAAATTCTTTCCATTTTTTCTCAAATGATTATTGTTCTTTAATAAATTTAGGAAGAACGTTGTGTAATTTATAAATCTGAAACGAGTAAGATCTCTAGAAAGTGGTGTGCAATGGATTGGTGGAGATATTAATTGGACCACGATGTCGTCCATTAATGTTATGTAGGCCAGTTCTGAAAGTAATTTTACTAAAAAGGTATGGTTGTGATTGTCGATAAATAACTTTATGAAATAATGTCACTGACTGCAGTTCACGGCTGTTACTCATCTGAAGCCAGTTGGCTCTTTTACCTTATGGCCCTTATGGCATACTCTTAAAATATTTCCTAATGCCATACAACACTTCTTATAACCTATATGTATTCTGAATTTTTTTGAATTCTAATATTCGTCAGATTTCTCTAAACAACAACAACCATATACCTACACTGTGACAGTAGTTAAAAGTTAAAAACTAGAGTGTCCCACAACAACAGTTTTGTATTTATAGGAAGGACGAAAATTACTCAGCATTTTGAGGTTAATACTAATAATCTTTATTTACCCAACAGGACAGACTCCCAATTACAGGTTGTATGAAATACCTACATATGAATTAATTTTTATTCTTACTAAGCAAAATAGAGAAGAGAGAAAAAAACATACTATTAAGATTGACAACAATAAATAATTCAATTAAATGAAATTAATTGTGTTAAACCATAAATAAATATCAACTAGTTAAGTTAATTTATTTGCCTTAACACAATCTAATAGCCACTAAGAGAACATTCATTAATATCACATAAGTTAGAAATCTTATTAAAGCAGTTGCACATGTTATATAGGTATAGGCGATCTAAGTAAAACATCAGCAGGTTGACAGTAGAAAGTTGAGTGATTATTTAGCCGAATACCAGGTCTCGGTATATGAAAACAAATTTTACCTAACAAAAAAAGACAATAAATTTTACCATTAACAAGATAATACAGACATTTTATACAAGAAAACTCTCTTCTGAGCTGTAAGCTGTCGATACTAAACATGCTTAAATGAAGGGTATCCACGCTCAGGGTAAATACCATTCGAAATAAAATATAAATATTTTAAAATTTTCTCTGTATATTCTCGGCTTGATTATGAACCTCATACAGTGGAGACCAAACTAGCGGACAGTATTCCAAATTAGATCTAACGTAGGTAAAGTATAGAGTGTTTTGGGCAATAATATTAGTGAAAGACCTTGCAATTTCGTATGATAAAGCCCAACATCAAAGCTTCGCTAGAAATCTTACTGATATGGTTAAAAATGTTAGCTGTGAATCATACAAAACGCCCAAATATTTCATAGCTTCACAGCGTTCTAGAATATTGTGATTTATAAAATAAACTATTACTTTGCATTTTTTAACATGTAGAACCAGGTTGTTATATTCACACCACCGAGCACGCCGTTTAAATTAAGTTCAAGACTGAAACAATCAGCCATCGTTTGAATTTTATTATATAATTTAAAATCGTCAGCATACATTACATGCTCACAGTCCAATATTTCACTTAGATCATCGATATATAAGAGAAAAAATAGTGGACCGAGGATGGATCCTTGCGGTACACCTGATATTGCGTTGATATGTAATGAGTTATGACCATTAAAGGATACATATTGCTTTCTGTGCAGTAAATAAGACCTAAGAAGCAAATTAAACTTTGTGAGAAACCGTACGAATAAAACTTTTTCAATAAAATCTCATTATCAACACGATCAAAGGCTTTCGCCATGTCAGTATAAATAACATCAACCTGCCCTTAACCGTCAATGATATCTGAGGTATACTGTGTGAAAACAGCTAAGTTTGATACGGTGGACCTGCTTTGTACAGAGGTTACCGTACCTATGCCCTTTTATATATTTATTTATATGATTTTTAAATCTAAGATCAGTATCTAACTCTAAAGGTACGATTCCGATCCACGCGGCAGACGGCAACGGCAGACCGCGGACAGCAAACGCTGTCGGGCTTCAGTTGTCGTCGTATAGATTTCGAAGCCGACAGCAGGCACTGCAGTTGCGTCGCAGCATTACTAACTTTTCTTCGATGTACAGCATAAATAATCAAATGTAAGTTTTACTGCAAGAAAAAGAAGGCTAGTGGTTTTGCCGGAGGTTTAGTGATTCGAGATGAATTATTATAATTTTTTGTTCCCAAGTAGGTGAAGTATCGTAAACCATACCGAATTACTGAATAGCATAAGTATTTAATAAATAATATAAATATACTTAGTGGTTTTATTGAGTTATTGAGAGATCTCTTTCCAAATATTTTCTTTAATACCTGCATCTTTATAATTATGATTTTTGCTATAATATAAATAAGGATTTTTTTCTGTGTTCTTTGGTAATGACACCACATAAACTGTATATTTAAAAATCCAAACGTTTTAAGGTGTAAATCAGACCCTGTTTTCAATGGTATTAACACAAAAAAAACAAGAAATTAAAAAATTAAAAGGATTCGCAATGACAAATACCGTAATCACAATTTGACATTAATGTTTGACAGTCAAACTGATGTACCTAAGGAATTTATATGGAGTGTAGAGTGAAAGGAGGACAAACTTATATGGGAATAAAACTGAAAAAGTGTCCAGCGGACGGTTTCAAATAAGAAGTTCAAGAAATGACCAGAATGGCGCAACTGTGACCACAGGGTATGTTATGAAGTTAATTGTCAACGGATTGAAATACACAAATCCTACATTTAGAAGTGAAGCGGCTGAAAAAGTGAGAATGATGTAAAATTATTAGTAAAAATCGTAAATAAAACGTAGAAAATCTGTTATGTGAACTTCTCTTTGTAAATGGTTGTCTCCGTTTTTTGTAATCTCTGCAAGTGATGAGTTTATAATGTGTTAATTGTCATATAAATTAATAAGCGTGTGCCCCAGTTTTGACTTTTTATAAAATGGAGTGATTTTATAATTGTTATTTTCTTATAAAACTTTTTGAAACAGTTAAACATTGGGAAAAATTTGTATATTTGTAATATTTTTATACTTATTAACGAATAGATGTTGGTGAATTAGATGTAAATAAAAATTATTTATTTTTACATTCTTGTGTTCATATTACATATTTATTTTGAAAAGTTGGTGTTTCTAGTTCCTTGTTCACCTTTCTCTGGATAAAAGGTAATTAACAATTCGTTTCATCACTGAATAAACTGCTATAGTTAAGTTATCTCTTCTGTTATCATTATGGAACAAATTTCACTTGCATTTTATGCTAGAATAGTTTGTTTTTCAATGATTCTAACATTTTCACACACTGGTTTTCCATATATTTTTTCTTGTATCCATTAGCTACAATTAAATGACTATTTTTGGCATCTTTCTGCTGTAGGTCTATTTTAAATATTTCCAAAGGTACGCCTGGTGAATAGCCCTGGAAAAATATCTTCAGAAGTTTGTTGAAGTTCTCGATGGACAATGCCATAATCAGTTTAGTAATTATATAATAATGGGTTCTTCAGAGTTTACTTTGTGTAGGATATTTATCTTGACTCCTAAAAAAATGTACAAATAAAATTTTGCTTGCAAGTCATTTTTATCTATGTACAATGTATTTCATTGACTGAATACATTTATTAATATTAAATACAAATTTTACCAATCATTTTAAATCTGGTTGTTTAACTATGATGTTTAAATTTGCAATTTTTGGATGAGTACTTACTTTACAACACATTTAAAAAAAAATTCTTGATAGGTTCTATTCTAACTGCATAAACTCTTCTTTCCTATTAATAATTAACCAATCTTGAGCGTCAGTTTTTGGTTTTAATGTTAGCTCTCAGGCATGTAACAAAACCATCTTTTCTTATTTACCCACACATTTTTGGTTGGTTTATTTCGCAGATCATATAGAGAGAATATTTTGTGGGAATATAACTAACTGAAAATAATTTTCAATTTAATCGTGTCAATAATTCTACATTTATAACAAGTAAATAAAAACTTTACAACATTTATTTTTAGAAATACTTACTTTTCATTATAAAAAAACATATTATAATCTGCTGTTGTAATTTGTAAAATGTATAGGTTTGAATTTTCAATTGTCTTTTAAATGTTATTCTACGAACAAATTACCCCGTCGTCCCAGTGGCGCCCCCAAATTGATACCCTTTTGTGGACACTTTTTGATACACAGAATGTGTCCTCCTTTTACTCAACACTCCATAGGAATTTACTGCAAATTTGATATATATAGCTCCAGGGTATCACTAAAAATTCTAAAGATCATGTGAAATAACAAAGCTTCTTTCAAATTGGAAGAATTTGAAATAATTATCTTTAGAATTTCATGTGGCGTTCCCAGAAAACAAAAAAAAAACATGGATATTTTGACACTAAATTAATACAATTTTCGTTTTCTTCATCTGACAACACGTTTATAATGTCTACCTGCAACGGCAGTACTGTGATTGTGCGGTAGTGCAGTCTGCCGCTTCGTAGCAAAACAGGTGACGTCCTGTCGCACGGCAGTTGCAGTTATATGTCGGAATCGGTCTCATATAAATTAATACTGCAAAGTATTGCCGCCTGCTGCCGCGGCACGCGGCACATACTCTTCAGTCTGCCGTTGCCGTCTGCCGCGTGGATCGGAATCGTACCTTAACCCGAAATTTCAGGCACTCCTAATGCTTTTGGTACACACGTCTCTCGTCCGCAAGATATGACCACCCACGTTGGGTTCGTACCCTCCTTTAAAATGCGTTTTTTATGAATGGATATATAAATTCTATTCCGTCAACTACCCAAACATTTTGTGAGGATGAAAGATATTTCGACCAATTTGAACCCTTTTTTGCTTGCATTCGGTGTTAATTTTATTCATGCAAGTAATTTTCGATCCGTCAGTCCTATCCGCCAAAGGTCGGTAACTACAAAAGCAGGACTCGATGCAAAGGATGGATGGTTTCAGGTCGTTTCCTAGTAGGAAGTTTCAATAACTGCCAGGCCAAAATATTCAGAGTTTAATAAAAAGTAATAAAATATAAATCTGCAAATGCCAAAAGAAAGAAAGCTTACCACATAGTTCGGTTACTGCAGGTTTTTAAGTGATATAACACTTAACAACCGTTAAAATTTGTATATTGAAATGCCCTTAAATTTGCACGTTTCACTGGTAGATTGAATCCTAATGATTTTCAACATTGGTGGTCGTCTTCTCGGACGACGGACGTATAGGGACGTGTTTGTGTGTGCTAAAAAATAGTGCTCGCGATACATTTTTTATATAAGTGGAAGGTATCCCCGAATTATACCAGGCATCTTGCGGACGAGGGACGTGTGTACCAGCAGCCTATCCAAGTAACGTCATTATTGTTAAGACAGATGCACGTTTTCATTTCAATTTTATGTAGGGATTTACCAAAAAATAATACCTACGAAGCTTGGAAGGATTAAAAATTAAGATATGAATTTATTATATTTTGGGCAATTTGAAAATCACAATCTTCAATGTGCATAGAAGTAAGATTTGCAGTACTGTAATGAGAGAATAATATTAGATGAATAAATACTAAATAAAAAGTACCCAACCACTTGAAATCCTCCTCCTTTTTGCGAGATAAAAAAGAAACAAAACGCAAACAACGGATTTTCTTAAAATTATTGTAAAGTGTTACTCCAGAAGAAATGGATATGTTACCATCATACGAGAAATATAGACACAAGTACGTTATTTACTCCAATCTAAGCTCATTTCGGAGTTTAATTACTGTGAAAACATCTTCATAACATCTAAACTTCTCAACTCGAGAGGGAATCATTTTGTGGCGATGAATTACCATATAGGTTAAACGACGACGCCGTTTCGACGCTTTAAGAAGGGTACAAGGGTATGTGTCGAATAAGTTTCAAATCTCGGCATCCACAGAGAGAGAGTAACAGGGCTTGACATTGGGAAGAAGGGAGTGCAAAGGGGGTACAGGTAATCAAGAAAACAATATCGTCGCTCCTGCTGGGTCGCATAATGAGGAAGGAGGGCGGGATTAGGACGAGGATAAACCGGCAACCGGGATGGGATTATCTTCAGAACTGATTCGTCGGGACTGGGACATATCCTTCCACTCCAACAGTGGCGTAACTGAAAAAGTTGCCATGTTATCATCAGAAAATAATAAAATAATTACTTTAAGAATGGGTTATGTCACTGATGGTACCAAACATCAGTAACTATGCCATTTCGTATCATTTTTTTACAAGAAATTATTTTGTTTTTGTTCTGCCCTTACAAGAAATTTAAAAGATGGAAATCAAGATTTTTTAAAACAAGACTATAATATAGCAATTTTTATTTTAGCTACACGTCCCTCATTTAGAAAGTACATACATACCTACTAAATAAAATAACTTGGTCAAGTGCAAGATGGACTCGTATACTAAGGGTTCCATACTATATTTGAGATTTCCTATAAACATATTTCTGTAACTATTTTTTTAATTTTCTAGTTTGCCTTCAAAATTAGTTTAACTTTTCTTACATTTTTTTTTCACAAATTTTGCTAAGTAATTTCAATGATGATACGAGTATAAGTCGATTTTCTTATGTTTTTCTTAATATCTTTCGAACTATGTGTTTTAAAATAATGAAAAATATACACTTTTATTACTCACAACGAGTATTTGATTTGTTACATTATAACCTTAGATATTTTTAAAATATATATTTAATTTCTTAATTTGTCCACCAAATTAAGATTGGAATGTTGCTTGATTTCTCTTATAAGCTCTGATTGAGATCCTTTATTATCTCTTTTTTCTAAATTTCAGACTCAGTAGTTTTAGGTCGAATTTGTTCTTAACAAAATTTAAACAAATCATTTTAAATGCAAAAAACAATACTTGTATTTCTTTTAACGAGTCCTCTCATGATGCGATTGAATTAATATTTGATTTAATTTTACAATTCGAATCGAAAAATAATATCAGGATTTTTGCTTTATTTTTCCTGTAAACTTTGAGTGAGAACCTTATATTCTCATTTTTTCAAAATTGTAGGCTCGCTAGTTTTGATGATATTTTTGTTTCCTAAGCAGACGTTGGGCTCTTAGGACAAATGTATCTGAAATTAATTTAAAAATATACCTAGAGAGAAATAGCAGAGACTAAGAATGGGAAATGGGAAATGAAAATCGGCCTAAAAACAAGCAAAACAATTTTTTTCGACTGGGAAATTTAAGCCCCTGTTTTCTGGAATGGTGGGTAACGACTATCTTCAAAAATAAAAAAAAATACAAGTCTATTACGCATCGCACAATGGTCATATTTAAAGAAACCTCAGGGGTTACCATGGCTAAAATCCATGAATTACGGTTTGGACCGATTAATCTTCTCATATTGTCGTAGGACAAAGATCTTGATGACGTTATCGTATCGTTTTTTATTTATATTGTTCACATTAAGTCCAAAGTTAAAAAAACTTATAATAATTGTATTGAATTTCATGTACCTACTTACTCAGTTTAAACAGATTTGAGAGGAAACTATCTACAAAATTTACTCTTGCAACGTCTAATAGGGGAGAAGTGGCATGACAGAGCCAGTTTACTGAACGGAGCGAAAAAAATGATGATTTTTTTTCTCTAATTATTATTACATTCAGGTATTGAAAATGTCACTAAACGTTATGAAAGAGCCAGTCTGTATTATGTAATTTTCTTAAAATTAGAAACATGTCTTGCAAAAGAAATTATATTTCCCCTTAATGCCACAGGATTCATGAGCCCACCCAGAACAAATTTTGCACTGAAACTAATCTTGATCACTGTTTTCACATGTTTTACTACAAACTACGCAATCATCACTATTTTTATTTGTCTTGGAGTTTGTTTTGCTTCGAACAACCTTTTTCTTTACTTCACCCAATATGATAGAGTCAGACGAATCAGAGTCATCTTTCACTACGAAATTTTCTTTATTTATTGTTGATTTTCTATTAAGAATTTTTATGAACTGCCTTGTAGTCATTTTATTAATGATAATCTTTGCATTACCCTCTTTCTCTTCTAATTTATCCTTTTCAGGATTGTCGGTTATGATGGCTGAAGACATTTTTCTACTATTACGTGTCATGTTTTGTCTTGGCCCCGCTTTAGATAATGGTCTTATCATTTCCGGTGATATAATTTGTTGCCTAGAATTACTCGGAATCGCAACCATAGAAGTAGAGGTCACATGGGGAGAAGGTCTGATCTTCTGGTCTGTTACCACGTCATTACTTTCTTCGCGAGCTTCAAGTGGTTTTGCAGTAGGCGGTAGTGTTGGTCTTAAGTTAGTTTCAATATTTTTCCTGTCCAAGTTCAACTTATTACCATCGTTTGACTGTGATGGATTAGGTCTATCACTCACATATGAAGTCAAAAATTGTTCCTCATTAAATATATTAGAATTTAAGGGGTAAATCCCTGATTTCATATTTCCTTGTGTTATATTCTGAGGACTAAAAGCTGACAGATATGCTTCATTTACAAATTGCGCAACTTGATATATAGTCACCGTTTTACCAGGGTTTTTTGAAAGGCCCATATACTGTAACATCAGTTTATGACTCCAGTGACGTAGGAATGTAACTATTATGAATGAGTTGTGTCTGGCAAATTCAACCACTCTGAGATTCACCTGAGAGCTGTGATTATCCATTAATATCAATGCTGGATTCTCCCTACAGTCCTTAAATGACATCCAAGTTTAGCTAAGCCCTATATGAACCCTAATTAAAATGTTACTTTCATTTCATCAATGAAGCCAGACCACAGAGGTCATGTATAAGAGTCACACAGGGAATGTATAATAATCATATATTTTCAATCAGAGAACAAAGAATTACCAAAAAAAAATTATGAATTGTACTGCCGTGCCAGTTGTTCTTCGAGTCAGGTGTTCGTTGTCACTGAATCTGGACAAATCCTTCTTACTACATTCTAGCTATGCGTAACCAGACGCCAGTTAGTTGATATAACGAGGTTACCTCCCAAACATTTGTTGGATCCGAAACCTCTACCCTAGGTTTTTGGTATTTTGATTAGTACGGATTAGTACGGATTGAGGGTACTTACCAATGCGATTTATTTCACACAGCTCATGTCTCCTTTTTCTCACTTTATTTAATATTCTAAAGCAAATTTTAAGTAGGACTGCAAAATTGGAATTTTACTTTAACCGACAGTAACCCGCCATATTTAGTTTTTGTTACTATACGGCTTATATGAGACATTTAGCAATCGACGAAAAAAATCGGAAACGGCGACACTAGTATTTCTTCATAGATAAACTCCAATATTGTTTTAAACAAAATAATATAATCTTACATAGCCTTAAGTTTCGCACTATATGCAGTTGGCATATGTTACAATTTCACAATTTTAGCAACGCATTTTATTTTCTGCAATGCGAGCTGTATCTTTTTTCTTATATATAACACAAAAAGTCGTTTTTCTTCAATTAGGTACATACAGAAATATGAAATAAAAATCCTATGTTCAACTTGAATATTGTTTAACTAATATAATTTTTCTCTAACATCCTGTGAATATTACCTATGAAAAACCTTATAAACTATTCCGATATAGGGTTATTCAAAAAGATATGCACATTACGAATCTTATCCTTAATTATTGGCAACCAAGGACCAAGTCGTTTCACTCGTCTATATATAAAAGAAATAAAGCAAACTCTGTTAAAATATATTATACTTAAATATTTAATATGACTTCATAGATGCCCTCCCATCTCGTAAAGTACTTAAATGTCATTGAAATTTCCAAACTAAATTAATTTCCTTCCTTCAAAATCTGTCATAATTAAAACCTCTCATTGACGCCTTTGGAGCTCTTGTGACCCCGTATTAAGCATTATCCTGAGCTCTAAGTAATTTATTACCTCATAATTAACTTGGTTTTGGTATCGCGAGATTCGTCGCCGGCGTTACGAGACAACCTATTTTGCATATAGTGTCGTGTGTTTATATTGAATCGGGATGAAGAGCAATGAATAAAGCCGTCACAGGATTTTTTAATTAAATTGGGCATTTCTCGTTGAAAAATGACGGAGTTAAGCGCGACTTTAAAGTGTTGTAGTATGAGAAGTGTCGACTGTCGAGATTGGGTTCCGTTTTGGCTTTTATAGTTTGAAAAATTAGGCTATTCATTCAACTGAACCACTAAAGGGTATAATGTATTCGGAAAAATATATGAGTTAAGAAAAATTGTGTGGAAAAATATTAAATACAAATATACGAATAGTTTTTAAAATCTGAGGTAACTAATGAGATAAAAGTGATACAAAATCTGTAGTAAAGGTAATTCTAACAAACATTGCGAGAAGAAATGGGTACCAAAATTAATCTCAATAAACCAAATATTTAATCTGTAGCCGTAACACACATCTGGGAATTATACTTCAATTAAATGGAATTCCAATAGTTAGGTTTCACCAGTTTTTGTATTTAGGTCATAACGGACCAACTGGATCCACAAATAGAATTTAAACACAGAATAGCAATGACGAAAACCACTTTTACAAAAATAAGAACATTTCTATGTAAAGACCACCTATTTTTAGAATTAAGACAAAGAAGGAGTTGTTTGGTTGGTTCTGTTATATGTAATGGGGTCATGGACCCTGAAATTATCAACAGTAAATAGTACTGAAGCATATACGAATGGTTAGAACCCCTTGGACGGCACATATAACAAACGAAATAAAATCAACAAAGATAGGGAACTAATAAAGACTGTTCAATATCTGGGCCAGGATCTTGATCTAATCAATAATGGAAAAATTGAAGGTTGAAGAGGAGTAGGAAGAAAACAAGTTTCTTGGATAAAAAGTCTTAGAGATTGGACGGGGCTACGAAATACAGGTTAAATCCTTACACATGGCAGAAGACGGTGAAGTCTCGCCAATGTCAGATGAGACTGACGAGGTACATGGAGAAGCAGAAGTGAAGGTAAATTTTATTCATTTGTTGACATTTTTTGTCAGTGGGACATGGTTTTGTGAGTTTTATTATTTATGTCAACTTCAAATACATTAATTAAATACAATCATTGTTCAATTGATAAATTGGAATCGGTCGCTGAATTTTAAAGTATCATAGATAGTGTTCCATGCGCTTAGCTGACAATTTCGCCAGAGAGAGCCTTCAGGATTTAGTTCTAGAACTAATCAAACTCCTCAATCCCTTTAAGTGTCTTTTTTGGATAGCAATTGTTGCAAAAAAGCGAAAATTAAAGCGGGTTCGTAAAGAAATGGCAACTTCTCATTCATCTTTATCTTCTAACTACCATAACTACTAAGAACTAAAGCTTATTGGAGATCCCTTCGGTGAGCGATATTCGTTGTCATCTTTCAGCGATGAGCTTCAAAAGTCATGAAACCATCGCATTTGCAACAAAGACGGTAAAGACAATCACACAGATAGCCATTACCCACCCCTCTTTTCGAATTTGAAGTCATTGGTCTCTTCCAGATTATAATAAAATATCAAAGATTCGAAGTGTCAATGCTACCAAATTTGCCCACAATAGAAGTATGTACAAAATTATAAAGGGTCGGTCCCCAAATGTACTGATTTCATCTCAGATCAGAATCCAGACAGATCTTTTAATAGCAACTGGTTAAAACCTTATGTTTGACTCTCGATCCCTAACTGTACCTACTTGTTACAGAAACCACAGATCTGGCCACGCTGGAGGAAACTTCATTACCGATTCCAGGAAAGAGGTAGTACGTCGAATATAGTAATATCGACGTTTTTTATATGTGTTAATCGATTTTGTGAACACGACTCAACAGGTTTCATGATTTAAATGGCGTTCTCAACGTGGTTTTTGCGAGACTAGAACGAGACGACACCAGAAAATCTCGCTCTCGTATGAAGTCCTAGCAACTACTTATGTGCCACTAAATACAATTTTTTTCTAACCACCCCCTGTATAACTTTAATTCTATTCCACCTTATATTTCAACCATCCTATATATGGTACTGCTTATGTGCCACCGAATATCACATTTATTTGTAAGATTTCTTGAAACCACCTGTCTAATTATAATACTACTTCGCCCTATATTTCAACTGCGCACATTGTTTGCTTCTTGAATTTCGTTGTAGGCACACACTCATACACAGTTACCACCGTACACCGTACAGAAAAGTTCGCTCACCTAAAAATTCTTCTTTTCGATACACTAATGGAATATATTGTGTCATTTCATTCAACTGCAAGCCCTATAAAATGAAAACCCTTACAAACACCCTGTATGATATACTTTCATGGCATATTTTGACATTTAAGCTAGATATTTATGATGAATATTTGACATTTACATTGATGTTTACTGCCTTTTAAACATAATTTTACGATTTTCAGAAAAACGGTGTAGTTTACCTTATAGAAAATTATACGAATCAAGCTAGAACATCTCTTTGTAGAATACAATTTAAAATATTCAAATTGGTTGAGCCGTTTTAGAGAAAACAGTGTAGATTTATTGAAATTCACTAAAGTATAGTCCCTTAATTACTGCTTTTTCGATGTTCTGGAAAATTGTTAATCACCCGTTTCAGAAAATTATATGGTAACTTTCTGTAATATTCATTAATACAATGCCGTTTAAAACATCAAAATTCCCCAAGCCGTTTTTGAATAATCACTGAGCATACATAAAAAAACGTGCCGACGAATTGATAACCTCCTTCTTTTTGGAAGTCGGTTAAAAACAGCAGATTTTCTTATTGTGTCAAGTAAAATTGTAAGAAGCTTTTAAGACGTACTGATTATAAATAGTACTTACGAGTCAACCCTTTTATTGGTTACAGGTTTACACAACATTATGGATTATACCTACGAACTTCTCGGTTTATTTTTTCACTTTGATGCATTAAATAAAAGCTTGTTTTTAAAACTATTTTGTTTACAGTTATGTAGAAATTTTCTGATCCTTTTACAACCACATTGAATATCGTAACTTTTTTAATTGAATGTTTACCGTTTTCTACTCTTAAATATCCAATCGCATTGTCTAAACAAAGTGTGAAAGCCACTTCGATTTTACATTTTAGGAGCGATCTGTTTGATAAACTTTCTGTTAAAAATTTGGACATGTGTTTTAAAATGACATTAAATTATCTTCATAAATATTTATCAGATTTCCGCCCCATATTATCCGTTATCGAAAACAAGCAAGTTCTTAAAGTTAATAAGAGTGAACGGGTCTCGCATACCACTGCGATGATTCAAGCTTTTAAGACGAATCCGCAATGTTGAAACGGCCGTTTCCCATGTGCTTTATATGGTACCCTGCGGCAAGTACCGGTGAGGTGGTGCGACCATTGGTATGTGGCAC
This sequence comes from Octodonta nipae, assembly GCA_034190945.1. Taxonomy (NCBI): domain Eukaryota; kingdom Metazoa; phylum Arthropoda; class Insecta; order Coleoptera; family Chrysomelidae; genus Octodonta; species Octodonta nipae. Next base: position 25,810,913 of record CM067219.1, on the reverse strand, counting down.
TACCGAATATTTTAAATAACTAAAGAACTTTCCATGTTAAGATGCTTTTAATTCGTTGCTTAATTGAACCTGTTGGAAATGATAATTACAACTTATTTCAACATGTAATAACACGATAAAACTTTATTAACGTTATAAATTGTAAATTTTGAACGACCTGAATTCACAGATAAATCAAATATAACTTTGGGACATGTCAGAAGCTGTTATCTAATGTTTTCTAAATTAAATACTACCAACGTACACTGATTACAAAGAAATTATGATGATAACAACATACCCAGCACCATGTTCAAGGAAATGAGGACCACCTGCAGGCCAATTACCCCACAGAAATTAATTGTCGTTCATGGATCATGCGAGCGTTTTTGTATACTTATACACAAACCCACATAATTCAGAAAAATATAATAAAGACATATTGTACCTACTTCTGTCACGTTCCAAACCTAAGGCTGAACTCTTTCTATATTAAACCAATATTTCATTGTCTAACTTCCCTAAAGAAATGGAGAATTGAAGAGAAACTAGAAACTAAAGAACTTAATGTTTTGAGAAAGCCCGAATAAGAGCTTAAGGTCTATGAGAAGAACTAAAGAATTATGCAGAAGAGGCTGAAGTCTCAGGGATCTTAAAGAACTGAAAGGTAGAAGAAAAACTGATGGACTAAAGAATTGAGGAACTTGGACAAAAGACTGAAGAGAAGAACGAATTTTTGGGAGTATTTCTTGGAAGTAAAGGTTAAAGATTGTAGAATTGGATTTGAAATCTAAACGGGTGAAGAAATTACCTAAAGCAACCGGGTTCTAACATTGTAATATTTTAAAAAAATGCCCTGAATATTAATTCACTTTCCAGCAGCCTAGTAGGAACATGAAGAATATGCAGGAACCTTCTAGTAACGACAAATTTAGTGGCATCATTAATTTGAGGAATATAATGGATCATTGGTTGTCAGAGGCTTATACGAAGTTCCGGAATATTCTCTCAATGCACTTCAGCGCTCTCGCTACATACTTCAAAAACAAAAACGTACCATTTCAGGAGAAGCTAAGTTTCAACGTTGGCAGTTCTCTAGTTGCTGATCTTTCTAGGACCCATAACCTTATAGCTCTCGTCTACTAAGTCTAAATTTCATAAAATGGCCTTTGTCTTCGTCAAAATCTCTATCTTATTATGACTCATGTCACCGTTAGATCTCTCTACAATTCTGTAAGACACCAAAGTATTTCAGTTTCTTCTACTAAGATTTTGTCGCCTCACTGAAGCCTGTTGGTAGGTATGATCAAACGTACACTTATCCTGTCTAATGAGATCGATGATTAATACGAAAGTACTTCATCCTATACTAACACAGACCAGCCTATAATGGTGAGCTGGCAGATAGAAGCCGATCTCAGGCAGCCTCATAATTCTAGTAAAGACCCTCCAGCTGAAATCACAATTAATATGGCTTTTCGTGTAATATTTTATCAAGGGGCTAGAGCAATGGCTTCAAATGGCTTTTGTACTTTGACCAGGAACTGAACTCCATTTTGCACTTTATCTTCAATATGGTCGAATTTATTTTGATTTTATTCTCGACACAGCTGATCATCTCTTGCACATTGTGTTTGAGTAATTGAACTTCAGTAATTACTTCATCTGTGTCTTATTTCAGTTCATTTATCTGGTTAAGAACAATTTGATTAGCATTCTACATTATCTGGAGCATTTTCTGAACATTTTGTAGTTGCACTTTCATTACTCCCTCAGTAATTTCGAAATAATTTTTGAAGAGATCCGTGATTGTTCTGTCAGCTCTTTAGCTATTTGAAATTTCTATGACTACAAAGTCTAGTAGGAGCAATTTCAAAAAAATGTCCAGACGTACTGCGAGAGAGTGATCTCTACAATATGATCAACCAGTCTTCCTCTCTACATATATGTGTATCTTTTATTGTGTAAACTTATCTGTTGTGGAGATGTTTCTAAGCCTGGAGACGTCCATCACTGTGTTTATTATTTATGCATAATTTCTTAAATATTTGCTGAGAACCACAATTTGTTGTGTTTGTCAAATAAAGACATCGTATCTAATATTTCGAACACTTGATACTGAGGATTTCGCTGTCAAACTCGGCCAACAATAACTGTTTCCACTATTATTAATTAACATATACTCTACCAGCGCTGGTTAATACGTGGTTGGATAAGTTCGATTTGTCCACGTGTCTTCAGAAAATGTATTTCAAGTCAAAGTCTCACCCATATATGTATGGGAACAAAAAGTACACTAGCAATTCTTAAAATTTTAGGCAGCGTATAAGTGAGAATAGATAGCAATATATTACTTCAATTATTAACCATTTTAACTACATAAATATTTCCTATCCATTTAATTTTTTGGATAAACCTGGAGTATACGGTATTACAGTAATAATCTTAATTGGTGTTTGGTTATCATTAACGATGTGATGGTTGTTAATGTTTTGTTGTTTTGATCTCTACTGATTTCTGGTTATTATCAATACACATGAATCAACAACAAAATACCAACAAACACCAAACAAAATTGTGAGTAAAATATCATATATTTAGGTTTATACGAAAAAATTAGACACTTAGGAAGTAAATAGTAAGTTTTTAATGTTTTTAAAACAGATAATACGTTGCGATCTGTTCTTACGCATAAAAAGACACTTAACGTAGTCAAAAACTCTAATAATTGCGTCAATAGTATACCTCGTGTTTGTGGTCATACATATACTCGTGCGACTTCGTGAAAAATTAACATTCCCCAAAGACAAGTGGACCAATAAAACATATTAAGCACTAATGGTAGCCAGAGAATAGAACAGAACAACACCAAGATTGTGATGAAAAGACAATTAAAAATAGGAAACTCAAGATCGAAAAGCCAGCTAAGAGAGACTGTTAATTTTATTTCACAAACTCAACAAATTGGGCTTCTCAGCAACTTTCCAAGAGTATGGTGTTGAAGAACTGCACTCATTCCTAGTTCACATCAATAGTCAAGAACCCACAATAAAATTTACAATGGAGAAGGAAAATTTGCACAAACTTGCTTATCTTGATGTACTTATAGATAGAACAAACAACACAATAAGTACAAGTACTTATCGAAAACCTACAAATACTAATAGATATTTGAATTTTCACTCCAACCATCCCTTGAATGTAAAGAAAGGTGTCGTAAAGTGCTTATATGATAGAGCAAAAAACATATCTTCATCCACCCAAATCTTTAACAAAGAAGTCAATATTATCAAAGAACATCTACTTCAAAATGAATATCCCCAAGACTTTATAAATAAAACTATAAATCAGCTAGAAAGAAAATCGCAACAACAAACCAGCACCAATAACCATCACAATAATACCAACCAAACACAAACAGACAACCAAATTATGAATATAATCCCATATATCCCAGGTGTATCGGAAAAAATTAAGCGGTTAGGAAATAAATACAGCGTTAAAACTGTTTTTAAAACAAATAATACCTTGCGCTCTCTCCTCACACATACCAAACCGTTTAACGAAACCCAGAGTTCTAAAAATTGTGTGTACAGTGTTTTGTGTGACTGTGGCCATTGTTATACCGGTGAAACTTCAAGACCTTTAGAAGTAAGGAAAAAAGAACATCAATATAACATTTCCAGAAGACATGTGGACAAATCAAATTTGGCCAATCATGTATTAACTAGCACCGGCAGCCATAGGATAGACTGGGATAAAACAAAGATTTTGCTGAAAGAAGAAAATTTAAAAAAGAGAAAACTTAAAGAAGCCAGCTGTATGATGATAAACAACACTGAAATCGGGGTACCTTCAGCCGACCTTCATTTGGACTGGAGGAATTTATTGCTAACAGAACAAAAAAACGGTAACCTCATCGTCAAGTGATCGCCAAACGACAAATTGTCAGTGTCAAATTTTGACAAACAAGAAATTCAAGATCAAAGCGAAAATTTTGTAGAAAAAACCTCGAAAACAACACTAAACGATTGACAACGACTCCAGACTCGGAGTTGAAACGTCTCCAAACACAGATAAGTATTACACAATATACAATACATTACTTATATACAGGAATACTGGTTGATCATTTTGTAGACATCTCTTTCTCTCAGAATAACTGTAAGGAAGAATCTCTGTACGGACAGCCAGTAATCCGGGCAATTTTAAGAAATTGCCTTACTACACTTTGCTCTACATATACAATTTCTAACTTATCTGTTGCAGGAAAAAATTTTAGAGGAGAGAAAACCCAATGAACAGACAAAATAACTTTCCAAGTAATTGCGCACAAATAATATATAGAGTAGTTGATAACAACTCCAGATTTGGAGTTTAAACATCTCCACAACAGATAAGTACATTCAATATATAATACACATATTTGTACACAGGAAGACTGGTTGATCATATATAATTTTTCGAAATTGCACCTACTAGACTTTGTTTCCATTTCAAATACTTACCTGTTTACAGAAAAGAAATCAGGGGAAAACTTGAACGAGCAGACAGAATAATTAATAAATCATTTCTTATCACTATTCATTCCTTCAATTAAATTTTGCTGTTTTCCGTTAAGAGTGTGACAGCACTGTAATGTTTGTTCCTTAGAATTTTTAGTTATTTCTAACGTTTTTCTCTAATAATTTGACTAGATTCTCTCATTCAACCATTATTCATTCGATAATTTTATTAAATGATCTTGATTTTCTTGCCTAATTTCTGTTTGCTTTTGCTTCCTTTTTTTTTAAAATGCTAACCAATTTTTGTCAAGTCGTTCCATGCCACCTTTTTACTCAATTTTTCTATATTTTCTGCATCAGAACTAGTTTTGAGTGTGTAAAATTGGTTTCATCCCACTTCTGACACCACTTGTGTACTTGGGCTCTCAAACTTTTGTAAAATACACTTTGACGGATATCCACTAACCTCGAAAATACAGGAAATAATAACTCTTATTAAAATTATATACTGTACTGTTGCTAACTAAAATATGGAAAATCTAAAGATTCTAGTAAACCTTCTAGTAATGACGAATAAAATCTATTGCCATCTTCAATTTCATCATGAGAAGTTGCCAGTAAGTTAATTAAGACAAAAGAAAAAAGGGAATTTTTAAATGTTTCCTAGAAATATCTAATCTAAAAACCAATATAAATTTAATGCTAGTCGAAATATAAATCCCTCGGAGTTCGAAGAAATGATTCACGCATACAAACTCCAATACAAACACAATAATTTTACCCCTTATTTAGAAACACCGATATAAAAGCGTTCACCGACACTTACCGGCTACAGTTGAGGCCAATTCTAGGAGACGAAGATCACCTCCCACGGGGTGATTGATAAAAGGCCGACAATAATCATTATTAAAGAGATTTTCCGAGAGATTAGCGGATCTAGGAACTCCCCGGGGTAAAATGACTGTTTCCGCTGCTGGACGGAGACCGGCGACCGAAGGCTCTCTCTGATGCTGCCAAAGACCAGTCTAGTCAGACCTGCCGGTCGATTTCTATCAGTTTGTTGAAATTGTGATGAGATTATATGGTGTCGAATTTACTCATAAGATTAGTTTGCGAATAAAAGAGGTTTCTGTGAACTCTGATGTCGTATTACATAGCCATTTAAACTGATGAATGATTTTAATACAGTTTTTAATAGTATCATGCTTGTAGGTAAACTCAAACATTTTACGTCTATAATTTATTACTCATGAACGTGAATCAGGGGGAAATAAAATGACTTATACTTATAATGCGATATAATTATATCCTTGGAAATAATTTCATGAATCAAGATTAGTTTTAATGTACACCTAAAAAAGGAATTTGTGTGGGCGCCCTGGCACTGCAAAATAATCCCTGTTCAGAAAAATTCACGTTTTGTGACTAACATGATAACTTTTAACTGATTACGATATTAAGAATGTTTAGTAATAAAAAAGGTTATACGTATAACCTGACTAAGAAGCAAAAAATATATTTTTGTTACAATTTATTTCTTTTTCTGAAGACGGTGCCCAAGTTGAATAGCAAAGTTGCAAAGTAGTATCTACACTTAACAAATTATTTTCAGAAAAAGTATTTAATTATTATTGCTGATCAATATTATTTTTCGTTTTGTTAGTTAAGTTACTTTTGTGTTTTATTCGAAGTCGGTTTTTGTTTTTTTAATAAAAATGTTTATGATTTTTAGTGACCTAATGGTTTAATTGGATGTACTTTCAAATATAATTAACTTTTTTGATATTGACAAAAATAATGTATTTTACTTTTAAGAAACATTAATTATTTTGACCAATATCGTTTACTGTTGAATAGAATAGAATAACTTGTTTTCTAATAAATACTAAAATGTATGAAGAAAGTTTTTCGTATAATTGAGAATCTTCATCTTTTTTAGGGTTCCGTATATACAATATACGGATACCCTTATAATATCACTCAGGATTTCTGCCTCTGTCACATCACAGCCATTTTCTCCTAAAATACTGGACGGAAGAGGATGAAATTTGGTATCAATGTATAGTTTGGTTACCCGATCAGGAGTACATATCGTTTTATTTTAGGGGTACTTCTGGGGGGAAAAACTAAAAAAATCGACCGTTCCCCCCCTGATCTCCGAAACTACTAAGCCTAAAATTTTGAAAAAAATAGGAAATATAGAGCGTTGCCCGAACTTTAAGGAGAAACCATTAATATTAATTTTGGGGGGCAAATTATAGAATTAAATAAAAATTTAAAAATAAAAAAAATTTCAAACGCATCATGTAATATATCAAATGAAAGGTCTCATTCTGAAGAACACAAATATATTTTTTCATATTTAAAAAAAATTAATTAAAAAGATATTAACGAAAATATACCAAAATTTACCCATCTCCCCCCCTTATCTCCGAAACTATAAAACGTAAAGTTTCGAAAAAAAAATAGATTTATAGGTTCTGACCTGAAGTTTACTGGAAAAATAAGGAGAAACCTCTACTTTTAATTTTGGGGGGCCAATTACAGAATTAAATGGAAAATATAAAATTAAAATTGTTTCTAACCCATCATGTTATATATCAAATGAGAAGGCTCATTACGAAGAAAACAAATTCCCCCCCCCTTATCTCCGAAACCATAAGCTGGAAAATTTTGGAAAAAAATGGAGGTATAGACCCTCACCTGAACTTTACTGGAAAATTAAGGAGAAACCCCTAATATTTATTTTAGGGGGGCAAATTATAGAATTAAATGGAAAATTACAATTAAAAGTGTTTCTAACCCATCATATTATATATCAAATGAAAGCGCTCATTATGACCAAAACAAATATATTTTTTTCATATTTTTAAAATAAATTAATTAAAAGATATTAACAAAAATATAAAAAATTTTACCCATTCCCCCGCCCTTATCTCCGAAACCATAAGCTGGAAAATTTAAACAAAAATGGAGGTATAGCCTCTCACCTGAACTTTACTGGAAAATTAAGGAGAAACCCCTAATATTTATTTGGGGGGGGGCAAATTATAGAATTAAATGGAAAATTAAAATTAAAATTGTTTCTAACCCATCATGTTATATATCAAATGAAAGGGCTCATTATGACGAAAACAAATATATTTTTTCATATTTTTTAAATTAATTAATTAAAAGATATTAACAAAAATATAAAAAAAATTTACCCATCCCCCTATCTCCGAAACCATAAGCTGGAAAATTTTGAAAAAACAAAGGAGGTATAGCGCCTCACTTTACTGGCAAAATCAGGAAAAACGCCTAATATTTTTTTGGGGGGCAAATTATAGAATTAAATGGAAAATATAAAATTAAAATTGTTTCTAACCCAGCATGTTATATATCAAATAAAAGGGCTCATGATGAAGAAAACAAATATATTTTTTCCAAATTTATAAAATAAATTAATTAAAAGATATTAACAAAAATATAAAAAATTTTACCCATTCCCCCCCTTATCTCCGAAACTATAAGCTGAAAAATTTTGAAAAACTGGAAGTATAGCCCCTCACCTGAACTTTACTGGAAAAATAAGAAGTAACCCCTAATATTCATTTTGGGGGGCAAATTATAGAATTAAATGGAAAATTAAAAATTATAATTGTTTCTAACGGGTCATGTAATATATCAAATCCCAGGGCTCATTATGACGAATAGGTACAAATATATTTTTTTAATTTTTTAAAAATGAATATTTTAAAATATATTTAAAAAAAAATTAAAAAAATACCCATTCTCCCCGTTATTCCCCAAACTCTAAGACCTCTTTTTAAAAAATCCCTAATTCTATTATTTGGCCTCCAAATAATAGAATTAAACAGAAAACAAATTACTAGAAAACCCCCATAGTAATTTTAGGGACAAATTATACAATTAAATGGAAAATAAAGATTCAATTTTCAAACGCATCAGATATCAGATAAAAGGCTCATTATGTGAATTACAAATATAACATATTTTTAAATCATTTGTATAAAAGATATTAAAAATATTAAACATCGACTTAATTCCCACTTTAGAAACTACACTATTTATAATTTGAAAAATATATTTTATTTATATTTTTAAATAATTTGAATAACAGATTTAATAATTTATAATTTAAACTTTGACCTATTTTGCCGTTTTTCTTCCAATCTACAGAGCCTCAAAACTCAGACAGTAGATTAAAAAAGGCATTTCTGAAAGTTTATTAGTAAAATAAAACTCTAATGTTACTTTTTGGGGGCCAAATTAGAAAATTAAATACATATGTATTGTGATAAAAATCAAGCGAATCCTAAAGCAGATAAAATAAAAAGTCTATGTTTGGAAAATCAAAGTGTATATTTTTTATAAATTTAAAACGCTTCCTTTAAAAGATATAAGGGCAAGTATAAGAAAATGCACTCATTCCCTGCTTGTCTGAAACTGGAATATTCGAATCTTGAAGGTGGTACGGAACCCTAAGTATGCGAGTCCAACTCGCACTTGACCAAATTATTTTAAGTCTGTTAATTATCAGATATATTGATTTAATTTTAATTACATTCATTTATAATCACGCCTCTGCGAAATATAATAAAATCAGTTTCTTAATTCTAATTAAATTTGTTTGATAACAATTTTAGATATTATTAAAAATAAAGATACTTCACATTTAACCAAAATTCAGTTGAAGAAGTGACATCTAATGTAATGCAGTACACTGTACAGTCCCTTCAAATCTGTTTATGAAGAATAACATTTTCTTTAAATATTATTCAGAAAAAAGTTTTCCATTGCATTCCAACTTATGAAAGTTGGTTAACTGACTTTTTGACGATTTTATAAATAACGGTATCAGCCATATCATTGAAAAAAATAAGGGAACCATTTCTTGATCCCCAATAACAAAGTGATATGACATATGGAAACAGTTTTCAATTCTAATTACTTTTGTTTGGTAATTTTTTTAGATATCATCAAAATAAAGGTATTTCTCTTTTAAGCGAAGTTCATATTTTTTGCCACACAAAGTATGCAGTTGTAAAAATTATGTTATGATTTCAATGTAGGTTTTAGACTATGCAGATCTTTTTTGAAGAATAACTTTTTTCTAAATATTATTGATACGGAACTTTTCTATTTGATTGCAAGTTATGAAACAAAATCGGACCATTTCTTCGGTTAAAATTGAAATAAATTCATTAATTGATATGTCGTAGGTACATACCTATTAATGAAAAAAAAAGAAAGTCGTCAATTTTAGTTAAGAATTGACATCCTATAACGAATAATTTTCATCCCTAGATTGAAACCCGCTCTAAATAATGCAGAAATATTGGCCAATATATACAGGGAAACCAAAACATGAATAGCGTATCTTTCGGGTTAGATTAGTATCACAAGGAGTTAACTACAGTAAAAGGTAAAAAAGATTAATAGTTGGAAAAACGAAGGAATTCAACATGGGATTTCTCTTGAAAGAATTGCTATCGACATAGCCGGTTCATTTTCAAAAACCTAGTAGCCCTAAATGTTTGCTATTCACAACTAAGATGCCAGCCATTGTGGCAGTCGTCTTCGTAAAGCAGCTATTTAGATGATTTGGGATACCACTTCACGACCAAGACCAGATTTCGAGACAAATGTGTTCCGGAAAATCATTGACTTATTGAACCTTCGCGAAACCATATTTGTGGCGATACATATCCAGTCAAATGTCTGTATTTGGCCCAGTTTTAATTGTCAATGTCAAATACAACTCTTGACAATTGACAAGGGTCTTTGTTGACCCCAAAACAAATGATTTCCTCTCCAATGAGATTACTTTAATGTAGATATTTGTCAGGTTTAGATTCGTATGACATATCTTTCATCAGATATCTCTGTGCAAAAATTGATTCTACCAATGCAACACATTCATGTTTCTGTTTGGCTGACTGAGAGTTCTGCCGGAAACTTTTGACGTGGAGTTTCCTAAGAGTTTCACAAACGCCATGAACTGAATGGGTTGTCTCGTTAATACAAATTCTTCATTAAGAAAAGTCAACCCGTCATACCTCGAAAATTAATTCGTTTTGTCAAATAAAGGTTTTAGATTGTCCTAACAGTGATTTAACTTCAGCTGCTTCCTGCATCAACACTGATTGATTGGAAACAATTTGCCGGCAAATACAACTGCACCAGTTTCAATGAGATAGTAATATAACTGTTTTGATGTTATTTTAGATGAGTAAAATGCCTCCTTGTTCGCAAAGTACTCGAATTATAAGCGTGTTTGGGGCGGGTGGGTGGTCAATCATCATTCACCCTTCCATGTGAACTTTCTTAGTTGCTAATATTAACAGTTTTGATACCTCTAGTAGATAATCGTGGTGGCAGAAATAAGGCAAACAAATTTGAATACCCAAAAAAGTGTCGGATTTCAGTTAAAAAATCGGAAAACCGCTTTCTAGTGGATCTTTAAATTTGAAATGACTTTCCACTCTCAAAAGAAATGATCAATATGATCTAGCAGTACCAGACACCTGCTTCCGGGGGGGGGGATTTCATGTTTCAGGGGGAGCGATCCTGTACTAAATTGATTTAAATACAATTTTAAACCCATATTTCCTGGGTTATTACATTAAACATAGTCGTTCTGAGGTTTAATTCTATAGAAGTCACCTTCTTTTAGGCTCTTGGAGTTAGGATTACCTCATTTCAATATTAAATTTACTAATTTTGAGGCTCTCGGTGGGGGCGATTGCCCCCATCGCCCCCCCCTTGGATCCGTCCATGACCAGTACTAACCTATATCTTTCTAAGATCCGGACTCTTAAGACTGGTTAAGCAAACATTGGTAGTAGAGACCTATAGTACAAATAGCTCGAAAAGTTTTAACAGAGGTTCAGAAGTAAAATAAATGATATATATCTAATATATTTAATTAGAAAATATCGAAAGGTTGCTTACTTCAAAACCAAATAAATCGATGCAATGAAATAATACAACATTGAGTTGCACTCGTACCCCTTATCTTTAAGGCATTACCCAGTCGAATGCCAGGGAATCAATAAATCTCAGTTGTTCTGCCGAGCGGCTTATCTCCCCGGATCGTATTTTATATAACACAATTGTAAATAAGGTGAATGGTTCATTCGGAAGACGAAGTCAATTTCGCCTTTTCTTTCTCTTAATCGTTCCTATTTCCAATTCCACTCGTTTTCCGGCAAAAACGATTTACGCTACCGGTCGACGGTTTATCGGCAAAACGTTGCTTCAACACCGAGTTTACTTTTCTCGTATATATATTTTCATTATTTCTCACTGAAGCTTTAGCTCAGGACAATCGGTGTAAAGTAAAACAATGGATTTTATTCCATAAAAAAGTACTGTATAATATATGTGTACCAAAAACGGATCATTTACCGTCTGGGATAATAAAAACAGCACGATCCGGAACCTTCTATGCAGCAAAAAGTATTGAAATCGAACGCTGAGCGAACAATGAAATACCCATCCAGAACGACGCGAAGATTCCATGTTAGGTATAAAAGACATTGTACAGTTCAGGTAGTTTAGTTGAACTTAGATCAGTCGTGTTTATTTTTCGTTGTAAATTGTTTTCGGAATCACCTGTTATAAATATTGGATTTTTATGTGTAAATAAAGTTCTAGGAAGTGTAAGTGAATATCAGTTTATAAAAACTTAGTTTAAACCCACGAAGTTTATTGCAATATGTTGCTTACTATGGGCAACAAAGAACAACTAAGCCATTCCAAAATCTCGTCTATAGAAACATTCTTCATATTGAAAATAAGTTGAAAAACTACCTATTAATAATTTAATTAATTACTAATTCGATATATTTCAATTTTTGTTTTATGTTCAAGTCCTCGTCTCGCCTTATTGTTACTCCCTCAAATACAAATCTTGTATGCATCTAAAGGCAAAAAGTTTTGTCAGTTAAAATCAAATCTTCGATTTAAATCTACTATTATTAGACTAATTATACTGTCTAATCAAAACTCTTAAGTATTTGAATATTCAAACCTTCAGTGGCTTTTTTTTAAATAAATGAGAAAATCTATTTAAATATGTTTAAGTATAAGTATGTCCGTTATGGAAATCATTGTGGTAGTTATAATTTCTTTTATTTTAATTATTACAGTTATTTATTTATATTATCGTAATTTTCTACCGTGATTTTTATAGTTTAAATATTTTAAAAGAGCTTCTTGCTCGTTAAATAAATAAATTATAAAATCAAAAATTAGTTTCAGAATCATAGAGTAGAAAATAAAACATTGTTTTTAACTTTAACAAATCATCTGCTCCAGTTTGATTAGGTGAATTGTAAAACTAAAAAATCGTCATTCTAACATGTTCTCTCTGTATAATATTATCTGAATTACTTTTCTCTTCAATGGTCTAATAAAAACTTGACGTATTTAATATTAAAATCTATGCTCCGCCTATACCTTCCAAAGACCATTCAAAGAAAATCCGTTTCACTTTATATGCACACAGGAAAGTAAATTTTAGGCAGCATCCGAGATCAACGGAAAGCCTGACACAGCGGGGTCAAATCTAAAAGTCAAATGTCAACATTCACTCGACCCTTGCCGCTGTTGCGTGATTTCTTGGAGCTTAGAATGTTCTCCAGGATTTTCATCTCTGAGTTGTACAGAATATAAAATATCGTGTTGAATTTTTACCCGTCTGAAATGTTCTACTTATAATATTTTTAAAATGAAATTCTCCAAGGAGTTTGATGTGTTTATTGGAACAAATAAATTAAAGGAAACTTTAAGGTAGATATTGTCTTATCTTCCAATATTCTAGTATGAACCATCACAGCTTTTAAAGTTAATTTAGAGGATTTTATACAATCACCATTCTTTAGGATCATAGAGGTATTCTAGCTCGATAATAAATCAGTATTAGTTCAATACACTAAACTACCTTATTAGGAGAACATTGAGAGGGAGTTTTCTTCCTGTAGACGATAACAAAAAGTTGTATTTCCCAAGTAGATACCTACCTTTTAAACTGGACATTAATTATTCTGTCTGGCAAGTTTATATTACCAACTAGATCACTTGTTGAGATTAATTGCTTCTATAAGATTTAATAATCTATCAAAATTGGAAGATGTTTTTTCCTCGGCTGACAATTAAGTCTTTAACGCCAGTTTTTTTCTGAATGTTTGTTAACTCCAATTTTCAAGTAGCGCTGTGTTTGGTTACTGGCTGCTGTGGGGAAGAAGTTAATAGTTTACTTTGCATATTTCTCCATGCTACTGGATTTGCAAATGTATCTAGTTTCTTCTGTTCTGAACTTCTATTTGTTCGTATTGTTTTGATATGTCGATCTATCTTCCACTATAGGGTTCTTTTTCTCCATCGGTTCTCCCGCATTACGGCAATATGACCTGCCCACAAGCATTTAGCCTTAATATGTGCTCTACGACTTAATAAATCCAAATTTTCTACGCATTTTTTCATGTCATGTCTTATCCTGTCGTTCAAATTGATGATCAGCATAGGCCATTCCCTTTTGCGTTGTTATTTGCAATTTAAGTATTTATTTTAGAATGACTGGCACATCTCCCTTGATCACATACGCCAGTTTACTAAAAGTTAATTCACTACAAATATAATAGAAATTGTCCTCATGGTTTCCATAAATTGGTGACATTTTAAACAATCGGTTCGATAAAAATATAGGTACAATTGAATTTAGTAAAATAGTACACTATAAATTAATCTAATTACATATCTAATCTAACACGTAAATGTAAACTATACTAAAGTGTTTCCCCTAAATACGCCAAGATTATCATATCATGCATTTTTGCTATTGTTGTTGCTAAAACCGTAAATAGAGTCACATCATACAAGTCTAATCAAATAGAGCAAAAAATTTTCAGTGGTTCCTCGGTGTGATACTACATTTACTTTACAGGGTGTTCCTAAATTGGAGGTACAAACGAAAAGGGGAGATTCCTTGAGTAGTTTTAGGAAGAAAAAGTCCCATAAATATGGGTCCGCAAACATTTTTTCTCATAGTATCTGCACTTCACAAGATATTCAAATGAAATTTGGCATAGATATTACAATTAAGAGTTTACACCTTGTGACATGCCAATTGCGATTGCAAATCTACAGGGTGATATTTTTTCGGGAACACTGTCCACTGTTGTCGTTCAGAACTTTTTTTGGTGAGCCACTGGTACTTTCAAAAATTGTAAAGAAAAGCTTTGTTGTTATACCAAACTTTATGTTCTCTTATAGTTTTGTCTTATCTACTACAAGTTTCGAGAAAAAAATTTTGAACGATTCTCTTGAAATCCTCAGAAAATTCCGAATTGTCATAGAAATCTAGTTACCTACCTAGTAGGCTGTGGTGAATGAATAAATTTATTGTTAGTTTTGACACATCAAATTAAACTCCTGTGTTTTGAAAATTAAAGATGGTTGCATTTTAATATCAAAACATGCCGATTTTTACGAATTCCGAAATGGCTGACATGCATTTCATGTATGGTCTTGCAAATGGTAATTCAAGAGAAGCTAAGCGTCTTTACATGGAACGCTATCCCAATAGAGTGATGCCAGGTCATCGGATGTTCTCTAATATTCACAGTCGTCTTTCAGAAACTGGATCTTTTTCTGCGAAAAATATTAATGCAGGTAGACCACGAAGTGTGGGAACACCACGACTTGAAGAGGCAGTGCTGAACGAAATAGAAGAACATCCAGGAACCAGTACAAGAAAAATTAGTGTTACCTTAAATACAAGTCATCAAGTTGTTTGGCGGATCTTGAGGGATTCTTTGCTCTATCCTTATCACATTCAGAGGGTGCAGGCACTCTTGCCTCGAGATTGTCATCCAAGAATTATTTTTTGTCAATGGTATCTCAACAGACTATTGAACAATCCTCTTCTTGATTGCCAAATCCTATTCAGTGATGAAGCCTGTTTCTCAAGGACTTCAATCATAAATTTTCATAATGAACACATATGGGCTGAGGAGAATCCACATGAAATTGCAGAAGCATATTTTCAAGAGGAATTATCATTAAATGTGTGGGGCGGTAATATTGGCGATTATTTGATTGGTCCTTTTTTCTTGCCAGGGCGACTTACTGGTCAATCATACAGACATTTTTTAGAGAACGATTTGCCCTTGTTAATGAATGATATACCTCTTATGATGCGACGTGAAAAGTGGTTCATGCACGACGGTGCTCCTGCTCATTTTTCACTTTTGGCTAGGGAGTATTTGAACGAAAATTATGTAAACAGGTGGATTGGACGAGGTGGACATCAGCCATGGCCCGCCAAATCCCCAGATTCAAATAGTTTAGATTTCTTTCTATGGGGCCATCTGAAAGCTCTAGTATACATAACGCCAGTAAATACCGTAGACGAACTGAGAAATCGTATAATAGGCGCGTTTGATATAATTAGGAATACTCCAGGAGTGTTTGAAAGAGTTCGATCTTCTATGAGAAGAAGAACAGAAGCTTGTATAAGGGTTGGGGGAGGACATTTTCAACAATTGCTGTAGTTTAGTTCCTTTGTTGTTATTTAGTTTTTTTATTATGATTAATTTTTGAGTTGAACGTTTTTTGCAGTAATACATTTTTTTGATGATTATACCAGTTTATCGAATCTTTAAGAATCATTGCTAGTTTAATAATTAAATTTTTTTTCTCGAAATCGGTAGTAGATACGACAAAACTACAAGAGAACATAAAGTTTGCTATAACAACGAAGCTTTTCTTTACGATTTTTGAAAGTACCAGTGGCTCACCAAAAAAAAGTTCTGAAGGACAACATTGGACAGTGTTCCCGAAAAAATATCACCCTGTAGATTTGCAATCGAAATTGGCATGTCACAAGGTGTAATATCTATGCCAAATTTCATTTGAATATCTTGTAAAGTGCAGATGCTATGAGAAAAAAACTGAAACTTTAACACTCTGTATCTTGAAAACGAAACGTTTGCGGACCCATGTTTATGGGACTTTTTCTTCCTAAAACTATTCAAGGAATCTCCCCTTTTCGTTTGTACCTCCAATTTAGGAACACCCTGTATATTAAGTTAATAGAATCAAAACTCCTAAAATGAATGAAACCTTCTACTTAATAGATACTGATGAGTTATGGCGACTAATGGTTGACATGGCTGGGCAGCCATAAAATACTATTTAGCTATTTATTAAATTAGGATTTTTGAAAATTAACATAAGTCGGAAAACATGCCCAAGACAGTGTGTGTTAATTATCTTTATTCATTAAAACTTAAGTAGTGAAAGGTCCTAAGTCATATCCATAGAGGTAATACTTAAATAGTGAAACTTAAAGCAAACAAAACCAAGTGATGATTGTTTCAGTCTTCACTTGATGAAAATTCATTTTTAAGATTACATAAAAAACAATAAACACTTGTTTAAATTTTCAGTTTTTATTTCTTTAAATTTGACATATGTTTCGCCAAGTCAGGCTTCATCAAAAATTGGGAATACAATGAATGCTAAATTTATATTTCATACAAAGGGACTACAGGTAAGGTAATAAAATGATTAAAAGGTTTTAATTCTGGCGAATTTCGGAAGAGGTAAGCTGGATATAGGTCAGATAAATTATACATTTATGAAATTGTTTACAATAGATGTTTATAATATAATATTATTTAGAGATGGATTTTAAGATTAAGTAATGGCAATGAATTGGTATCAGTTTGGTCGTTTAATAGCTTAGGAGAATTTTTGTTTTTATTAATTTCTAGTGATTCAAGCAGATATAATTTTTTACTTTTGTTTTGTAAATGTAAATTTCAAGTGCATTCTGAGGTACATGGTTTTCTTTCAATAAGTGGTCCGCAAATGTGGATTTGTTTTGTTGTTGATCGAAAGCCCTAGTGTGTTCACACCATCTTGAATTGAAAGATCTTCCAGTGTGACCAATATAGAAATTGGGGCAACTACCACAGTTCAACCTATAGACTCCCGAGTTAGAATTTTTGTCAGTCTTGTCTTTGTTGTTTCTTATATGTCTAGATAAATTGTTGTTTTTTGTGAAGGCTGTATATATGTTCCTGTTCTGTAAAAATTGGGAGATTTTTTGTGAGGGGGTTCCATTGAATGTGAGACTACGATATAATTTAGGTATGGGATTGGGGTCAGTGGGATAGACTTCTTTAATAGCAATTTTCTTTAATTTTCTGTTTAATAAGTTGAGTGGTGTAACCATTGTTGACTGTCATGAGTTTGATTCTTTCAAGTTCCGTATCAAAGTCGGTTTTGTTAAGTGGTATTGTCACGAGTCTGTATAACGAACAGTGATATGCAGCAAGTTTATGTTGTATGGGGTGGTGTGAACTATTGTGGATGATAAGGTCAGAGTGTGATGGTTTATGATATATGAAGAATGTGTGTTTGGAGTCTTGCCTTTTAATTGTTAGGTCTAGGAAATTTAGTGTATTATCTGTTTCTGTTTGAAGTGTGAATTTTATGTTGGGGTGTATTTGGTTTAAGAAGTTGTGTAGTAACTGTAATTGTCGATGTGTACCCGTAAAACACGCAATAATATTATCGACGTATCGGTACCAATACAGGATTTTGTTACTGAGATCGTGTTTGAAAATTAGCGTTTCCAAATAGTCCATGAATATTTCAGATAGAAGGGGGCTTACAGGATTGTCCATAGTTAGGCCTTGAGTACTGTTGTGAATGTTGTTGTTGAATTTGAAGTAGTTTTGTTTGATACAGAGATGCAGAAGACAAAGAATTTAATTTTTGATTATGGGATTGATATTATTCTTGTCTATTAGGTTTATGATTAGATATCTACAATCTAATGATTTTCTGATGAAGCCAGACTCGGCGAAACATATGTAAAATTTAAAGAAATAAAAAGTGAAAATTTAAACAAGTGTTTGTTGTTTTTTAAGTAATCTTAAAACCAAGTGAACTTATGTAACTCTGTTTAAACTCGCTTCTGATTGGTACTTGATTGCATCAGTCAAATGAAGTGTAGCCATTGCTTGCAACTCTAAAGAGAGACAGATACGTCCACTTGGTTACCCATCTCTATCTTAAGTATTATTTATATGGTCATATCTGACCCCAAAAATACGCTATAAGAAGTTTAAGTTACTCTAGAGTGTTAATAAATTATTTTTATTTTTTCTGAGTTCTTTGGGAATAACACCACATAAACTTTAAAGTCTGTATATTTCAAAAAGTTCAATCGTTTCAAGGTCTAAATCAGACCCCGTTTTCAATGGTAATGAACTTAACACAAATGAACAAGAGAATTAAAAATTAAAAGGATTCGTAATGACAAATTTAGTAAATCACAATTTGCCATTAATGAATTATTTCTTGAAATAGAAGGCGTTCCAAGAGAAAGGCCTTGGAGTGAAGATTAAAAGTAAGCTGATTAAAACTATTCGATATGCCGATGACAATGTCATTTTGTGCAACGGTATCAAGGACCATCAATATTTGGTGAATTGTGTACCCATGGCACAAAGAGTTACCCAATTCAAATATTTTGGACACTATATTAAAGATCAACAAGAATTGAAGTAGCTCGCATAACTTTGCTGAGAATGAAATTATACTTTTGTAACAACTTACATCTAAAATTACGTCAAAGGATGATTAAATGTTATGTTTGGTCTGTCCTACTATATGAAACTAAGATCTGGGCCATAAAGGTTGTTACGACCAATGGCTTGATACGTTCTAGATGTGAATGCATAGAAGAATGCTTCTAATACCCTGGACAGCCATGCATACCAACGGAAAGCAAATTCCATCCGTGAATTACTTAAAACTATTAAGATAATCCAGACATCATACTTAAGGCAAGTTCTTTGAGGAGACCTTCAGCTTATAATGCGAGTTATATCCAAAAGATTTGGATACTGCAGAAGAGTATACAGTACAGAATATCTATTTAGATTAGCCGATTAGCCAATGTAATTGCAAAAGTTAGGGAGACTGCATATAGCAACGAAAGTATATACATTCAATTTACTTCTGTATAATTTACATTAACAAGGCAAGGCATTATAGTTTTTAGCTTAACTTAGATACAACCAGCTATTTATATATTGCTTTTCATAATTAAGTGACTTCTTAACTTTAACCCTAGTTCAAGGCCATATTGATATATTAAATATCACCTTAAAAAAGAACAATTATGTTTTTTATGATCCTAAAATTTATGCTACTAGCTGTAAAGGTATTATTGAATGAATATGTAACTACAGTATAACCTGAGAACAATATTTTTGGCATGAGCGTATATCGTACAAAGGAGAACAACTGACAAAAAAAACACTATTAAAATAAGGTCGCATATTTTTAACCGACTTACAAAAAGGAGGAGGTTATCAATTCGTCTGCTACTTTTTTTTATGTATGACGAGCAATTATTCAAAAACGACTTGGGCAATTTTGATGATTTAAACTGCATTATATTAAGGAACATTGCAGAAAGCTCTCATATAATTGTTTATAACATGAGATTTACGGTTTTCCAGAAAATCAGAAAGAAAAGTAAATAAGGGACTAGATTTCAGTGAATGTCAATGAATCTTCACTGTTTTGTCTAAATATTATAAATTGTATTCTACAAAGATATATTCCAGCTTGATTCCGTATATTTTTCCATAACGTAACACTTACCATTTTTCTAGAAATAAGAAAAATATATGCAAAATAAACTGTAAACATCATGGTAAATATCAAACTTTCATCATATATATATAGTTTAAATGTCAAGATATGCCATGAAAGTATATCGAACAGGGTGTTTGTAATGGTTTTCATTTTGATTCGTTTGAAGTAAGATTCTTTTAGAGACGAAGTTAAGTTAGGGAGCTTATAGTCGCGTGAAATGGCAGAAAATATTCCGTTAGTTTATCGAAACGAAAATTTGTTATGTCGGAGAACTCTTCTATATGGTATACGGTTGTAGGTGTGTGCGTACGTGCATGTGATATTAGGTGGTACATAAGCAGTTGTATACATAGGATGGTTGAAATATAAGTTGGAATTGAATTAGTTATACAGGGTGGTTCTAAAAATATTGTATTCGGTGGCACGTAAGTAGTTGCGTATGCAAGGTGGGTGAAATAAGAGTGGAGGAAAACTATAGTTATACAGAGTGGATATTTGCGTTATAGGACGGAGAATAATTACAGTTATACAAAAGGCTTTAAAAATTGCCATAAGCAGTTGAATATTCAGGATGGTTCAAATATAAGGTGGAGTAGAATTACAGTTACACAGGGCATTTAAAAAAGTTATATAGTTTGAAACATACGTAGTTGCTTATACAAGATGTTTGAAGGAAGGGTGGGGTAAAACTATTGTTATTTAGGGTGTATCAAAAATTTGTAATATAAGCATACGCATTTAGGATACTTGAATTACAGGACGTAGGACGGAGTATAACATGGGTTCAAAAAATTCATATACCGGATGGTTGAAATAAATGATAGAATAACATTATAGTCATCAAATGTTGTTCAAAAAGGAGAGTTTTATTACATAGGGTAGACCATGACCAAACAATAGAAAAATAGAAAGAGTCAATAGTGTGGAGAGGATTTATACTTATACAGGGTGGTTTTAAACATATCAGGACTGTTATCATATTGTGTTGAGTTGAATTATAGTTGCAAAGGGTGATTCATAAAATGATAGACCAATAAGTTATAAGGGATGACCACGCACACTAGCATATACAGTGTGGATGCAATGCAATATAGAGTTACATTATAGAAAGTGGTTCAAATAGTAAAACAAATAAATAACTTAAAATATATTGAGAGATAAGAATACGCTTAAATTATCAATTGAATTTCTCCTTAAATTAGATAAAGAAGAGATGTCTGAAAATAGTGATTGATTGCACACAGTTTCTAAACGGTTTTTATTTTAAGTCAGCTGAAGTCGGATCTTTTTTTAATATAAATTATTTCAATTAAAATCGATGTTAACCAAAAGTGCATAGAGTATTTGCGTGAGAATAACTACAAAACTAAACGGGAAACAGACTGGATTATATTGCTACGGATCCCGTGGGTTCAATTAGTCCCCTATTTCCAATTAATACTACATAAATGTAAAGATAATGCATTGGCAACCCTTTCGAACCATATGGCACCTCACTAGCGTATTGGAAAATATAAATATTAGTTCTGATGTTCAATTTTAAGCTAATAAATAAAGAATTTAAAATGTTCGGCTTGGATTTTCGGAGCAAATTAACCCATCTCTTGAATTAAAAAGGTAAGTCTAACTTTATGAGAAAAATTAATGATTTATACAAAAAGTATTTGCCCAACTTTTCTTAGCAGTTCGCCATTAAAAACTATTAAATAATTTAATAATGTCGAAAAACAAGCCAATCAAAACGGCTCGGTGGACTTTTAAAGTATTATAATAGAATCTGTTACTTGGAATACTCCACATTTAATAAACATATGTTTTGAAAATTACGATAATTTATAATACAACAACGTGATAATTTAATCATATAAATTCACGCAGTGGTGGCTTATACACATCGTTTGGTTGCGAGAAAACCCACAACTTTTTAATTTCGGCGGTGGCCGATTGTCGAGACAAAGCCACAAATTGAACGCATCATCAGCAAGAACCTTGTTTATTCTCGGAATTGTTTACATAAGAAGGCCGACAGGCGTCGAATAAATGAAAAGGCGTCTGAATTTATTGATTGTTTTCACGGTAAAAGTAAATTTAGACAAGATTGCAGGGTCGCATAGAACAACTGGTCTATATAGGCACTCGAGTGGTCAATAACAATTTAGATTAATCTGGCTGTCAATAGTTATGGAACAATAGTAAAAAACATTCGGCCCACTCATAGGGATGACCTTTAGGTTAGGTTAGGTTAGGTTAGGTCCGTATTTGTAACAGATAAATATTTGTAAATTTGTACTAGAGAGAAAGTGTAGTAGGGCAATTTGGGCCCATTCCTTACTTCTAAAATTCTTCCTCACACTCACAGATATTGTGAAAAAACACAAAATTTACAAAAATTGAAAAAGTTGTGAGATCCCATGTAGAATACCAACATTTACAGTGACCACTCAACATTTTTGTCGCCCAGTATTGAGCATAGGCCTCAATCTTTCTCCTCCAGCTCTATATGTTCGGTGTTGCTTTGATCCACTTCAGTCCTGACACATTTGTGATATCATATTACCTCATAACCAGTCTTCCTCTTCCTCTTTTTCCTTTGATAAGTAGGCCCGGGATATGTGAGAAACTTCTGTTACTGATAATTACAATGAGAACCACTTTTGGAAAAGATCTAGTTGTTCGTGATGTATTAAGTTTTCATTTTGTTATTTGTATGATGTCTTCGCTGTTTCTTATTTCTTCCCTTTTTCGTTTTGGAGTCTCCTTTCTTTTCTTCCCTAACATTTAAAGTTCTTTTTCTTTTTTTTATAACACTGCTTACCATTTTTTTCTTATAATTGATCGCCATTCTCGTCTGGTATGTATCTAATGGTCGGTAGCTTATTGTGGTTGTTATATCTTCTATTAATTTATTTGGATCGTCGGGGTCTTTCATGTTCTGTATGTATTTTTTACTTCAACTTTATATGGTTGTTTGTTGTTCTGGATTTGATCTGTGTCTATTTCAGTCTTCTTTGTTTTTCTATATTTGTTTCTACTTTTCACGATATTGCTATTTATCTTTGCTTTTATCATCATATGAGTATCTCCATTATTAAATGTGTTACATATTTTATAATCTGTTGGGGATTTTAGAATAAAGTCAATTTGGTTTTTGTCTTCTTTAATATTGTTTGGCTTTCTCCAGATTTCTGTGAGGCCGATAATGTGCCATTTTATGTTGCTTTTTTCATTTTTTGTGTCCTAGTTGGTAAACATTTTTTGAAGCACTGCAGTTTTAGTAGCTATGATTAGTGTTGCAGAGTGTTTCGTCAATTTCTTGCCTCCCCCAGAAACCTTGAGGCAGACAGACTTTTTGTCAGTGCTGGACTTTGGTCTTCTAAACCTACTCGCCGAGGGAATATTCCACTATTGTTTTATAAATTGGCATTGTTCGAGGGGTTTGACATTAAAACGCGACGTCGACATTAGTTAGAAACACGCTGCTCAAACTTGTCACTCTCAAAAGTGCCACTTACGCTTGAACGCATGTAAACAATGAAGAACCAATATCCATCAGTGTACATAGTTTGCAATTAGACCCTGACTTTTGTGAATGGCTACACCATGTAGGGAATTCATACATATCAGAACGTTCTTATTTTACTTTAAAATGTTTGAAAAACAGAATTATAAAACAAAATATTTCATAGATGGTAACTAGATTATATATTTCATAAAGTGCATTGTTACTTACGCAAACCTTTTTTATATTTCTAATAAAAATTGTATGACAAAATTTTAACAGGCTCAGAAAGCGACTCCCGTGTCGCACTCAATGTGCTTTCGGTATTGTCTAGAATATTTTCAAATTTGTCTCCTTCTGCTTCGGTTTTTCGACACGAGACTTTAAATATCAGGCAAACATACTTTTTCATTGTATTAATGTATAATTACGGTAAATTCAAAAATTAATATAGAAACGCAGTATTAGCAGTAATATGTCAATTGACTTGCCTAAGGTAAAATTAAATGTAAGGAAAAAAGATAAAAGTATAATGTAGTTATTTTTATGTTTTCTTGGGAAATAACACCATAATCGAAACAAAAATCTGTATATTCAAGGAAAAACCTCGTTTTCTGACCTCGTGAATGACTTTAAACATTTATTGAAAATATAAAATGCAAAATGAAAGTTTGATATATGACATTTAAGGTGACATGAAAAATTTGTTGTTTCTATATATACAGATAGCACAAAAAATTCTAAAGATCATGTATTGCAGTTAAACAGCTTTTAAGTTGGAAGAACTTGATAGAGTTGTCTTTAGAATTTATAAATAGCGTTCATAGGTACGACTTTGATATAGGAAAAACCTTATGAACTATCCCGAAACGGGGTTGTTCAAAAGGAGATGGCCAATACTAATTTCTTCCTTTATTGTCGGTAACCAGATACGATTAAATTTTACAGAAGTAGAAATGATACAATAGTCTTTATTCAAAAGAATTAACCAGACTTGAACAGAAAATAAACCATCAGAATCAACCCGGAACTTCTCTTAGTAACACTACCCCTCAGGACAATCACATTGTAGTTACCACTATACCATATATACAGGGTATCTCAGGAAGATTGAAAAGAGTGGGCAAGAGATTTAATGTCAAAACAGCATTTAAAACAAGAAATACATTGAAATCACTAATATCGAAAATAAAACCAACCAACAACATTCAGAACTCAAAAAACTGCATATATACAAGATTCCTTGCGAATGCAATAAATTTTATATTGTAGAAACATCGAGACCATTAAACGTACGAATTAATGAACAGAATAATTACATAAAGAAACGACAACTTAAATAATCTAAAATTTGTGAACATACTTGGAACCTAGGCCATAAAATACAATTCGACAATTCAATTATACTTCACAAAGAACAACACAACACAAAACGAAAAATAAAAGAGTTTGCGTTAATTCTTTTGAATGAAGACGATTGTATGGCTTCTACTTCTGTAGAATTCAATCGTATCTGGTTACTGACCATTAAGGAAGAAATTAGTAATGGCCATCTCCTTTTGAACAATCCAGTATGGGGATAGTTCATAATTTTTCCTAGTATTCCCTTATGACGTTAATGGGATCACTGAAAAAAAAGAATTCTTTGATCACTTTTTGTCGAATGCACTATCTTATATCAAAGTCGTACCTAGGAACGCCACTTATAAATTCTAAACAACTCTTTCAAGTTCTTCCAACTTGAAAGACGTTTAAATCTTTAGAATTTTTTGTGCTACCTGTATATATAGAAACAACAAATGTTTCTTATGTCAACTTAAATGTCATATATCAAACTTTCATTTAGCATGTTTAAAGCCATTAAAAACGAGGTCAAAATAGACCTGGAAACGTTTGGTTTTTCCTTGAATATACAGATTTTTGTTTCGATTGTGGTGTTATTTCCCAAGAAAACATAAAAATAATCAAGAATATACTACAAATAACATTTAGAAGAGAATTATAATGTAGTTTATACATTTCAGCTATTGCCAAATGAGTTTTAAAATAATACGCACAACCTCTATAAAATGAGGTTAAAAAAGTGCTAAAATATAAAGTGAATATTAAATTGAAACGTATTTTTAATATTAATATTAAGTAATGGCATGTGATGAATATGCCATTATATATTTAGAGATTAAATAAATAAGTATTTCGTATATCACACTTGGTTAGACAAAAAATTCGTCTTTACTACGACTGAATCAGGGAGGAACTGAGTTAAAACAAAAGGGAAAAATGTTGAAACCGTAACCCGTTCCAATTAAATAAAGAGGTTGACTTGAACTTCATAAATCTATTGTTACACCATCAACAAGCAATGAAGAGTCAGTTCAACGACATAAAACGACGATCATTAATAACGTGGTATTATCTGGCTGATGGGCGAGAAGCTGTGAAAGTTTACGGAAGTACGTCGCTGTCGGGGAAGGAAACTCCCTCGAATAGGAAGGAAGCGGTGGAGTTGCGGAGCAAAAGAACAACTCCGACAGAAGGCCAGGGGTTTATTCACTGTTCCTTGTTCCTTAGTTTGCTACGCGGCTGAATATATATCGCGAAATTGCCTGCTCTCCTGCTTGCTGAATTTCAAGTGGGATCAACGCATGGAGATGCTCGTGAGCCGGGAAAAGACCGGTGAAATGTTCGCCATTCAGAGGTTGGAGAGTCGTCAAAGTATTTTCCCTTATTTCCGACGACCCGACCTTGCCGCGTTGAAATATGTATAACGGGCTGGATATTCTGAGTTAGAACAGAAAATTCAAAAGTTTTTTATGATTGCAGTGGTTCTAATAGTTTGAGTCAGCATGATGTGAAAATTTCTGCTTCAATATACGTTCATAAATGAATGGCCTTTTAAGTGTTAAATTTGTTGTTACAGAAAATGTCAAAATTAATATTACCAAGAAGAGGTTTCAATTTACTGTCCACGATAATAGTTCTAGGTATAGATATATTGTGTGAGAAAGAAAATAAACTACACTTAAACCATTACATTATCTTATTCTTTATAGACTAAGAGTCAACTAAACTAACTAAACGCACGTGATCAACATCATCTAGAATGTGGAAAAAATTTAAAATTATATTTCGAAAATAAATAAGCTTAGTCTGCCAGTACCCACTGGCGCCGCACTATAGGTCAAAAGGCATTTTTTTAAGGGAAAACTGATATTTTAATGCAGGGGCGGATCCAGACAAGTGCTTCCAGGAGGGCGATTTCATGCGTAAGGGGGGGCATCCTGTACTAAATTTACCTATAGGTCAAAAAGCATTTTTTTAAAGGGAAAATTGATATTTTAATGCAGGGGCGGATCCAGACAAGTGCTTCCAGGAGGGCATCCTGTACTAAATTTACCTAGATATAATTTTAAACCCAGATTTCTGAGGCTATTACATTAATAATAGTCGTTCTGAATTTTAACTCGTAGAAGTTACCTTCTTTTAGGCTCTTGGGGTAGTCATGGGTAATACTGAATTTTCCTGTGATTATACAGTAACACCGACAGTGCTTTCCGTATCAACACAATGTGTCAGTACAATTAATTGTCTCATGACACAATAGCCAAATTGTTTGAAATAGACCGCGTTCGCTGCCAGCGGACTGCGTTGTGGCTGAGCCCCGTGTATGTAAAAAATCAAGAGAACAACATATAATATAGAACAACTGATTTAATTTGAAGCATGTTATAGTACCGGCCATAAGTAAATTTTGATTTTAAAAACCGCATGAATGTATGGATGAATAGAATCATAACACACCAGCCCAACTGACAGAACTTGACACAACGATAACGACTGTGTCTAATAAAGGCTAATTCAGACTACGCTAGTAGTTTAGTCGAGTGGCAAGTTATTCCAATGATTACTGCCCCAAAAACGTACGTACTGCGCTCGAGTGCAGTACACAAGTTTAGAGTATTTTGCAACTTAATATTCCATACGCACTCATATTCTAGATATTTGAAAACAAATTTTAAAGTTGTTTCTTCATTCCAAAGAAACGACATTTTTGTAATACCTAACCAACAAAACGGTAGCTAATAACTCCACAGCTCAAACAGTAGTTGAACTCGACTTAATGAAACGTTCGGACTTGTTTAGTGGATAAACCAGTGAGCAGTGACGCGTGGTGGGGGACGCTACTCGACCGAAAAATAGAACAAAATGGATCGGCTCGACTAAATTGCTTGCTAAACTACTCGACTAAATTTTCGTTGTTCAGACAAGGATAGTCACTAAATTACTCGCCACTTGACTAAATTACTAGCACAGTCAGAACTAGGCTTCTCAGAGTGTGTCAGTGTCATTACATTCAGGAACGCAGTTTCAGTACCAATCACACACATAAAGGTGTCCGCACGAAAGTGCCATTCAACACAGTGTTACACATGAGTATCTCGGAGTCAAGATTACCTTCTTTTAATATCGCTACCCTCCCCCCTCACCCCTTGGAAAAATATAGGTATCGAAACATTTTTTTAAATGAACCTTAGGTTACGTGAAGTAAGAGAAAATTATTTATAATATCATCATCCACTAATATAGGGGTGGAAATAAGGGGTGCACATATCAAAATTATTTTTTTCTTTTGTTTATTGTACATCTCAAAGAAAAATATTTTTTAATTTTGGAATTAATATAACTCGTGTTCCAACCAAACGTAAAACCGATAAGTAACCAGTAATCGTATTGCACGTAACATCATTGTAAACGGTAACTCGTCACCGCACACGACGATTATCGGTTGTCTATCGGTAATTCGTTGGAACGAAGCTTTAGATAAGAAAAATATTTATTGGAAAGCCATCCTCCCAAAATTATAGGTGAAAATAGGGGGTAAAAGGGCGAAAAAGGGATGTGAGCGGGTGAAAAAGTGAAGTTGTTTGATTCATTTTGATCTCCCACAAAATTCAATACATTTTTCTTTCACGAAAACAATATTTATAGACGTTTTTGTTAATCGGTATCCAAGGAATTTCGGATCATGAAAAAAAGATGAAACAAAATGTTTGAATGTGGTGCATTGCCTCTAATCATTTAGGGCAGTGGTCGGCAAACTTATTAACCAAAGTGCCAAATATGAACATTACAATAAATTTAAAAAAAGGGAGCCAAATCTGCTTGTTTATTAATCTTTTATTACACTAAATAAGTAGTACACGAAATAAAACTAAAGTTCATATTTATTAAATATTTATTAATGCGAATAATGTGCTTGCATCTCCTTGAAAATTATCTCGATTTATAAAAGAATTTTAATTTAACAAAATAAGATGTAATTATTTTCTTACCATGTTTTTTTAATGAAAATATAATTGCGCCTTCCGTGGATATTTGTGCCAAAGCGGTACTTAAGGAGCCATTGAACCACATGCGGCTCTGGAGCCGCACTTTGCCACCACTGATTTAGCGCAATAAACTCCTTAAAATGACAAAAATCAAAACATAAGAATCTAACTAAACGTTATCCATTAGATATTTGTTTTTTTCACATCCATACGTTTTCATCCCTGTAGTTGAAAATGATAACGTTCTGCATAGTGGGAACTAAAAACGAAATGGTTTTAGAACCGTGTTCAGAGCCCAATGAATCACTAAACAGTATGTTTTGTCAATTTTTCACATTTTCACCCGTTCATTAGCTTATTTCTAGTTGCAAAACATTTTATATTGCAATTTTTTTTCACCACGTCCCACAAAAAGTTTATATAATAAAGCGATTTCACCAAGTTTATCTTTTGTTAGTGTAAAAACTAACAAAAATCTAGTAATTATTATTATTATAATGAATAGGGGGCACCAACTTTTTTTTAGTTTTTCTTCAATTTTGAGAAACAATTGCCAATACTATTTGGAAATCCGCAATCAAAAAGCTAACAATTTTGATTTTAAGCAGTACCAGATTGATTAATGAAAAATCACAAAATTTACAGAAATTAAAAAGAAAGTCGACATTTTCAATTGGATGAATTATTATCAACAACTTATTTTATTAGTTTTATTTTAATATACTGTTCAAATAGTTGACTCCGACAGACGCAATATAACCAACGGTATTATATGGAGAACTTCAACAAACAAAACCAAGCTACAGAAGTGTTCTGTAAATACGTCGATCTGTTTAAATTGTGTAGAAAATATGCAGCAACAATTTTACTTTTGGCACATTTTATATCTGTATTCCTTAATGTGGGCTGATGAAAGCATTATAAAATATAATTAATTGTTTTTCTGTGCCAAAAACAAGTTTTGGATGAACTAAATATATTAATATTTTACAGAAGAATGATTTTCTTACCTTGTTCTTCATCTGTATCATCTTCAAATTCTTTACATTCTACATTTAAAGGGCTGCTTGCTCTACCAGTTACACTATGTCGGAGGTGGGCAATGTATTTGGCAAGAATTGTACCTGAAATTAACGATAATGATAACATTTACGTAGGTCAATCATAAATATATCGTCGGTTAAGTTTTAGCACTGCATAACTACAAAAATGGTCACTATGAGATATATTTTGCTCAGCAACTCCTCAAAAGTTGATTTTTTATTTAAGTGGTGTTAGAACTTAAACGATGTGTATTTCAATAAAATAATCACTAAAATGATAGTTTTGTACAAAAAGTTTAAATTAAATGTTAGATAAAAACTGTAATAACATTTGAAAAAAATATATGTTTTCACCTATACTAATACAAAAAACCGGAATTTTTTGTTTGTTCATTTTTAGGTCTAAACCTCTGAACAGATTTTAATGAGATTTGGTTTGGAGAACGGACATAAGATATGTACAGGATGTCATTCGTAATAGATGTGTGTAGATCTTTACTGAAACGAGTCATTATTCTATATAATCCAACAGTTCCAAAAGATTCGAATCACGAAAGTGGATACAAATGTATTATTTGGAACTAGAAAATCTCACAACTCAGTTTTCATTTTGGTCTTTGCATTAGGCAGAGTACGATAGAAAATGATACAAATGAAGTAGGATATAAACCGCACTGAAATATATCGATGCGATAATGTGAACGATACGACAACAAAAGTAAGGAAAATCAACTAGTCTGTCAATATTTGAAGATTTTTTAAATATCCTACCATTTGAATAACTTTTTTAAATGAAGACAAAATATATGGATTGTATAGTCTCATACACTTTTAAAAATTGAATGAAATTTGAAAAAGGCATGTATAAGATAAATTCGTACACCTATGTATAACAATAACAAACTTTCATGGCTTTCAGATGGTTAATAATTATGCAGATGATTTTCTGAAACTGTTAGATTATAATAAGAATATATTTTATCCTAGAAATTTGATAACGCATAATGCGTAAACACCTTAATTATTCTGCATAAAATATTTTAAAAGCGCCGGCTGTATCTCTTTATGTGCTCTATGTGTGTATGACGTATAAATCAAATAAAACATTTTAAAATGTTGTGAGCATACTATTTACCAGTCGAGTGTAAAATTCCGGTACATAATTAGCTATCTAATTGTTAAATTCAAATGATTACATCGGGTGAAACCCTGTAGCGTTGAATCTGAATAATGTACTCACTCTCTCTGGGTTGGATTTGAGAGGATGATCCTAATGTTCCCAATGATAAAAATCTCTGTTCTATATCAGCATACTGACCCAGTTGTAATGTTCCAATCTCGGCAACGATACAATTTTACCACACTAGTTAGCATTTTTTGAAAATTCGATCCCTAAAGAAAATGCAAGTGTATAATAACAGATGTCAGAGTTGGAAAATAACTCAAACCGTTGAAGCAATCTTGATAAAATTTGGCTGCAGTATTTGGAATACATATTGCTTGAGCATTTTTTGTAAATTCTACCACTAAAAGGAACGTTAAAGTTTATAATTTCTTCCTCGGATAAAATTAATTAGATTCAGTGAAAAATTAGAACCACAAACTAATCAAAGGAACTCTAAACGCATCGTACTAAATATATGTCCTTATAACTGTCAACCCAAATCAAACAAATACAGCAACATATAAATTGTCTCTAAAGAAATTTTTTTTAGATCATATCCAAAGGCATCATAAAAGCAATTGTAACAACTTTCTATTCTTCAGTACATGTATTGAGCATATTGCATATGTGAGGAAGTTGACCATTCTACTTTCATGTTAATTAATTAATTTTTACTTTGTCATTTTCGATACTTTACCTATTCAGTTAACTTAAAAAAATAATTCACTCCAACACAGGCTCAATTTGAGTTTACATTAACATAGAATGTGTTAGGTTAACACACGCCTACTTATTGCATCAGAATAAAAATAATCTTCAGAAGCAAAATAGATTTAATTATTGAGACGAATCTCACTATAGACATATAGCTATTTAGAAAATTGTCGTTTTAAAAATACAAAGGACCTAACTCAACAAGAATTCATTCTCTCAGAAATCTGCTAACCAAAGAAACTTTTCTTACCTGATCTTTTCGATTCGGCAATACTTTCGAAATCAGTTCTGGTTAAATCGCAGATTTCAGTACCTGTTTTAGGAAATTTTTCGGGGTCTGGTTTCGGTTGCAAAGAGAATTTCCTAGTACTCCATTTTAACCACGACTTGATATGTGAGCTGGTCCATTCAAGGGGATCTAAAACACAATAAAGTGTAAGCTATTCTCAGTTTATTTAAAATTCATACAGGGTATTATTTTTAAGGTAAGCATATTAAACAACATTATTATTTCGTAGCAAAAGGGTAATTATATTTGTAAACACAATTGTCTGGTGATAGATATATAAGGATTAAATTAATACAAAAGGTAAGTAATTTCGAAAAGATTGTTGAGGAGGTCTTGAATTATTTTGTCTATTCATGGGTTTTCTCTCCTCCAAATTTTTTCCTGTAACAGATAAGTATTTAAAAAATTGTATATGTAGAACAAACAATAAATTCAAAATCAAAGCGAAAATTTTTTAGAAAAAAGCCTCGAAAACAACACTAAACGATTGACAACGACTCCAGACTCGGAGTTGAAACGTCTCCATACACAGATAAGTATTACACAATATACAATACATTACTTATATACAGGAATACTGGTTGATCATTTTATAGACATCTCTTTCTCTCAGAAAAACTGTGAGGAAGAATCTCTGTACAGACAACCAGTAATCCGGGCAATTTTACGAAATTGCCTTACTACACTTTGTTCTACATATACAATTTTTTAAATACTTATCTGTTACAGGAAAAAATTTGGAGGAGAGAAAACCCATGAATAGACAAAATAATACAAAAGGTGTTTGTTTATTCATAAATAGCTCTGAAACTACTGCACCACATCGAAAAAAAATTTCACTGATTAAACGATATCAACTTACGATAACTAGTTCGAATAGTGAAGCTTACTTTCGAATCCACCCAGTTTCAAGTCGCTACGAAATCTTACTGTAATAGTACTGAAGAAAATATTTAGCTGAGTGGATAAAAGCTCTCATTTTACTACAACATGATAGGTACACTTAAAAACGATGAACATATACATAATGGTTCTTGACTTGTCCAACACCTAACAATATCGCAATACTTAATATTTAAAAATTAATTATTACAATTTGGTGAATGCGCCAGAGATATAAGCCTAATTTTTTGTTTTAAGTCTATGTAGCGCTTTGCTCCTCTATATCAATATTTAACTATTTATGAACAGAAATAGTAAGTGAATAAGAAGTTATATAAAAAACAATAAATGATAAAAGACTGTTATAGCAGAAACAAATAAATAAGGTTACAGGTTACAACTAATGTAGAATGAAGGTACAGAAGGCAATGGCTGTATTCGCAGTGTTGATTCAGGATGCATCCGGTACGGATAAGTAACGGATCTTTGATCTGTTTTATTTCTTTCTACCACGAACAATTTTAGAACGGTCAATTTCAGTTAATGCAATAACCTAACAATTGTTTGTTTACATATATTTATTCTGGGTGAATAATTGAGTAGACTGCAAATACTTTGTGAAGTTTAGTTTCTTTTGGATTTGGTGTTTAACTGTTTATGTACCTATAGATTTAATTCAAGAAGGAAGCGTGCAAAAGAAATTGTAATATCTGTATTTCAATTTATATTGTTATTTTGCATAGTGTAGAATGGATTCTAAAATAACAGTTTCAGTACTTTGGTATAGTATAGACCATCGAAGTAACAGAAATATAAAATTATTTAAAAAGTACTCATAATGCCCATGTTCGAACTCTTCGCCATTTCACTCGTCCCCAATCAATCCACTCATGCGAAAACGAAGAAAAACACAGAAATATTTAAATGTTTGAACAAAAAAAGGTTTGGAGAATGATCTAATAAGATGGCATATAGACATGAATTTGAGCATGCGTACACTGGCCGTAAAGAAGTTTTGTCCTCTCAACGATTGTTGGAAAACTACATCAATTGTTACTCAATTATATTCATATCTACCAACTTCAAGTTATGTCCATATTCTTAATCTTTATAATTATCAACAACAGTAGGCAATTTGCATTGAGTAACAAAAATACACCTCTGAAAGGGACCATAGGAAGGTATATTCACCTTCTTAACAAAATTTCTATAAAAGAAAATTAAGTAAATATTCAAAGCATCATGTAACTTATCAAATGAATCGGCAATTACAATTTTAAAATTAAAGGATATTTTTTTAATATAAAAAATTCTCCCGTTATCTTTATCTCTCTTGTAAAGTCTTGGTAAACATACGAAAATCCCTTAAATTTTTATTTTTTTAAATGTTTTTTCTGAAATTAATTCTTGTTCTCCGGAATGAAATCATTCTTTTTGAAAGTATTACAAAATATCGCCTGAAAGGTAAATAAGTAATGTTAATAACACAAGACATATTTTCATTTAAATATATATTCATACGAACAAGGCAATTAATAGAAGGAGGCCATGAAAACGAATACCTAGCAAACATGAATGATCCTCAAATTGTCAATAGTTGTCAATGCGTTCTACGAACGATGAAGCTGATAGTATGCTTGCAGTTTATTTTGAATGCCTTCAGAA
Source organism: Octodonta nipae (assembly GCA_034190945.1). Classification (NCBI taxonomy): domain Eukaryota; kingdom Metazoa; phylum Arthropoda; class Insecta; order Coleoptera; family Chrysomelidae; genus Octodonta; species Octodonta nipae. The sequence continues at coordinate 25,776,152 of CM067219.1, read as the reverse complement.
TACCGCAGTAGCAAAAAAAGTCTATGCGGCTCGATATCAAAATCGACGTCCTTGCGATGTGAGAGTTTTCCCAGATTAGTGGCGAGTTTACGTACGAGCTAGGGGTAGTTTTCGGTCACGCTTCAACGGCAAAAAATTGGAAAAAGAAAGAAAACATTAACAGCGTACTGGGATATATTGAAGGAAATCCCCATGTTAACACAAGTTGAGTTGGACATATCAAGAACAACGCTTCAGAATATTTTGAATGACCAGGAGTAACTTGTAATAGTCATCAAAATATATTTATTATAATTACTTTTAGTATGCACCCATATCATGTCGTTTTGCATCAGGCCTTGAAAGAGGAAGATTTTGATCGGAGGTTGGACAATTGCCATTAGATCTTATAGGCATCATACGCGAAAATGGAGAATTTTTATTTCAAATTCTTTGGACCGTTGAAGTCACCTTTAATAATGACGGGAGAGTCAATCTGCACAATATGCACTATTGGTCTGCAGAAAATCCGAATTGGTTGCGTGAACTTCAGCACCAAGGACGTTGGAGTTTAAATGTGTGCTTTGGCATACTGCCAGGCAGAATTATGGGGCCATATTTTTTCGAGCAATCCTTAAATGGCAATGTCTTTCTTGACTTTCTGTTGTTATTAGAAAATGTGCCACTGAAACAAGGCCAAAACTTATTTTTGCAGTTGGATGGTTGTCCTGCACATTTTGCTATTATCGTTTGAGATCATATTAATGCAGTATTTCAACAGCGATGGATTGGAAGAAGAGATATGTTTCCATGGCCTCCGGTATCACCAGACCTAAGTTGTCTTGTCGTGTACCAGAGTCAACCGATAACCAGAGAACATATGAAAAATCTGATTCGAAATGCAATACGTAACATACTGAGAGCCGAAATTGAAGCAGGACTTTTTTCTACGCATGAGAGCCTGATTCATTGCATAAGCGTGATGGTCAGCATTTCGAACATTTACGGAGGCATTAAAAATCTTTCTTTTTAAAATCGGTTAAAATTTGTAGGGCCATAACTTATAAAAAGAATTCCTAGAAAATCAGTTTAAAGTAATACAAATTTAAGGGAATTTCGCCCAAATTTTAGGTTAGGAACAAAATATCGAGATGCTGTTTTCAAGAGCTTCTTTAGGCATCATTTAGCTACTTGTGAATGAAAAAAATTATTATTGACAGCTAAAATAAAAGTCCTGGAATTAGTTTTGCGGACAATCCACAAAAATGTGAAAAGTATAATTTACCTCGAGTAGACAAAACTTAGAAGGTGGTGTGGGGGCTTTTAGTATCTGAGTTCAACTCGCATTTGACCAAATTATTAATAAAACTGCATTCCTATGAACATGTTTTGATATATAGCGATACTGTACTAAATTTTTTCCTAAATATAATTTTAAACCCATATTTCTTGGACTATTACATTAAAAATAGTCGTTATGAGGTGTAAACCCATAGAAGTAACCTTCTTCTATGCTAGAACTTCATGTTCCTCGAGTTAACCAAATTCGTTCCTTTTATAATTTTCGGCATTCATATACGAAATATGCGGTGTTTCAAAAAATGTTCTCACACTTGTTACTATCATGCTGGCTTTTTTGAATTGCAGGTGTAATTAATTAATCACAGCATGACAGGAAATCAACTTAGCTTGGAAGAGAGGAAGTTTCTTCTAAAATATTATAGAAATCTCGAAAACGCCATGAAGAGCAAAGAAGAAACAGGCGGGAATTCGCAAAACTACCACCAACGCGCCAGAACATTGCCCACATAAGCGACAAATTTGAAGCAGTTGGAACCATCCAGAATGTCAACCAGAAATGTTCAACACGAAATTGTATGTAGCGAATGGCATTCTTTAAATTAAATCCATTAACCGCCATAATTCCAAATTCCACGTACTGCGGGCCTATAAGCCCTTGAACACCATATAAACTTACCAGGAGTAACAGTGTAGTCTGGGATATTTGCATTGGGCATAATAGAACCTTTTTTTTAACGGAACAATCTCTGTTGAGAGTTACCTCAACTTATTTTAGGAGTTTGTAGGTCCACAAATTACAAAGATATGTTTACTAATGACGAGGACATTTACTTTCTGCAAGATGGAGCACCTCCCCACTACCATTTCGATGTATGAGCTTTTTCGATGTAACTTTTCCAGACACATGGATTGGACGAAGGAATACCACTGAATACCTCCATACTTCACGCTCATGTACTTCTTTTTGTGGCGATATCTCAAAGACAAAATTTATCCCCTAAATCAAGAACAATTGATGCACGGAAATTGGAAATTATAAGACAATGTCACGATATTTCCGATGTCCTTGGCGCTATCTGGACAATAATGGTAATCAATTTGAACAGTTGCTAATATAACTCGTCAATTATATTTGCCTTCTGTATTTAAAGCTATTCAATTTCATTCTATGTTCTTAAATGTTTTTCTCGTCATTCAAAGGATGAGTACATATTTTTGAGACAGTCTGTATTGATAAAATCACCCTGTACGGTTCTATTAACGCAACAATTTAACCTATTACATCACAATATCCTAAAAATGTTTCTTTCACATTTATTGGTTTGTTAATCTATCATCATGAATTCAATTAAGCATTGGCCATACCAAATTCCTCAGTAAACACATCCTTGCCACCCATTATACTCATTCAGAAACATACTGTCGGTATGAGATCCATTGATGCTTACCTTAGAGGTAAAAACGTTCGCGATTCCGAGAATAGGAATTAATTTATAAGATACCAATGATGGTGATTGTATTAACCGCATTCTTGGTCTTCGCGCATTCCTGGTGCCTTACTCATTCAACAGATTCTCATTAAAATTATATGCTTTCGCTTTTTTAAACGTCTTTATAATTTATTTTTATCTGGATAGAAATTTGTTAGGCAGGAAGTTACTGATTAACACAAAACTATACATTGCTCCAAATGTAAGTACAATAGTGAAATGGATAATATAAGATCACATGGATATAAAATATCTAAGAAATTAGACGGAAAATATTGGAAAAGCTGTAGAACCGTGTCATAAATGTATAAACGCAAAGTTTTGTATTTTAACACCAAGCCAAGCCGCTATTTTCTTGGAGTAAACCAATACTTCTTAGACGGAATGTAAAATGGCATATTACTATATTAATATACGAAAACGAAAGAACAAATTATAGTAGATGAGGAAAGTTCTTTACTTTTTTATAAGACACAGATCGAAGCGTGAATTAAGGAAAGAAGAGGCTACCAAATTCACTGACATAAGAACTGAGACAAATAAAGAAGGATAGAACACCAGTAGATATTTAACAGAAGAACGAAGGTAAATTTAACAAAAATATGCTATCTTAATATTATTACACAATTGTCAATCTACCCTAACAAGCGAATACCTGCTGACAATAAGAGTGATTATGGAAAAATCGGAGTGGACTACAATTGTGAACTAAACCATCAAAAAGTTTTCACAGGAGAAGTTTGAAGGAAAGGAAACCATAAGAAGTGATAATCGAACTCCAATATAACGTTTTCTAAGAAAATGAACTGTTCGCCAACATGAAAACACCAAACGGATTAGTATGAAATAAAGTATAAAACAAGGAAACACTTTCTGGATAAAATTGTTTACCAATGCTTTAGAGAATATTTTCAGAAAAATGTGAGCGAAATAAGGAAATCCTAAGAAATGGAAGCAAGCTCAATAACCTCAGATTTGCTAATGATCCCGCTGTTATCTTAGAAACCCCTGAACAATTACAAATCATGTCAATACACAAGAGTTTCTTAAAACTTGGAAAAGAGAATGAAACCCTGGAATTGACAGCAGTAGAACATTGCCTTGACCTGGTTTTGGGAAGGTAAGCAAAATCATTGAAAAATAACGGATGAATTTCGTTTTAGAATATTTCAAAAATGAACTCTTAGGGAACCGATGTACAAACTATGACTGAGACAAGGAGGAACGGAGCCTAAATGTTGAGAAAAATTCTTTAAGATCTTTGAACGAACACATAAGATGTCGCCTAAGAAATAACGAAATCTAAATGGAAAAGTGCTGATCATAAAATAAGAGGTGTAAGTGAATCAGTACAATCCTGAAATTCAGGTCTAATTGTAGAGGATATTCAGAGAGCGATATGAAGACATTTTGTGGATTGAAATAAAAGACAAAAAATAACAAAGCCAGAAAATATACCACTTCTGCACAATATTGTTTCGAAATTTATAAAAGCATGTCGCTCTGCTGTACATAATAGTACCGGCCTGACCCCAGCCAGGGTCCTATTCGGAGGGGAGCTGCGATTACCCTGCGATTTGGCATTTGGCTCCTCCGAAGAACCTCCCCAAGACATCGACGATTATGCCGACAAGCTCCGACATAACATGCTGGCAATACACGAATTAGCCCGAACGCAGATGTTGGCCACCAGTGACCGGATGAAGACGCGATACGACCTCAAGGCCAATTCAGTCGGGATCCAGGAGAGGGACAAAGTCTGGCTGTACAATCCCCAACGGAGCAAGGGTAAATCCCCAAAGCTTACACCCGGCTGGGATGGTCCATACGAGGTGGTCAAGAGGCTTAATGACGTCGTCTACCGGATCCGTCGAAACCCCAAGGCTAAATTGAAGGTGGTTCATTTAGATCGACTCGCTCCCTACCATGGAGAGGATGTTTCTGATCGGGACGATCAGAATTAAAGGGGTGACAGTGTTACGAAATTTACCAACCGACCATGTTTCATTTCAGTACGACAACGATCGCTTTGATATAAAAAATGGTTCTCGAAAAGACTCGGCAGCTGCAGGAGTGATGATTGATTTTTGCGAGAATTTTCTATGCTGGTTATATAAAGGAAGCAGCCCAGGATCGCGAGGAGTTAGAACAGACGACGAGCGTATATCGTATTGTTATTGTGAATCAACTGTTCTGTATAATTTGATGTAAATAAAGTTCTAGAAAAGTGAAAGTGAATATTATTTTATAATTTTAAATTGAACCCACGGACAATATTGCAATATCAGATAACATGCTATTATTGAATATAATACTGATAATAGAAAGCAACACCACAAACTTACCTATGGAAACAAAAGCGTTGCTACAGAAACAAAGGAAAACAGATATGCAACGTATAGAACACACCGAACTGTGCGAGAACATAAGGAAGAAGCTTGCAGACAACATAAAAATTTAAAAATGAAAGACTAGTACGATTGAAAATAATATAATTGGGAAAAGCCAAATAATTCGATTAACAAATAAACATCCGGATAACAGAAGAAGCAAAGTAATGGAGCACGTCACCAAATTCTACAGGGACTTATATATAAACCCGAAACTCTTGAAATAGAAATGCCTGAAAAGAAATTCCAGAAAAACATATGAAACAAGTGCAATCAGCGATCAAGAAAAGAGGAAAAGCCGGTGGTGGAACAGGGTAATGCCTGATTAAAATATAAACGTAGTGTCCAAGAACTAGTCACATACTAGTACAATGGGACATCGCCCTGATAGTATTAATGCACAAGATGATATTCCCAAATTACTGACCGATAAATCTCCTGCTCGTAGTGACTTTAGTACCAGTGAGGTCAAAAATTCTACGGGATCTTATTAGTTCTAAAGAATATCAAACACCACTCGCATTAAATTTCAGAGACCTCGAGAAAGCATTGGACACCTTATTGGAGATTATATTGTAAGGAGAATTCATCCGATATTTCGTGTAATCGGTATTCAACCAATATTTCGTGGAATCCAAAAAGGTTGTTTGTCTTGCGTCCGAGATCGGCGGCTAGCGCTATAGAAATTCCTAAAGAATCCATTTAGAGCCTTCTGAGAAGAAATGTATAAATACGTAAAGCCTACGAAATCATTCATTCAGTATTCGGTTGCCGTCTAGTAAACAAACAACAGGTGTCCAAGATATAGTGTTAATAAATGTGTGAATATAAAAGCAGTGGAAACAAATTATAGTAAGTTCTACTGAATATTGTTAAAAATATACAAGAATCCATAGTGGGGAATAAAAGCGTTACAATATATAAAAGAAATCAAAGCCAAGATAAAAATATTTCAGCTTAAAATGGTCAGACAAAGTCAGATCATCGCACTGAAGCTATTCACAGCAGCTTGAGAAACTATGTTTCGAAAATTAGACTGGAACAATAAACTTAATGTAGACCGCGAATATCATCTGAGATTTACTGAAGACATTGCCCTATTGCAAACATTTCAGGGGAATAACAAATAAATGTACACTAAAGCAGTTAGTAATGAAATATAACTGAAAATAACCATTAAGAAAACAAAAATAATTACGAAGTATTAGTCATCCAGAACATCATAATAAAGAGCCCACCCTGGAAATAGAGGAAGGATGAACATATCTGGGGACAATTTATACATATATTCAGGTTCGCTACCACCAGAAATAAACAGAAGGATCAAACTTGGATAGACGGCATTCGGAAATATCTAAATAGTTTTCAGTCTAGAATGTCAATCCCTTTCAAGAAAAAAGTATTTGAAACCTGCATTCTCAAAGATAAAATTACACAAAGATCTATGAAGTGATGCATGATCTAAATAACTAGGAGAGACCTAAGCAGACTAAAGTCGACAATAAATAAAACCAAGGTGATAAAGGGCAACCACAAAGTAAAATCCAGGAATGTCAAAGGGTAATTCATTTGGGAAGACATTAATAACGAAAATCACAGAATGGTAACTCAAGAGTGTAAACAGACCCCTGAAATTCCTTAAATTAAAAGATGCATGATATCAGGAAAATAACCGAGACGAAAAAATAAGAGTAATCTACAAGGCTATAAGTCTTCGAATTTTGGCGAAGAGCCAAAGTTTAATTTAAGCAGTATTAAACACATGCTAAATGTGAATGTGCAAGTTGGAAAAGTAATATGGGGTTTTGTTTAATCCAAACAAAATGAACCGCTCGAGCAAATCCTACCCCGGTTTGTTGAAACCATCTGCAAGTACTAAAGGCTTTTTTCCTTTATTAGTAAAACCTTACCCTAACACATCTCCAAGATTGAAAACAAACATGGCAAGGAAAAGACGTAATATGTATATAAATGCGCCGGAAAACCTGTATTTACTAAACGCACTTTTAGCACCCATCTAGACCTGGCGACTTCACCAATTTTGTGAAATAACAATTTTAGTAATCTCTTAATATTACGTTCTTAGCATTTATTTATAATCTCTTTTATTTCATATACACTGGAGAAAACTAGTAAAAATCAATATTGAATTGTAGGTTTATAGAAGTTAATTTAAAAATTGCTCATTGTTAATATTAGGACAAAACACCACCAACAAAACTTCTTAACTTGATGCGGTTAAAATTTAAAAATTGTGCACAAATATATACATAAAAATATATAAAATTGTGTAAGTATTTGTTGAACTAAGTATGGATTAGTCATTATGATTAATGTTGCCTCAACCATAAGCCCAATTAATTGTCTAAATGTAATTTGTTTAAATTTAAGAAATGTTAATATAAATCAGTACATGAAGTCAGGCGTTACAGAGGAGAGTTTTATTGTTTAAATGTGGTAACTTAGGGAGACATTACAGTTGTAAAAGGGCATTTGTAGGGCTGAAAATACTTAATTTCCAATATAGGTACTAGGTCTTAAACAAAAATGTACGCCACGGAGTTTTTGCCCTTTTTTAAGATTACATTTTTTGTCTATTGCAATAATTTGAAGATTGAGGGGTCCTGATATATTGACAATAAATAAAATTGGTATTATGGCTTTGAAGTGCTTTTAAGTTAAAGTGAAAAATCACTTTTACGAATATTCTTCATACATTAACGGCCACACTCTTAGTTTATGGTGAGCCTAAGCAAAATACACATGAGGATGTAAGACTTTACCATCGAAAATTTCCTCAAAGAATGATTCCGCCGTAAGATCATGTTTGAAAATATACGCAAAAGATTCCGGCGGATTCTTTAAGTTCAAGAATTTTTTTTAATACTGCTCAAAATGACCCAGCTATAAAAGAATTTGAAGACGCGAGATGTCAGACCGACATCTAGGATTTTCGAGAGAATCAGCACACAGAGGTTCCGAATCTGGAGCCGTTCCGTGTAATTGCTGTTCTCCATTTACTCCTAGGACAGAATGTCACGATAAAATTTTTCAGGTTACTTCACCTGTCAGAGATATTGAATACTCTCTTCGAAGAGAGTATTCAATATCGTCTTCAAATTTAACGAAATGTTTCAAATACATAAAGAAGTGTTCGAGAGGACATTCAATTGTGGGAAGCGCAACTGATGAAGGTTCCCTGACCAGAAACAATGTATATAATATATATTGTCTTGCGTACAAAGGAATGAAACCTCGAAGAGAGTATAAAAGAATTGTTGAACATGAGTTGTGAAGATCAGCATTGTCGGCCTTAAAAACTCTACATGAGGAACAACTCCCAGAAAAGATTTTGGCAGTTGTTTTTAGGAAAATTAAGGCATTTTAAAAAAAAATTCACGAATTCTGCTATTCACACATGAAGTTTTAATAAAGTCTCACATTTTACACATTTGGGTCAATGAGGATCCAAATTTGTAGAAAGTAGCTAATTCACAACACGTATTTTCTGTCAACATATGGACTGACAATATTGATAATGGAATCACTGGACCAATGGTTGTTTTTTTGTTTATAATATGACAGAATTGATTTCTTTACATGTAAAAAGTCGCAAGTGGTTCCAACAAGATGCGGCACGGCCACATTTTGCGGATGAAGCGGCGGGTGACGACCAGTAGAGAATCCAACTTAAAAATTATGAACTGGAGAAATGGACAATTATGTCTATTTAAAATATATGGCAAATCTTGGATCTGAAATTTACAGAAGAGAAATAGTCTGATGTGGCTCCAAGAGGCAAAAAATGAAGAAAATGGCAAAGAAAAGGACATTTTATGATGTATGAAATGGAAAGATCTCGATTGAGAAATAAATCAATAACGTTTTTAGAAACAAAAACTGATTTAAAAAAGACTTAAAAGTAACTTATCTCAAAAGCAAAAAATTAAATCTTTCTTCAACAATTTTTTTTGCAATTAGTGAAAGATAGAAAATAAACCAAAATAATTACTAAAAACATATTTATTTCATATTTGGCACAAACTTCAACTAACTAGAAAAATACTATTTATTGCTTTTTAGTTTAGTTAGTTTTTTTGTTCTTATTTGTTTTTTATTTATTTTACAATTTTATCTTTGATCCCGAAAATAGTTTATATCGGATATAAGAGCTTCACATGTTTAATAAATTAAGAAACTAAATTAAAAAAACAACACAAACTATGGAATGCGATAATGTAACAGGTAAATTTCATGAGCGCCGAGCTTAACAGGTGAATTCCATGAATAAGGGGCTGTGAGTCCAAAGTCCAATACCAATGAAATTTACATAGAACCTTGGAGCTATACTGAACCGAATTGGTCAGATTGCAGCACTTTTACCTCTTATATCTTATGAAAGTGGTGATTTTGAACTTAGTTAGGTCTTTCATCTAAACTAGTAAACAAGATCATAGAACAGAAAGTCGATTTGTTTAATAGTATGTTGGGGCCCTTTGTAAATAATATCAGAATTTTGCTTAATAGATGAAAATAATTCCGTTTCAAATTTTCATACAAATTTTCAATACTTCCAAAACTTTTAGGATAAATTAATATATTTTGAGAAACCTCATATACAATTGAAAGAAAGTGAACTGATAATTGTCATTTTATTGGTCAGAATTTTGATGAAGATTTTTTTCTTAATATTAATAATAGGAAAGTTTTCCATATTATGTTTTTATTTTTTTATCTAATTTCCAATTAATTTCATCCTAGAATTCGAATAAAGATAATTACATTCATTTCCTGCGCCAAATTTTATATATTTTCTTTTTCTCTTTTTAACAATACCTGACCCTTGTTATTAAAAAATTATGTGATCACTTATCAATCCACCCTAATAGAATACAATTTAAACTAAAAGAATCTAATTTAAATTCTTTAAACCGTTTACAAGTAATCGGTGTTAAAAATGTGTTTTTATCCCTGAAAAATATTTTTTATAATCTAAAATTACAAGATTTAACGAAAATATGCGAAAATATAGAATTTTCCCTGTACTGATTTCCTTATCTACTGCTGGGCCCAAAATTTAAGATAAACTAGGGAATATAGGGCTTCACTCATAGGAATTGAATAACAAAAATCCTAACAAAAATTTTGTGTGCAAAATAGTTTACCTCGATTATAACAAATTTCGGAGATGGTACGAAATTCTTTCCTTTTCCCGTCTCTGCAATAAATTATTTCCTAATCCTAACGATTTCACCATACCATGGCTATTCTCGTGGATGGAGTTACTCTTGAATCTTCTGACCATTGGAATTCTTTGTACCATGATCAGTTTATACAGCCATTCCTCCGGACAGAGGTTTTTTAAAATAATTTGATAGATTTTTGGGACTGCTTCCTATTGCTGTCATAAGAATTGAAGAAGTATTGTTCATGTACCATCCACTCTTTATTTGAAGTTCCAAATACCTGTATGTTTGTATTGTTTTTTGTAGAGTCCTTATCCTTTAAAACTATGTGTTAGGACAATATCGTGCTATTTCAATACAGCCTGTAATCATTATTTTCTAAAACAGACTAGGTTTTGTTGATTATTCTTGTTAGTGTGGTAGGTAAAACTCCAGTCCTAGTTCTAGGTGCAATAATTTACCATTGAAACATGTCGTATTGAGTATTCAGTTTCACCAAAGGTCTGACAACCATATCTGCATCTATCGTTGTTTATAGAAGAATCTCTAACGATATAATACTTCAGATAGTTCTGAGTACTTGGTCATGGATTACCAGTAGGAGTCTTTTGATTTCTGGAAACATGTAACCATAGATCAACCACTAAACTGTCAATATACTCTTGATTTACATCGTTTATACAGGTTGAGTTTTTTTTGATGATCAGTATGGGGATCTCGGAAACTAGCAGAGATAGAGCAATGGTTAAATTGGGAAAGATTTGCAGTTTTACTGGCCCAATTTAATGACACTTTCGGATTTTTGTAAAAAGTCATGGCTTACTAGATATTTTGAAAAAATTCTATCGATTTAGTCAAATCCCTCTAGCTCCTTTGTTTTTGATTTTATAAAAAAAGTGTAAATATCAAAATTGAAGGGAATTGTATCCCGAAAACGATTGTCATGTCCTCCTTTGCTTGACTGCTCTCGTTTTCGAGATATGACACAAACTTATCTTTTTTTTTTTTTAATGGAAACCATAGTTGGCTATGACCTCAAAAAATCGGACATCTTTAGAGCTTTTCAACGATATAATACTCGATATAGTTTTTCATAAAAATAACGCAGTATTGGATGCTTTTCTCTCTTATTTTCACTTTTAAGGTAGGTAGCCATGAAAAAGATTATTTTCACTTTGAGCTTTCTCATTTGAGAGTAATTCCATTATTAGTGCTGAACTGAGAGTCGGTATTGACAAGTTTTTGTGATAAAACGGAATATTCTCAATAAGAAAAACTGATTATGGTGGAATGTTATATCATATGCCATAAAAATTCAGTTCGTACAGCTGAGAAATACTTTCATAGATATTTTAATCGTCGTCAACCTGCTCTATGTACATTTAAGAGGCTTTACGATAGTTTACACAGATATGGATCTTTTACTAAACCACCAACGGAACGTAATCAAATTAACGAAGCAGCACAAATAAATGTTTTGGCAATGGTAAATTAAAATCCATCTACATCAACTCGTGAGATTGCGGCAGAAGCTGGCACATCTCAACGAACTGTAGTTAAGGTACTGGGCTAAAGAAAACCCTTTTCATGTAGAACAAATACGACCCCAGATAAAATTTGGTTTTAATGTTTGGTGTGGTATCATAGGGTCCACTATTCTGGGGCCTTTTATCTATGACGAATTACTTACTGGGAAGCTCTACTTGCATTTTTTGCAATACACTTTTCAAGACATGTTGCATAATTTAAATTTGAGAACTTGTTTAGAAATTGAGATGTTCCAACATGATGGAGCACCTGCTCATAACTCGTTATTAGTAAGACAACAATTAGATAATATCTATCCAAACTCTTGGATAGGAAGAAATGGCCACCCCGGCCTCCCGATTTGGCAGTTATAGACTTCTACTTATAGGGTGCGCTAAAAAAACAAAGTATACAAAAGAAAGTATGAGACAGTTGGTGACCTAAGGGAGGCGGTATTACAAGCAATTGAAGAAATTGATAGGCGGTCTGTGAGGAAAGCGGTAATGTCAATCTTCAAAAGATGCAATTTTTGTCTAAATAACAATGGTGGACTTTTCGCACATAAATTGTAACCATTATTATGTACTTTAATTTCATAAGTTTTTAGTAAGTACCTACTGATTTAGTTTTTTCGTTATATCTGATATACCTAATAAAAAAATCGTTCAATGTTTTTTGGAATAGTTATTAATCTATTTCATTGCTAACTACGTTAAAAGTGAAAATAAGAGAGAAAAGCATCCATAACTCCGTTATTTTTATGAATAACTATATAGAGTATTATATTGTTGAAAAGCTCTAAAAATGTACGAATGGTTTCCATTCAAAAAAAAGATAAGTTTGTGTCATATCTCGAAAACTAGAGCTGTCACGCAAACGAGGACATGATAATCATATTCGGGATACAATTCCCTTCAATTTTGATATTTACACTTTTTTTATAAAATCAAAAACAAAGGAGCTAGAGGGATTTGACTAAATCGACAGAATTTCGTTTTTTCAAAATATCTAGTAAGCCATGACTTTTTACAAAAATCCGAAAGTGTCATTAAATTGGATCAGTAAAACTGCAAATCTTTCCCAATTTAACAATTGCTCTATCTCCGCTAGTTTCTGAGATCCATTATACTGATCATAAAAAAAACGCACCCTGTATACTTTCCATGAAAAGTATTTTCTTTCCACTTGGGCTTATTATCGTTTGTATCCATTCAAAAAGGGATGTGACTTGGATATCCTATCTACTAATGTTTTAGGAAATATTAAGTTTTAGAGTCAGTAAATTGAAAATAGTGAAAAGATATAAAATATATAAGAAGTGAAAAAATATAATACTGATATGTATGAAAATTAGACCCAAAAAATAAATTAAAGTAATTAAAAATACATATAATTTAAGTGGCATTCAAGAATGCCTTTTTTTGAGATTTTTGAGAACTGACTAATTATCATTTACCCACGAGCTTGACCAGGATACTGCTACAAAACCTAAACCCGATTTCAATTAATAACAACGCAAAGGATAAGGCCATCATACAATTAAAATATTAGATTTATAAATTCACACAAATTCAAAAACAAATAAATTTAAAACTTAAAAAACATATCTATGGCAATTGGCAACTTAATGATTGTTGGATATTTAGGAACAAAAAAGAACACGAATGTAAATAACGCTTCAAAAATTGTGTATAAAAAATATGATATTTGAAATTTAAAAAAGAAACAAACTCGAACATTTAGTTTAATCCGGTTAAAGTTTGTAAAAACAAGAGAAGGAAATTGTTTAAAATAAATAAATAAAGTAACTTTTGTTATAAACTATAAGAGTGAAAACAAAATTGTTGTAATCTATAACTAAGAAAATTGTGCATCTAAAAATTTCACTCTGTATCCTTTATGATTAGAATCGAGACAAAATAAACACAATTTTGGTTTCATCAAGTTTCTAAAATTGTTCAGCTAATTAACATTTGTTTGTTTTTAATGTTTAACAGTCAAACAAATATCACATCTAACACTCATAAACTTTTTTTAAGATAACAAAAAGATAAAAATGGAAAAAGTAAGTTAAAAGATTCAAGGTTATAAAACAAGCAATATAAACAATAATGCAACTGATAAGACATCCGAATCACTGACAATTACATAATGTCAGTTGCTATCTCGAAATAAAAGAACTACATGCCAAATACATACCAGAAGGAACTAAAACCATTTCGTCTTCTTCATCGTCTTTGGTGTCTTTTTCACTGCTGTTCTTAACTTTTATAACTTCAACATTTTTTGCAGTATAACCACTGGTACCCGGATTTATCGTAACGTCCTTAGAGGTAGATGCGACCGGCGAAAACTGCGACCTACTTTTGGAAAAACTGTTTGTAATTGAAACCAAGTCTGTAAGTTCGGAACACTCACTGGAACTGTCCTTCGGACAGCTATCCGGAGATTCGATGTGTAAATTCTTTTCCGTACCGGCGAGAATAAAATCCAAAGTCTCCGGCTGCAAGTCTTCCGGCACCAAAGATAAATCATCGTCGGACAGCTGCCCTGTCCTGGTACTTTCTTCACTACTAACCGTCCGTTGTAAGACATCTCTAAAACTTTGTACTTCTTCAGAAAACAGGCATCTCTGGATATTTTCACTTGATTCACACGCGTCGTTACACCGCTTGTCCATTCTTCCATCTTTTACTTCCGGTAATGGCTGCCAAACGGAAACTTGTCCGCACTTCGCACTCTCACAACTTAAACTGAAGACTCCCATCTCGAGAGATCGTTTATCATAGTGAAAACTCTCACAAAAACTATTCTGTTTTGTTTTATTAGTCACCGAAACAATATCACCATGCGTAGCAATATTCTTCGCATCCTCGGGTGACTCAACTGCGTTATTCTTCCGTTTCTTCCAAGTTTCGGTCGCATTTGTTTCTGTGACGTCACTATCCCGGCTATCGCGATCGAGAACTAACAGATATTTCAAAAGTTCGGACGGACTTTTTCGAAAAACCGCGTCTAAGTCTGCTGCATTTTCCGATGTGCAGCATATGGTGGCGTTTGCATTACTGAGAGCCACTGGCGAGTCCTTCAATGATTCACTGGCAGCTTTCACGATCATACCGAACTGATTCATTGAATGGATTCCAGGAACAAAATAATTTGAAGTGATCAACATTCAACGCACCGAATTTCGATGCAACATGTATTTTTTGAGTGGCGAAAGACTATGGGGAAAACCCGCTCGCAGATACAAATAAATTGTCAGCGTAGTCTCGAGCTTGGTGCGTCCGTTCTGCAGTTAGTAGATCGTGGGATTGTACGTTGTGTACAGGGTTAAACGAAAGATCCTGCGTGAGGGGGCAATCAGCGAGAACGATTGTTTCTCTAAATATAATTAACGTTGTTGGTTAGCAACGAACGAAACATGACATAATCGAAAATGTACGGGGTGGGCCTGAGACATAAAATGATAGTCTGTTTAAATATTTAAAAAATATTAAATATGTTTTCAATATTCTATTAACTTGTGCATTTTCAAAAAATATCGGCTCGTAATTTTCTCACCTCACTCTTTTTCAGTATCAGAGAAATATTTTAAATGTGTAATGAAGACAAAGAAATATTTATTAAATGATCAAGCAATCATCCTGTGTATACCTACATGTTTATTGGTGTCGTCTGTGTTAAATATGTATTATTTGCGAAAATTTGATATTTTTACGGTTTTTGGTAGTCAAATAATTTTAACAATAATTTGACCCTTATCACCTCTACTGAATGTACTCCGATTTCAGCATTATTGATCATCATAATGCTCGATTACTTTCTTGTCCAGTTTAGCTCAAACCACTTTGACAGATTTAACGGATTTGCGAAAATCGAAAATCAAAACTTAATGTATCAGCTGGAAATCTGTTCAGGGATTAGTGCTATGAAGCCTCTGGTTCAGAATGTTGAAAAGTACATACCTACAAAATCTGGTCCAATTTGACTAAAACCACTTTTACAGATCCGGATTTAGGAAAATACTTTGCAACTCAATCTCAGCTGGTGTTTGTTGAGTTTCGGGAGTTAGTGCCATTAGGACATTTATTCAGAATATTGAAAACTAAATTCCTGCAAAATTTGGTCCAATGTGTCTGAAACCAATTTTAAAGATCCGGATTTGCGAAAATACTTTGAAGCTTAATATCTCAGCTAGTTACTGCCATTAAGACATTTGTTCAGAATATTGAAAACTAAATACCTGCAAAATTTAGTCCAATATGTCTGAAACCAATTTTAAAGATCCGGATTTGAGAAAATACTTTGAAACTTAATATCTCAGCTGATTACTGCTATTAAGACTTTTATTCAGAATATTGAAAACTAAATACCTGCAAAATTTGGTCCAATGTGTCTGAAACCAATTTTAAAGATCCGGATTTGAGAAAATACTTTGAAACTTAATATCTCAGCTGGTTACTGCCATTAAGACTTTTGTTCAGAATGTTGAAAACTAAATACCTGCAAAATTTGGTCCAATTTGACTGTAACCACTTTTACAGATCCGGATTTGCGAAATACTTTGAACCTCAACATCTAGTATCTCAGCTGGTATTGAGTTTCGGGGGTTAGTGTCATGAGGACTTTTGTTTAAATTGTTGAAAACTATCTACTTAAAAACTGAAGTCATTTTTACAGAAGCGGATTTATAGGGTTCTTTCCTCTTAAGTTTTAATATTCAGTTAATTTGTAATCGTTCTCCCGTACTAACCTGTGTCTGCCCGTGCTGGTTAGTATGCGGTTTCGAAGATTCATTTATCCATATATCTTCTGAAAATGGTAGATGAGTTTTCCTTTTTCCTTACATGTAGTTGTCTCGAACATAATGTATTTTTTGTTAAATTGTTTTGAAAGTCATATCTAAGGTCTTTTATTGTCTTGACGTAGTTCTAATGAGTTTTTATTCGTATTAACAAGTTCAAGAATTGGGCACACCAGTGAATCTTTAAGATCTCTAGAGGCCAGGAAAAACTAACAACAACAAATTTTTCATGAACATATGTGGATACACCAAACTAAGCCAATCTTTGCTAGTATCCATAGAGTGGAATGGGTCAACATTAACATCTTAATGAAAGAAGCGCTCGATTGTGAGATAAATACAAAGAATCTAGCTGCTTGATAGTTAATAATGCTGAAATAGGAGCATCTTCAATACAACATATATTAAAATTATACAAAAAGAGTAAACTGAAGAAGTAAGCATAGGAATCGCACGACGTGATTCCAAACGAGTTCAGACTTAGGAGTTCAAGTGTCACTGGTAAAGATAATTATGTTCAATTAGCATTGGCCAAAGTGTAGTAGACGCAATTTCGAAAAATTGCCTAGATTACTGGTTGTCTCTTACAAAACCTTCCTCACTAATGTTCGAAAGATAGAAATCTTTACAATATGATCTGGATTATCCTGAAACTAGGTGGTGGAATTCATTTCACGATAAAATATTAAATTCAGTTATATGTAGTATATACATAAATAATTATTCGAGAATTCAATCAGTTGAGAGAAGCGCAACTGATGAAGGTTCTCGACTAGAAACAATATATCATATATCAACCAGTCTTCCTGAATACATGTGTACTGTATATTGTGTATACTTATCTGTTATGAAGACATTTCAACTCCAAATCAAAAATTGTGGTTCTCACCTAACATCCAATAGATTACACTGAACGGATATTTGTAGCATATTTTCTCTGTGTTTAAGTACTTGTGGTGTTATTTCCCAAAACGTACTTAAACATTAAAATATAGTGCTCCAGAATTTAAATTGACAGGTCTCCTATCCTAACAGATAAGTAAAGTAGAAAGATTGTTAGTAGAAGATATGAAAACCAGCAACTGATATGGTATGGAAATCTGAGACCAATGGGGCAAAACTACTCCTTATAGCCTACCCGTCCGGAAAAAAGGGCACGGCTAGACCACCTACAACATCGATACAGAGCATTTTCAAAGCAATGTCAGAAAGAAATCTAGACGCGAATAACTTTCGTCATAAACGAGATTTAAAAAAGTAAAATTTAATTTTATGGTATCGACATAAATTTAATTTACAGATCCAATTGTGGGGGATAAACCCCCTACGTCCCCGATAGCTACAGCCTTGGAACCATATCTTCTAGTTTTGGTAACAAAAGTATCTAAACAAGTAAATGTCCAATTCAACAACTGTCAGAATTATATAAGAAAATTAAAGCAAAATACAACCTTAGTAAACAAGGATAATAATATTAAACAGAAAATCATTTTCAAATAAATTATACTCAGGTCTAAAATTTGTGTATAAAGTGTTTTCTAAATAATCTATATTTAAAAAAACGGCTTCAACTGGCTTAAAATAAAAGCCGTATAGAAACCGTTTGCAATCAATAACTATTTTCTGACATATTCTTTTTTATCTAATTTAACGTACTTCTATCGATTATTTTAGCGTATTCTTATCCCTCCCCCTCTCTTTAATCTGTATTTTTTACATTACTTACATATTTTTAACTGTTTTATTTGTTTTATTATTTGGACCACTTTCTATAAATTTCTATTTCTCTAATTCACCCCATATTGCAACCACCCTGTATATCTTTCTGTGTATTGGTCACCTAATATAAATTATTTGTCTAACATTTTCTGAATCATCCTGTACAACTATAATTCGACTCTACACGATGTTGCAACCACCCTGAATAAGTATTAATTATTATTATTATTATATTCTATTATTTAAATCACCCTGTATACCTATAATTTTATTTAAGTATAAAGAACTACTTATGTTTTACACTTTATAACATTTTTTAATCACCCTGTATAACTATAATTCCACTCCAACTTATATTTCAATCATCCTGTATATGTAATTGCTTCTAACATTTTTTTGATCCCTCCGCCCTATAACTCGAATATCCTTACTGCATATGCTTATTTAACAATTTTTTTAAGTTTTTTGATCTACTCTGTTTAACTAAAGTTTTACTTTTTGAACAACCCCGTATAACTTTACTTATATTCTACCTTATATTTCAACCATCGTATATATGGAACTGCTTATGTACCACCCAATATCACCTTTATTTCTAAGAATTTTTGAACTGTAATTTTACTTTTCCCTATATTTCAACTGCGCACATTGCTTGCTGCTTGAATTTCGATGCATACACACACACTCACACCTACCACCGTATACCGTACAGAAAAGAAAAGATCGCTCTCCTAATTTTTCTTTTTGATACACTAAAGGAATATTTTGTGCCATTTCACTCGACTGCAAGCCCTATGAAATGAAAACCGTTACAAACACCATGTACGATATACTTTCACGGCATATCTTAACATTTAAGCTAGAGATTTATACTCTCTTCACGCCTTCAAATCTAGAGATTTATGATGAAAATTTGACATTAATATTGATTTTTACAGTTTTTTGCACATATTTTTCCAATTTTCAAAAAACTGTATATTTTACATTGCAGAAAATTATTCAGAATCAAGCTGGAACATCTCTTTGTAGAATACAGCTTAAAATATTCAAATTGGTTGAGCCGTTTTAGAGAAAACCGTGTAGATTCATTGAAATTCACTTAAATGTAGTCCCTTAATTACACCTTTTTCTGATTTTCTGGAAAACAATGCCGTTGAAATCATTAAAATTGCCCAGCCCGTTTATGAATAATCAATGAGCATACATAAAAAAACGTGCTGTAAACAATGCATTAAAATTGCCCAACCCGTTTGTGAATAATCAATGAGCATACATAAAAAAAACGTACTGACGAATTGATAACTTCCTCCATTTTGGAAGTTGGTTAATTAATATTTAATGTACATAACTTTGAACATGGCACTTCGTGTCCCCTGCCCATCAACAATAAAATTAATCGACACTATAACGATTAGAGTTGCTCTCAATTATAGTAGATGATTATTTCGACTCACCCTGTACACAATTTTGCCATACATCTTTCGCATGTCTCCAACAAACAAATAATGAGGCGTCGGCAACGGTTAATTCAAAAATATTTCTGCTGACGCTTCATTATTTACTAGCTATCTAGATTTCCGGGAAAATTGTTTTATGAATGGAGTATGAGTCAATAAGTGGCGTCGACGATCTACCGCAACAAAACGAAAATAAATCGGAAGCATATGATGGAACTGAAACAACGTGCAAACCTGATCGTACTTAATCAAAAGTCGCGCGAGATCGAGATGATGTTTGCGGTCTCGATGGTGTTGTACTGAAGATATAAATTTCCGTAGGATTTTGAGTAGCTTCGACTTTATGGTTTTGAAAAAATAAACATAAAAAATATATCCAAAGAGGACGACTATTATTTGGGTTTTAATATAGAGGGAGATATGGGTGGGGCCACGTTTGAAAATACTAAAATTAAACAGTCTAGACGATCAATCTTAGTCTTAGCAGCCATTATACAATTTGTGTTCTTTTAACACATACTGTAATAAACTTTAAAACTTAAAAATAACTACAGTATAAACAGTTTTGAGAAAAATATGAAAATTTCAATAGTGATTCTGTTAAATATTAATAATTAATTTAATGAAGATGGCTATTAAATTTAAAACTTATTTTGGTGAAGAAACATTATAGTAAAAACTATACTTTCGAAATTTCAAACCGGAATTTTTGTTATGCAGATATTTATGAATGAACAAAGCTTCAGTATTATAGAACACCGTTGGGAAAATAAAAGATCAATTATTAAAAAACCAGAGAATGGATCACAGTATTTTAAGGGAGAACTAAAATAAAACAAAACCATATTAAGTTAGGAATTTCAGTTATTACTGAAAATTGACTTAAACTAACTAGTCTCAAGTTCTTATAATCCGTATATAAATAGGCAAACAGAAAACGATTAGGTACCATTTTCTCCTCTGTCTCTCAACCGATTTTCTTCATTTTTGTTTTGTTTGGTAGCTACTGACGACCTTCAGTGCAGAATGCTAATATTAATTTATAATATTGGTTCATTCATTAAATAAAATATAATAAAAACTGACAGTGCCGCCGCCGCTAGACGGTCAAAATTCAAAATATTGACCACTGGGCGACCACTAGTTAATATAAATACATTTAAAAAAAAGAGCGGCAGTCATTTGAGATTTTGTTACGATTCAAGTATTGGTACTGAGTTAGAGAGTGCCACAGGAGTCAATGCTGCCTCCTATACTTTGAAACATAATGTATTTAGGTTAACACAAAAGATTTGGAAAAGACAAGAGTCATAAGCCAAAAGTTCTCCAGATTGTAAGAAACTTCGAGAACCCCGGACACCGGTACAACCTTTGTTGTTGTTTTGTTTTCTCTCTTTGAAGAATCATTTCTTAAACTACTAGAATTATCAAATTAATGACAAAACCACTAGCTGTTAGGCTTTTATTTTTGACATTAATGTCAAATTGTGTATTACGAAATTTGTCATTACGAATACTTTTACTTTTTCATTTTATAATTTCTTGTTCATTTGTGTTAATACCATTGAAAACGGGTCTGATTTAGACCTTGAAACGTTTGAACTTTTTGCATGCTGCAACCCCTTTCCATTTGCTGTCCTTTCATTTTGTTAGCCCTCACTACCAGCGGCAGTTAGTCTCCATGGGCGACAGTGAAGCATCGTTTCAGTAGCCTTAACCTAAATATCAAATTAATGACAAAACCACTAGCTCTTAGGCTTCTTCGCCTAACTGATGAGAACCGTAAGGTCGAACGCTTCCACATCCACCCAGAAATATCGTTGGGTTTATGTGAGATCCGAATCCCAGTTTACTGCTTCGGATTCATGACAAAAGCAAATAACTTTTGGATTTCACAAATCTCCACTAGCTGTTAGGCTTTTATTTTTGACATTAATGTCAAATTGTGTATTACGAAATTGGTCATTACGAGTACTTTTTTTATTATTTTTTTAATTTCTTGTTCATTTGTGTTAATACCATTGAAAACGGGTTTGATTTAGACCTTGAAACGTTTGGACTTTTTTGAAATATACAAACTTTCAAGTTTATGAAAAACTGAAAACCATAGATGTCACAATTATCGTTCAGAAAACAGCTCTTAGGCTTCTTCGCCTAATTGATGAGAAACGTAAGGGCGGAAGCTTCACCTTACGGGTGTCATCAGTTAGGCGAAGAAAGCACAAAGGTTGTACCGGTGTCCGGGTTTCTCGAAGTTTCACACAATCTGGAGGACTTTTGTCTTATCATTCTTGTCTTTTCCAAATCTTTTGTGATTTCAATATCTCAAAGAAAATTCTACTAAATTTTACTTGTCTAAGTGTACTTTCCCTGGCTGAAGAAAACGAACCGAAGTTGAAACAAGCTTCAAACTTTACAGGTATCCGAACCAACAATACTTTTGCTTCTTTGGATTCTCAGACTTTTGCTTTGAACAAAAGGAACCGCGCCCAAAATTCGTGGAGATTTGCGAAATTCCAAAAGTTCTTTGCTTTTGTCATGAATCCGAAGCAGTAAACTGGGATTCGGTACTCACCTAAACCCAACGATGTTTCTGGGTGGATGTGGAAGCGTTCGACCTTACGGGTCTCATCAGTTAGGCGAAGAAGCCTAAGAGCTAGTGGTTTTGTCATAAATTTGATACTTAGGTTAAGGCTACCGAAACGATGCTTCACTGTCGCCCATGTAGGCTAACTGGGGCTGGTAGTGAGGGCTAACAAAATGACAGGACAGCTAATGGAACGGGGGGCTCAAGCCCTACAGATTATAAGAGAAGTAGTTTGAAGCAAATGGGCTGATAGTGGCGATGGAAAAACGATCACTGTCATATTGAAGAGACCAGTCAATAGTATTGTTAGATGATAAGATTATTTTCATCGAGCATACCAGAAAGGTAACACCAGAAACAAGGAAAGAATATTTAAATTTAAGAAAAAAAGTAAAGAAAGGAGAAAGACGAAAACGCTCAATATTGGATTAACCAACTCTTTACCATACAACAGATCATCTATAGCACGGAAGACAAAAAAAAATGTAACAAAAATTCTAAAGGAATAATACAACCAATATCACCGAAACAACAGATTTATGACAAGAGGAAAGAGAAGAATACCAACAAAAAGAAGATGCCAGAAATTAGAGAGGATGACATACATGAAACCCTGAAAAGAGCAAAAAATGGTCCAAGAAGTATACGAATGGAACTATTCAAATATGGAGGCAAGAAAGTAATAAAATTTTAGCAAAAATCTTTAATAAATAGAAGAAGGGAACGACATTCCTCAAGAATGGAAAGAATCTTATTTTATAAATAATATAAAACTACGAGAGGAATAGGACAAATGCGGTCTAAAGATCAACTTCCAAAACACAGAATATATACGCTTGGGGGTGCACAAAACTTAGCAATAGATAGTCAAGAGATAAAATCATGAAATGTTTTTAACTACCTAGGAAGAACAATAAGTTCTGCTAGCACCTGCGAGAAAGAGCTCTCAACGAGGATAGGTATGGGTAAAAGCGACAAATACTCTACATGGTTTGGTTTTGTGGAAAATATAGACTAAACGGGGCAGAGATGTGGCCAACAACAATAGCAGTTTGAGATAAGAACCGTAGAACTGGATTATCTGCGGATACGTTTAAGTATTATTAGGCAGGACAAATTAAAAACCAAGATATCTGGCAGAGAATGGGAATAAATTAGTCTACCACAAAGACACTGGAAAATCGAGCAAACCAATAGTATGAGGACGTTAAAAGAATGCCAGATGGTCAAAAAATTATAGAATGGTCGCCAAAGGTAAAAAGAAAAAGAGGCCTACCTACCTATTTGACTTATATATATAAAAAAAATTGACGGCTGAAAAGGGACTAGAAATGGAAACCATTAAACGGTAAACCCAGGAGGGAAAAAAACCGAAGACAGAAGAAGAAGACATAATCAGTTAAGATTGAAATTTTCATGAATTGACAATATTAAGTTTTTTAGAAAAAAATATTTCACTAACTGAGAGAAAGCAGATAGGCAGATCTATGGATTTGCTAACGCGCTTTCCTGTGTAACATTATTTGGATGTATATCTCAAGTTAATTTATCTGTTTACTGTGACGTTTCTGGGATCTTTGTCAAACAATGGTTTTCTGAAGCATTTTGTAGATAATATTGAGTTCGCTTGACTTTTTGTAATTATTTTTTTTTATTATTATTTTTTTTTTTTCGTAATAGTCAAACAATATTACACAAGAAAACTAGTTGACAAATTTATAGACCTGCTTTCTCTCAGTTAATCCTGGGAAAGAGTTTTTCAATAAGGAGACAACTAGTTTTCCGGGCAATTTCCACAAATTGTGCTTGCTACACTTTGATTTTCAATTATTTAACTCACCTGTTATCAGAAATCATTATGAGGAGAGCAAAGTCAAATTAAAAATCAAAGTAGATATTTGCCTCCTCGTTCCGAGATTATTTAGGATCCACAGCTTTGTCAACAGTTCAGAAACTTTTTTTTTTTGTCAACCTGATAATCCAAAAATTTACCCAACATAATTCCTATGAGTAAAGGATAATATTTAAAAACTGTGGCATACCATTCCAACAGTCACTCACGTAAATATAAATTGCAAAAATGAGGCATTATTTGCAAGTTTTATAATTAAAGGTGTGTCCCAATATTCAAACTTATGTGTTGCAAATTGTGGTTTATTTTCAATGGCATATCAAAACATTTGACTTTCGATGTTTAATATTCTAAAGATAGGTACGTTTTTTACCATTAATCACCAATTTATTGTGCCATAAAACTTGAATACGAAATCATTAGCAGGTAGATAATACTCGAACTGACCGTGAAGTTGGTTTTGTTTCTCATGACCTACACCTACTAGGAGTTCTCGGAAATCCGTTAAGTGATCGTCTTATTTTTACCGCCGTTTGTCATTTTAAATCCAAGACCACCAGACCACCATGTTTTCTTTATAAAATCAAAAACAAACCGCAGAAGTAAAATTACGGCCCAAAGTGACCACCTCCTTTCGATAAAAAACCTAATATCATTGGTTTTAAAAGTTTAAAGGATGGTATTTCTATAAATATTTGAGAGAAAAATGGTTGCCGCGGATTGGAAACTCTTAAAAGTAGTCATTTGGGAGGACAGGATGTTAAAAAAACCTTGAAACTAAACTAAAACCGCACTGCACGGTTCAATTACGCAGTAATTAGGAATTGAAAAAAATTTTACCGGATCACTTTGTGTGGCCTAGGAAAAATAATCATTAAAGGAAGACATTAGTAATATCCAGGCAAGTTAATGACAGATCTACAAGCACTAAATAGCATTTGGACATACTAGCATTCAGGCCAACTATGAATAATCGCCACAAAATAGAGTCCTCCCAATTAAAATGTTTGCCTGTTAGATAATGATGTTTAGGGTTCCGTACCTTCATTTTCCGGAAACTCACATTACTGCCAATTTACTCCAAATCTTCTGGACGGAAAAGTATAAATATATTTTTTTTGTATTTTCAAAATGATTTCTTCCCCTCCTTTATCTCCGAAACTATAAGACCTAAAATTGTACAGGAAAAATAAGGAGAAAACACTCATATGAATTTTAGGGGTAAATTATAGAATTAAATGAATTTTTTTTTCAAAAGCAACACGTACCTAATATATCAAAAGAAAGGGTTGATTATGAGGAACACAAATATATTCTGTGATATTTTTAAAATGACTTGTTTAAAATGTATAATATTATTAAATAATTGTCCTGTTCCCTCCCATTTTTCTCGAAAACTATAACACCGAAAATTTCGGAAAACAAGTAGAAATGTAAGTTCTTATATTTTACATGAAAAATTAAGTAGTAATTTATAGAAACAACAAAATTTAATTTTTTTCAAACGAATCGTGTAATATTTCAAGTGAAAAGTTTCATTTTGAGGGTTACATTATTTAAAAAAATATAGTAAAAATCTATCCATTCTGTGGAACTAAGAAGCGTAATTTGAAAAAACTAGATCTATAGGGACGTACTTGACTTTTACAGGAAAAGTAAAGCAAAAACCGTAATATTAATTTTGGACGATAAATTATAAAATGAAATGCAATATATTTGCAAGTGCATCATGTAAAATATCAAAGGAAATATTTAGTTATGAAAAAAGCAACCATTTTTGTATATAATTATTAATTAATTAATAAGTAATTTGTTTAAAATATATCAAGAAAAATATATTCCATTCCCTCCTTTATTTCCGAACTACTGAGCTTACACAATGGAAAATAAACGAGAACTTACGGCACAATCAAAATTTTCCAGTGAAGTAAAACATATTTCTAATGTAAATTTGGGGGGATGTATTTATAAACTTGAACGGAATATAAAATGTCAAAAAATATATTTTATTTGTATTTTTAAAATAATATCATTTTATACTTTATTATTTAAAATTTTACTGGGCCTAAAATTCTGAAAATAGATTATATATGAGAGTTTATTGGTAAAAAAAACATTTTTAAAAAATATATATAACCGACTTCCACCTATAACTAAAAAGCTGAAAATAATTATAACAAAATACAAGTCTGTCGTTAGGTACATACCCAGGAAGTAAAAATTGTAAACATTAAAAGATGCTCATTCTGTACAAATTAATTACTTACCAATCTAGTATATTTTTGAAGTCGGTACTAAGAAACAATCAAGTTTGATGAAGTAGTAGATAAGTACGCAATACAGGATTTTAGATTTGCTTGGCACCGACTTCAAAAATATACTAGATTGGTAGGTAATTAATTTGTACAGAATGAGCACCTTTTAATGTTTACATTTTTTACTTCCTGGGTAGGTACCTAACAGCATTGAATGTGTTATTTATTTGCTAGAGTTGTATTTTGTTACAATTATTTTCAGCTTTTTAGTTATAGGTCGATGTCGGTTATATTTTTTTAAAAATATTTTATATTCAACTTTTTAGCTTTTTTGAACTAAGGTAGTTTTCATTCTTTATTTTTATTTTGTATGTATAATCTTAATAGACAGGACCAGGTAACATCGAAAGCCTCAACATCACACAATGATGCATTTTCATTTAAATTGACAGGTAAATGTTTACGAACAAAATGTACTAGTACGCGTTGACCTAATAAGTCCAAAATATGTTTATGCCTTATGGACTATGTACCACGCCATGTAACCTTTTTTCAACTTTTTTGACAACTCTGTACACCTATACATAATTCCACCCCACCCTATGTACCAACCATCCTGTATATACGACTGCCCACAGACAAGCATAAATTTGTTAGCTGCCTACTGTCAATTATAGGACGGAGTAGAAACCATCCCATATTTACGGAGTCAAATCCGTCCTATATTTCATCTATCGTATATAACTCCTTGTGGGCTACCCCGTAAATTATTTAATTTTTAACATTTTTTATTATCGCCCTGTGTAACATTAATTCCTCTCCACACTTTATGCAACTTCTTATTCTATAAAATAAATAATTTTTTAATCACACTGTATAAACATAATTCAACTCCAGCATATATTTCAACCTTCGTGTATATGATTTGTTTACGTCCACATCATATAAGAGTTTTTTAATCATCCTAAATAAGTTTAATTCCACATTTTTTTCCAACATTTTTATACCACCAAACGTCCACTTCACCCTATATTCCAACAATCCTGTATATTCGGCTGCCTATGGACCACTATCATTCTCCTCAGTCCTATATTTCAATCATCATATAAATGCAACTCCTTCTATCACTTTACTTTGTGATTTTGTTTGCTATAACTAAACACCCTGTGTATAAACGCACCAAATAGCAGTTTAAAGTTTGACATATGTTGTCACTGAATATTCTATTAGGCCGGGAGAATGTGACAACCAAAAGCACCGTCTTCGCAAAATGGAACAAAATTCATTTAAATAGGTATTTGCCTGGTAATACAAAGAAAACGAGCTTGGTACTCATTGATTTAAAGAGCCGAAAATACTATGTTTTACTACCTATATGCTTGAGATGTACATAGAAAATTTTCAAATTCGCAATTAAAACTTCCTGTGCCTACAATACCCGCACTATTACGTTGGAATTCAAATATTTATGAGGACATGTCCGTTATGTCATTTCGATGAAATTTTTGATAAGAATTTTGGAATTTTCGGCGATTTTCTGCAAAACTGCAAGTTGCACGTTGCAGAAAAGTATATGAGATCACCTAGTGATCTTCCTTAATAGATTAAACGTTAAAAAACTATACATATCCATAAGGAAAAATCGACCAATATGTTAGGGATATTGGTCGATTTCCATGCACACATGTGTTCATTCACAATTTTCATCACTTTACCAATAGAGTTCTTTTCCCAGATTTGAAGTTTCACCAATTCGGATATATACTCTGTTAAACAAGACCATATTCATTCAAAACGGTTCACAACAGAAAAGAAATAACATACATAAAAATAATACGCGACGAATTGATAACCCCCTCCTTTTTAGAAGTCGATTAAATATAGTGAAAGTCCTAATCTTAATTTTGGGGGCCAAATTTAAAAAAATAAAAAAAATATTTTTATAAAAATCAAAGGCATCATGTAGTAGATCAAATGATCATTGTGAGCAATATAACGTATATTTTTGTCAAATCTAATATGCTTAATTTAAAAGATAGATAGATAGAAAAGTATAAGAAAATCCACTCATTTCCTGCTTGTTTGAAACTGGAAAATTAAAAAATATATATTAGAATTTATCTACATTACAATAAAATAAAATATAGAGGTAGATTTATTATAGTACACCGATCGAGGTCTACGTTTACCAAAAATTGTAATAGATGTTTTGAACGGACTTCAAACAAGGAAGAGGTTCTCAACTCGTTTGAATGTATGTACCTTTTTAAGTTTTTTTACCGAATACTAGCCAACAGTGTTCTGTTGAAGAATATCCCGAAATGGTTCCGTATATTTTTGCAATGACGTGAGATGTTAATCAGAAAATTGGAAATACATTGAATAGGGTGTTTGACACAATTTGTGGGCATCCTAATAGATAATACCGTGAAAAATTATTCGCTTTTATATAATTTTGTGTGGTAGTTTCAGTTTTTGAATTATTTCCAGCAAAACTTCTAGATACTTCTCCATAAATTTAATTATAATATTTTAGTTTGCTAATACACGATCTAAAAATTTTCGTGCAAGCCGAATAACAGAAAATTCCCTTTAAGATTCTTATATTCCTCAAAAACAACGCTGAGTTTTATACTGCAGAACTCCAGAACGTCAAAAAAACATTTATGTTTATTTCAATGTAACAAAAATAAAAGTCATTTAATTAGTTAAAAGTTGTTAAATCCTATTGTAGTATTTGTAGGTTATGTTTATTACCTAAACAAAATAGTAAAAAATAAAAACAGCTATATATACAATCATCAACAACGGTAGCCCAGAAAATTCGATGGACGTAAAAGAGTAATCCATTGCCACCAGCAGCCGTATTCTGTAAATCGTTAACGTTATAAAATAACGATAGAACGCTAAATTATTGAATGTTTTGTGACTCCGAATCGATCTTTGCGTTATAATGACATATGGTTTGTTCGAAGCTTAGAGCATTTACTTTCTAAAGATAGCATGCAGTGCACAAATGTCGTGGTAAGACTAAGAAGAGAGAGGGCAATAGAGAGGACAAGAGGCTATTTCACTCGGTTGGGAGCTGGTTCCAATGAAATACGTTCAGCATGTTGTTCATTGGCTGCTTCCATCCACTAAGTGAAATAGCCTCTTACTGTCTCTATTGCCCTCTCTTTCTAGTGTTGCCACGATTTTATGCTTGTCAGGCTATATCTAGATGGTAAATGATCTAAGGTTCGAAGAGACTAGTTGACAACGATTTGAAAACATTTCAGCGAATTAGCGATCTCGACAGTTGGCTGTGTCAAATATCGATTGGTGGAGAATTTTTCTAACTGTTAGAATTATTGGCAACTGGTCTGTACGAACAAACCTACTACGTTCCGTTTCGTTTCGATCATAACGAGTTACAGAATACGGCCACAGAACGTATATATTAGCCCTCTCAGACTCGAGGAATGGACCGGCGACATCAATGCCAATTGTCTCAAATGGGACGCGCACATTATATTGCTTCATTGGGTGAGTTCAGCAGATACAAACTGTTGTGAACGTTTGCTAACGTTTCATGTTTTGTGCTGCACGTTTTATGTTTTGTGCAGCACAAAACATGAAACGTAAGCAAACGTTGACAACAGTTTGTATCTGCTGAACTCACCCATTCTGTTCTTGGTCCGGTTCTTCGGGAGCTTACAGGCTGCATAAGTGTCACATTTCCGGCACCAAGCTCTGACGTCTTCGAAGTAATTATTTACCCAGTAATACCGTTGGCGAATTTTATTCAAGGTTTTATTCAATCCCAGATGACCTCCGGTAATCCCATTATGTACTTCGGTAAGGACGGCGGGTACCTGTTCCTTTGTGACTACCAATTGGGACATGATTTCTCTGCCCTCATTGCGTTCCCAAATTCTCTTTAACATTACATTCTTCACACTTAGAGAGTCCCATTTAGCCCACAATGACTTCAGGTCGCCCTACTATCTAGCTACCCACCGGGATCTGGGTGTCCCTGTCTCTTTGAGTGGCAGGATTTTTTCAATGTTTTGGTCAGCCATTTGGTCCAGGATACGTTGTTACGTTGTCCAGTATTCATTCACGTGTACGCAGTTCCATCGGATGGAGATACCCTCTGGTTGTTCTGTCTTCATACAAGTTATCGTAATTATTATGCAAACGGCCGGCACAGTGTTCAACCTTGAAATCTCTCCATCCACCTGGCTAGGTGTCCTTTAGGTGTCTTCATGTCTAACAGCCATTTGAGGGCAGCATGATCGGTTCTGATTAGGAAATGACGACCATAGAGATATTTGTGGAAATGGTCTACAGCCAGAAGTTCTTTTTTGGTGAT
This sequence comes from Octodonta nipae, assembly GCA_034190945.1. Classification (NCBI taxonomy): domain Eukaryota; kingdom Metazoa; phylum Arthropoda; class Insecta; order Coleoptera; family Chrysomelidae; genus Octodonta; species Octodonta nipae. The sequence goes on along the minus strand of CM067219.1, from coordinate 25,745,247 downwards.
ACAATAATTCTTTCTGGTTTCGAGAATCCACAGCTGTACTACTCGGTCACCCTCTCTTCACAATCTTGCACCTGGAATAGGATGGCTCCCAAACCTCTGCTATTGGCGTCGGTGTCTAAGATGAACTTGCCGGACTATGAATGAAATGCTAGGATTGGGCTGGAACATAGTGCTGCCTTCAGTCGTCTGAATGATGTTACAAAATACTGATTCCAACGAAAAGTCTCTTTCTCAGTGGTCTGCGACAATGATGGTAAAGTTCTCAACAAATTGCCTGCAGTACGAACGGAACCCCAAAAAGCTTCGTAGTTTGTGTTTGTCTCTCGAGACTGGCCATTCACGAATAGTTTCTATCTTGTCGTTTGTGCGGATTCCTGACTCAGAAACGACCTGGACCAAGAACTCAGTTTCTTTTTGGAACATGGAAAACTTCTTCGGGTTGACTTTCAGGTGCGCGTTCTTAATTCTAGAAAATACTTCGCCGACGTTCTTCAGATGATCCTCGAATGTGTGACCCATTACCATAATGTCGTTAAGGTGTCGTTGCCCAAATAACTATATATAAAAACTATTTTTTTCAGTTAATCCTCTAGTATATCCTACTGTTTCACATATAACAATGTTTCACCTTCAATAAAGAGATACTCTCGTATATTAATTAGTCATACATCTGATAAAATTATGCCGTTTCAGCGCAGTCATATGCCAGAAAATATTTGAAAATGAATACTCAACTTCGAACTGGAAGAACAAAGAACGTTATAACTTCATATAAATGCCACTCCGTGTATATTATTGTTTATATAATTTGCGTTGTAGTGCAGTTTAATCGGATGGAGTCTTGCTAAAATCCAAGAGCGAGGCGACACTTTGCCAGTCTTGGTTTTGGTCTTTCATCAATACACCTGGTCTTTGTCTTGGTATTGGTATTATGCTCTTAGTCTTGGTCTTGATCTCGGTCTCGCAAGTCATGCAATTGCATTAAGCCTGAAGTGTTTCTATTTTTCACTTTTATATTGTCACAATTTACAGTTAGCAATTTGGAATCCATAAATTATTTTAAAAAACTCATGATATTTGCTTTTAGGTCTTTTAGATCTCGTTCTCTAACTCTCACTGCTACGATGATGGTATCGTCCTTTACTAGATGAAAATTCATGTTAATTTGATCAAAACAAAACCCCTATAGTAATTTTCACATGCACAAATAAAGGAATAAACTTCAAATGAGCAAATATATATATATATATATATATATATATATATATATATATATATATATTAAGGGGGGTTCAGAGGTGATTCCATACATTTAACTGCAAGCGTCGCTTCACAAGTGCCGGTTTAAAAAAAATCCAAAAAAAATAAAGCAAAAAAACAGCAAGGAAATGATAATGCTAATATATATATATATATATTACATTACTATAGAAAGCGTTAACACGTTAAGGTAAAAATGTGAAAAATCATACTTGGTTATTGAGTCTTTTTTAAATTTACAATAAAATATTTCATAGATGGTCACCAGATTTTATGTTGTAAAATATATTGTTTTCTATGTAAACCTTTTCTAAATTTTCGAATAAAAATTTCACAAAAAAAATTAACAAGACTCTTGGGTTGCACTCTATCTGGTCTCGGTATCGCCCATAATATTTTCCAAAAGTCTCGTCTCGTCTCGCTCTCGTGTGAAGCTCGTCGCGTCTCTTTCTCGTCTCGCACAAACGCTCTCGCTGTCGTGTGAAGCCCCACTAGGTTTCTTGCAATATTTTTGTTATTCGGCTTTATTGCAGGAAATAAAAAGTTTCTTATTGCTATTTGAGATAACGGCTACTACGGTGGCATCCCTTCCAAAACGAATAATATTTAACAAACAAATATCCATGGATCACTTTCTTTGAGAATAATTATTTGATTGAAAATGATTCCCATATTCCTGCACTTACCTTAAATGATTCTTAAAAATTTCTTCATGATATTAAATAAAGCTATTACCTCAATAATATCTTATGTAGAATGCAAGATTTCAGCATACTCTAAATATTACAAAGTCTTTCATTCATTGATTAGTCAAGTTATTTTTACTAAAGTCATTTTTCGCGCAATCATTACTTGTGTATTAAATACCGGATTTCTGCATCGCATCTGGTAAATGTGATAGTACACAAAATACGTTAGTAATAAAATTCCAACGAAAATATTTAACTTTTTTTGTATTAGTCATCCAACTAAATTTACAAAATAATTATGAAACATACTTACAGATAAATTTGAACATTCTGATTCAGATGTTTCTTAGAAGAGGCAGGAACAGGAAGTGGGTCACGATCATGATTAATTCGGCTTCCTGAAACTCTCATCCGTGTATATGTGATTGCAGAAAAATTAAAAGTGACATTTCCACACTTCCAAAGATATTTATATATATGTTTAAAACATGATTAAGCAAATTGCTACATGTAATTAAGTACTCATTTGCGTTTTAAATTAGTTATCAGTTTGCAATTAACCTCAACGACAATATATCTGTGTATATTAAGTTGCATACATACTTGTCAAAAATCTTTTGTTCTGAAAATAATATTAAATGTAACAAAATATTTGAAAACTGAGAAAAATGTTATTACAATAAATGTTCAATTTAAACGTTCACATTAATCTAATTAAAATTTGTTCGGATAAATACGAAAATTTTATAAATTTTGGGATGGTGGCGCTACCTATAATTATTTAAGGAAATTAAGATTAACAAAGAGCATTTCTGTGACGACAACTATAAAGGTAACTTTATAATGTTGTAAAGGATTTGGCTTTTGGCTAACTAGTGGCCATGGTGCTAGTGGCACAAATGATTTATTTATTATTTATGTACATGGTTTTTAATATAGCGAGAAACAATAATGAAAATCATGCCTAACTTTTACCGAAATAAAAATATAATATTTACACAAAAACAGAGTTGATACGAGCCAAAAATGAACCAGAAGATTAATTCCACCAGTACCTATGTTAGACCTCATTTCATAGTCCAGTCTTATACATATTTTATTATTCTCTGTATTTATTCACATTTTTATCCCTATCGAGACAACAAAATATCAAGGAAGACGGCAGCGTCAGTTCATATTTAGAATAAGCGGCTGTATTTCATTTTGTTTAAATTTTCAATTATTCCTACATTTAAACCAATCTTCACTGAAGGTGTTTAATTAATTAAACTAGTGGTCGCCCATTGGTCGAAATTCGACCCTATTTCATCAAATTGTGAACATTATTGAGGTTCGTTTGTCAAAAGTATATGTCTATCAGAAATAAAGTGGAGGAGAAACCGGAGAAGAAGGCGTCATATTGACAAATATATTGAAATAAAAAATATTTATAAGATTTATAAGAATACTGTATTCGAGTAACTAGACGCGTCAACATACACCATCCCTTTTCCATGAAAACCCTTTTAACAACATTTCCATCAATCTTTCAAACGTCGCTGGAGGATTACACAACCAAAACGGCATCACCGTGAATTGGTAAAGTCCTAAACCGATGGTAAAAGAAATCTTTTCCCATTCTTCCGTAGCTAGTTCCACCTACCAATAACCGCTCTTCAAGTCTTCGATCCAGTCAAGTTACCTAGGACCTATTCTTGGGAGAGCTGTCTTTCTTTGTAGCGTTGTTTAATTGCCGATAGTCCACGCAAAATCGGGTCGAACCATCTTTCTTTTTAACCAAGACAACTAGAGAAGCCCATGGGTTATTGAATGGTTCAATAACACCCTTTTCCTCCATTTCGAGGACTATCCTGTCGGATTCTTCTCTTTTAGCTAGGGGTAGTCTTCTTGCCGACTGTCGAATAAGCTGAGCATCCCCGGTATTAATTTTATGTTTCATTAGATTAGTTCGTCCGCTTTTTCCTTTCCTTGATAGTTTTTAACAATGTCTCGCAATTTTGCTTTCTGGATTGTTTTTAAATTCCTGGACGAATTTGGTATGAGTTTCTCCAGTTCCTCAGACAGTTCACCTGGTGCTATTGCTGTATGTTGTGTGTTTCTGACTAGAGAGGAAACTGTTGAACAGTGCCCCAATTTTTTTCCATTCTTTAACACAACCGAGTAATGATTCAGGTTCATTACTCTTACTGACAATCTCCTTGGCACGAAACAGTCTTCCCCAGTGCGACTCCTCTGCCTAAATTTTCGTTGTTAAGTTAGGGATCAAAAATCATTACTGTTCCAGCTTTAGCTTTCCCTTCTAGGTAAACATCTAAAATGATTTCAGCTCTTTCCGGAACATTGACATCCTCTGTTAAGATTGCTCGATGCATTATGTCATCTTTTCCATTAAGCACCACTTCTTTGTCATGCACTCGCAGAACTCCGTCTTTAAAGTTTAATTGGAATCCCTTAGAGCCATTGACATCCATTCCATTCCTGCCACTGTTCGCATTTGCCATTTTGTTGGTTTTGATTGTCAGTGACAGTTTTAACGTGGTTGCGTAGCGAAGCGATATATGCGTTAATAGTTGGGGCTCGTTGGCTACAGGTCAACGATGGGCCCTTCACATCGACCCTTTTTAGTTTTCCGACGAGGAAGTCGGGCTTCCGTTGCTCTCCGTGCAACGACTCGGTATGTGTCCTACCTTACCACACTTCCACATCTCAATTGTCTCTTTTCGGGAAGAACTTTCTCTACTATCTTTCTTACAGACGCTTCATCATTTCCGCCATCTTCCGATTCTCCGTCAATGATTCGGAGTCTGGCTTGACCCCTGCAGGTATTTTTCGCAGCCTCGAATTCCAGAGCTTGTGCATCCACTAATTGAGTGGGTCGAGCTAGTGTCAAAGCTTCTCTGGCTTCGTAGTCCCGAAGTCGATCCAAAAACGCTTGGACTGCTAACCTTTCCATAACATTTTCCGGTGTTGCTGGATGGGCAAGGCGAACCAGACGGGCAATATCAGCTTCAAACCCTTGTAGGGATTCATTTGATCACTGGAGGCGATTTTACAATTGGGATTCTTGCTCAGAGGTATTCAACGCTTGCAAAATATTTGTAGCATCCCCTCTTAATGCTATTGCTTTCTCCTTTGCCGACCATCTGTTTAGCTTTGATGCAGCCTCGAATTGTCCCCGATAATTAGTGCAAGACAATTTTCCATCGAATTGTGGTGGGTTCATTTGGTGTCTTGTTCCCTCGATGCCAATTTTCGACTCCACTACTTCCGGACTGTTTCTGGTTTCGATCTTTGGGGTGCAGTTTCTTCCCTTTGTATTGTGACTACCTGCTCCTTTATTTTGTTGATCTCACCCACTATTATCTCTTTTAGCTCTTCTATTTGAGTTTCATTTTTGATTGTCGTCTGTTTCAGCTCGTCTACCATCTACTTCAAATAAATAAGTATCGGAATCATTACCTTCATTTATTAGGGCATCTCGTAGCCGTTGTATCAATTCACTTTTCTTCCCACTGTCACTTTCAATTGGCCCAAACTCACCGCTTTAAACATTGTTAGTCTATTTATTTTAGTTTATTCATTTTGCTCAAGTTCCAAATACATCTGTCACCATTGTAATGATTTATTTTCACACGCGGGTTCAGTTCTAGGATTTATTTAAAAACACAGTCCAACGTCCAACTCACTCTAATTTATTTCCACTACTTTAACATAATTTATATTCACAGAACTATTTACAATTTATATTTAATGTACGGCAGTCGAATACTGAATGAATGCTTCCTCAGCTCTCCGTATTTATATATTTCTTCTCGGAATTCTGCAGAACCCAAAGAGCCGCCGAGACTAGACTAGATTTTTCGAGAACTACATCAAAGCAAGCCGCCGACCTTGATGCGCCTGCCGAACAATATTTCGGATTCCTCGAAATATCGGATGAATGCCGATTCCACGAATTATCGGAGGAATTCCCCTCACATAATTATATAAAAATAATATATTACTGTTTCATATACGCTTGCAAGCCATAAAATTATTTCAAACATATTGCCTCGTTTTTTATCATTCCTTCTCACATTTTCGTAGGACACCAATTCCAATGCGGTATGTATATACTTTATTTCTGATGGTTATAGATACAGGGCTGGGGTGGGTCGGTGTGTCCGGGGGGATCTAGCTCATCAAGAGGAGCGAGGGCCGAAAAATACCTAAGTTGGGTATGGTGCTCCTTTAGAGTGTTGCATACATTTTATTTACTCAGCTGGTGCAATAAGAATAGTCGATCTATTGTTGAAACCCACAAAAATTATTTTCTTTTAAGTTCTGGAATGTAAGATTTCCTCGTTTTCTGTCGAACTCACTGACCTTGAGGCTCTTGGAGGGGGCAATCGCCCCATCGTAATACACTGAGAACTTTTGATTTTATTTTGTTAAACAATTGTGTAAAAATCAGCTTGATGCTGATAAAAACCTACCCATATGTAATTTTCACATGTAGGGGCTGGGGGACTCGGTGGTCATTACATCAGATTTGTAGGACAAAAATTGCTGAAACCCCTCAACTTTGAGATACCCTCCAGATGGATATGTTTTACGGCTTCCCAAAAATTTTGCTAATGAAGCACTTATGTATATTAGCTTGATGCTTATCATCCCAAAAAAACTGTGGTGCCCGAGACCAGCTCTTCAAAATACAGTAGATTAAGCAGATTTTGTTCAATTATATCAAATATAATTCAAGTTGCTTAACAATTATTTGGGTTTTAAACCGATAACTGTACATCAACATAGCTTTACTTGTTTAGTCAATCGTACCTTCATAAATTTAGTCAGGGAAAAATTGTCACTTAAAATTTATGTCGCTTCCCATACTATAAACTACAATCACGGCTTTTTTGTAATGTGAGTCAAACTGACGGTTGAAAGAATAAGTAGTCTGTCAAATATGAATGCAAATCTCATCCCTAGAAGTCCCGATTTGGCTGGAGAATTTGGACGCATCTTAAGCACTGAAGAAAGCCTCATTTTATATAACTCACTTGTGATTTTACAAAATGAGAATCACTTCAAAAATATTTTCTTCTGGGGTAAAATTTATGGTATAGAGAAAGACTATTACATCGCCTACGGATATCAAAGGGATATTCTGATCGGAAAAGTTTTTTATTACAGTAATAATTGTTTGGATTGGGGGCTTCTTCCAAAACCTACTAGAAATGGAGAAATGTTAAGCCCATTGTGTTATTCCACATTTCAAGGTGAGGAGTGCAATGTAGTGTTATAAAAATATTGGAATTGTATGAACCATTATTTAACATTTTACTGATTTTTGGTAAGGCAAGTGGTATTTGATATAATCTGATTTATTAGTATATATAAATAATATTTACCTACACCATTATTTTCCTTACATATTTGTGTCTCATTTATTTCTGTACACCTCTGTTCTTAGCTTTTTGGGACCAGTTTTTACCTGTTTTTTATCCAGATATTATAGTTCCATCTCATATTAGTGCCTTTCCTGTGGATGACATGTTTTACCTGGATTGTATTTCTTATCCTCTCCATGTTCTTTAAAACTATTTTTATTATTTTGATCATATCTCTATAGTCTTCTTGGTCTACTTGGAATTCTGCATAATTTGTTTCCAATATCTTTACATATTCAATTCTGTTTAACAGTTAAAACAGTATCAGTATCGAACTATTATATATTGCAATTTATTCCGATTCTTCTTTATCAGAAACATTCTTATCAAACTGTTACTTACAGTGGGTGTTTTCCAGATTCCCTACCTGGTTCTATATTTTCCAACTCAGGAGTTTTAGAATTCTCACCCTCCTCATCAAAATCAGTTTCTATTTTTACTTCATGACTGTCTTCAGTAATATCAGTATTTGAAATAGACGCCGATGCACTAGAAGCATTTGTTTCTGTTGGGGATTTTTCTAAAGTTTTATCCTCTTTCCAATTTCCCACATTCAACCTACTGAATTTTTAATAGACATCAGTAAATAGCTATATAACACTGAGCCCTATCACAATTTTTATGAAAGCATCTAATCCAAATACATAAAGATTTTTTTACTGAAACTGGATCATTTATGATTTTTATATATTTGATTATAAACTAGTAAATAACAGTATGGTTTGATAATAATTAACATAAAGTATCACTGGACCTTGTATAAATATAATTTCCAATTTATTTTAATACCCTAATTAAGTGATACACCACAACTAATACAAATACAGGAAATGTAGATAGGACATAATAGCAACTAATGGGTTTTAAAACATGAATCAACTTTTATCAATACAGCTTTCTCTTCATTAAATGTTCAATAATTTTATGCCTTTTCATGCCCAATGTTATAAAAAATCATTAAATTTATTTGCAATGACAATCAATTTTGTTATGCATTTATTGTATCATTAATTATATTAATACTACACTGTTTTTATTATTTTTGACATCTTTATTACTTATACAGTTCCATGATATTTGCTACTCTTAGTCAGAACATCCTCTGCTGGCACGGTTAGCATTAATTAGAGTTGACAGTCAGAACACTGCTAAGGATGTCCAAAGAGTATGAGGCTGAAATTAGCATCAAATTCTTAGCAGCAATTGCTGAGCAGCAAGTTAGGATAAGCAATGACGAAAAAATATTTATATTTATTTGAAGCCTACTTTAAATAGCAGTAAACATGAGATACATGCCATTATTCCACACATGTGTTGAAGTAAACTAAGCGAAGAAAAAATTGAAGGGTAAAATGGGTAGCTACAGGGGAAAATACCACATAGACAAATAGCAATTTTTTCTGAGTTTTCTCTGAATAACAATTAACAAATACTCTCGCTCCCTTATAAATAGCCATTTAGTTGATTTTAAAGATATTCTAGAATATTCCTAAGGAAATTATAGACGATTCTAGTGTTGCAATAAAAATCTACATAGGAAAATAAGCAAATTTTCGGAGTTTTCTCCAAATAAGACTTATTAAATTCTCTCGCTCTCTTGTAAATAACTATCTATTTCATTTTAAAGATTTTCTATATTATTTCAAGTAAATTCTAAATGATTCTATCGTTGCAATAAAAATCTACATAAGAAAATGGCCAATTTTTCGGATTTTTCTCCAAATAACAATTATTAAATACTTTCGCTCCCTTATAAATAGATATCTATTTGATTTTAAAGGTATTCTAGAATATTCCAAGAAAATTCTAGACGATTCTATCGTTGCAATAAAAATCTGCTATTTCTAAGGGAGCGAGACTATTTAATAATTGTTATTTGGAGAAAACTCCGAAAAATTGGCCATTTTCCTATGTAGATTTTTATTGGAATGATAGAATCGTCTAGAATTATCTTGAAATAATCTAGAAAATCTTTAAAAACAAATAGATAGTTATTTACAAGGGAGCGAGATAATTTAACAACTAGAACACTAGAATCATCTATAATTTTCTTAAGAATATTCTAGAATATCTTTAAAATTAAGTAGATAGCTATTTATAAGGGAGCAAGAGTATTTATTAATTGTTATTCAGATGAAACTCAGAAAAAATTGCTATTTGTCTATGTGGTATTTTCCCCTATAGCTACCCATTTTACCCCTCAATTTTTTTTGTTGCTTTAGTTTACTTCAACACATGTGTGGAATAATGGTGTGTATCTCATGTTTACTGCTATTTAAAGCTGGCTTCAAATAAATATAAATATTTTTACTCATTGTTGCTGCTCAGAATTTGCTGCTAAGAATTTGATGCCAATTTCAGCCTCATCCAAAGAGTATCTATTAGTGTTAAATTTAGGCAGTTTTTCTTTGCAAAAATATGTTAATAATTTGATTCCAAACTTTATCTTTATTACATTTATAGGTGACCCCTCTTTACTTACAAATGTCTCAATTGAAGCAGATGAAACCTCAATTCCAGGTACAAGAAAAAGTACTGAGGTTCGTAATCTCAAAGAGGAGGATAGATTGGCAGCTGTTGTCCAGTGGATAACAAAAGAAGCTGGTGTAGTCCCTCGTGGAGCTCTGTTTATGAATACACAAGGAATAGTCATAGAAAATGTTGGTTTTCAAGGATTAACAACCTTAGATGCTAGAGAAATAAAGTCTTTTCAACATTTCTGGATTCCTACCAGAAAAATTAATACTAATTTACTTACAAGAGATGATTACAACTATGCAGTAGATTTTTTAGATCCTTTGGATATTGACATTCCCGAGGGTTGTTGGCAAATACAGATCACAGGAGATGAAGATAAGGTAATTTTGAAGTCAATGTATTGGCCTGGGTTGATGTTTTTCCATCAACTAAGAACACCACATCATGGTTTTATGTATATTGGATATGGGAAGAAATGTTGGGATTCAACTTTCACACTCAGTCCATTTTTTACATAAATTTATTATAATTAAATATAAATAACAAGTAATAAATAATTTAACTTTTTTATAACTACTTTTTCTTTCCTTTGGGCGCACCTTTCCTTTCAAGCTGCATTTGTCTAAGTTTCATCGACAGTTTTGTTTGAGCTTGTGAATGTTTTTCATTTGACAGTTTGGGTTGTGGGTGCAACATTTTTCTTTTTTCTTCTCTTCGTACAGCTTCCCCGCACCCGTGTATCTCTGGTAAACCATGTGAGGTGCAAAATCTTCCACTGCAAAATTTGCACTCAATAGCAAAATCTTTTGTTCTATTTTTGCATTTTGAAAAGGAACAACTATAGTCTACTGCCTTCACTTTCTGAATAACCTCATCTATGTTATTTGAATTAACTGCTTCTTTGAGATTTTTTTCTTTATTGCTTAGTTTTGAGTTTTCTTGAGTTGTTTCCGTAATTGTTGCAGACATTTTTATTTATAATTTTTAACGATGTATTTTAATTTAAATTTTATAGATCACATCACTATCTTTTTTTTCTATTTCTTAACACAAAACATGAAAGTAATAAGTCATAAAAGATAGATGTCAGATGTCATAAACAAAGATCAATTTTATGTTTTTGTGGAAGATTTTCATGACTATTAATTCCAGAATTAAATAGTTTCAAGGAAAATTTTATGTATAAATGTTTTACGACTGCGTACAACTCCACTAACTAGAATTCGTGATTCTGTGCCGGGCAACATTTACCAGAACGTGACATTTGTAAAGCAAAGTTAGTAACGTAACGTGGGTGAATGTAAAAATATTCGATTAATTTTTATATTTAGTTGATTTCTTTGTGTATAGTTATTGAATAGTGTTAAACAATCCTTGAATAATGGAGATGTGATAAGAGAATAGCTAGGTGAGCTCGAAACCACGCGATTATCTTTGTCAGAAGCTACTGCATTTTTTCTGGTTATTTTGCTTAGAACGAGTGCATAAATTCTTTGTCAATATGAATGTCACCGTTTAAACAAACTAAATTTAAATTTTCTTTTCCGTTCCGACAACAAATTAGTCTAAAAGTTGCAATTCGTTCTTTTGAAAGTATCGAAAACACGTAGTGGGTGGTAGAGCCAAAATACACCGTTATTATCGATTGAAGTGTTCGCTGGAACGAGAAATATATTTCTGAAAAAAAAAGACCGCGATGCTTTAAACAGCAATTTTTTTGGAATTCTAGGACATCTTGAACCTTTTATCAAAGTTGGACTGCCGTCGTGAGCTGTTAAAGGTCACATTCAAAGGTAAGTTCACTTGATATATTGTTTACAAATGACCTTTTGCTTAGAATTATTGCGTTTCCATTACTGTATCATACTTGTTGTTTGGAACCTGTGATCGTATTTGAAATAACGTTAAATGAGTTTAAATGACACACTTTTAATATTTAGATTTTAAAACCAACCCACTGGGGGTATTATAATAACTTAAGCAGGTCTTATTCTTTTGCACATAGATAGCTAATATAAAAGAATAATATTAATTATTGTTTTTGTTTGAAATATTTGTTGTAGAATTGTTTGTTTTACAAGCTTGCTCAACATGGTGTAAATATGAACTTTGTTCATTGGTTATGTTTTCCTAGATTTAGGAGTAATTCCATTTTTTCTGCTTTGAATGTCTTTATAATTTTTATGAAAATTCATTTTTCTTAGATAAAATGCCTTTAACCTTAGATGGCTATTAATTTTTTTTCTAATAAAGAGGCTTACTCATTTTGATTATTTGGTTTCATCATTTAATGTGGTTATTGCTTTGGAACCTTTTGGATATCACAACTCTATCAATATAGGTTTTGCACCCTAACACTCACCAAACTTTTATTTTTTAAATTCATAGCATTTCAACTACAGATGTCATGTTAATTGAGTTAAAAAATATTGTTTGGTGCTGAAGTAAGGATAAAATATATTAATATCAATCAATAATGACTCTTTAATTAATATTATATTTTTATTTAAACAAACAATTCAATATACACATAATACTGATAATACATATTTCAGCTTTGTATTTTCAAGATATTTGCCAAGCACATCCTGTTCTTTGATTTTATCATGTTTTTCTCTAAGAACAAAATGTACAATTGTTCTTTATTTCATTCTAGTTTACTCTCTTGAGGCTCCACTATATCTTTTCAATTGCCTGCTTTGATTTGTTCAATATTATCTTTGAATCCTTGCAGATATTTTTGTCTATTCAATGGCCCTTACTTGGCTTCTATTATAGTACTATACCTATAAAATACTATATTACATAGAAGTTATTAAACTATTTATAACTGTAAAAGTTAACATTCCATAAAGTTTACACATGGGCTATCTATTGGTTTTATGACAGCATGACTGTTGTCTACTCCTTCTGCATTGATGTAAAATTCTACATGTATGCCATTCTATATGTAAGTGTTGTATTTTTTTTTATTGTGAGTACCTTCTTCAGCATAAGAGGACATCTTTGTTGTAATGAAACTGTGCTGTATTCATTGATCTTGGCCCAGGGGCGGATCCAGGAACAAGCTTTAGGGGGGCTGATTTCGTGCTTCTGGGGCAATCTCTTGCTTCTAGCACAGTCTCACACTAAAATTATGTGAATATTGTGGAACAAACACAAAACCATACATAAGCTGTATGGTTTTGTATTGGTTAAATATTAAATGAAGAATAGTTTAAAGCAAGTTTGAAGTGATAGATGTTACTTTTTTTAAGCTCTTAATTTATTTAAGTTGGTTTAAAAATCATTGACCTTGGAGCTCTCAGTGGGGCTGATTGCTCCCACATTTGGATCCACTCTTGTGTTCTACAGTTATTTACCATTACAGATACCAACCATAATGTTTACAAAGATGTGATAGCTAAATCACTCCTTTTAGAACAGCTAAGCTCATAGAAGTAGGTAAACTAAGTATCTCTAGTAACATTTCTGGTGGGACCATATTAGTTAATATATAGTTGATAATTTTTAATCAAGTCTGTCTAATTGCTTTCACCACACTCATTGATGAGAGCAGAATAGATAATTGATTCTTGTGTGGTAGTATAAGCATAATTAATTCGTTACTTGTACTTTTTTTATGCTCACAACATTATTACTGACCCTTAAACCTAATCAAATTGTGAATAAATTTAAAAAATAAGGTTTATACAGAAGAACATTTCTTTAGTTTTTTGCACAAATATAGACTTCATTACATTCATATTTATTTCTCAATGAATTTTGATAATATACTTGGAAATACCACAAATACTGAAATTTTTTATTGGTTTGAAGTCAATAAACTCTTTCTATCAGTGATTGATATCACTGATAAGAAAAAGAAGAAATTAGTTTTGCTTGATTATCATGTTTGACTATCACAAAGTAATGACTTTCACAATCAGTTTTTTCATCAGATTGAGTCTGAATGGAAACAACAAGTATACTTATATGATGTGAGATTTCACCACCAGTTATGAATGCAATTTCTATTAGAATTTTAATGGCAATAAAAGATGTTACCTTTATTTTTGGTCAAAATTCTCTAATTATTTCTGGTATAGTATATTTAGTATTGTTGAAATGCCTTTGATGTGTAACAACTAAACCCAAAAAAGTACACCCAATTTTTAAAGTTTATAGGTGACATATTGCAATGCTTTAAAGTATTTCTAACTTAATAATACAGATTTTTAATGATATAACTGTATGCATGAAATAGTTTATCCACTATTACTCCAATTGCAGTAACTCAATATTAGATCCTTATAATGGAAATGAAACATTGCATGTAACAAATGTATGATGTATGACCACCCCAAATATTTTTTTAACTTTCCATCTTTCCATTTTTGTAACAATTCTCTAATGATATTTTGTGTTTCTGGTTTTGGGTTTAATGCATCTAAAGATCGCTGTAGCATAGCCCATGTATTTAGGAACTAAAGTGGTAGTGATCACTATAATTATAATTCTACAGTTATCTGTAGTATGTAGGACCACAAATGTATTGTGTAGACTAGTCCTCAACCTGGGACATATTACAAAAAGAATTTGTGATATTCTGATTGATAGCTTACTTCAAAATAGAAGTGATTTAACACTACAGTATTTGAACAATTCGATTTCTTTGCTTACTTAGCTTCTAACTAGTATAATGTTGATGATTTGAATCAAAATCAAATTCTTACCATTATTGATTTTTCATGAAACATTTTTCATGGAATATGGTTGGTTACCTCATGAACTATTTGTTTTCCTCTGGAATGGGCAATTTTATTGAAGATATGGAGTAACTTGTGAGCAATGTGCTGCGTAAACAATGGACCACTACTAACATTAAAAACGTTTAAACTATAAAAACCTCCTTTTTTATTTTCAAAATTGTTAATAAGAAACAGTTGAACATTCTTGATAAAATGCAGAAATTAAAAATAATTTCAAAGAACCGAGGTTGTACAAAAATTCAAATAAAACACAGAGTTCTTAACTCCAAACAGATTTTTTTCAATAAAACTCATAAAATCATCTAAACAAATATCGCCAACAGAACAATAGTTGCTATCTAAGGGCAACTATGCATGAACTATTCTATTGAAGAAGCAGCACAAAAACAAAATATTACTCAAACAGAAAGATTTGAGTTCAAACACTCAGCAAAGAAAACACAATTAAAATTCTACTTGAAGACAAATGTTACACTAAAATGCGAAACATCATTATTTAAAACATTAGGCTGCTAATGAAAGTAAAAAAACATCTGCCTTCTATTTAAAATATCATATAAATTGTGTTATGATTATAATAAATAAAAGTAAATATTATTTACAGTACTAAATATTTGTAATATTTATGTGTGTTGACTCAAGTCTAAAGTCTGTCATCTTATAAATAGTTATATGTGCAATAAATGCCTGAATGCACATTATTAACACATATTTTGTTTGGACAAATAAATTTATTTTTCAGATTATTTTGAAATATTCTAAACATATTAAATACCTATTATGTATATTCAGTGTTTCATATACAAAATCAAAATTAATTTTATGGAATTACACAAATCTGTCAACGTTTTTAAGCAAAAGTGACGTTTTGAGGTATATATTAAAATTACTTCTCCATTTAATATCTACATTTCTCAGTTATTTGATATCGTCAATATTAATTCGTAATTACCGTGCTGAAACTTGTTTTTCTGTCTTCCAAAAATAGTAAATAGCAATAATAATTTGAAAATATAGTTTTAAATTCATATTTTTAATTGGGTACATTAATTATAACATACAGCGATTTAACCCCGAAATGCAGGTATTATTTTGCTTTATATTACCCATAATTTTAAGATGGCACAATTACTCAAAAATATTATTGATTCTTAATGATCATGCATTCTACCGGTCTAGGGTGAGGGGCAAAGACGTCACGAGAAAAGGTAGGTTTTGGCATTTAAGGGGAGGGGGTAGGCTGTCAGGTTATTGATGTAAAGGGGTTCAATTCAGAAATTTTCTCTTAATACATATACAAATGTGTGTTTAATAAATGAAGTACTAACTAAACTAATTAATATGAAGACATTTTAAACACTCTGTGGAATTATTAAAAATTTTCGGACGTATGTGTACATTTAAAATTATTTATGTGATATTTATTTTGACGTTTAGGGACGTTTGTCTTTAACTATCTAATTTGCTGAAAATATTTAGTTTTACATTATAGAGAAATGTATGGCATCACCTCAGAATCCACTTAATATATTACAGTTTATAATTTAGTTTTAAATAAAACAGCACTGATCCTGTATGATCAATATATGTGTATGACTTATCAATTTACCTTCAACTTTTTTTTTATGTATGACGAACGATTATTCAAAAACGGCTTGGGCAATTGATGATTTAAACTGCATTATATTAAAGAACATTACAGAAAGGTCCCATATAATTGTCTATAACATGAGATTAACGGTTTTCCAGAAAATCAGAAAAAAGTAAATAAGGGACTAGATTTCAGTGAATTTCAATGAATCTTCTCTGTTTTCTCTGAAACCGCTCAAGAAATTTGAATATTATAAATTGTATTCTACAAGGATATGTTCCAGCTTGATTCCGTATATTTTTCTATAACGTAAAATATACCATTTTTCTGAAAATCGGAAAAACATATGCAAAAAAACTAAACATCATGGTAAATGTCAAATTTTCATCATAAATAGTTTAAATGTCAAGATATGCTAGGAAAGTATATCGTTCAGGGGGTTTGTAATGATTTTCATTTTGATTCTTTGAAGTAAGTATCTTTTGGAGACGAAGGGGCTTATAGTCGCGTGAAATGGCAGAAAACATTCCGTTAGTTTATCGAAAGGCAAATTTGTCATGTCGGCGAACTCTTCTATGGTATACGTTTGTAGGTGTGAGCCTACGTGCATGTTGCAGTTGTATACATAGGAAGGTTGAAATATTGTTGGAATTGAATTAGTATACAGGGTGGTTCTAAAATATTGTATTGGGTATAGTTATACAGAGTCGATATTTGCGTTATAGGGCGAAGAATAATTACAGTTATACAAAATGCTTTAAAAATTATCAGAAGCAGTTACAGGATGGTTGAAATATAAGGTGGAGTAGAATTATAGTTATACAGGTCGGTTAAAAAAGTTATATAGTTTGGACATAAGTAGTTGCTTATACATTTGTTATATAAGCATAAGTAGTTAGGATATTTGAATTATAGGACATGGGACGGGGTATAATTATAGCCATGGGTCAAAAAATTTTAGAAGCAGTTGCGTATACCGGGTGGTTGAAATAAATGGTAGAGTAAAATTATAGGTGAATTTTGTTATATAGGGTAAACCATGAGCAGTTGCATAAATGGAATACTACACATATGGGGCGAAGTGAAATCATTGGTATACAGGAATATTTTAAACAATAGAAAAATAGAAAGAGTCAATAGTGTGGAGAGGATTTATACATATACAGGGTGGTTTTAAAGATATTAGGACCGTTGTAATATTGTGTTGAGTTGAATTATAGCTGTACATGGTGATTCAGAAAATGATAGACCAATAAGTTATATAGGGGTGACCAATACACAGAAGCATATACAGTGTGGATGCAATATAGAGTGAATTAGAGTTACACTTATATAAAGTGGTCCAAATAATAAAACAAATAAAAAAGTTAAAATATATTTGGAAAATATAGACAAAGAATACAAATTAGAGAGGGAGAAAAAGAGAGAGATAAGAATACGCTAAAATTTTCAATTGTGTTGTAGCTTAAATCAGTTAAAAACGAAGATATGTGTGAAAATAGTGATTGATTGTAGACGGGTTCTAAACGGTTTTTAGTTTGTCAGTTGAATTCAGTTCTTTTTAAATATAAATTATTGTAGCATATGTATTTCATTACTTTGACATTTACCGTTTTTTGCACCTATTTTTGCGATTTTAGTTCTCTACAGTAAAGGTCTCATTCATTTTAGGGTTCCGTATATACAATGTACGGATACCCTTATAATATCACTCAGGATTTCTGCCTCTGTCACATTACAGCCATTTTCTCCTAAACTACTAGACGGAAGAGGATGAAATTTGGTATCAATGTATAGTTTGGTGACCCGATCAGGAGTACATATCGTAAAAGAAAAAATTTTGATTTTAGGGGTACTGGAGGGGAAAACTAAAAAAATCGACCGTTCCCCTCCCTATTCTCCGAAACTACTGTTATATATCAAATGAAAGGGCTCATTATGACGAAAACAAATATATTTTTTTCATATTTTAAAAAAAATTATTTAAAAAGATATTAACGAAAATATACAAAAATTTACCTATTCCCCCCCTTATCTCCGAAACTATAAAACGTAAAGTTTTGAAAAAAAATAGATGTATAGGTTCCCCTGACCTGAAGTGTACTGGAAAAATAAGGAGAAACCTCTACTTTTAATTTTGGGGGGCCAATTACAGAATTAAATGGAAAATATAAAATTAAAATTGTTTTTAACCCATCATGTTATCATGAAATGAAAGAGCTCATTACGACGAAAACAAATATATTTTTTTCATATTTTTAAAATAAATTAATTAAAAGATATTAACAAAAATATAAAAAATTTACCCATCCCCCCCTTATCTCCGAAACCATAAGCTGGAAAATTTTGAAAAAAAATGGAGGTATAGCCCCTCACCTGAACTTTACTGGAAAAATAAGGAAAAACTCCTAATATTTTTTTTTGGGGGGGGCAAATTATAGAATTAAATGGAAAATATAAAATTGTTTCTAACCCATCATGTTATATATCAAATAAAAGGGCTCATGATGAAGAAAACAAATATATTTTTTCCATATTTATAAAATAAATTAATTAAAAGATATTAACAAAAATATAAAAAATTTTACCCATTCCCCCCCTTATCCCCGAAACCATAAGCTCAAAAATTTTGAAAAACTGGAAGTATAGCCCCTCACCTGAACTTTACTGGAAAAATAAGAAGAAACCCCTAATATTCATTTTGTGGGGCAAATTATAGAATTAAATGGAAAATATTATAATTGTTTCTAACGGGTCATGTAATATATCAAATCCCAGGGCTCATTATGACGAATAGGTACAAATATAAAAAATTACCCATTCTCCCCGTTATTCCCCAAACTCTAAGACCTCATTTTTTTTTGTTTATAGAAAAAATATGAAAAAAATACCTAATTCTATTATTTATATTTATAGTAATTTTAGGGACAAATTATACAATTAAATGGAAAATAAAGATTCAATTTTCAAACGCATCATGTAATATATCAGATAAAAGGCTCATTATGTGAATTACAAATATATCATATTTTTAAATCATTTGTATAAAAGATATTAAAAATATTAAACATCGACTTAATTCCCACTTTAGAAACTACACTATTTAAAATTTGAAAAATATATTTTATTTATATTTTTAAATAATTTGAATAACAGATTTAATAATTTAAACTTTGACCTATTTTGCCGTTTTTCTTCCAATGTACAGAGCCTCAAAACTCAGACAGTAGATTATAAAAGGCATTTCTGAAAGTTTATTAGTAAAATAAAACTCTAATGTTACTTTTTGGGGGCCAAATTAGAAATTAAATACATATGTATTGTGATAAAAATCAAACGAATCCTAAAGCAGATAAAATAAAAAGCCTATGTTTGGAAAATCAAAGTGTATATTTTTTATAAATTTAAAACGCTTCCTTTAAAAGATATAAGGGTAAGTATAAGAAAATGCACTCATTCCCTGCTTGTCTGAAACTGGAATATTTGAATCTTGAAGGTGGTACGGAACCCTAAGTATGCGGGTCCAACTCGCACTTGACCAAATTATTTTTTTCTGAAGTATATTTATCAAGATATTCTCAATAATAAACTCATCACTTCTGTACAATTAACATTTTGAGACCTAAAATAGTAATTTACCCTGAAATACAAACGACCAGTCTATTGAGAATCTCTTGATAAATACGAAAAAGGGCGCCTGAAGAAATTAAATTTTTAATGACCGCTAATTATAAATAAATACATATTTCAAATTCATTGAAACAAAACGAATATAATATTTATGTAATTGACCAAGGAAGCTTCCTTCATTTCAAAACGCGTTCTTTAAAAGTTGATGATTTAAAAACAGTGCATGTCGCGTTCGCCAAATGAATTTTAGTATTATATAAGTCAAGCGATTGTGTTAGTTACGTCTGTAAACCGACATCACTTGATCTGTTGCCCAATGTTTTGTAAGTAATCAACAAAAATTTAGAGAAATCATTACTCTTGTTTGTTCAAGGTTTTCACACGAATTATATTCTTTTGTGTTGTGCGTTCAAAATACGAATAGCACAACAAACGGAATTCCGATGGCGTGTAGCAAAATTTGTTTTGAATCTGTTAGCAATAGTGTTCGGACTTTCACTAATGGAAAGTTTGTCGGTTCAAGAACAAACGAGATATTTTCTATAAAAAATAAAAACACTAATTCGAACAAAACAATTAGGTCGTGAATTATTATTGATTAGATTGCGGTTAGGGGAAACCTTCGATTTCTTGGTGTACACAGGGTGGTCCAACAAAATTTATAAGTGAGGATTATTCGGTCATTATGGTAAAATGCGTTTGATGCAAACGTCATAGGATCTGCTGAAAGCTTCAAAATAAGATTATTTTTGTTATACTGGATTGCGCCTAAGTTTCCCACACTTATTTGTTATGGTTACATACATTTGAGAAGAAAATTGAATTACACCATAGTAAAGATACGAATATATTTATTCACTTATAATCCAGCTATTTTACATGGTAAAGGGTTTATAGAAAATATTTACATACACAAACGTACAGAGATAACTCAGAAAGAGAGAAAGAAAAACATAAAAGATGAAAAAAAATAAAACTGCTATAATGTAAAATAACGTTAAAATTAATAAACAACAAAGTTTTTATCTTTTACATTATGTTAATTGTAAACATATTTTAGATACAAATGTGATCAATTTTTTGTAGTTATTTTTTTCCTTCATTTTACTTAATTTTAATTTCTAAGGATATTTGATGAACTATTGAAAAGCATTATTGCTGTAGTTGCACTATTTTTGCTACTCATAGTTTTATAATACGTTATAGATAGTTTTATATTATGAGAACTAATATATTTTTCTCATAGACGAAAAGAATATAAAAATGTCCGGACTGATCAATAACTTTTTAGGGTTCTGGACCTAAAGGGTTGGGACCCTATTGTTAAGCGTTCGCGTTCCCCCTGCTATTTGTCTGTCAGTTACAGTAACAGTTAGCCACTAGAAAAATTTAGAAATTGGTCGTATGACCTCTATCCGGACAAATAATAACAAATTGTGCCTTTTATCTGTTTCAGGACTCGTATTGTAAATCAAATGGGTTGCATTTAAAAAATTATGTTTGGTATTTGACAGCGATGGCACATTTTTTTTAGTAAGGGTATAAGAAATAATCGATTATTATAAAATCGCTGAAGTTCTAAGTTAATTCTAATATTAAGTTCTAATATTAAGTAAGCAATTAAAACAACTAAAAAAAGTTATGTAAAATTTCATTAAAACATTTAAAATTAACATTAATATTCTTAATTTCATATTCATAATTTGTCACCTTTAGTAGAATGCAGTTGTTAAATTGTGAATACTAGAAATGTCATTGTGAACTTAGCTTCTTTAATTTTCTTGTCACTGAAATCAGGGTCTGATTTCGACCCTGAAACATTTGGAGTATTTCAAATATACAGACATTCCAGAAATTGTGATGTTATTCTCAAGAGATTCTAAAAATACAAACTACAGATACGACAACTATCCTTCAGAAAACAACAAGGTTTGGCTTTAGCAGTACACATTGTGTTTTCTTACAACCAGCCAACTATTTAAAACTGTTGGAAGTCATAGTAAAATATTTGAAATTAATGCTAGTTTTCCTTTGTTGGTGGAACAGCTTTCACAATGTTCGTCACCACAGTAAAAATGTATCTTGTGATCTTGGTCATTCTTAGTCAGTGAGTTTTGAGAAAAACTATGTTGTTAAATCGGGTAAATGTGTGGGCTGGTCGATTGTTACACTTTCAGAAATTTACACTTGATTTTCAATTATCATTACATTTTTAGGTACTAATTGTAACCTGGCCAACTCTTATAACATGCTTCCCATAAAGTTTGCAGAATTACCTGCTTGAGTGTTTGTCAGAGTAACCGACAGTACACAAATTCCACCAAATTCGTGTTGACTGACCGATTACATTAAAATTTTTCAGCTAATAAGTTAACTTTGTTGAAATTAGCCATATAAATTACAAATTCTGGAACCACCTAGTAGTCATAATTAGCAGTACTCCATCCTCATGTAACTGGATGTTGAATTTGCAATGTCAATTGCTGATTGTCCAAAATTTTCACCTGTTGGGCGAAGATAAAAAAGTAATATCTGGGTAAGATCAAAATATTTAGATGGTTGTGAATCGCATAGAAA
Source organism: Octodonta nipae (assembly GCA_034190945.1). Classification (NCBI taxonomy): domain Eukaryota; kingdom Metazoa; phylum Arthropoda; class Insecta; order Coleoptera; family Chrysomelidae; genus Octodonta; species Octodonta nipae. The sequence goes on along the minus strand of CM067219.1, from coordinate 25,722,842 downwards.
TTTTCTGATTATGAGCCAGCTAAAAAGTGATGTGGAAAAATCGAACTATCCGAGAAATATTTACAAATTTCAGAAACAGTTATGCTTTGAATATACCCTAGAAGATTTATGTTCTAAATTATAATTATTATCGGCATAGCAGTTCTTAGAATACATGAAATTCTACTCTTTTCTAATTGTTTATAGCTTTTTAAAACCAGCTTGTATACCTTTGTTTTGAAAGAGCGCAAAATATAAAGGCAGTGACCTAGTTATTGTATCGTTTCTAAAAATAATCAATTTGAAGTGAATCCCGGTGATCATTGTCTATTTTAAAAACTCTTCCTGGACTTTGTTTAATATTTGAATTATAAATGTTTGGCAAGTAGGTGGATTGGTCGAAAGATTAATTTGCTTACATATTTCGTATCTGGGAATAATCGCGGAAAGTGTTAACGTTAGGATTACCAAAGAATTGGATAACATCCAAGATGCAAGATCGATTTTTAAGTGGGCAATCATAAATTTCTTTACACTGTTTATAAACCTAAAGAAGGTGTTTCAAGGTAATGAAACAATAATTTATACTTTAGATTTTTTCTAACTGCAATCATCAAATTTTTAATTAACCAATGTAGGTTAATCAACTAGAGTGAAATATAACTATTTTAGAAGAGCTATATTTACTTTGAATAGAACACTTGGCAAGTTTAAGTGATTGCAAAAGAAATTATATTGTAAGGATGGGCGTCATCTATAAATGACCACATGTAAATCCAGGAATTTTTCAGTTATCAATGACTTTTAGTTGAATACTTTATTAGACTCAAGATAATGTGATGTAATCTCAATTATTATGGAACCGTTTTGTTTTTTGTTAAAAAAAGTGAATATATCTGCTTAGTTTTGAAATCAGTAACCTAAAGAAAATTAGTTATGTATAAAATGTAGAGTTTTAGGTTTCTAGTACTGTAAAAAATAAAAGTCTAATCTTAAAAACCCAATGAAAATGTATGACTGATTTTATTTTTCACCTATGGTAGGTGTATTTCTAATCAGCCATCTCTATTAGGCCCCACTTCAGCTGTCTCGTCTTCCTCTGAGTTTTATTTGTTAACCCCTTATTAAAAGCTTTACTATCGCAGTGTAGTTGGAAGTTAAATTTGAATCACTTCCCTGTATTCGATTGGTCTGAAAGTTTGCGTACATAATATATGAACACAGAAACTCGAAATAAATGTTAAAACAAGTTTTAAACAATATTAAAAAGTAAAAAAATAATAAAAATGTCTTTTATTTAGTTAAACACTTAATAAGTTATACGTTTACTTCAACACGAAATATGGCAGACAATATAGTTTCTTGTCAAATTCATTGTATAGTGGGTATATATCGAAATTCCGGTTTTCATATAAAAGTTTGATTCATTTTAAATACATAAAGGAAAAAAAGAAACTAGCACGCGCCTTGTTGTAAAAAAATGCTGAAAACTATTATTTTTAGATAAACTTAATTTTTATTGTTTGGTTTATTTTAACTACAAAAAATTTTGTTTTCTGAAAGATAGTTGACGCATCTCTGGTTTTTATTTTATCTGAGTTTTTTGGTAATAACAACACATAAACTTAAAAAGTCGGTATATTTCACATAGTTTAAACGTTTCAAGGTCTAAATCAAACCCCATTTCAGTGGTAATTAACTTAACACAAATGAACAAGAAAAAAATTAAAAATTCGTAAGTCATTATAATTTAGTAAATCACAATGTCAAATTGTCTTCAGTTCCTGTCTTTTATCCGCTTTAAATATCGGCATCACAGTCTTCTTTTCTGCGCCTGAAGATCATTCCTTCCGCAATATTTCCGTTCGACTTTAGTAAGTCAAGTGACTTAGATTTTGGCAAAATCAAATAAAATATTGAACACGTAAACCCGCAAATCTAAGTTGTCATCTTCAAGCAGTTTTCTCTAGAATAAGATTAACTTGACAGACTTTGTTTTATATAATGGGAATCCAAAACCTAAAAATTTTAAGTAATGACATTTTTAATACTTATTTTATGGATTCTTAGAAAGTAAACTATACAATGAACTGTATGGAATAGGACCCTTATCTGAATTCCTGCTGTACGAGTCCAAGTTAAAATTATTTAAATAAAGAAGATAAATCTACAGAAAACATGGAAAAAATAACAAATTGGAACCTTTACCTAGTGTTGTAGTTGTTTTATACAGAAAAACTACAACCGGTCATTAATGATTGTGATTTAAAGTATTATGGACAGACACGCAGATCTATCAGTACCCGTTTCAAAGAGCATATTGCCCATTTGAAATACGGAAGAGCGGATAAATCTAGTGTTGCACATCATGTTTTAGAACACAACCACTAGATTTATCCAAGTAAATAATTTTAGGGAACAACGCATTATGATTTATAAAAATAATAAACCTTATTCCATACAGTTCATTGTATAGTTTACTTTCTAAGAATTTTATTAAAAATGTCACTTAATAATGTAGCGTAAAAGTAGGTAGGTAATTTAGGATTATCATAATTTACATATTTGCATTATATAAAATCTGTTATTCTGTCATAATTCAGGTACGTTAGGATTTACACTAATTACTTACGTAATAGTTTAGTGGTAGGTATAAATTAGAGAAAATTGTAATTTAGATTTAGTTTGGGTTTACTCCTGAAGATGACAACTCAGTGTTGAAAATAAAGGTTTGGTGTTAGGGTGCAACTACATACACACCAAAGGTTCAAGCTTTTCCATAATACTGTCAAAGCAGTTAGAATAAGATTAACTTGTTTGTTTTGGGAATCCAAAACCAAAAATTGCACTGCATTTTGTTTATAAACTGGAAGTTAAAAATTAAATTATAACATGGAAAAACTAACATTGGAAAAAACTCATTCAAATAATACTGAGACCCAATACAATATATTAAATAACAGCCATTCCATTCATACAGGATTAAGAAATATTAGACCAGACAACAGATTTAGTATTAAAAATTAAAACTACATTCAAAACAAGAAATACAATAAAATCAAGCATTTGTTTGGAAATTCTTGGTAACAATCACGAAAACAGACTGTAAAAGTTCAACAATACAAACATTTCTGGGTCCAGAAAATGTAATAAAAATGAAATTTTTGACAATTTCTCCAAGTATGGTCATTATTTTCAAGAATTCATCCATAAACATAACCCATCGGATGCTTCAACTATTCTTCAAAAAATAACGTAAAAACAGTTATGTAAAAACATATCCTAAAAACACAATATGACTCACAAAACTGTATTTATAAAATTCCTTGATTTAAATTAAAGAAACCTCTGGGCCTTTAAATGTGAAGTAAATAGCCATATCTAGGTGTTTCATAGTTATTGTTACTTATACTATGAATTTATGTCGTGTAACTTCTAACCAAATTTTTTACTAAATAATAATAAATAGTTTCGATCGTTCAATCTTTTGAGGGTAGTGTAACTGCTGAGGACTGAGGGTACTTGGAAAACCCTATCATATTTGAGGACTTCCACAATAACATTTTCTTCGAGTCCCTTCTATTTACATTTTTCATTGTGTTTTGAGATGTTTCCATTAGTATATTTAATACCATCGCGAAAGTTGTGTTTTGACTATACGATTCTCTCAAGTTTGTTGATGCTGTAAACTGCCGGAATCTTTAAAATAACCACAAAAAAGACAGAAGTTTTCAAACTGGCCACCTGGCAGACCAGTGGAAATTATCTCTCACAGATCGTACATTGGGAGCCTTGTTATCCATGTTACTAAAATCAACAGGTTCTGGAAATCCATTTCTTCTATTTCTGTTCTTGAAAGTTCTGCAGCGTATGCCGTTAATGCACACTACTTGCATTTGCAGCATTACCTGAGTCATTTTCAAAAAGTGCCCCTCTTCCAAACACTAAACCAAACTGTGACACGACGCGAATGCAATGATGATTCTTTAATAGCGTCTAGCTTTGTATCGCAAATACGACTATACTGTTAATGTTACATTAGATATTAAATCGCAATATCTTGTCGGCGAGATTCGTCATTTCCTTGTATAATTCGTAACAACATTGCAGTTGTTGCGAACGAGGACGTCCGGTAGAGGTTGTCGGCATATTTTGGTTCACTTTCGCGACTCGGTTTTTTTTGGTGAAGGAACAGTACGAGCACGACAAATCTATGTTATCTAATGGTAAGTTTCCACGCTTTCCAACCTTATCAAGCGTCCGCAAACGTCTACACAAACGCTGAGCTCACATTTGGGAGTCATTTACACGTTTGAGAATGCGTCATCGACAAGCATGGTGAACACCAGGCCTGTTTCTGCTATTGCTGTGATTTGTTTACTTTTATCTAAAACACACACAAAATAAATCAATAAAAAGGAAAGAAGAACATCTTGCATGATTGAGACTAAATTTGTAATTGAGAGTTTGCTAGTGATGGGCATAATCGAATGATATTAGTAATCGATTATTACAACTCGAGTGATTTCAATAATCGAATGATCGCTCAAATGACCCATCACTCCGATGGTACGTTTATGATTCTAACGATTCTCGCTTGTTTTATTCTCAGATCTGTGTGTGAATATTTAAATTTAGATAAAATTATACTATTAATTTTTTCCTAAATATTCATTTAATTTAAATTTTATGTGAAGGCACTGTTATTAATAATTCAAAGAAGAGTATAATGTTCCTTAATCTACATTAACAGCTAATTCATCAAATTACTTCCCATGGCAATAATTGCACCGTACCCTGAAAATAAAGTATTTACATATTTCTTCTATCCAATGAAAGACGTAGACAAGCTACTGCATAAGAGCGAGAACAGAGAACGAACGAAAGTGCCTCTATATGAAGGCGTCATACCCGAAAAGCAGTTCTCGATTCGCAAGGAAATTATCGCTCGATCTGTAGTATCGCTAGTCCTCATCGCTCGTCATTCGGTGAATGTTTCGAGATAAATAATCTATTATTCTGCAGTCGAATACTTTGATTCCATAATCGGAATACTCGAGTAATTTTCATAAAGGGCCGTTCAAATATTATGTAAGCACTATGCTTTGCTTATTTTATGTAGATATTTTTGATGACATTGGTGGTAAGAGCTTTGCTTACTTTTCCTGACAAAGGAGAGGAGGGTTAATAATTGTAATAAATCTACTTACGTAATACTTGAACGACCCCTAATCGAATGATCTCATCCCTAGAATTTGCACCAGAGCTAATTATTCACTCGCATCTGTAGAACGTTAGATCATAAGCGATACTAAAGGCGCACAAACGTGTGAATAGGTCGCAAGCGCTTGTCGCAAATTTCTTTTGATTTGTTGTCAAAACCCGACACCCGACCTGATCGCTAACCAGCTTCACCGAACTTCCATAAATAAGCACATGCGAACCAAGCCAAATACCCCCATTCACACTGTTCTTGTAAACGCTTGTTAAGGTTTGGCAAGCAGCGTGTAAATGTACTATAAATTTTCGAACTTGTCTCTATTATTACTATTTTGAGTCACCTTGGCCATTAAAAATAATGCTACCGACGAAGACAAAAATGTAAATAGACGTACAACGGGTAAAGTAGTTTAAAGAGAGATAATTGCGCCCGTGACAATTCCCTCCACTTAATTATGGGCCCTAGCAGTACAGTACAACTACTTAGTTATGCATATATCGCCCACCAACAACCTGTATAATTTGCTTTATCTGTACGTTTTTTTCCAACATATGTAGCTGCGAGGAGTTTGCCTGATTGTAAAAGCAGGTCATTTAGCTTTACAAGCAATCAATCCTGTTAGCGCGAAACACGGCGCTAAATAACCCATAAAAAGCCTAATTCCTATTCAGCAATGTGTATTTACCTACACGAATCAAGTTTTGGCAACTATTGAACTTAGCCACGTCAAACCATACCACGATACTACTTAAATAACTGTTAAATTTGAAACGTTGAATGATTTTCTGAAGGTCATACTCAATTGACAACTAAGCAAGACAATCTGAATCACCCACCATATTACACTGTAGTTAATATGTTCAATTACTGTTTTAACAAGCATTATATTTTGTACTATTATGCTTATAAAGTCGTACTGTTTAAAAATATGGATTTTCCAAATGAACCGTATTTCTAGACACAATTCTCAATTAAACGTCGATTAAATATCAATTTATCGTCAGGTTAAGTACGTATTCGTCGACCTTTGTGAATAAAAGATCATGTCATTCGATAAATCCTTGTGTTTGCAAATGTTTTGAATATATATTTGTTTCATTCATGCGTCTGTGTTTTGTAGTCCAATCAAATAGATCTTTGAATACAATTTTTGAAGTAATTCTGGGGAAATTATGTAAGTTACTTTAAAGTATTAGAAAAAATAAAATTAATTATTTTCTATTCCAAAATAATTCGAAACGGGCAAGAGGTAAATAAATATTTATTAAAAATTGTAAAACCTGTCATTTTACATTAAAATAACTTTATTTCCTATTAATGTGATTAATGTAATATAAATGATGGTGTGCATAACTTTATAAAATAGATTCGAAAATCTTGACACTTTTTTACCGTCAATCGTACTTGTCGGCATTTTTTATTTGAAAGGTTTTAACAGTTTATTTACTCGTAAGATTATGTTTTATTGAAAATGATTATTTTTTCGAAGAATTCCTATTCTGGCAGCGTAAATAAAAGTTGAAACACTGCCCTTTTAATTCTGATCGACCCGATCAGAATCATTCACGCCGTGATAGGGGCCCAATCGATCCAAATGATCCACTTTCATCTTAGTTCTCGGATTTCGGCGAATGCGATAGACAACGTCATTGATCCTCTTGACTTTGTTTCTCTCTTGGAACCCGACTGAATTAGTCTCAAGAGCATAGCGTGTCTTCATCCGATCACCGGTTACCAACATCTTCACTCGGGCTAGTTCGTGTGTGGCCAGCATGCTTTGTCGGAGTTGGTCCGCACAACTTCAAGGGAGAGTATCTCTGGTGAGCCGAAGGCCAAATCACATGGTAATCTCAGCTCCTTTCTGAATAGTACTCTGGCTCGATTCAGTCTTGTACTGTTGCGTACGACTGAGCCACAGTAATAAGGGAATATGCTCATCCCAAACATGCTGATTATTGCTGACGACTTTAGATAGATATTGTTCCAATGTCCTATTGAATCTTTCCACCATTGTGGATCTCGTTTTCTTGTTGCCCAACATCGTACAAACTTTCTGAAATATGTTGGATTAAAAATTCTGCCCTTGGTAGAATCTAGCTTCAACGCGACACCAAACCTCAATGAATCTCTTGCAGTACGAGCAGAGCCCCAAAAAGTTTCGTAGTTCATGTTTGGCTCTAGGGACCGGCCAATCACGAGTGGCTTCTATCTTGTCTTCGTTCGTACGAATTCCAGACTCGGAAACGACATGGCCCAAAAACTTTACCTCTTTTTGGCGTTCTTAATTCAGGATAATACTTCGCCGAGGTTCTTCAGATGGTGTGACCCATGATCAGAACATCGTCAAGGTATACTAAACATGTCCTCCATGTCAACCCGCTCAATACATACTCCATTAACCTTTCGAACTTAGCGAAAGCGTTACATAACCCAAAGAGCATAATTGTGAACTGAAACAGCTATTCCATGCAAAATCCAGTGGTTCGATCCTTCTTTTTCACTTAATTTGTTATAAATTTTGTCGTTTTGAGAACTATTATTGATAAAGGTAAAGGATATTGAGGAAGAATGCAGTTTATTTGCATTATTCAAATTTATTTTGCTTAACAGTAGTTTTTAAGTCTGCAATCATCTTTTACTGAGTCAAGTGAGTTGGAATTATCTACTGATTAACAATCTGAACTTATTGTTGTAACTCACTATCTTTCCAAAAGAGCTTAAACTACATCTACTCACTGTGACCTTTCTGGGCCCTATATTACCCAAAAATAATATGTAAATAAGGCTTAATATCATTCAACAATGTTATTCCATGTTATCTAACTAAGTTTACGCAAAGCAAACGTTATCAAGAGGTACAATAATTGTTTTGTCACTTCTATTTTATCAAATTCAAAAAATAATTACCCACGCCACCGGAAATATGTCATTGGAAATTAACTAAAACTGAATGAAAAACAACTTTTTTGTATTCATATTGTAGACACAACATTAAACATATGTAATATGTACTGTTAGTCCAGTCAAATAGTACTTTGAATTAAAATTTTGGGAATAATAAAGGAATTTGTGAGAGAAGTTCATTTACAGGAGGCATTTAAAAACGATGGATGAAGAATTTATATCCCAGTGGTGTCCGTCCTGCTCACTTGACTCCGTAAAAGATTACACATTTGAAAATTACTGTTAACCAGAATAAAGTTGAATAATGCAAATAAATTACATGCTTCCTCAGTATTCTTATCACTAAAAAAATAAAATCTCAATTCGACGTATGATTTATCAAAAGTTCATCCATTATTGTTGTTGCAAATAATAATAAGTTTGCGTATATAGCAGAACTATAAAATTGATATTGGCTAATGAAAATGGTAAAAATTTGACAGAATGTAAGAGTGGAGTTCGCGAAATTACGTAGCCAAAAGTTCCAAACTACCTTTTTTAAATTTTTGTCACCGTGTGATAGAAAAGTAGGTGAACGCGCTAAAAATGTGACGACCAAATATTACTAAATTTTCTTACCGAAACAAGTTTTGATCTCGAATCCGACAATAGACAGTCAAACAAAAACACCGAAGGGTGATGTACACCTAAGGCCCGCTGTACCTACATATACAACAAGCAACCCGTACTCGACACTAACTTTTTCACACACACAGTCGGGGTTCAAAGGCGACCGCTTCCAATGATTCAGCATACATCCAAAGATGTTTACTAACAAAAACACATCCAATTTTAAAATTTGTTCGTTTCACTTTTTTGTTTTTCGTATGATTCTTGCTTCAGACAATTTCATCTATTCTGTATTCTATTCCCACGAACTAACATCTTACTACCTTTTCGGCAGGAAATTGAGATATATGATCCATTTTTTAAATAGGGTTTACAGAAAACCGCATATTATTTCTTAACAGTTTGAAATAGTTAGTGGGAAGACAGAAGAGTAGAGAATGGATATGAAACTGCAATTTAGATTTTTTTATTTTTTATTGCCCTATTAATACTTTCAGTTACTGCGTACCGTGGACGCAACGTAATTAGACCAATCAATAGGAAGGCAAAAAATTATCAGGGTTCCCTGTGCCAACATAAGAATGATTTGTAGTGATATTTTGCTACCTTTTCCATCGCAACTTGGTTTTTTACTTTATTATAAACAATTGAAACAAGAAAATTGCGTTTTTTTCGTTGCATGTTTATAAAATGAAAAATAATAAACTAATCTCAATGGTGTCAACAGGTGAATTGTAAAGCATGAAAATTCTGAGCAATCGATCAAGGAACTTTAGTAACACGGAAAATCTAACAGCGGTTTTCTTTAAAAAACTCCGTCACTATCGAAGTAGACTGCGCTTGTGGGATTGATAGTAATTGATTCTACCTTATGCGTGATAAACCAGGCGCTTCGGTTTATTAGATTTTGAATAATTGCGATTTGAAGTTTTTAGTCTACAGTGTTTCTCCAACATGGATCGTCAAATAGAATAGAGATGTTGGAAGTAGAGGTATCATTCATCTATTTTCATTTTTCATTAAATGTCTGTGAGAAAAATAAGCACCAAAATTTGGTAAGCCCAGCACGGTTGTTGAGGGGAACTCCTATGCAACTTTCTGACAGATGGTGAAAGAATCTAATCGTTATACAGAGTGATTTGTTCGATTTTATTATTTCATATGAGAACTGTTTGTTTATTAATATGTTTATATGTAAATGGTTTCTCGTTTTTGCTTTATTTGTGGATTTTGGGTTTACGGAACATCGAAAGAGAGCGGTCGTCTTACTTGAGGATTTTAAATATTACTATACACTTCCCCTCAACAACCGTGTTTCCCCCACTCCTTGGATACATTCATACGCTTGCCCATTTTTTGTCATGTTTGCGTGTTTAGTGAAAAATGTTGATTTTGAAATTTGATTATCTCTTACAATAATGTGTGAGGTTTTGGCATACTATTGCTATCAGTTCCTGCAAGCCCAGTTCTACAGCTCATGATTTTTTTAAAAAAATGCTACGTTTTTCAGTATTTTTTGTTTTTACCTGTTACTAATGATCCAATTCGAGCCTGGCCTCATTATTGGTATTTACATGCTTTACAATTGACCTGTTGACCCATTGAGACTTTTGAATGTAAGAAAAAAAAAACGCAATTTTCTTGCTTCAATTGTTTATAACAACGTAAAAAACCATAGTTGCATGAAAACATAGCAAAATTCGCTAGGAATCTTTAAAGACATTAATGTAAATGGCTTTCGGATAGGCCCAACAAATTAATATTATCATGTTAATTGTTTTCTATTGACTTGGTCTTTAAAACATTTAGTATACTACTACTGTAGTTTCTGAGCAATCCAACACAAACATAGTGTCATTTTAGCTCGAGCGATGGTTAGTAGCTTCGCACTAGTTAGAATGCGAGCTTATTGCGTGTTGTTGAACAATAATGTGTGAACTTTGCGTTGTCATGAACAGGGCTGCCAAATAAATTTTGGATAAAATCTTCTCACGATAGGTGTCCCTCATTTCACGATTTTTGTAATAGTGTGAAATTACTTTTGGAAATGCATTTCCTTTCTTTTTGCATTACTGCAAAAGGGCTGTCCCTTTGAACAACAACAACGACTTTAATAATTTGTGGGACTTTACGAAAGCGCGCTGCTTTTTTCAAGTCGTGGCTCACGTACTTCTGTGTTGATATTTCGATGACGAAAGTGCACCAAATATTCATTACATTCAATCATTTGAATTAGAGGATTAATTGTTGACTAATACGCTAACCTACATGCAATTTTCACCCTTTGGTCCATAAAAACTAAATCTTCAGATATTGAAAATTTTGTTTACTTCCATCAAGTTTCCAGCGAGCAAAATTTTCGGATAGCAATAAAAGAGGTTTTTCTGTGGCGGCGTTATTTTCAATAATACCCGTTTCTCGCTTTTGAACTTTTTAATCTTAGAGTATCATTAACTATTATACTACTGAAAGAGAGAGCAACAGAGAGAATTCTACTGGGAACTGCAACTTATTGGCTGCACCAACCAATCGTTTTTGCTCTCTCTTTTACTCCCTCTTTCTATAATTATATGCTCCAGAAGGTGTATTACTAATAGTGAGCCATCACTTAAAAAACAAAAGTTAGTTTAGAAATAAAAATTGACTATTGTTCGTAATAATTTTTTATCATTGTGTGGTTAGACCATCGAATTATACTAATTAGAAGTAAAGAAACAATACTAATGACATCTAGTTTAATACCGCCCCAACCAATAAAGAAACAAAACTTTCTCATTTCAAACACCTAACTAATGTAGATTTTTGCATTATTTCATATTTACACCTTAAAGACATTAAATAAATATTCTTTCGGATAGGCCCAACAAATTAATATTTACATGTTTTGTTTTCTGTCTTTCTTTTAAACACTTTTTATAACATATTGAGCTACCGCACCTATTAATTAATATCAGTGGTAATGCACCAAATATAAAAACCATTAAATAAAACTTCCATCAAGTTTCCTTAATAAAACTTTCATTAACTATTATACCACTGTTCTACTAACTTAGTTTTATAATTATATTATTACCCAGTTAGTGTAATAATGAGATTATATAAAGCATCTGCAATTTCTAGTTTAATACCGCTATATAACATTGTAATTAATTAATATCAGTGGCGGTAATTTCTTTAATTTAAGAATATCGAATTTGAATTTCATAATTTCAGATACCTATTAAGTCATTTTAAATCCTATTTAATTGACCTGAGAAAATAGTAAGGAATATTATAACAAAATTGGTACTTCTAAATACGACGGACGTTTCATTGGATTCGGAAGGGCATCTATAAAAATGTGCAAATTTTCAAATTTACACATAAACAATTGGAAAAGTTATTAACAAATTGATGTTGAAAAAGAAGTTTCTTGTTTTGTAAACAATTAGAAAATATTTTAAAAATGACATAACCTCAAAGATTTATCCAATAAAAAAAGTCCCACCCTCCGGAACCGAGTGTCTATTATTTGTATACGTATTTGACTATTAGTAATTATGGGTTAAAATTGTATTTAAATTTAAATTTAAAAACTACTCAGGCGTTTGGATCTTAGACTATTAATGTGGCACGTTATTGGAAAATATACAGTGGGTCCGTAAAGTACAATTTTGTGTTTTAAATTTACTGTTCTTTCAAATAATAATCTATATACAATGTGAACGAACTACTTGCAAGTGTTGACGTTATCTTTTGTAATGGAAGTCATTATATTTTTCTTTGAAATTTTTCAGATCTCTTGCTGAACTCATTTCAAATTGTATGTTGTTTCATGTTGGTTCTAAATGGGAGAAATGCAAAAAATTAATTACAATTTAAATACCCTTCAATATTAACAGGTTTAAGTACAAACATATTAAATTTTTCTCAATTTTTCGATATCTTTGAATGTGCTATCGTCATCTAGGGAATGATGAGGAATTCAGTAGATTCGTAGTATTTATACAATATAAGTAAGTGTTCACATTGCCTTTATTTTGTTTTCGTTGATCTATGCACAAATTGTTGATTTTATTCGTCTATAACATTTTGTAGAATTGCGAATGTTATGTCCTGCATTTATTGTCTGATTCGATCCACAAGGATACAAATTCACAGTCTCAAGTTTTAATTAGTCCCCACAAAAAGAATTCAAATGGATGCGGATCTAGCGACCGAGTCGGCATTTGTTTCACTGTTCCCCGTATCCACCGATCTGGAAAGGTTTTATTTAGAGAATCGCGCAGTACTACATTGACAAGTGGTTGTGTGCCATCCTATTATATGGTTAAATTATTGGACATTTGAATGTCAGGAAAAAAGCTGCGTCAAATCAGGAATTAAGGTGTTTTGTAGGAAATCCATATACAATACTTCTCTTAAATTTAAGAACCAATAATTGAACAGCCCACATACTTTTGATGTCTTTGCGTATAATAATTGTGCAGTCAAAGTGGATTTTCATCAGACTAATGCTCGTTAACATGTCTGTTCAAATAAAATGTTGCATCTGAAAGTAAAACGCTATCAAACTAAAGTCGTTATTCCCATAATGTTGATCTATCATATACTCGTAAACTTCAATTCTTCGCTCAATGTCGTCTTAACACAATTGATGGTGGTACAGCATTACTTCGTAGGATATTTTATCTTCTTTTTGAATAGTTTCGATACTGAAGTCCTTCCATACCAATATCCCTAATTCTAGCATCGTACAGCGTGGATTTTCTAATGTCGACAGAATTACGTCTTGCATATTTGCATTAACTGTAGGGCTACCTTGCTTTGGTGCATCCCTCATGGCATAAATCTACCAATTTCTGCTTATCGTGATAAACTTATTTTTCACCTAATCTTGTATATATAATACTCACTGTATAGGTACGTAATTACCTTTTAAGTTATTTTCAAATATATTTTGCCTTTGCCAACTCCGAAGATTAAATAGTTATTGGGTATTATTTTTTTTATTTTTTCTCTATTCTAAACTTGAAGTTATTGCGTTCTTAATGGTTGCGCCTTAAAATTTTCACGCTTTCCAGTAAAAATTCTTTCACCGTGTTGGCATTGTGTCAATGTTTTTTATATCTCGTGACGTATACTTCGAGTTCACCAACTTTGTCACCTTGAAAATTATTTTGGTGTTTTCGTATGTTCCTGGTTTATTTATCAACTCGGGAGTGCAATTAATTATTCCTCATGATTCGAAATAGAATGAATCGCAGGAATTTGTGTAAAGAATGGGGAGTTCACTAGTTCGTTCAAGCACACAAAATGATTATTTGATTTTAAAATGTTTATTGAAAGAATTATAAGGGACTGCTACACATTGACAAATGATACTTTGAAGGTGACAGTCAGTGTAAATTGTTTCTTTTTGTACGTCGGTCGTCTTCAATTTGGTTTACCTCGCAAAGTTTGGATAGCTTTGGATCTGCTATCGTCATCATGACGGACACTGCAGATTGCATATGATTTGTGGTATTTGTATTTGAAATCTGTTAGGCGTCACGGGTCATGTTCATTGGTCCACGCAATCCCTCACGTGACCAGCTTAATTGGCATCGCTCGATGGTGGTGGGTGAATCCATAAGTAGCCCTCACGTGTTTGGGTTTAGGACAGTGGGTTCACTGTTTGTGCTTTACATTGGGCTTGTCACAGTTAATAATCTGGTGTACAGTCCATACGTGATTGCCTAACTCAGACTTAGTGATATCACTGATATCCGTTCTTTAATTAGCTATATGGTGTTTTCTAACCCTGGTGTGCCTTATAGAAACTTGCACACGGACAAGGTATAATGTAGGTACAGTTTCGTGATACTAAAGGACTTTGTTTTTGTTATCGAACTCCTCAAACTGTTACTTCGTTTGAAAACTGTCCAAAATTCATATTGATGAGTTTTCAGATATTGCAAGAGTGAGTTTTATTTCTGTCTAATTAGTTTGTCGAATTCCTCAAATATCTTATTGTTGATAATGAGTAGTGTTTTTATGTCTGTTTTTGTTGCTGTGGGATAGATGGAGTTGTACTTGAGCTATAATCGGCATCGTCTTCGGCAGGAGGTGTATATATTGTCTATTTGAACACCGTTGTCTGAATTCCAATCCTGGTCCGTAGGCACTTCACATCAAGAAACGATGCCATCTTCATGATCAGTTTCAGAGATAGTTGTGGCTGATTCAATATGTTCAGGAATCCTAACTTAAGCTAGAACTTGGGTTGTTTGTTGTAGCTCTTCAGTATTTGTTCCTCAAATAATTGCTCATAGATTTGATAATTGTTAGTGTTAAAGGGGAGCTCCTATGTAGCTCATCTTCGGGCAAGCCGAGGTATATATATATATATATATATATATATATATATATACGTGCGACATTTTGCCCAAGAAAAAGTTGATGTCGAAAAAGTAGCGTCTTTCGTCAAGAAGTTGAAATGAGCTATCGCTTGACGAGTGTTCGTTCAGGCTAAAGAATAAGGGACATGTGAGTATTTCATATTGGCAGCATCGTCTTCTTCAGTTGCAACGCAATCAAGCAGCGGCCAAAAGAAAAAATATGGGAACTAGACGTAAGGAGAAGTCACCTACAAGACGAACAGCTTTCAGTGATAAGCCTAAACCATAGAGAACCGTAAACAAAAAAAAAACGACTAAAAAACAACAGATGCTAGAAAACCTAAGAAGGTTGCCACAGGAAAAAAGGCTTTACTTCCAAATTCCACAGGATCGACAAGATCATCGTTATCATTATTACGCTATTTTGATAGCTCGTTGGGATTTTCACTCTTCACAATGGTTTCTCAAAAATACTTAAGGGCAATTTGTGGACACTAACTATAGAAACACCCTCACATATGATTAAATAAAAAACAGTAGGTCTACGGATTTGTCAACTACTTTTCATGTATAATATGTCTGGATGTATATAGTTGATACTTATCTATATGTAATGTGATGTTTGGATTAGGAACATAGAAGTAATACCTAAAGATATAACCCTAAGTAGGACGCATGTACAAGTGAAATTGTAACGTTGGATGAGAGATAAAGGAAACCGAGTAGACGTATCTATCTCAGTTTAGAGCTGCAAGCAATAGATAGACGCCACTTGACTGACGCAAATAAGCACCAATCAGAGCCGAGCTTAGACAGAGTTAGATATGTCCACTTGGTTTACTGTTTCTCTCAACGTGTGTTACGTTTTTCTAGGGCCTGACCCACTCTATTTTTGTGTAATATCACAGGAATCGTTTTCGAACAGTGCGTTAATTTTCTGAATAATTTGTAGAAATATTGGTTTGCTTGAATTTTCTTGCAATTTTCTACTGATTGACTGATTGAGAGGATTTGTTGCCATAATATGGCCATCATTTCTATAGAGGATGTCCCAATTTCTTCATTATTTAACAACACCTTGTTTGATTTTCCTGTACTTATGTATTCTTCTTTAAGTAATGATTTTGTCTTCTCCCAGTCTATTTTGTCTATACTATTAATAGTTAGTACATGGTTTGCCAATCTTGGTCTGTTTTCTTGAGACCGTGTGTTGGTGTTTGGAGTCTGGCATGATTGGACTTAAAAATATTTTCGTGAGTACGAAACATCTTAAGAAACGCTTACGGACAAATCACTTTAATAGTATTTAATGTGATTTGACCGTATGCGTTTCTTAAGATGTGCGAATGAATATCTTTGCACAGCTGTATAAGGGTAGATTCCGTACATTCAACAGAAAACTTATGATTATTGGTAATTTTGTAATTATACACAGTTCGATGAACTAATGTAGAATATAGAGAAAAATCAAGTACATGATCTAATGAATGAAGGCCAAAATATGATATATTTTAAAATGCATCGTTTAGATATTAAAGAAAATATATCCTTATCACCGACACTAGTGATAAAATTTTGAAAAAAAAAATTAATATAGGGCTTTAGGAAAAATGTATCAAAAAATGTTAAAAATAATGTACAGAGGCAAATTGTTTATCATGTGATGTATGAAATATATTTTTTATAGTTTTAAATTATGTAGTTTGAGAAATGATAAAGAAAAATCGGTTCTGTCCGAAACTACTAAGCCCAAAATTTTTAACAAATTAGGACCTCACTCATAATTTTCAGAAAAACTTAAACGAAAATTCTAAGATTTAGAAGGGTAGATTAAAGAATTTAACAAAAAATTAAAATTATCTGTTTCAAATGAAACGACTGGTTATAAAAACTACAATATTTTCCTTATAATTTTAAAATGCATAGATATTAAAACGAGTATATATTTATCTCCGGAGCCTAGATTTTGACAAAAAAACAAGGAATTTTGAGCCTTTTTCGCCTTATGGGTGTTGAATTTTAATGACGGCTATTGTTGGGTCAAATGTATTATTTTTCCCTTATAATGTACCATATTTCAACTAATTCCCTTATTTCTAGCAAACATGGTTATTTTATTCCAAAATCATTTTATTTGAACATCATATTCTCGACATACTCTTGCATTCCATTCCATTCCATTTGATTATTCTAAATATATTTTCTAAACAACCTAATTTACATATCGTGTTAAAGCTAAAAACACAATATTGATTGGGTTAATCGTCCGATAAATTGTACAGCTTTCCACTTACGTGAAGCTTATCACTTTTCCCATCAAATAAACTAACAAACCATCACTCGCTGAGTCCTTGATGAAATCGTTATCGGTTATAATCAATATATTTTTTTCACGCTGATGAGTCGTACAGACCACTTCACCTAGATGGAAAATTTCCTCGTGAGATTGAAATGTGTCTTTTATTATTCCCATAGAATATGAAATGACATTGAATCCAGCAGAAACTTCGTAAGAATTACTTAGCCTATGTTGCTTTGAAGAAATTATCATCTGATTTCGTATCTGAGTACATGTACTTACCTCTCTAATTATCTTCTAGTTTAGTACCCTTCCAATTGAAAATAAGTTTTCCGTGGATAAGATCTCTTTGCAGATGGCTTGGACTTATACATATTCGTATGCTTTATGTTTATGAACTTGTTAGGAACAACACCACAGTTGTTGTCATTGAGATTAATAATGTTCCTTGCTATAATAACTCTCGGTGTATACAGGCAAATTAATTCTCACTTTAGATTATTCAACAGTATTTACTTACTTCGTTTAGTAGATGAGTGTTTATCTAACAATGCCAACAATTAACTTTGTTAGAGCGGTTTTGCAAGTATGGTGTTATTTCCCAATAAAACACAAAAATTAATTAGAAGAAGACACAAACAACCTTCAGAAAACAAAAGAAAAACTTTAAGGCCCGAAATTGAAAGACATTTGAAAAAAATATGTATTATATCTAATATCACAATGTATTGGAAAAACTGTGGAACCTTTGGTGTGTCACAGAGTATAAACACAAAGTTTTGTACCCTAACACCAAACATGGAGTAAACCAAAACTGTTTGATGATGACATCTTCGCTGCCGAAACGTGCGTCGAGTGCAAAAATAAGAGTTTGGTGTTAGGGTACAAAACTACCAAATCCTATCCGACCAAAATTGTAGACCGAACTTTAAGTTCCCTGAATTACTTTGTGTGAACCGAGCTGATTGTTCAGTACATACTGAATACTGTCACTATTATGTCTCCATAAGACAGACAATATTTTCAGCAGTGCCCTTGATATGTGGTAGATAAGTTTTGCTTATTGGTGTCTTGGTTCCTGGTCACCGGATCTTGCTATACATCTTGTATTAAATATACAATAGTGAGCAACACAAGTGCGTGGTAAAAACTAATAACATGGAGCCGTTTATAAGGCAAATCGAACTGTTCCGACATACGACTGTTTAACAATACCCTTAAGTGTTAATTGAAGTGTAACCCGAAATGTAAGCAGACTGGTAGGAGGTAAAGATTCCACTAGACACAGTACAGCAAAACAGGCATGCCTACCCCTATACTTTCAAATCGCTAAAACAAACATTGATATAGAATCGGTTCCTGGATAAGTGGGTGAAAGTTATAGAAGTGTATGAACTTGGACTGCAGAAAGTAAATAAAAACTTGGTTTGCCAAAATCCAGCCCAGCAGTTCAAGTAGAGAAAATTAACCAGAGTAGAGGCTGCACTGAAAGATTTATTTCGAGGTTTGATGAGAATTTAAGATATTGACCCACACTTGATTTCACAGAGAGAATTACTGAATTGTAGCTTTCAAACAACTTACTTGCTTTACACTTTCAACTACAGAATTTGGCCGCGGCTCCTGATTCTCAATTGACTGTTTTTTTAAAGTGGAGTGATTAACTTTTTCAATTAAATTATAAAGGTGAGTATAACTATGACGTCTGTGGACCGTGGTACTTTCAAGCGTACTGGCTAGCCGTACGATCCTAAAGAATGACGTTAGTTCATAGATTCTTCAAAAGAAGGTCGTAAGATTATATAATGGCAAATAAAAAACCTGTCTATTCCCATAAGACATTCGACAAATTTATTTCCCAAAAATCCTAAAAATAAATGGTGAACACAATTGAAATGTGTTTGGAGATCTTAACATTGTGTGTCCTGGTTTGCAAGACCCTATATTGCTGTTTTTCTTTACGGAATGATAGGGCTAGGATAGATCAGTACAGTAAGAAAGAAGTTTGTATGTAATTAATATAAATAAAATAATTTTAGAAACAATCTTTTGATCCGAAAAATGTGAATTTACCGCCG
This sequence comes from Octodonta nipae, assembly GCA_034190945.1. Lineage (NCBI taxonomy): Eukaryota > Metazoa > Arthropoda > Insecta > Coleoptera > Chrysomelidae > Octodonta > Octodonta nipae. The sequence goes on along the minus strand of CM067219.1, from coordinate 25,703,393 downwards.
CTCTATATACATAAAACAGTGCGATTTTATGTTTTTGGCAGAAAGTTACCTACTTAACAAATTCATTTGATTTATTTTGACAACCACACCGATTTAGTGTTAAAATGTATTGCATTGTTATGTTCATTCTAATAGAATAGATTTAAAACCGGCGGATGCTGCAAGTTCAGTTGCGTTAATTCTAAATGGACGTAGCCAGTATTATGGGGCTGAGGTACCAGGTGTTAGTCGTTATGCGGTTTAGAAGTATTCCGCGGTTTCATCAAATCTATAATTGCACAGGAGGCTAGGTTCAAGCCGTAGAAGTGCAGGATCAATTTTCGATCTTGTTATGTTTAAGAAATAGGCACTTAACTTCATTTGAGTAAGCAAATCGTGTGAACGAAGTAAGAAATGTTCTTATCCAGAATGCCAACCATATGTTCACCAGACGGCCGCGAAAAAAATGTAGAGAAGACGGAAAGGAGCAGCTACCGAGCAGGCAGAGGCATAACTTCCGAAGACCGTACAGACCTGATATTGCGCATGGAGGTTCTGTGACGGGTCATGGTACATAACTATTTTAGATGAGCAGTGATAAGATCCAATTTATTGATTGCCAATGAATATTTTGAAGAGATCGGGATTGGCCAGCGTCCAAATCCATTCCCAATCTCATTGCATATCTATGGGGCACACTGGGAAGGCGGATTCGAGCCTGGGTACCTCGCTCCAACAACTTGGATGAGCTGAGGTCGCCTTCAGGCAATATGAAAATAATTTGATATCCAACATTTTATTACTTCAGTGACGAGGCGTGTTACGCTTTTATAAGGGCCCGATGAGGAAATACTAGGGTTTTAATTACCAAATAACATTGTATATTTTATTTAGAAATTTCTTCAGTTATTGATATTTTCGAATAATTTTATTAATGAATTTTATTTGTAATTTAATGTTCCTGTTACTTTTATATCAGATCAAAACGTATATCTCCATTTTTTTCTAATTCGTTAAAAAATAGTGAAAATTCATAAATAATTTTTCGATATTTCAGTCGCAACTGATTAAAGTTCTCGATTAGAAGCAATTATTGTCTTGCGTTCAGTGGATTGTAAAATCTCTAAAAGATTGATTGTTGATAACCAATTGAAAGGAAGCTTGTAATATAGTATATAGTTGTAATTCTTCAAGGCATGCGTTCAAAATTTTCCATTTCAAAATTAACGTAGTGCCACTTTAATGTATGATGCACAAACAAACCTCTAACGATTACTCGGTCAGCTGATAGTTTTGTAATTTCCATGTGTTCACAAGCGCAGCCCACATACACTTTTGGCTACATTAAAACTTCTCAAAAGTAGTGCAAGTAATGCTTCACATCGAATTTGTTGTATAGAAACATCTCGTACCGGTATTTCGGCCTATTTTTACACATACGTTATACTCTTAACTCACGACGACTACAACGTTCACCTGATGCCGCCAGCCGGTACCAGTTAGACTAGAATTATGCCGCTTTTACGATATATTAACAGAAATACGGCCATTTCATGCCTACGAATTCCTCCGAATAATGATGGTTCGTTGTTGGTTTCGTAATCGAATGAATGATAATTTTTGTATTTATTATCATTAGTATTAAACACTTGTGTTAACTGTCGAAAATTAGCTGATATTCGCTTTCTAATTGGGAGAAAACGGTATACGGTTTTGCTACCGTGGATGATTTATATCTTTAATTAATTAAAACATTTAATTTTTGAAAATCATCATATGATACTGTATTTTGCACTTCTTGATTAACTGTCTTCAACGGTACTTCCTAACAGCGATTTAGAGCACTTAAGTGAACATTTTGATAGGTAATTTACAAAAATATTCGTCGAACGAAACAAACATCAACTTGTAAGCATTTTTTAAATTTTTCGGGAATAACACCAACACCACGATTGCTGGAAAGCTTATATATATTCACATAGTCCATACAAACGTTTCGGGGTCTAAAGCAGACCCCGTTTTCTATGGTAATAAAACTTAATAAAACTGAACAAGAAAATTAAACATTTAAAAGTTCGCAATGACAAATTAAGTAACTCACAATTTGACATTAAATGTTTGCTAATAAAACTGATTTAACTAAGAGAATTTACTGCTAATTTGATATATACAGGGTAGCACTAAAAAATTCTAAAGATCATGTGAAATAACAAAGCTTCTTTCAATTTGGAAGAATTTTTGAAACAGTTATCTTCAGAATTTTATATGACTTTGTTGATAAGATATAAGTGCATCCGCCAAAGATGATATCAAAGAAATTCTTATGTTCCAGAGATCCCATTAGGAAAACCTAAGAAAAACCTTATGAACTATCCCGATACATGGTTGTTCAAAAGAACATTACCATTATTAATTTCATCCTTGATTATATTGGTATCTAGGAACGGCTGAATTCTACAGAAGTACTAGCGATCCCATCGCATTCATTTAATAAAAATAAAGCAAACACTTTCAGCTTTCGTTTTGTGTTTTGTGTTCTTTGTGTAATATTGTTGAATTTTGAAATTGTATATTATGATCAAGGTCGCATTTGTGAACATGCCTGGAACCTTATAACTATGAAATAATACATAGTAAAGCATTCTAAGCCTTTTAGTCAATATTACATTTGACAACTGATAAAAACAAAATATTTTGTTTCATCTCTTAAGTATTCAATGTGTTTGTTCCATTGTGGTCTGTTATCAATACAATAATGGTAAACAAAGTAAAAGCTTGCAAAACATTTAATGGGTTTAAAATGGTGGGTATTTTTGGAAATATATAATACTAAGAAGAGTTTACTATTAGGTGTGTCACTTAAATGAAGTTGGTAATTGGATAAATACATGGGTTTTAATTTAGATGATTTTCAGTTGCTCTAACAGATTTAATCTTAAGTCATTAAAATGTTTGTTTTAATGCAGTAAGTACTTTAGATCTCTTATTCATAAAATAAATAGATATAAAAAATAAAATTTCTTAGAAAAATTATCATTAAAAAACCTTAAAATTAAAACCCCTATATACAACGAACCATTTGAATGTTATCAATACACTTATAATAATAGGTAATAGCTTCTTTGCATTAGGTGTTTCTGGAAATACCCACTATTTCAATCCAATTAAATCTATTGTTACCTGTTAATTTGTAAGATCTCGAAGTTTAGCTTTAGAATACTTTATTCTCTAGAAGAAGCCCTAACAAGGCGAAACATATGTCGGGTTTATCGAATAGATTACTGAAACACTAAAAAGCTAAAAGTTTACGTTTAGTATTTTATGAAATCAAACAAAAAGGGGTCGTTACAATAAATATTTTATAATTACCACACATTTTATAAGATTTTGAAAGAATATATACTTAAACTTAGTATTCATTTGTCAGACTTCATTATTTCTGATACTATTGAGCTGAAAAACTTAATAATCAGCAATATTTGCAATATTCAGAATCAGAAATATACTAGAGAACAAATCAAAAATGCCGAGAATTTGCCAATTTCGTCATTTAAATGAAGAAAAAAACGCATGAAAGAGGTAGGCTGGTTGGGGGATATTTCAAGAAGAATAACACATCTTCGACTATTGCCAGGAAGTACTTTGCAAATACGATCTAGTTGCAGCTATAATAGGATGACGGTGTTAATCCAAGATTAATGAGATTGGAGCTGAGATCTTATCTATCACCAGGTACCATAAGGCTCGCTTCTTGAAGTGAACAAAAGTGAACTGACCAATATAATGTCGCATGTTTCATTGGCGAATCTAGGTTTTGTTTGGGCGGCCATAATGGACATATTGGGATTTCGAGGTGGCGCTAAGCTGTTTTCAAAATCACGTGACAATAGAAGGTGACAAGAACCAATAGCTTGCTAATGAATAAAGATATGCATTTTGGGTACATCATTTCTTAATATTTTTTTTTCGTATTCAAATTTATACTAAAGTTATCGAATGCACACCGAAGCTTCCATTTTGGGAATGTTTTTAAATAACAAAAAATGTCCTCTTGATACAATATCGAGTGTTTATTTATAAAATTGTTTGTAGAACTTTAATATGTCATTAATTATTAATTTGTTGAGAACATTCATAATCCTTAGATGATTCTAGGCTGGCCTTTATGACCGACCCAAAGATATTTTTTTCAACAGTAACAAGTGTTTTTAACGGCATTAGTTTTTTAAAACAGGTCTTGGCATTTTCTTGTAGTAGGATTAATTCTGCCTAATTCTTTTATTTATTCGAGCTTTGCCTGCCCTTATGTACTTTTCTTCAAAAAATTTTATGCAAATTCTTTGATCTTTTAATAAACCAAATTCTGTAGGGATATTTCGAAGCCTATGATGTTTTAGTTTGTCATTTGTAATCAAACAAAAAGTAGTTAATTGTTTTATTAAAACATACAAGAATTCTTAATTTAAAAGTAATATTTTAAAACATAAGAACTAAAAACGAAAGGTAAGCTTCATTTTTTTAGGTTAGGGTTAGATACATACGCACAACAAAACAAAATAGACATCCGCCTTCTATTGTCACGTGGTACATTCAGTTCGAGAGCCATACGTTTATGGCGGGCCATGCGATGCCGCATATAACTCACAGAGTCATTAATAATCTAAAATCATTATGGAAACTTAATGAATTACTATGAATGTCATAATGTACTTTACATAATAACATAATTTGTCATTTGTGGTGTTACATTTTTTTGATCTTCAGTCTACTGTCAATTTCCACTTTTATTATTTAAAAGATTTTTCAATCGGTAATCATACTAAAGTACTTAACGTGCGACATTTTCGACGTTATCAATTCCGAATCGATATTCTTTTGATGCATCGAATAAAGTAAACAGAACATGAATAAAATACATTAGGCAGAGAGGAATTATGGGTCATTGTTGTTGAAGTCGAACGTCGGTCGGTCGGTATCACGTTTCTCCACTTCTTAGTAACAAAATCGATACGGAGGCGGGTTGCATGTCGTTAAGTTAGTTTAGTTGGCTCTCGGCTCATTTTAATGTTGTGAATATGCAGTTAAGTTTTCATAAAGTAAAGGGAATTAGTCGTCAAAATTGTTGAGGCATTAACTCTGTAAGGTGTGTCGTAATCGGGGTTGTAAATGTCAACGGAGACGAGATGAATTTGGTTAACAAGATGTCAATGGTTATTCGACCACGGAATGCCATTAAAATTCAGCATTTTAGGTTTATCTATTACAATTTAATTTCCTTTTTGAATTAAAAATGTCTTGCACAAATATCATAAGATTGTGTATGACGTAAAAAAATCGTCGTAGAGCAAACGTTGCTTCTCAAATATGCCTATTAATAATTTAAATACTTCTGAATATCTCTATTAGACCGTCCGAATAAAAGAAGATATGTTGCTCTGATTTTCTCGCCTCTACCATGTTGACTTATTAAATATTGTGGAAACTCTCGATATAAACATTCGTTCTTTCGCTTTGCAGAATCAGGAAATCGTGGCATGTTACTACGTGTCCTTACAGGTTTACATCCTTACCTAAACCCTTTGACTACATACGATGCTTATGCCTATCGTCATTTGATTCTTGGTTGCATTAGGGCTTCAGACGAGACGAGAGTAGGCGAGAGTACGAATAATCTCGTCTCGGTCTCAATTCCTAAAAAATTAAGTCTCGTATCGTTACCAGTTGTCTCTCCTCGTCTCGTCTCGCTTCTAATAATGAATATTATATAAACTAAATACAAGAAAAAACAACAAAATTCTCCAGATGTACAAATAGCGACAATTTTCAAAACACGGCTATTTGGAGGCAATAAAAGTTGACCGTTGAGTATTGAATTTATAATTGAATCAGTCGTATGTAAGAAAAGTATGTCTGCTGTAAATTAGAAGCTTTTCCAGTTAGGAAATTTCGAACCAAAACCAAACGTTTATTACTCTTTAGTTTAATATAAACAAATTCTCAACCGAGCGTAAGGTAATCCATCGATATTTAAAAAAATCATTCAAACTTCAAATATAAAAACCTCCGAGGATAAATATGTATGATGTGTGAAGTGGTGTTAACAAGTTAAAGTAAAATTGTGAGAAATCATACTTGGTTATTGAGTCTTTTTTAAATTTACAATAAAATATTTCACAGATGGTCACCAGATTTTATATATTGTAAAATATATTTTTTTCTATATACTCTTCTAATTTTTCAAATAAAAACATAAAAAAAATTACTCTCTTCGAGGTGTCATTCCTTTGTACGCAAGAACCTTCGGGAACCTTCATCAGTTGCGCTTCCCACAATTGAATGTCCTCTCGAACACTTCTTTATGCATTTGATGCATTTCGTTAAATTTGAAGACGCGAGATGTAAGACCGACATCTAGGATATTCAAGAGAATCAGTACACAGAGGTTCCGAATCTAGAGCCATTCCGTGCAATTGCTGTTCTCCCTTAACTCCTAGGACAGAATGTCACGATAAAATTTTCAGGTTACTTCACCTGTCAGAGATATTGAATCCTCTCTTCGAGATGTCATTCCTTTGTACGCAAGACAATATATATAATATATATTGTTTCTGGTCGGGAAACTTCATCAGTTGCGCTTCCCACAATTGAATGTCCTCTCGAACACTTCTTTATGCATTTGATGCATTTCGTTAAATTTGATGACGCGAGATGTAAGACCTCTGTGTACTGATTCTCTTGAATATCCTAGATGTCGGTCTTACATCTCGCGTCTTCAAATTTAACGAAATGCATCAAATGCATAAAGAAGTGTTCGAGAGGACATTCAATTATGGGAAGCGCAACTGATGAAGGTTCCCGACCAGAAACAATATATATTATATTTATATATAATATATATTGTCTTGCGTACAAAGGAATGACACCTCGAAGAGAGTATTCAATATCTCTGACAGGTGAAGTAACCTGAAAATTTTATCGTGACATTCTGTCCTAGGAGTTAAGGGAGAACAGCAATTGCACGGAATGGCTCCAGATTTGGAACCTCTGTGTACTGATTCTCTTGAATATCCTAGATGTCGGTCTTACATCTCGCGTCTTCAAATAAAAAAAATTAATGAAACAAATTTGAGACTATCGGGTTGCACTGTATGTAGTCTCGCTATCGCCCATAATATTTTCCAAAACGTCTCGTCTCGCTTTTTCATAAAATTCATTTAGTCTACAGGACAGAGGGGTGAAAAACCGAACAAAACATATATTTTTTTAAAAAATGTATAACGAGTTTTTCCTATGTTAGCCATGCGATTCTTTGACAAATTTCCCCTCATTGTATTCAACAAACACACTTTTCAATCCCCTTCGAGGCCGAAGTAAGTGTGCAGGGCCAGATTATGGGTCGGTTGCTGGCCTCTGATTCTGCTTTGGAGACCGCATGCATAAGCAAAAAATATATGTACAGTGCAATCAATAAAGCAAATACTTGTTTTCTGAATGATATTTGTGGCATATTTTTCAATGGGTAAGTACTTTTTGGGACATAACACCACAAGTCACGGAAAAAATCAATGTTATTCTAGGGATAGGAAGGGATGGTGGATGAGGTGGGATTATGGGTGGGGGAGTTATGCCATTTGTTGTTGATGAAGCAATTTTATTTTAATTTTTTTTCAGTGACAAAACAGAGTTACGAGTATCAGATACGCTGAAGTTGTTGATTAGATTTGCAATTTGATATGAGAATCCTTTTTTAAAATATTAATTTTTATGTTTAGGTCCGGTTAATAAATTTTTTCGACGCAAATTTAATCTATGCACATCTTTGCGAAAAGTAATTTTATTATACAGATAAGGAGGACATTTGAATCTCAAAATTTTGCAAAAAAAGCAAAGAGAGTGCAACGAACGTCTGTTGAACATATTCAACCAAGGTGTAACAATTTGTGGCTGATTTTATCGCGTCGATTAATACCAAAAATTAAACGAAGGCATGAATTTTGTACTTTCTGTACTTTTCTCTTATTTATTTCATCTAAAAAAGGCCCCTAGACGGTATCACAAAAGTTGAAATGGGAGAGAATTAACGATTCACATAGAAGAGATGAGGATAGATCATCTGTCAGGATCAAATTCGACGTCTTAGTGTACCTTGTTGTAGTAGTTAGATTAATATATGTTACTGTCTCGCCTTTATTTGTTGCTAAATGATTTGAAAACAATTTCGCAACACCTTTCAATAATGTCTATAAAGTTTCTTAGATAAAATAAAAAGATTCTTATGTCTATAAGGTTCCTCAGATCAAATAAAAAGATTCTGAGCAACTGTCAAGATCAAATTCGACGACCTAGTGTACTTTGTTGTAGTAGTTAGATTGATGCTTTTTACTGTCTCGGTTTTATTTGTTGCTAACTGATTTGAACACAATTTCGCACCACTTTTAATATTGTAATACTAATAACTTTTACGCAGACAGTTATTTATGGGCTCCGTGAATTTTAGATTATCGTCGATAATAAGTCCTAAACTTTCTGCAGAACGCTTCATGGGACTTGGAGAACTGCTAATTTCAGGCGTAATCGTATCTTGAATCTGTTCCTTAACAGTTTCACTGCAAAAAAGCATTGCAACGGATTTTGCCGGATTGATTTTAAGTTGATGTCTGTTGGACTCAATATAAAGATTGTTTAGATCTGGATTAAGCAGACGGAGCATCACCAGGCTTGAAAGAATACTATATTTGAGTGTCATCAGCGTATAGGTGGTATTTGCAGTGATTCAGTGAGTTTATAATATGGGAGGTATACACGTTAAATAAAAGTGGGCTAATTATGCTACCCTGGGCAACTCCGCAAGTTAGTTATTGAAGATCAGACGCCCTGCCATCTAAAATAACACGTTGTTCTCTACCTATTAAAAATGAACTAATAAAGTTAGACGAGTTTGTATGAAAGCCAGAATATTTTAAGAACGATATTAAAATTTCGTCATTTAGTAAATCGAAGGCTTTTGTATAATCAAGGAGAATGAGAATTGTAGCTAAGCCTTTATCTTTGGATATTAAAACATCATCTAGTATCTCAGATAATGCAGTAGCACAGCTAAATTTTGATCTGAAACCAGACTGCCTGGGAGGGATTCTTTATACAACAGTTAACAATATGGGTGACAATTGGTATTATAAATGGGCAACAAAGCGTAATGACCGTAATATTTAATCCATCAGCTCCAATCGACTTTGATTTGAGAGGTAAAATGATATTAGAGATGAGATTATCATCCACTTCAAAATTAAATTCATTTGGAGTTGACCTGTAATTATTACGATAAAAATTTAGGAGTTGTGCATCAGGATCAATATTACTCTTTGCACCCTTTGTAAAGAATATATGGAGTTCATTTAAGTTTTTTAAATTATCAGGGATTGTTCTAGTTTTGTTGGAGATAATATTTTTTTTATTCTTTCCATTTTTCTTGGATGTTTCATTTTTGAAAACGATTATTGAGATATATTATTTTTTCTCTTCGAATAGCCGTAGTCGTAAAATTTCTTAACTGCTGAATATTTTCTGTATTCTGAAATGATTTAGAGCCTTATTTCTTAAGCGTTGTAAAAAACGAATAGTATCGGTTATCCACGGCGCGTATGGTTTCTGCTAGCCTTTGCCCTAGATTATTAGTAAATGTAGATACTTTAACGTCAATATCATTTGTTAGAAATATTTCATACCAGGGAGCACCTTGGAGGGGGGGGGGAATATACAGCAATTTTTGTGACTTGTGGTATTATTTCCCAAAAAGTACTTAAACAAAGCAAATATTTTAAACATACAGGTTCTTACATTTTTTTGCAATATTGCATTAAAGTTTTTGGATAATGGCAGAACAAAAAAATAGAGTACAATTTAAGTAGTATTACTCCGATGTGAATTTAGAAAATACATTCTGAAAGTAGCAATCCGTGTATTTCAAATTTCCCTATACTTTGTTGAAATCTGCTAAACACGCATCTGAACTTAGTGCATTACGTGTTACGATCTCCATTCCAGGTCTGTGAGATCCAAGAACGATTTCAATATATATTTTACGAACAAAAGTTTTTCGATGAATGAGGATATTCGTGCTCCACCAGCTCAGGTAAACGAGGCTCCATCTTTAAGGATTTTTACAACAAAAATATGTGTGTAAATTATTAAGAAAATACTAAAATGTAAGGTTTAATAAATTATATGTAATATTTTAAACTTATTGGAAGCAATAGTTAACTAGCTAAACAAATAAATTAATTTAAATTATAATAAACTCTCGCTGGAACTAGTAACGGTTTGGGATACGAATTCAGTTATGATAGCAATAATTTTTTAGCTAATTTCAACAAATTTATACATTCAGAACCAGTTTGAAAATATCCAATCAGACTAGTCACTTTAATATTGGGCATGAGACATTAATAATAGTCAAAACATTAAAAAAAAACATGATAAATTACACTTCCCTAAAAGTTTTGATCAATCTTGAAAGCCCTAAACTGGATTAAAACCAGGATTTTAAGCACTTTTTGAGATTTCCTCAAGTAAAAGTCCGATGGGTGATTAAAAAACCCGTTTATAGGTTTTTAATTGTCACAAATTGTCAATTGAAAGTAACGTGATCAATTCAATACTCTCCATAATACATATAAAAGATAAAAGTAAGTATTTTTTAACTATTTTATCGCCTAAAGAATCCAATGCCGGGATGAAGTTGAATTTATGTTTGCTGTTTTTTTTGCATAAAAAATTAGACATTACCTTGTTGGATATAACATCCTAATAATAGTCTAGTGGACTTGAGTTCTGAAGGCTGTTCGTAAGCTTGAAAGAACATAGTTTCCGTCGTAATTCCGGCAGGTTTTCATCCGAAACCGAAACTCGAATTTAGCGCCGAAATTGGCAGAAACCGAAAGTTCAATCGGACACTAGTTGATGATTATTTCCAAAAAAAGCCATGAAAAATGTGATTAATGTACCAAATGTTTGCAAGACTGAGATAATGATCTCAGATGTAAATGACGTATTATCAAAAAAGAACTTATTTATGGTACAACGTTATTTTCTTTGCACTAAACTTTTTTCATTGCAAAAAGAAACCCTTAATAAAGGATAGGATTCTAAGTAACTGTGGCTTCCGAAAACAGCTCAAGTAGAGACTTAAACAATTAACAACCGTATTGCAAAAAATAACGAAACATTGTTCGTTATTAAGTAAAATTTGGCAAAGTGATCAGGGAAATTTTCATAAATTTATTGCTTGCGCAGACTCTTATATAAGTATCTCTTGAGTACTCTCTGTAATATTGATAGTAATCACAACGTGAAACGGTCCGTATAAAATCAAATTCAATTACGATCTGCCATTCTGTATGTAATCGTTTCAGATTTAAACATCGGAAGCAATTGAAAAAGCAAAAATACCACTACCATATAGAACTAAAAAGCTTTTTCCGCGTTACACTTCCGTTGCACGCGAGAAATATAAAAATCCAAAACCTTTTATGTACTATTCTTCCATGTACTCAATAATACAACAGGAAGTATTGTGCGAATTTTATTGTGCACAAGACACGAATCGGTTTATAAGTTATTACTGAATATGGAAGTTTATCCTTGTTTGGATCTGCTAAGAAGGTTTGTGTTAAAACATATTTCATGTATTCTATTAAAAGTCTCCGTTGTTTCAGTTTAAACCGAGTTTATTATCCACAAAGATACATATTTGTTGGTTTATTTATTTTTCATAAAATTTTACGACAATAAGTTCGGATACTATTTTCGCTGTAAACTGATAAACAAATTTAAATTTTGAATTGCTTCCCAGGAAAGTTAATTTGCATAGAATACCTATGTAAATTAATATTTTACGCAAAAGAGTTTAATTATTCCACTTGTTCGGTGGCATTTTCTCTCCTCAATACTTTTCCATAATAGATAAGTTTTTCAAATATGTAATGGAGGCAAAGTATAGGAGAGTAATTTTGAAAAATTGCCTCGATTGCCATAATATGATAGTCTTGTATTGTTCAAATGAATTTAACAGTCAAATTTATTTCAAATACTTAACTCTCACTTAAAAGAACTGAAAAGAGAAAACCTCAAGGAACCGGCAGAGTACTCAGCGACCTCCTCAGCAATCATTTCGAAATTACCTAAATAATTATTAATATTCAAAATTGTAATTCATAGCGAGTTTATTTGATATTTGATTTTAAAGATGTTTGAGTAAATTAAATCTATTAGGACGCATGTCTATAGCATTTACACCATCCAACATAATACCTTAGACCAGGATTCCCCAACCCTATGCCTGGCGGTACCATGATGCCCGCAAACCGTATTAGATGTGTCCGTGCATTATCAAAAAAAAAACATGTACATAAATGTTGTATGACATGGGGACCGCTGGCTTAGACTTTATACACCATCATGATGACAGCTGGTGATTAATTTCTAAATGTGGCTTTTAAGTAATGTAGAAAAAGAATGAACTGGTGCGCACAATTCTGTTTTTAAGCAGCCAATGACGTTATGTTGAAAACAATATTAAAGAATGTGTAGACCCGGTTTCAATGGATAAACTATGGCTTTCCGGACTGGTTTGCTGTAGTATGTTGGAATTTCTTCCGAACGTTTCATCGGCAACCACAGCAAACATCTTCAGCGGCGCAGGCCTGGATGATACCTCGAAGATTGCTCGCGTGAAAAAAGACTGTATAGTGGTGGGGAGCTAGTATTTATTCCTGCCAGTCGGGTAGTGATGTCTCCTCATGGCAATCAACGAAGCGGGACCTGCCAGCTTCATCGTTGGTTTTGGTTTTGCATGTGGTTGGCAGGAAAGCATATTCTATTCAGTTTTAGACCTTCTTTTCTATGAAATTTATTCTGATGTTAATAAATTTCTCTGGTTTCCCTCTGAAGACGAGAATGCTACTGGGATGTGGTTGATAGTGGTTGTTACCGACACCAAATGAACAGGATACCCTGTAAACTCCGGATGGGTTATTTACGAGATCGTAGTATGTGGCGAAGTTGTTGAGTTGATTTGATAATTGTTTTAACCTGATGTTTCTTGAGCAACATCCCAATACGATTCGTTACGTTTAAAATATATGGCAAAAAGCTGTACCCAAAGTTTCAAATAATTTTTTATATTTTCTGGGATTAAAATTTAAAGACCTACTCATGGACCAAATATTCGTCTGAAATGCACCATCTAAATGAAGTAACAATTCTTTGAGATAACGTGGTTAACTTATTTTAGACGCTCAGTCCACGAGATTCTTGATTATATGTCTTTTTTGAATATGATGGTGATTTGAATTCTTGTGGATGCAACGCTCTGTGTGAGTGAGTTTCCTTTATACATTGTGGCCAAGGGTTCCGTCTTTAATCTAACTAAACTAAAACATCCTGAAACGGCAGTTGTCATGTCTTTTTTTCTCCGTGGAGAACTGTTGTCGAGTATTAAGGCCGTTCAAATATTGTATAAATTCCAATAATAAACCTTCCCTTTAGCACTGAACCACAAAAATGCCTTCAACAACAGAACAAACATGGTGGTTTCCCGATACGGAGTTCAAGGTTTTGGCTTCGAAATTCTGCATGTAAGAATTTGCGTTGACCGGATGAAAGGACTTCCCATGGCATCGTCAACTTGCTGTTAAAGTTCTTGATACCACCGACAGAATGTAGTACTTAGATCATTTTGAAACTGTTCATGTCCCAAGATGTTGGTTAGAGAAGGAATGGTTTCATTTATCGGGAACTTGATATATAAAAGTAGTTTCTTTTTATACTAGGGACTTATCATTAACAATCTAGGTCAATGCGAAAAACCCTGCAGGTCTTGATGATTCTGATTGCGAGTATAAGATAAAAATTGTATTGATTCAGAAGCTGGATATTAGTATTTTTTAATAATTTTCTACTTGATACGTGTACGTATTCATCACAAAAAGAATCCTAATAACGCATGGACGGGCTGCTAACAAAGTAATCCTATGAGTGTACATTTTCTGCTTTTGGGATACAGCATCCTAAAAATGAATAATAAATTACATCAACAACTATCACATCAACTAGGAAAACCGAAAATCTCAACAACAGAACAAAATTAGATTCCTGCAACTCCACTAAATAAAATGTATACCTGAGAGAAGGATGAGGCTTAGTTCCGTGCTTTTTATAATATTATGGATGAAATAATCAAAAGGTGAGGAAAGCCAAGAGATGCAAATTTAAAATATCTGAAGGGGCATTCGCTCTGAATCTTAAATCTCTGAAATTTGCAATGACAATGAACAGTGAAAAAACAAAATGTTGAAGATTGTCCTCAAAAACTCCAGAAGGGCATCCCAAAGGTTCCGAGGAAACTGGCCCCTGAAATTGGAACACAGAAATCATTCTGTTAATGATATTCCAATACCTAGGTAGTTTTTAAAAATACGATGAATCAAGATGTAGAAATTATTGATATAATAGGCATAGCTACGAAGGCATTAGCACGAAAAACAAAAATTCTAACCTTCAGATGTTAGAGATAGTATTTAATGATTAGACGTATAAATAAATTACAAACAACCGAAACTAAGTATTTGTCTTGTGAAGTATTTAGTTAAGTAAGTACTTATGCAGTTTTGAGGTCTCACATGGTACCTATAGTAGTTGAAAGGCAAGTAACAGAGTTGTGGACATCGGAAAAGGAACAAGGGCAGGGAAGGTGAATTAATATAAAGAGCTGTTCACAGAGAAGATAAAACGTGAGTCAAAGTCAAGTGAAAGGCTAAAGTTAAGAACGATCCATAATAATTTGTATATCAGTGACAGTTTAACTATATTCCACACTCTGAAGCTGATGATGTGGATATAAGTATCAATTTTTGGTGACGCTTCTCGTCTTTGATGCAATGTGTCTATCGATAGTAGATATTACTTTTCTGATCGGATTTTCTCTTCTCAGTCCATTTCTTCACCCGTTTACTTCTTCGGGCTCTAGACTTAAGATCTCATAAAAACCGCAAAACATGTATGTTCCTCTACTTCATCCTTCAGTTCTTCTACTTCATTTCAGAACTTCAAAACAATGGTCCTTAGATCTTCAGTACTATTCTTAAGTTCCTCTTTAAGTTCTTCTTGGTTGAATAAAGCTGCCTAGAATTTTCAGTCACTATTAATTTCGCTTTGCAATATCCATGTGCCAAATTCATAAAATAAAATGTTCTAGAATTCCGTTTTTTGAGACTAGCTTAGACCAAAAATACTACCTACCAATGTCTTGCGTATAAAGGTTTGTACTTATACATGCAATTAATGGAAGACACAAAAGCGTATTCCATATATTACATTTAATTAAACTTTTATCGTTGAATACTAACTGTTCAGTTTTGTTCCACCTTGTAAACACGTCTTGTCTTCTTGCAATGATATACGGGTTCAACGCATGGCATGATCGTCAACGTCCTAAAGAACAAAGGCAGTTAAACAAGTCGACCATGTGCGAAAAAACAAGAGGAGAGAACATCGGAGACAACGGTGTGTCTGTGTAGCTAGCATGGCGAGCCAATCAAATATTTGTACATACAATTTAGAAACCGGCATTCGGATTCACACATTCTCGTTCAGTGTAACATGTATGTCGGAGTCTTGACATAGACAAGTGTGGATCCGTTATACGTAGGTGCTCATGTTTGAATAAGGAAATTCGTCGTACAAGGTGGATGTAAATCAGATCTATACGATGGCACGAGGTAACCTCAAAAGACAAAATGAAATATAGACTCTGAAATGAAAGATATTAAAGCTTTATTTATGGGTTGAAAATATGCCCATCCGTTCACAGCTAAATTTTATTAGAGTCTATCTGCAAATGAATAGATAGACCGACTTTTATGAGATAGCAAGTAAATCCCAATATTAACAGTAACGTTAATCTATAGCAATGTAAGTATATAATGCTTACAGGTAGAAAATATTTACAGTGAACCTCTCTTAATGGATTTATTAAGACCTTCAAAGAAGAATAAGTTTGATTTTTAAGTACCTAACCTCATCTTCTAAGGCTGTTGCACATGCACACCAAGTAGTAGGTTATCAAGTTTAATATAATAAAAAAGAGTTCAAAATTTATTTAACTCATGTTATTAACATTTCTCGTATGATTTATGAATCAAATAATTTGATCTATTCTCTATCCTATATCTTTATTAAACAGCACGTCATTGTTTATGGTTTGATAGCAAGGGTGATATGCCTGCTGGCAAATTCAGACCCCCCCCCATTTATGACGTGAACCAAAAACGCAAATTACTACTTAGCAGCGGTGCTGTCCCTTACAATGTCGTTCACATGCAGACGTTGTAAGGATGACTTCTTTTGAATTGACTATGTGACAAAGCAACAAACCATAAACATTTCACTAGTACTGTTCGGGATATAGCTTCTAAGCGACCATATATAAACTTATGGAGTAACAAAATGGAAGTCACATAGTAGCATCGAAAACACCAACAGAGTGCTGATAAAGGTCGTGATTTGATTGTCGTCCATAATGAAGTATTTTTTGATCGAGGGTTTTACCGTTAAAATTGGTTTCTGATAGTTTTGAAGAATATTGTAGTCAAATAATGGATATATTACTATCAATTGCTTAATTGTTATGTTTAATGTCAGGTTACCATTCCAGCTTTACCTAAAAATAAATGGAAAAAGCAAGAAATAAAGACAGAAGAAAGATTAGTCAGAAGGAGCTTTTGCAATTACATTAATTATGTTCATAAAAAATTAAGAAGTAAGCTGTGATTGTCACATTAACGCTTCATTGGACTAAACTTTAGATGTTCGGTAACCATTATATTACCCAATATAAAAAAAATCATCAGAAAAATGACAACGGTTTTTGCATTCAATGCTTACCCAGCATTTTCAAATAGAATTATAATATAGTGACATCTCTATAATGGAACTCAATAAGCGACTAATTTTTAGTTCTTAGAAATAATGTTCTGTAGATGGCAATAGAACACATGTAAAGGCACATTTAGATTATGTTTAGATTTATCTTAATAATAAGAATATGTATTTAAAATTGATGACTACTCTACACCAATTAAATAGTAACAGCAAACAACAAAAGATAGAAGAGTTTTGGTTATAGATTAGTTCGTTAATTAACATATTGATGGGATCGGGATTGACATCAAACACTGTCAATGGAACATCAAAATTGCAAAGCTTAGTAAGAAATGAACACAGTTGATTTTTAACAATTAACTATGATCATCTTTTTTTGGTATTCTATATTTTAAAAGAATGCATTTTTTATTAAAAGTTAAGGAGACATTTTTGGGTGTTACTCAATTATTATTTATTTACGGGCCTGGCACCCCATTAACACAAATTAATATCAGTTTACGTCGACAGATATTGGACTTTGCTTTCGGGATAAAGGACTTTGCGGTAAGATTAGTCGGACAAAAGGGTTCAGGAAATGTGTTTGTTGTCCTTGTATGTTTTGAAGGTACGTTTCAGTAGATTAAAGATAATAAGACTGGGCAATCTACTCCAGAGTTCACGATTTTAAATAAAAGTATAAGGTTTCTATTTTCCTTCCTAGCTTGCAAGGTTTCCAATGAAATAAGCTCTGAAGGTATATGTAGTTGTGAAAAATGTCATCTCGAGAGTTGATATTAGCTTTATATAAGTTGTATCTTAAGAATTTTCGTTGTAATTTTACGTTCGATTTTATGAATATGGCAAGTGTGGTTTGTAGACCACTCAAACTTTGCATATTCTAATAACGGTTTGACTAGGGAACAGTATAGTAGCTGAATAAAATAAATACTTTTAAACTCCTTTCATTATTTTTATGAAGTCGAGTGATTTAACAGCCTTGGGCACCATAAGCGATAAACTTTAGTCAATTAAAACAAATCTTTAATTTCTGCAACAAAAGAGAAGGTGGTATTGCACATTTCATAATCAAATAGATTTGGGTTGCTATTTCCGGAAATTCAGAAGATATTACATTTTCGAGGATTGAGTTCCATACTGTTAGTGGAACACTGCAAAATCATCAAAAATATATTTATTATAGAGTTTATTTATGTCAAGAAAATTACAATACGAGGGCTGCCTTTTATATTTTGGGATTGGACAACCCTAGTGTTCCAATCTGACAACTGACAGATCTATCGTAAAGTTTGACATTTTTGAGGTTATACGTACTCAGAACGTTTTGACATACGAGCGCTATGTGTTCTTTACAGTAACTTAAAGGATTCATCTCGGCCAAAAAATGGAATTAAATCGTGAACATTTTCGTGCGATTATTATTTACAACTTTCGACGTGGATTAAGTCAGCAAGAGTGCATGGATGAACTTAATTTAATTTTTGGCGATGAAAATCCATCAAGGACCACTGTTTATCGATGGTATGGTGAATTCAATCGAGGTCGTGGTTCACTCCAAGACGAATTTCGTGAAGGTCGACCAAAAACAGTTGTTCCGGAAACCATTGATACTGTGCGCGAACTGATATTGCAAGATCGTCATGTGACCTATCGTGAGATTGAGTCAACCTTACACATTAGTGGGACCAGCATACATTCAATATTGCATAAACATTTGAATGTCAAAAAAATTTGTTCGCGTTGGATCCCATACAATTTGTCAATCGTTCAAAAAAAGGCTCGTGTCCATTGGTCGAAAGAAGAGCTCAAAAAATACGATCGCGGTGCTTCAAAACACGTTTACGACATAGTCAGAGGTGATGAATCGTGGATTTACGCGTATGAGCCCGAAAGTAAACAGCAGTCGATTGTATGGGTGTTTCAAGATAAGCCGAATCCAACAAAAGTTGTTCGGACACGAAGCACTTCCAAGCAAATGATCGCCTGTTTTTTTTTTTCGGAAAAACTGGACAGGTCGCTACCGTACCACTAGAACAACACAGAACAGTCAATTCTGAGTGGTACACAATCATTTGTTTGCCAGTTGTCTTCCAAGAAATGAGGAAAACCAACCGCCGAAGACGGATCACTCTTCACTACGACAGTGCGAGCTCTTACACATCGGCTCAAACAACTGCATTTTTGACCACTCAAAACATCGATTTGATGAGTCATCCGCCGTATAGTCCTGACTTGTCCCGTACGTGAAAAACAAACTGAGAGGTCAACGTTTTTCGACACCTGAAGAAGCGGTTGCTGCGTTCAGAATGCATGTTTTGGAGATACCTCAATCAGAGTGGAAAAAGTGCTTCGACAATTGGTTCAAACGCATGCAAAAGATCTTCATGGGGAATATTTTGAAAAACTATAAAGCGATTTTCGATGATTAATATTTGTATTGTTCTCTAATCCCGAAATATAAAAGGCAGCCCTCGTATATTATTAGATTTGTAAAGAAAAGAACATATTTGGACAGTTTTAAAAGACTAATACGAGATATTTTTTATTTCAGGTGAGGAATACTACACCAGTTTTAGCGAATCAAATACCGTTTACTAGAGGTAAATATTAAGTTCATTTTCGCAATATTCCGTTACATATCACTTCAACCCTTTAGATTATTGGTAATATTTTGCATATAATTTAATATACAATATAATTATGAACGGCACACTGTACAGTTTAATTGCACGATTTTGGTGATGCCAGCCAAAATACTAATCGAATGGAAAAATCTGCGTCTGGTATCGCCCTGTTCGGTCGAGGCGAGGTCTTCCTCTACGTTCGATCGGATCGCGTTGCTACATTGCGAAGTTCAAGTCGGGTCAACGATGGAATTGTTCATTCAAATGAGGCAAGACATACTGAAATTAGATTCGTCGCATTTTGTCTGTATCTAAGGCATCCTTTAATTTATCGACGTCGTTAATAGAATTAATTGTGAATCGATTGCATTCGAAGTAGACTGTCTTGACTATTTTTGGGTTGATGAAATTTACTGTGTGATTGTTTTGTTTACGTTTATTATCAGTATTTGATTTAGACGCCTTTTATAAATCTTAAACTGATAATTGTAGGGTAGTGTACTAAAGTAAATGTTTTAAAATAATTATTTTGTTAATTAGATTGACTTGGTATGTTTACAAATTAAATATCATTAAAAATTAATTAACAGAATGAAAATAATAATTCTAGTATGCTCTAATATTATTTTTAACCTTTGACAAGGGAAGGAAGAGGACGCGTTATGCTGCCAGCAAAAGTGTGCCGTTTGGGCACCAATTTCTTATAAATCATTCTATACTTTCCCGTAAAACGTAATGTATGGTTGTTACGTTTACACTTGTATGCCACACAATAAACTATGCTAACAATGCAAGTATTGCATGCTCTTTCATTCAGAAATCACAAATTATTCATTTAACAAATTAAGGAAATGGGCATCATTCCGCCAAAAAACCGGCACACGGTGTTCATATCATTGCTCAAGATGTACATTACCTGTCCTCTCCCTTCCCTTGTCAAACTTTTAAACGAACACGAATTTACACGGTTCTTCAACTATCTCTACAAAAAGAGCTCTGTACAGGATAAATCTAGACTGTTAAGTTTTGCTAACATTTTATCACTTGAGAGGAGATGGGGACACTTTGCTGGTGTGGCAAGTGACTCCATCATGCTGCAACAGCATTCAGGTGTTTTCATGATATCCCAGAACTGTGCTGCCAGAAAAAAAAGTTTGTAAGCATTTGTTCGTCGTGAATACAACACAGCACTATGTTGGGCAATCAGAATTGTTACAACTTGGAATTGAGCTGATCACATGGCTAGAATGACAGAGGACCAATGAACAAAAAAGTGTAAAATGGAGGCCAAATTCTGTCTTTAGCCTCCACAAGATAGATTGAGTATGTACAAATATCAAACATACCTTTGTCTATAAGTGGACATGATAGGTTAGAGTCGACTCTCTAAGCTGAAACTTACGTTTGTTTCTTCGCAATACCAACAGGTCGTGAGCGTCCAATTTGTTTGAAGTGTAATGTGGACTTCGTCACTTGGATTTTCTGCTCCATTTCAAGCTCAAGAGTAACAAGAAATCCCCTTTACGGTTTTTTGTGGCAGCATCCCTTAGGAACCAGCTAGAGATCGTGCCTCGTAATTTAAAGTTTTCCACCCTGAATTTAAAACAATTTTAGGCTACCAAAGGTTTCACAGATATAATAATTTTTGATAGTACCGATAAAGTCGTTCTAATTCTAATATAGTCACTATTTTTACAAAAAGTAAGAGTGATAGCATATTCAACCAAATGACCAGTGTACGCTTTTTTATTGTTGTGCATTATAATCTCATGTCGCGAAATCTCTGCATTTAATCTAGCCAGAATTACAGCTTTACAAAATGCAGGGCTTCCAACTATCAGATGTCGGAAATCTTGGGCAGCCCTAGATCATATATTTTGCGATTAAGACACATATAAGCATTTTGATACAGTGTAAAACAGACTATATAGTGGACTTCCTTTAGTGTCTAGTAAAAGAGGATCGTTATTTAGTTCAATATGTCCGCAGACTTCGCAGTGTTACAGCTTCAGGTTTCACGACCCCCCTTGCAGTGTACGTTTCGCCGGGTTATATCCACACCTACATTTCGAAGATGAGTTCATAATGCAAATGTACGTGATAGAAGAAGCAGGACATATCAGTAGATTGAATTGGCCTGCTTAGTCGCCTGATATGTATCCAATTGAATGCTTGTTGGATTACATTTGAGCCATTCACTTTGGTATCAACCCACCTCAAAACTGCAGATGAGTAAGCTCTAAGGGCGTAGAAATAGATTACTATTCCACAAGAGCTATTAACCGCTGGATCATTTCAATGCCCAGACGTATTATTATGTGATTGGGACATGGATGAGGTCAAACAGACTATTAGTCAGTGTTACATGTTTTGGTACTTTTTTGGGTTCAATACATTTTGTGGACAAATTCACACATTGGATAATTCTTAATTTCCTGAGCATCCCAAATTGTGGAAAATACTTCTTCAGCAAAAACAAAAAGAAAACAAATTTTCTCAGAAAACATTTTAGCCAGATTTAAAGAGAGACTTTTGACGTTGTTTTTAGTTGCCGCATTAATGTAGAAGTTTACGAAATTTGGTGACAATACAACGCAGAATACTCAAAAAGGCGTTTATTGGCGTTTAAACTAGAATTTTTCGGTATTAGAAAATGCAATGGCAGTTTAAGTCAGAATATAAATTACACGACAGAAAGTGATAATTTCATGTTATTAAATCCAAAGTGTTTGGGAGACCAAACAGTAAAGTGGACAGACAAAAGGATGTTTTTTGGTTTTTGAAACTATAATTCGATAATTTATGTAATAAACTAATAAGCCTCTTAATTTTAAAAAATCTTGCCTTCACATTTTTTGGTGACAAAAAACTTCTGTAAGGTCATTAGGTATATTATTTGTTTCATTTCGTTTCATTCAAATTTCGTGTACCGTCACAAAACCACACAAATAGTCAACTTAATTCTTTAACACGATCCAAATCAGTTTGGTATTACATACAGCCTACATCTTACCACTTGTTTTATATGCATGCCATCTCTGCTACATTGAACCTCCCAATCTGTTGGTGAAAATAATGTCAGGCATATTATGTCGACCAACATCGTCAACACTTACACTCTGAAATGATAAGAAGTATATTTTAGACTAATTGTAGATGTGTTCAATGAATAAATATGATATGCAAAATATCAGTTATTGGCTTAAATGTAAAGGCGGGTAATTCTTACTGTTTGGAACTTTCTTTGACGTATTGATAATATCTCGCGATTTTAAAGTTTAAAAGTTGACAATTTCCTTTTAAACGATCACCAAAATTCGGGTCTGTCAGAAATAAATTTGACAATTATAAGGTCACATATTTCAATTTGTAGCTTCATATACAGCTACTGATATCTCTTCACATTACGTATCAGCCTCCTAGAAATGCTTTATACATGAATTTTCGGTACATAATTAGATGTTGTGAAATCCCAAGTACATATAATGGCTTTCTGGATACATCTATTTGAACTGCACTATTTCTGCTGTCGCCAATAATTTATTCTAAGCTAATACTAAATGCATATAAAAAAGATTAAGTACTTATTAAACTTTTTACATTGGGTCTCTATTTTACAATTATTACTTCATTTCGTTATTAGTGGGTTAAAGATGAACCTTGCAATTATGTTTTTGCTCGTTTCTAGTTCCTACTTATTCAGTTGACTAGAAACTATTCTTGCGTATCAACTTATAGTAACTTTAGGTTGTCCATAACATTATCATTCGTTTAGGTAATGGTTGGTATTAGATTTTTAAATAATTTACATTGCGTAATTCTATTAATTGCCCTAAAATTCGTAATTGAAGTTTTAAATTTTAATAAATATTTTTTTCATTCATATTTTCGTAATATAAAATTATCAGTTAGACGATACCGGGGATCAAGCTTAATACTAGTAATATAAATATAATTTCACATTTTTTCAAATACCGAAGAAAAGTTCAGGCAGATTGTGTTTTCATTATAAGACGCTGAAACCAATAGAATAAAAATTAAAAAAAAAAAAAAATTACTGCAAAGTTGTGTAAGGACTCACTCATTGGATATAGAGAAACTAAAAGGGCATTTACATAGCACAGACTTCCCCCCGACTTCTATTGTATTAAGCAACTTCAGACAATTGTCAGTGCTATTAGAAAAGTCTGCGGTTTACAAATGACGAAATCATTTCAAGCTATTAATTCTTATAACAATTTGTTTCTTTTGGGCAATTGTGTTAATCGTCCCGGGCTAACTATGGTAATAAAAATAAAAGTCAGAACTAAAGTTCGCATAGACCTTTGCCTATCTTTTCTGAAATCTGTACGAATAAAAAATATGTCCCGTGTAAATGCACTATAGGGAAAGTGTTTTGGACTAAACCAATAACATGCAAGTGGATAAAAGCTAAATGGTATAGAACAAACTCCATAAAAAGCCGTGATAGTGGTTCATCATTTGTTGTTAGTGCAATATCTTTGTTATTGTTTGCCCTCAGACTCCAATATTATTAAGTATGTGCAACCAATCCAATTAATTTTGTGCCATTATTGTGTGTTGACTTTACATATTTCCTTTAGTTCTATCATTTCGAGAAAATCTTATTGTTCCTCCTAATTTATACACCACTGTTAAAGGCAGTCGAACGGAAAAAATAACAAAGGTCAATGCACGATTATAAGGATAAGTTTCCTAGCAAACAGACAACTTCTGGATCAATAATCACTTTCTAGAAAGTCAGAGAACGGAAGGGCGTCAATTTAAGAGAAGTACTTGGAAAAATGAGAGTAAAATTGTTAAGGTATATCATTGAGATGATATAGCTTCTGACTCCAACACTGACATCATGAAATATGGGAGAATTAAAAAGATCAGATATGACATTGTCTACTCTCTACGTTTAATACTATAATTGTATCAGCAGTATTCTAGCTAATAAAAATTCCCTAGATTTCAACAAAATATGTTATCGACCTTCGGAATTGAGTCTTTTTGAAAATTATTTACGGACAAAAAGTCGCCTTCATCATTCTTGGAATGAATTAGTTTTCCACACATTGTTAGTAATAATAGATTTTTTCTTGTCCTAATACTAATATAGAGAGACAGAGTGAATAATCGTAATAAAGGTAAAAACACGCTTCTAAACCGAATTTTAAGATTTTTAAAGAGGAAACTTGCAGCCTATGAAAAAAGTTTTGATATCAAAAAAGTCAAAACCTTTTAACTGCTTTGATGACCAATAAATATTTTAACAATAAATTTATTTACCAAACATTAAAGGTTTAATTTATTTTTGTTTCATACTAGTGATTAACTTATTTTTATTATGATTGATTATATAAATTATTACACATTTCTTTATATAGAAATAAAAAATGCATTATTTGAATAATCATAAATTAAAAGGACTTTCATCAACACTTTAAATATCTTGAGCAGACAAGTAAAATGTTCAGAAAAATATAATAAATTTTCTGTAAAACCTGGAATCACTTCTCTGTAAGGGTTAAATATGTATCTTTCAAGTTAGATTTGCATATTTTTAATTTCAAAATGAATGTTTTTTTTAACAGATGTTTAACGAATTTTTTGCAATTGTGCCATGTTTGCTTAAAATATTGAAGAGTTTTGAACATGCCGCATATGAAGCAGTTAGTACTTTAAAATAATAGCTTGTCGCATATTATCGATATTAGCAACTACCAGTCATATGTAACTGTATTATGACCCATGAATGTGGCCCGGGATTCGGTTGAAACTTGTAGTGTACTCTTTTGGAATTACATGTCAGTGTGGGTAAGTTTCTGTCGATTTATTTTATAATTAGTTTAACCTGTCTAGTGACCAAAACCAGCTTAATTAATGGGTATCGAATGATTGAGTATCGCATGATGTGAATTATACAATTAATAATTAAAATAAAGTGACGTTATTAAACAGAGACTGGTAAAAAATATATTGAATGCACTAAATTTCAACTTCATCTAGCCCATATCAGAAAATTTTAACGAAAGTTACATTTTTAAATATGTACTATATTATACGATGTAGTCAGTGTGATTCTAAAGAACTCATTAGAAAAAAAAAGTGGATTAATGAACGCAAGAAACCTTCACTGTACATTTTTAGTGAGGGATTCAGTTCTATTCTATATAAACATCTACACAAACTATTTGGCGTAAAGTTCACAGTTTCATGAAATATGCAGCTAACTAGTCTTTCGAGTTCCTCGAGAAACTATATTGGGGCCGCTATTTTTAGCTGTAAACATCAATAGACCTGAAATCTTAAAAATGAAAAATATGTAATTCGTTTTGATACTGTCGTGATGTATAAAATAGATACAGGAGCCATCTAAAAATGGATATAAAATTGATTTCTTCAATATTGATAATATAGCCAACTACTGGTATTCTTTAGCACCGAAATTAAATGTTGTATCCCCCTGCGGACCCCTTATAAACGTTACTTATAAATTATTTTTACAGCTAACTTAAAAGATTGAAGGGAAATCGAGGTTTTATGAAGAGTATTCTTCGGTGGAGCTAGTTTTTTGAAACGCTATAATTTTTGTGTTTCTTCGCGTGTGAGGCCTTATCCCTTACCAGTCTTGTCTTCAGATGTTTCTATATTTGCCAATACGTTGGTGTTTCAAAGATTTTTTGTTGTAACATCTTAAATGACGTGCAAGTTATGTTCTTTTGTTTCGGCTTTATAGGGTTTCGTGCTCATCTCTTCCAGCTTTATGTACCAGTCAATAGAGATTTTTAGGTGACGTAAAATTCAACAACAAACCGCATAAGCCATCACGTAAATAATAGTTTACAAGTCATAATTGACATCAAACATTTAACAGCAGACTCGTAAATGTAAATTATTTGTGCCTTAAAAACTCCATAGGTTATGGGGTATTATATAGTATATCGTTTTTTGCTTATAGTATAAAAAATAATGATCTATTCATAATGCCGTCAATAGAAAAATTGAAGAGAATCAGACGAAACTTCAAAATGAATGTTTATAAGTTGATCGCAGCATTTTTCATAAAGACAAGCTAGAAAAACCGATGTAAAGTGAGTGATTTAAAAAAAAAATCATAACTTTGTTGTATATCAGCTGGAACCTTAATCTGCCTCCTACTGATAACTTATAACGTTGAGATTAATAACGCTGAAGATCGATATTGTACGTTAAGTAGATCTTGCAGAATTTCAATTTAAATAATTTGTAGAAATATTTTGCAGGACGTATCGTATAAATCACTATAGTTCGAAAGCGGTATGCAAAATATATTTTGAAAGCTTATAAAATGCACTTCACTTGGCATATCTTGGATTTTTGTCATAGTGCCGTAAAATGTTAATACTGCTTTTGAAATTTGGTTTAAACGATGGACCCTCCGATGTTTTGACAGTGGCGGATCCAGTCAGTGGAAAAGAGTCATTTAATTAATATCAGTAAACTGTGTAAGAGTAAGCATTAACTTACTAAACCAATGAAAAAATAGACCAATATGAGCAAGTAATAGTTATGTAAATACAAACGCAATAAACTGTTGAGAAAAAACATAATATAATTTGCCATAATTTTCATCTCGTATCTCTCCACCTTAAGAAAATTATAGATCCGTCCATATGCCTTGACATCTATTGTCAGTGCACCGCTGGCTGGCTGTCGCATATTCCTACATTTAATGCAATGTTTACTAATATTGTAAACCAACTTCTCGGAATTATAGCCAAAAACCAAGATAAACAAATTGAAGTGGAATTTATGAACTTTCAAAATATAGTTAGAATATCCCGATCGGACTAGTCTCGTTAATACGGTGGGAATAACTCTAAATTATTTAAATTCGACTTCTTCAAAAAGTACTTATTCAATAGTATCCATCGTGAGCCCATATAAACTTAATATCATAAACTATCGTTTTTGTCGAGAACTAAAAAAATGATCCAATCAGAATGTATAAACATTCATTGAGAAGGATTTCTTATTCTCTACAACTTTCCTGTAGACAGCATTACGATTCCTCCATTACTTTTCATTATATAAGCAAAAAAATAAGAAATTCGTATTTTGGCGGGTTTTTATTATTTAATTCGTTTACTTCTACGAGTTTGCTGTTAAAATCTTAGCAATAATATCTAGAAACTGTTACTGGCCTGATGGTATAAGCGAATTGCTGTTGAACTTTATGTCCAAAAATGAGTTAAATTTTGCTCTATGGTACGCCTCCCGTAAATCAATAATTCGATCTCTTTCAAATTCACTTAACTGGCGATACGTCGATTTTGGATCCCATCAAAAGTTTGTTTTGTAACTAACTAATAGCATATATTCTTAGCAATTATATTACGTTTAAGTGCAGTATTTCCACTAATTTCATCTTTTCATTTAGAATATAGCAGATTTTACAGAAATAGTTTTCACATATATTACAAGACCAAGAGAATAAGTTTAAAGTTAAAGGTAATTTCTTATCTAATTTCCATTATAAAGTTTTCCATTTACAAATTGACCTTTCTTGTTCCATAGTACAATTTCAATGATAACAAATTTCTCTGGGGGTTAAGGCTGGTGCTAATACCAAGATTATATCAATTTCGTGCCCAAAGCGCTATTGTGTTTTCTTTTCTTTATTCACCCCGAAAATTACTTAACCTATAAAGCTTCACTAAATTCACGAAGTATGTTAAGCAAACCTTGAATATTCATTAGCTTATTCCCCTAACACTCTACACAACTCCCGACATCAGAAATGATTTGGTCCGTAAAAAAACGACAAAGGAACCTTCTGGCACTCGTTCAAATTAATTAACGACTTTCTCGAAATAACTTTTCTTTATTGTTAATTGTTTTGAATTTTCAACAACAAAAATATTTTTAAATAATTACCACGAAAATTAATACAATTTTCCTGTATCTTATCATGCATTATTCATTCACAAGCATTTTATAAAGATACGCAAGAGCAATTTCGTGGTGTTCGTTTGCCAACTTTTTTTATCTTAATATAAGTAATCATTTAGTTGATTTTATATAACACCTCGTGATTTATTATAGCTCGTAATATCCACAATGTAATTGTGCGTTTTATGGTCTTATAATTACTTCTGTATAGTACTTCTTTTTATAATTAAAATAGTTGACAGTTGATGAATGGGTTAAATAGATGAGGAGCGCTGATAATGTGGAGATATGGTATAGTCTGTGTAATATCTTTAAAAATATTTATGTTTGATTATAATTTCATTGATAAGAAGAAATTATTTAGGGCTTAAAATATTTGGCATTTGAAATATTTATATTACCGCACATTTTCCTATTAAAACGTGGTCCAAGTCTAACAGAATAAATGGCTCTATAACTCTTAATTAAACTTGTAAATTTAGAGTTCATGGATGATTTTATCATCTCCTGTAAAGCTACCTAGAAAATCGGTCACAATATGTTGTGGTGAATAATGTCAGATCGAAATGTATCTCAGTGACTTCTGGAGTACCGCAGGGGTAACATCTTGGCTCCTTATTGTTCAGCATTTTTTTTAAATGACGGCTGTCACGGACATCTCTAATGATGTAAAGCTGCAAAATGACTTAAACAAATTCTCAGATTACCGTACAAGAAATAGAATTTTTGTTAATGGTGATAAATGTCACTCTATCGTTTTCACCAAAATACTTAATCATGTTAAATTGAAATTCAAGTTTGGGATCTGGGGGTTGTGTTGGATTCCAACCTGTCGTTTGAAATACACATTGATACACTTGTTTTAAAGGCACAAAAAAATTTTCGGTTTTTTTAGTAGGGATAACTAAAGGATTCACAAAGGTTAGATCACCCTATATTATACTCTCCTTAGATCAATATTAGAATATTCGTCGACAGTTTGGAATCATTTTTATCAGAAATATGTTGCCAGAATAGAAAATATCCAAAAAAATCATAAATTCTATAAATTACCGTTTTAACACGAAGAGACATTTTTATTCTTACTCTGATTAATATGGTGTCTCTGGAAATCAGGAAAAAATATTTCTTGTACACGATAATTAATAATTTATTTGACTAATTACAATATTTTTTCCTTAAGCTTTTCTGTCTTCAGGAAACATATACTCCAGACTATCTTAACTTGAGTCATTAATTCATTTGCTCGTTTTATTTGTACTTCATGTTTTTCGATTTTAAATTATTATTACGGTTTTTTTTCTCTCTTTGTTTTACGTAGTTTAGTTTTTATGCATATAGTGCTTGTTTGATTGCATATTATAATTTATGTAAATTTCGTGCCACTCTGTAATTGAGCAGCTGCGCTTGCCTGTAGGGTGGTCCCTTTCCTTAAATAAATATATAATAGCTAAAAATTTAGTGCTGCCTTTCATATGAAATTGAATTGAAAAACCTATAAAATTATAAGCTAAAATCAGCTTCTTTGTTACATAGATGTTTAATGAAAAACTTATTAGCTGATTAAATTGAATTCGTAGATCTTTTCTGAACCAATATATATTCTAAAAACGGCAGCAGCACTTTATTCCCGATACATTGTTGAATGAAATAAATATACACGAAAAACTTGCTCTTTTGTTACATCTTCCGTTTTAGATAGGTTATCCAAAACGAATTCAATAGAAGCCAGAGATATACTGCTAACATTTAGGAGACCAGCTCCGAAAATCGTTACTCTAAGGTCAATACAATAGCTGCCCTTTAACAGACGTTCCACTATATATGGTTAATCAATCTAACGCTTCAAATTAATGCTCATTGATTTTCCGAGTATAGTACCTATTATACTATAAATAGCACGATAAATAAAGATAAAAAACAAATGTTTCTAAATGTTCACATTAAAAGGACAAAATTGCTAGGAAATAAAATATTTGAAAAACTTTTATGATGACTATTCCAAGCTGCTTTCTGACTAATGAACGGGCCTTTCCGCTAAGGTAATGCAGCTACTTGAAAAAGAGCTTCATAATACTGTGACAACAAAGTTCCTGGAAATTGTAAATAAAACGCAAAATTTTTACCGATATGACATCTCTTCCAATCGTCGAAACAGGCCTTGTAGACGCTGGTCGATATGGTTCTCAGCTGCATCTGCAAATTTTTTTTATTGCCGCAATTGTGTCAAAGCGGGCCCATGAAGTGGCAATTTCAACTTGGAAAATAGGAAAAGGCACAGGAAGCCAAATCAGGTGAATACGGTGACTGGTAGATGGTATTTGAATACGGTGACTGGTAGATGGTATTTATGACATGTTTAGTCTTAAAATCGTTCACAATCGTGGCTCGGTGCGATGGAGCATTATCATCGTGCAATATTCGGGAATGGAAATTAAGGACAGTACTACCAACCAACAGATATTTAAAATTTTGATTTATTTTATTATCACTATGTATATTTCTTATTTTTAATAACATGGGTTAACAGTAGTACGCAAGATTTTTGTAGATTTAACAATCTCCTGAAATAGTTTTGTGGTCAGTCTACTTATTTTTACCTATTTCTAACCCTGAAATATTAAGTCGGAATAATTAGCAATTTTTCTTAAAAGCAATAGTCAGGTAGTTTAAATGACTACGTTGAAGTATCAACTAACATTAAAAATAAATTTCAATCAAATACTTATATCCATAACCTTAATACCAGAAATAAACACAAATTTTCTATTTCTAAACATAAAACAGCTATGTTCAAAAAAAGTTTTATCTATAATGCCTTTACCCTATACAATCCACTTCCAGACAAATTAAAAGATTACAGCCGCTCTAAATTCAAAGCTAACTTTAAAACCTTCTTATTGAATAGACAGTCCAGTTCACATTAGCTATATCGCTGAACGCAATTTTATTTTCCCGCCATTCCCTTTACTTTAAGCCTTATCATATTATAATAATTTATAGAAATTTACTTTTAAGTGCCATTTAATTCATTTAAGTCACTAAATAATGATGGTTAAGTATGAGTGGCCTATCGTTAGACTTCGCCCTCAGATAATTCAATTCTGTGAGTCCAAAATTGATGTTAATGTAATATTATGTTTAATAAAGTCGATTATTATATTTAAATATAAAGCAACTATTGTCGTAGTCATACCTCAGGAAGCAAAAACAAAATATCCTGGTGATTACCAAGGTCACCTCATCATTTCCTTATGCACTCTCTCTCCACACCAATATGTATTGCCTTGTTATATACCTTTATTCTCATTCATTGTTGCCTTTGTTTTTGACTGCCGTAGGTTTTTGCAAACTAGAGTAAAGTTTTCAGTACTGTACCATCTTAATCCTTGCACTATTACCTGTTCTTAGTGTAACTGTTGTATTTTTCCAAATGCGACCCCTTAATATCTGTCGAAAATGCTGGAATTTAGTACTTGTAATAGCATTTTATAGATTTATATCAATCGAAACCTGTATTGTGTATCTATAATGTTTAATACTATCAGAGTTCTTGCTTCAAATGAAAAAAATGTACAACTCTTCAAAATTTCCTGTTCATTTGTACTTGTCGCTTGTCAATTTATTAGGTACAGCAATTAGCTATCAGTACACTGTATGTATGTTCATATTTTAATCTTATTAAAAGTGTTCACTAACAACTGGTGAAAAAAATAAATTTTGCAGTCATATCCATTTAAAAAAAACTGCTAGAGTAATCAGCCCCTCCAGATTTTGTTTCCGTATATAGACTTGACTGTCTGATACACAGAGAAAAAAAACCACGTAACATAGCGATTACTGGCATGTCAGCTTCCACTTTCCATTTAAAAGCTTTACAATTTATTAAATCCAGTATTCAATTAATATATAAATTTTTATGTTGCTTTTAAAACAGTTGAATATGCAATTTGTATTGATGGATGCTGGGGACTTCGTTATTAGCAAGACTGTCAGATACGATGTTGTTACGTAATCATGTGGTTTCTGAACTGAAGATATACTAAACGTGGGGTTCATAATGTGTAGAAAATAGTCACTTTATAATAATTTTTTGCCCTGCTACTGAACAATTTACTGCCCAAAAACGTAGCAGCCCTAGTTTGGTCAATTTCGACTGAGCTGTCCGGCAACCGCTTATGGTTTATTTCGCAGAATTACAATTATAATAGTTTGTTGTTTCTTAGCTCTTGCTTTAAAAATGTTTGTTGTATATATTTTTTATCTCGATGAGTACGTATTTTTATATACAGCCAATATTATTTATTCGTCTGGCTGGGTATATTCACCTAGCAGTAAAATGTCACGTAACTACTGGTCAGTTATTCACCCAAAATATTCTTTCAGGTAAATAATTGAAAGAACTGAATGTTTTTTCTATGTGAAGTATTGACAAAGAGGTGACACAACTAATAAAAGCATATCTTAGGGAAAAGAGAAGTATATATTTCAGTTTTTTTTTGGGTTATGTGTGTTTTTTTTTTTCAAAGAAAGAGATCTCAATTTTACAAAGGTTAGTGAAAATAGTTATACCACAAATTGATTGAAAATGTTTACAAAGTAAACCTATTGCTTGTATTATATTTATACAGCACATGTTACATATATTCAACAACCACAATTTCTTCTTCGATAAGGATCAATAATATTTTATTCAACAGTTATAACAATAATTCTTAATAAAAATTCATATAATTGTACATAATTACTGATATATGTTTCAAATAAATATTTAATTGTCAGTCAATCTGTCAAGTAAATTAACCTGCCAGGAAGTACCACTAACAGTGTAATTAACTTTAGCAGGGAGTGATACACTTATTCTGTCAAGTAACACTATAAACCACTTTACTTGAAGGTGAATATACCGGCCCTAAGACTAAGTAAAATATAATTACTTACTTTACTTATATTTTACTATAAGGTACCGTATTGTAGATGAGCAGTTTTCCCAGGTCCTATTACATTTCACATTTAGACATTTCTACTAGTTCCTATTTCAGTTTGCATTATGAAAAGGATCTTTGGTAATTAACCATCTGTAATCTCCTTATTCATACGTTTTCAATAGTTTAAGAATCCTAAATAGTTTTATTACCATAATAATATTACCTGTCCAATACATTATTGGTTATTTTTCAATGAGCAATTTCCTGTTGTAAATAGCTTTTCACGCCATCATTTGTACATGGTTCCACCCTTGGATTTTCTCCTGGTAGATTTAAGGCTAATATTTAGATGGTTTAAGATTAAAATATTTATGGCAGTATCACAGGTCGTCATAATAGTAATAGGCAGATTGTCTATATTTATTCAATCCATCTTGAAAGTCCTTGAAACCCAGTTCTTTTACAAACCAAAATAGAGAACCTCAAAAACAACTCGCTAGAAAGATAATATAACCACTCACTACAAGTAAGTAATATCAATTTACTATATTTCAGTAACTGAAAAGCCTAACAATTGGTTATACACAGATATATGATGACTAAGCATTATCACGAAATTTTATAAACAAAAAAAATATATTTCTTTAATTAGTAAAGGCAACAGATAGCAATTTCAGAAAACTACAAAATTCGACATTCGCCAAACAATAAAGATAACGCCAGATAACCCAGATACGAATAATTTGGAATTTTTCGATATTTCCAACAGTACGATACACACAAAATTCTAAACTGTAATGGATTCAATAATGAACTGTCGTTTTACTAAGGTCAAAAAGTAGGTCAGTTATTGTTTAATGCAACCTAATAATAAATAATTGAAACCATATTACGAAGTAAATGAGCGTATAAACTGATGTTTTAGGTGAACAAAATAACATCGTTTGTGATTTATTCATATAGAAAAAAATATTTTGAGGTTACGGATTGTATTTAAATTATTAGAAATAATGTTATAGTGAATTTTCATGCTATTCACATTATTACTTATTATTATTCTAAAACTTTAATAAATACTTGAGTAACGTAGATTTTTAGTTTAGAGTACAAAACGGATAAAAAAACACTAAGACATTAATAAACATATTTATTGTTTATTTCCCAAAATTTCTTTAGCAAGTTCAAAGTTTACGACAATTTTAAATGTAAATTTGATCAATTCAAAAACTTTAAGTAATGTATATAATGTTCAATTCTTAAATTTCACTACTTTGACTTGTTTGCCTTGTCAAGTCTCCGAAATGTTGATTATGTTTCTCCACTTTCATTTATTATTCTTATAAACTATCGATTTGTTAATCCATTCATTATAAGAGAATACTTTCTCCATGTTTCTTACCACTTTACGCCTTTTAAATTAATGATTTTTTACAACTTTTACTTACACCTTTAGTAACCTTTAATACATTTTCTGTCACCACTTGGCTATTTTTAGATATTTTTAGAAATTAGGATTATTGCTCAATTTTTATGGAAAATGTGATGCATAATCTATGCAAACTGTTTTTTTTTTAATTGAAAATTAACTCATTGTGTACAGTATACATGCGGGAAGAAGATAAGTTTTACGATCACGTATTTTTAACCGACTTCCAAAAAGGCGAAGGTTATCAATTCGTCGGCATCTTTTTTTATGCATGCTCAGTGTTTTCCAGAAAATCCGAAAAACAGTAAAATATTTTAACATTAAAATCGGAAAAGTTTTCAAAAAACGGTAAACATCAATGTAAATGTCAATTTTTCTTCAAAAATATTTAGCGAAATGTCAATATATGTCATAAAAGATATCGTTTCTTTTGTTAGAAAAGTCTTGCATTCTGCGATGGTTAAAACGGGATTTGTTTGGTATGGTATTTAAAGCCGCATTTGGAACAAACGTTGTCTATAGAATATCATAATCGAAATTAGAATCTTCTTTTTTCTAAGTTCTTTGGGAATAACTACCACATAAACTTGAAAGTGTGTATCTTCTTCATTGCCTATTTCACGATTTGGGGCTTCAACAATTTCACTGTCAACCCTCACCAATGTTAGACATACGGAAAACTTACCCACCGCGACTTTGACTGTCACAACCGTGAATCATCAGTTCAGGAAATTCACTAGATAGATAAGAAAATTACTTTTGATCTCTAGTTTTCTTTTACATGTTGTGTCGCAATTCCAATATAAAATCTGGTCACAGTTTTATTAATAAGTAAATACCCGTACGTTATAAGATGACAGTTAAAATCAATCCTAAATGCGAGTTACCCAAAATTTGGATAGATAAATTGAGGTTTTACGTGCGTGATTATATCTCGTTTATGATTTTGAAGCGAAAGCTTCTTAACGAAGGCCCACACTTACACATATGAAAATAGATGAGTATGGGAATGAAATGCTTAGCTTGAAATTTCATTTATTTCGACATGAACCGACCGACATCACACTACCTTGATCTTGAAATACATATACCACTCAGTTCTCTGCGTAAGAATCAGGAACCAAGTTATATATTATTAAGAGTCTCTTCGTTTATAGTAAATCAATAAATTATAGGAAACTAGCGGGCCCTGTCCAAATGTGGGCTGGGTCTTGAGCAAATGTTTTTTGATATTAGAATTCGATACACTCTATACTAATGTGCGAAAAAGAATCGTCAAAAATAAAAGGATTCCTAGAACCCGATCTTAGTGCCAGCCATCGGGTCGAATTGTGATTCTAAACTATCCAGAGACCCACCCAAATATACACAATCATTAAAATCGTTCCATCCGTTTAGGAGAAGTTAGAACCCGATCTTAGTGACACTTACCGGGTTCAATTGTGATTCTAAACTGTCCAAAGACCTACCCAAACATACACAAAAAAATTCATTAATATCCGTCCAGCCGTTTAGAAGGAGTTAGAACCCGATCTTAGTGCCACCTATCGTGTCGAATTGTGAATCTAAACTATCCAGAGACCCAAATATACACCAAAAAAATCATTAGAATCGTTCCATCCGTTTAGGAGAAGTTAAAACCCGATCTTAGTGCCACCTACCGGGTTCAATTGTGAATCTAAATCATCCAAAGACCCACCCAAACATACACAAAAAAATCATTAATATCCGTCCAGCCGTTTAGGAGGAGTTAGAATCCGATCTTAGTGACACCTATCGGGTCTAATTGTGAATCTAAACCATCCAAGGACCCACCCAAACATACACAAAAAATTATTAAAATCGTTTCAGCCGTTTAGGAGAAATTGGAACCCGATCTTAGTGCCACCTACCGGGTTCAATTGTGAATCTAAACCATCCAAAGACCCAGCCAAACATTCACAAAAAACTTCATTAAAATCCGTCCAGCCGTTTAGCAGGAGTTAGAACCCGATCTTAGTGCCACCTATCGGGTCCAGTTGTGAATCTAAACCATCCAGGGACCCACCCAAACATACACAAAACAAATCATTAAATTCGTTCTAGCCGTTTAGGAGGAGTTAGAACCGGATCTTAGTGCCCCTTTAATTGTGAATCTAAACCGTCTAAAGACCCACCCACACGTACGCAAAAAATTTCATTAAAATCCGTTGAGCCGTTTAGGAGGAGTTAAATCCCGATTTTAGCGTCATCTACCGGATCCAATTATGAATCTAAACCATTCTCGAATCCCCTTGAACACACACAAAAAATTTCCTCAAAATTGGTCCAGCCGTTTAGGTTTCTATAAAGGACATACACACATCTCATTTATATATATATATATATATATATATATATATATATATATATATATATATATATATGAAGAAGATAATCAAATATAAGATCCAATTAATATACAAAACCTGCACAAAATTTGCTTTTCCTTCTAATAAACATTCCATTCTGTATTAGCGATATACTAAATTAGTGACTTGATTTCTGAAGTCTAATGTGACATTAAGACCTCTGAATAATAATTGAAATTAATAGAGGAAGTTATTTATCACGGGATAGTAAAAAGGTGAAACCACAAGTCCCATCGCAATTACTACTTTTACGAACCAACTGCAGAAGGCTACAAGTGTCTCATCCCTACACGTTTAAAGCTTATACAGGATTATTCACCTTATTCGACACGGAATATCACGACTAACCGAATCAACGAAAAAAATGTTATCCTTTGAATAAAATGCAACATTGATGTTTCTAATATTTGGGACTCACTAATCATTGTAAACATAATTCTTAAATATATCTACATATAATAGATATCTGTCGTTGATTCGTTTAGCCATGCTATTCCATTTTAGATAACGTGAATTGCCCTATATATAGATGAGAGCGTTGAGTTAGTGTAAATATTTTTTGGAGCACATTATTTTCAAACTTACATGGTTTGGCGTGGGGCAGTAGCTAATTGTAATATTAAAACAAGAATAGATCAGTTATCGGTCAGTGTTGCAGCCGGACTAAAGATAAAATGAAGCAATATTTCTCAACGATTTTTAATGAGCAGCATATATGTATGTTTGTAAAGAACATT
The DNA here is from genome assembly GCA_034190945.1 of Octodonta nipae. Classification (NCBI taxonomy): domain Eukaryota; kingdom Metazoa; phylum Arthropoda; class Insecta; order Coleoptera; family Chrysomelidae; genus Octodonta; species Octodonta nipae. Next base: position 25,665,431 of record CM067219.1, on the reverse strand, counting down.
TTTCGAGATTATACCTATTCTTGGTTATTATCATGAATACAATGGTGCCATAATTATAAATAACATAAAGAGCAAATCCAAAGTTATATCTTTAATAAGAAAGGAAGCATTTAAAGTTCTTCATTAAACATTTGCTGGATACACATTGAATGATACATAACTTACACGTCATATGTTCCTTGCAGATATATTTAAATTAAGAATCAAAGTACATATTAGGAGACGTAACAAAATGGTGACAATTATTTTAATTCACCTGAACTTTATACCCATTACTTAGAATGACACAAAGAAAGAAAAACAGAGACAGTGAGATAACGAGAGACCGGAAGTATATTTCGTAAGAATCTTTGGTTTCCATCGTTTAGTCTTAGATGCCTGCCGCTCTTTTTTTAATATCCTTAGACTTTTGCACCCTGCCTATTGAATACGTCTTATTAAGTATAACAAATTGTATGTAACTTTTTTTTCTGTCAACTGTCTTATTTTTTCCTTATCATACTAGTGTTTATAGAGTCTATGATGTCATTATTAAGAAACATGTACCTACAATTATTTTGCGATGGTCTTTGTTTGAGTAATGATTTGCAGAAAAGTACGCACAAAAAATCCATCAGACATTTTTTGAACTTGACCGTTACCAAAACATACGCCTTGTTACAAGAGTGAATGTCATTGAAAGAGTCATTAGCAACTTAACTAGTTTCCATAAAAGTACATCAGGTAGTTGTAGGTAAGCAAATTGAATGACGCATCGAAAAACTGCGAAATTGTTTATAACAAATTTGCCATATAATGACGTTTGTTGCACCGAGTCTTGAAATTGTAATACAATCAGTTGTATCATATATCACGAAGAAAATGACTTCACAACAATACTCAACACTGTCTTAATTCTTAATAGACACTATAGACACTGAGGTTCAGTATTCTGCATACCTTTTGAATGATTAAATCGAGTTATTTATTTCCTTGAAGTGTTTATCAAATGTGTCGAAAAGTTTCGTTGGAAAATGTAATTTTAAGGTTTGACGAGGTTGGGTTTCTTTTTCAACTGTGACCTTTTTTGTGATCTATTTAAATATCATCTATTTATCATTTAATCTAGTTTAAAAGTTGAATTTCGTTGAACCTATATCGGAGACTATTTTTCCGTTGTTGTACGTAACGTTAAAGGGGATTTTTTTAAATTTTATCAACGATGTTTGAATAGGTATTTTAAATTATTTATAATTATCCAACAAATCTAACAAAGTTGACAGGTGCGGTAAAATGTTTAACAATTCCGAAATTGTTTTAAATAATGTCATCAGTATAACATGTGCCGAATTGGTGTGGTTTGCGTTTTCAAACAATTTTTGTATTCTGATTTATTTTAAAATTAAATGAATAGGTCAGTAAGTCCATTGTAAGAAGTAGCGATTGTTTTAGAAAAAAAAAGCTTAATATATCTTCTTGTTTGAAGATTCAGCAGTCTTTCAACTTTTATAGTTATGCTTAGTAACTTCTTAAAATGATATAGATTATATTTTCATACACATACATTTTTATGCAAATAAGCAATATATTCAAAAAGAATGAATATTCAATGATCCAATAAGATATAAATTAAAATAATAAATCGCTGCTATAGGCCGGTTTTCAAGTTTTTAAAATAAAGATATAGTGACTAAAATTTTTTTTTCTGAGCAGGTTGTACTAAACTGAGATGTTTTTTGATATAATCTTTGCAGTATCACATCTAAACGATTCCTATAATTACAATTTTTATATCGTTTTTATTTGATAGATGACAGTGCATGCAAAAAATACTCTCTAAAATTTCATTTTCTTATCAGTCTGGAACAATATTGATCAATGACCTGTGGTGTTTGTTGGATCGATGCAACGATAGATCGAAAGGAAGAGTATCGATACAAAATGTATCCTATCAAAGCCTAGAATATCGATATATAATACTATCGATACGTATCGCCCAACACTAAGTGGGATACAGTTTAACAACCATCGGACTTCAGTGTAACAAAATCAGGCAAGCTCTAACTGAACTAAATTTAACATTAAACGAAATGAAATATGAAAATTAAAATTCTTTTAACGTGATGATGTCCACCTAACTTATTTTGTCATAACCAACTAAACTCTATTAAAAAGTATACAGGGTGTTTAAAAAAAACAGGACTTGCTTGCTGAACAAGTAAAATAGCAAAAATTAAGTGGGGTTTATTCAGTAAAAAATATTCCTAACTCCCCCCTGTTTTCGATATACATATTATTTTATGCAGATTTTTGATAATCACTTCGTGACTACCGACACCATTGTTATGTAATATGTTGGAAATATTTTGTTAAAGCTGGCATCCGAACGCTTAATTGTTATATCGTCATTTTTTGATTCAAACATTGGAAAACGGCACACAATACCCAATTTTATAAGAAGTACCTTTTTGGTGTAAACCTGAATGGAGAATAATTTTATTAAAAATTTCGATCTAAAACCATAACCTCAAAAAGTTATAATAATAAGTACTCTCTATGAATCATGTAACTAGCCGCCCTCTTAGAGTGTTACACTCTTCCCCAATTGATCTTACCATTCAAAATCTAAAGAGAAGGGCAGCACAATAGGTAACTATCATGAATTTACTATTTTTATGGGAAAGAATAAGAAGTTTATTCTTTTTTAGTCAGCAAAGAGCTTAAATACCGTCTTTTATTTAATATATAACACATGTAACCAAGTATATTTCAGTAAATGAAAATACTACACAAAACAGAGAAGGGGTGTACCGAAAATTTATTTATTAGAATATTTATTAGAATAGCAGTGGCGATCGAAAGTGGGGTCGTAGAGGTCATAATCTCCCACAAAATCTTCGTCAAGTTGACAAAACTAAAAATAAAAAAATTTCGAAAATGGCAGCTACAGTGGAGCCAAACAAGGGGTCAAACCAATTTCAATATTAGCTAAAACTCGAGTTCGTGAGCCGTGTCAACCATTATTTCAGAAATTCCTCATCTTGCCATTGCCTTCCCTTTATTTGTTTCACATTCTTATCTTTTTACACTATACAGTTGATGTACAATATTAAACAAGAACAGCGGAAATTATCCGAACAACCGTTTTAGATTAACTAAGTCAATGAAAAATTCCCAAAACTATATTTTTTGAGCGAAAATAAATTCAAAAGAGTTTAAAGAACTATTTACTAAGGTTTTGTGTCTACCCAGTTGGTGATTACATGAATCTCGGAATTTGCTCAACGAATGTTGCTGTCTGATTTTAATTGTTATTATCTGTTCTTATTTCTAATACGTATTTCGTATTTGTATCATTTTTATTATAATGTTTTACTATGACATTATATTCTTTGACATTGTACAAACATTTTCCAATATGTTTGGTAGTCAGATAAAGTAATGTAATTGTTGGAGCTTTTTGTTATTTTCTGGGTGACTAGTAAATTGTCTGCCACTTACCGTTCTGAATAATCCTCTAGTCCATCAGGATCCAAATAAATCTCATCAATGGCATAAAACGTGTCAATGAAGTACTATAAATGGCAAAATATAAAACACAACAAATGGAAAATAGCAAGACAACAAAACACAATTGTTTGACTGAATCGTCAACATAGCAAATTAGCCTTTTCGTATAAGAACGAAAACAGAGCACACTATAAATATGACTAAAAAATAGATAACATCATATAAATCAGTAAAAGAAATTCACAAAATGAAAATGCGGAAAATGAGAGAGAAATAAGTATGGCAAGTGAAAAATTAAGAGCAATCACTCAATTTAACAAATTACATTTATGAAAAAAAATCAAAGAAAACTCTAGTGGTATCCGTTTATTAAGGGACGTAAATTACTAACGGGAGTATTAAAAGATCAACTTCTAGTAACAGTCGCAGTGCTGTAGACCACAATTGAGAAATCTAGATGTGCTTAGTGAACCTAAATACACACGTCTGACCAGGTAAAACGACACGATATTACAAAAATTTAACACAAGATATTGTATAATAAATACAATTTGTAGAAGCAACTGCAGAACACAGTTTTCACGTTGCATTGTCAAGGTATTTTGTCATAAGAGAAATCTGTGATACAGCAGACGTAAAAATGAAAACAAATTAAGCTGTAAAATATACGAGTACAAGGGAGATAAGAATGGATGCAAAGAAAACAAGTAACTTAGAAATAAAAGTTTTGAACACTTTAGGAGAGCAATGTAACATACAAAATATAAGGAAGGAATAGAGCAAATACATAGCAGGATGAGATCTGATAAGCTACCAAATACGTAATAACCACTAACACCACAACAGCAGGTAAAGGGCGAAAGATCAAAGTCATGGGGAAGAAACCACACTAATTGAAAATGAATAGTAGGCAGACAAACAAGAAAATTTGTGATGGTACACAAAAGGCTTCAAATAAACCTAAATAATTCCGAGTAAACAACAATCAATAAAATATTTGGACAATAAATCAATAAAATGATGTGGTAAAGAATGACAGTATTGATTTTTCCATAATAATAAGGATATTGGACATTTTGTCAGATATTTTTCGTAATGTTTATACATACCATTATGCAAAATACGATTTTTTAAACATAGTACTTGTATAAATACTGTATGTAATTCACTGGTGTATAAGACCCTCATTATTGTTCATTAGAATACTACATGTAATAATTAAAGCTTATCCAATTATCTTCAAGGTCGAGCGGAACTGCTTTGATATAATAAGTTTACTTTGGTCTTTAATGTATTTAGCATAAGGAATTTGTTGTCGGACTGAGGAGTGTCTTTGGGATTTTAAAACATTATACTATTACAAGAAATTCCAATTCGTTTTAAATTCATTAAACACATTGGAGTTTGATATATTTCAGTTTATTCTACTGATTTTATTGAATTGTTGTAAAATTACATATTTGATGTTTGAAATTTTTAGTTTCGGATAATAAAAATTATGCTACAAATGAAAAAAAGTACTCTGTTTTCGCTTAATAATAATTTGTACGTTTTTTGCATAGCTGGGTACAATTTTTTAAGTAGGAGATTAGTAGTAAAATCCAAAGTTATGCCCAGTATATATGTTTTTAAGTTTTATGAATTATTATTCAGCTAAAACTGATGCAGCATTGTGGCTGCTATATTTGCAAACATATAAAAATTTTAATTTTCTCTTTATGATGTGAAGGATCTTCTTAGTTCAAATGGCAGCAGTACACGATCTTGATAACATTCCCCCAACCCTTTTTATTTTTTTATTCCCCTCCCTATCCGTGATTCACGGCTCTGAGATGTAAATAAAGAAAGATGTGACAGTGGAAATTAATTTTTAAAGGCATTTTGACAATCTTCATTATTTGCCGTTTAGCTTTAGGTACAAGTATTCATTCAGCATCTATTTGAAATTTTGGTCATTAATATCTGAAATTTGTGGTTAGACAAATATCCCTTTTTCTGACTTGCCATCATGTAATTTGGAAATTTAACTTTAAATATAAAAATCCGTTCATCAAATTTATTCATTGTCTTTAGGAAATACTTAATTAAGCTGAACTTTACATGTAGGTAGGATTTTAGAATCATATATAATGCAACTATATTACATATTACAATTAATTTACCAACCAATATGTCGTTTGTTTCATTCAATTGTTGTTCGATTTTTAATAGTTTTAAGACCCCATATACAAATTACAGTACTTTTTGGGGGCATCCTGTAAACCAAGTTAGGATAGGGTACTTATGATTCGTGTCATCACATCACATCAAATTCCTTATTTTCTGTATATTTCTTTTTAAAATAGTTGAATAGTAATTTTTATTTCTAGAGTTTTTCAAAACTTTCCAACGTTTCAGGGTCTAAATCAAACCCTTATTATCAATTCCAATTAAAACAAAGAACAAGCATAAATAAAATTTTCGTAAAGCTAATTATGGGAAAATGTGCAATTTCAAAAAAATGCTAACATCTATATTTAGCAAATAAAGAAAAAAATATTTTTACTGATAAATATTTACTTTAATATGTACTAGCTTTTCAGTTAATTATTTCCTTTTTTTATATTGCAAATAAAAATAAATTTATTCATAAAGCACCCCAAAAATGTAGTTATACGTTCAAAATATATTTTTTTCTGTGCAAAAACTTTATAGTCAACTGTTAACAAACAGTGATATTCAAATAAACTGAAAATAATTTTCACAAATTTTGTAAATTTATACAATAATCTATTTGCATGCTTCAAGCTTTTGAATATCTTTGAATCTGACTTCTATTTCCCCCAAAACCCATTATCGTTGGGCTCTTTAGTTTTTGCATTAACAGAAGATTGAAGTTTCTCATAGAAAAGATCTTAAAACTGGGGTTCTTCAATACTGAATATATAGCCTATGCTTTATTTGGTAAACATCGATATTTTGAAAATACTACTTTGATATTACATCTGTAATAGTGGTTGTCGTTAAGAAGGAAAACAAAACTCCAGTTATATTCTAAGTTTATTAAGTTTTCAAATTATCTTATTACCATCAATCATTAACCTTAACACGTGTGCAAATTTACAAATCAGTGAAAATTACATTGAAAATTTCCCTTCCATTGATAGAAATTAGTCGTGTTTTTATCCTGATAGTTCTCATCAGAACATCATGATAAAGTTAATACGTGTGCAAATTTTCAAATCAGATATTCTTGAAGTTCTGTTACAGTCATAGTCTGATAGATACATCAAGTGAACATTATGAAAGAAAGAATTTATTTCTTTAAGACTCGGAAAATCTTTTATGAACTTCTTCAAAGTTTAAAATTGTCTCCCACAATGAAAATCTTAATTTTATGTAAATTATTACACCTAGTATATACCCAATAAATAACTACGTTTTTCGTATACGTCACTGTTTTCCTTCTTCCACATTCATTTTCCTTCACCAGTCACCTAATTTATTTGGAAACTTAAATTTATCAAAGAATTAAACCATGTCGCTGTGTAATCACTGTTGTATTTACACCTTCGAATTATAACAGTCTTTACTTGTCAACAAACCGAAACAATAACATTGCAATTATTCTTCTTCCGACGCTAACAATAGACTCATTCTTTTTCTCGGTTACAGATGGCTGATCCCGACCCGGAAACCCTATTGGAATGGCTGAACAGCGGCGTCGGTGACGAAAGGGACATGCAACTGATCGCTCTCGAGCAATTGTGCATGTTGCTTCTGATGTCCGACAACGTTGACCGTTGTTTCGAGAGTTGCCCGCCGAGAACCTTCCTGCCTGCATTGTGTCGCATATTCTTGGACGAACAAGCACCGGAGAACGTACTGGAAGTCACTGCCAGAGCCATCACCTACTACTTGGACGTCTCTGCGGAATGCACTCGAAGAATCGTAGCCATCGAAGGAGCCATTAAAGCTATTTGTAATAGATTGGTGGTGGCAGAGCTGTCTTCGAGAACCAGTAAGGATTTGGCTGAACAGTGCGTCAAGGTGAGTTACCTCATGCAAGTGCCTGAGAAAATCAAATGTTTCTAGCGCAATGTTTACTAGTCATGGTAGCCCAATCTGTGGGGGAAATCCCAGTAACTTAATCTTTTCATCGTCGTTTCGGTTTTTAAGTCGAGGTTTACGAAAGTTTTTTTATAAATCTCGATTCTAATGAGTCTGATGTCAGTGCAGTGAAATGTGTAGATCGTCAAATACAATGTTTTTCAATTTTTTATTTTAATCGATTTTTCAGTAATATAGCGCTGAGAAAATGTCAAAAAAATGGCGGGATAGTGGATTAACTTCAAAATGGGCTTCACACGAGAGCGAGATTTTTCTCGTCCCGGTTTACCAAGATTCAATAACCAAATATGAATTTTCACATTTTTACTTTAAATTGTTAACGCTTCTTATAGTAACGTACCATACATATTTATCCTGTCAGATTTTTATATTTTAAGTGTGAATGATTTTTTTAAAAGATCGATGGGTTACCTTACTCTCGGTTGAGTCTATATTAAACTAGAGAGTAATAAACGTATATACTATTATAAGGGTTTGTTTGGCTCGAAATTTTCTATCTGGAAGATCCTCTTAATTACAGCAGACATAGAGCAAACTTTTCTTATATACGATTGATCCCATTATAAATTCAGTACTTAACGGACAACTTTTGTTGCCTCTAAAACACCGTGTTTTGAAAATTTTGTCTCTATTTGTACATCTGGAGAATTTTTTTGTTTTTTCTTGTATTTCTTGTAGTAAAGATGTGAACAATTACAGTATATGTTATTGTATACATCCGTACATCGTACATCGTTGAAAGATGATGTGATGCAAGCCTTATTGTTTAAATTCTCCATCATCGAGTAATTTAAAAGATAAAATTAAGAGTTTGTAAAATAAAAACATTTATATACTTGTTAAAATATTTTTGTATAATAACGTAGTATGTATAGCTTTAAAAAAATTATTTATTATTAATTATTATTTAGTTTATATAATATTTATTATCATTATATAAAATTAAGCGAGACCAGACAACTGGTAACGAGACAAGACCGAGACTTAAACGAGACTTAATTTTTTAGGAATTGACAAGACCGAGACGAGATTTCTGATACTCTCGCTTACTCTCATCTCTTGTGAAGCCCTACTTGTAAAGTAGGCATCAATGGAAAATTGATCTGAACAGAAGTTCCTATATTTTTCCTGACTGTCCAGTGGTATCTTTGAATTTGACCCTGACCTTCAAGAGTCGATTTTTTCAAATGGAACCACATATTTTAAACCACGGAAAACAAAAAAACTTTCAGATATGTACTTGACCATCATCAGAATTTCATTCTAGAAGGTCGAGGTCAAAGAGTTGAACTGGTGTTTCTCTGGATTTTTCATATATGTGCTTGGTTATGATCAGAATTCGATCTTTGAATATCATTTCCAAGGTCAATTAAAAATTGCATTTTAATTAACTCTTGTCCTCCTAAGGCAAAATAAGCTCTTATCCAACCAGACGATATGAGACTCGATGATGTCCAACCAATGCAGTGGAGACTCGACTTTTCCTAGCCAATTTATTAGGGTCAAGTTTTTGTTGTCCAGTTAAGTTGTTATAAAAAATGATCTGCATCTAAATTTTTCCATATAATTCTTAACCAGTTTGCTAGTACGTCTCTTTCCACCTTGATCATGATTTTTGTACACCTGGAATATATTAAATATCGGTGGTCTATTATAGCGTTTATAGAGACTGGCCCAGTAACCTGTTAGGTTGAAAGCTTTTCGGAAGTCGGCAAATGCTAGATGTAGTTCAAAATGTTGCTCTACCGTTTTTTAGCATTCTCCTGTTATTGAGTGTTCTCTTATGCCGATTTGTTCTATTAGTTGATACTCCTCCAGTTTTTATGTTTTTAGTTTTGTGATTTATAATAATGTGAAATTTTATACAGCGTTGTTTGGTCTCCCTTTCTGAAATAATATCATATTTCCATTATTCAAGATCTTTTATCCTCTTAATAGTTTTTTTTTTGTCATTTTGCCTATATTCGTATTATTTACTATCCTTAAATAGCTGTTTCTCCGATTTTGCTTTTGTTACTTGCTTTATTACTTTTATGTTTTTTTGGGGAATAACACCACAATAGAAATAAAACTACGTATATTGCAGGAATACCAAACGTTTCAAAGTCTATTCTGACTTCGTTGTCAATGGCTTTATATTTATTGATGTGATTGCAAAATGAAAATTTGATTTGACATTTAAAATTGACATTAGAAAATTTGTTGTTTTTAGATATACAGGTAGCACAAAAAATTCTAAAGATTATGAATTATAGTTAACCAGCTTTCAAATTAGAAGAATTTGAAAGAGTTGTCTTTAGAATTTATAAGTGGCGTTCCTAGGTACGACTTTGTTATAAGATAGCGCATTCGCCAAAAATGCGATCAAAGAATTCTATTGTTTCAGTGATCCCATTAACGTCATAAGGGAAAACCTAGGAAAAACCTTATGAACTATCCCGATATTAGGTTGTTCAAAAGGAGGTTACCATTAATAATTTTTTCCTTAATTGTCGGTAACCAGATACGATTAAATTCTACAGAAGTAGAAGCGATACAATCGTCTTCATTCAAAAGAATTAAGGCAGACTCTTTTATTTTTCGTTTTGTGTTATGTTGTTCTTTGTGAAGTATAGTTGAATTGTCAAATTGTATTTTATGGCCTAGGTCCCAAGCAAGTTCACAAATTTTTGATTTTTCAAATTGTCGTTTCGTTGTTCTATTTTCGGGTTTTTCATTTTTTGTTTGATATAATATAGTCCTTATCAAAATTTGTCTTTATTAGGCTTGTTTCATGCCCATTTTCTTTGTTGTTGTTAGAAGTACATTTTGTATTATTAATATGTTGTTAAAAATTCTATACGCATACCTGCTTCCTCTGTCATATCTTTCGTTGAAGCTAAAGTTCCCGATAAATTTTTAATTTTCTTTTTTTTTTCGCTAGTTATTAAAGTGAAATTTTTTATTACTGAAGGGTGAGTAGTGTACCGGGTTTTGTATATATACTACTTTATTATTTTTATTTTGTATTTAGGTAATAAATGAATGACTATTAAAGCTACTTATCAGAGTTAACGAAAGCTCAAGATGCGGTTATAAAACGTCAAAATTCATTGAGTCATTAAACTTTGATCCAAAATATCAAAACGGTGGGACACTGGTGTTTGAGGGTAAAAGGAAAGATTTTGAAAAATAGAAAATTGACCAAATTTTTCGAAATGGCATTACAGTTTTCTCCTTGCTGAATCGGATAAAATGATTTTCACATCGATTCAAGATATTTTCGGTTGAATCAGAAAATAAAACCTTATTTTGGCACTTTTTCCAGTTTTTAACTTGACATTTTTCCTTTGCGTCCTACAATTTTGACCACATTTTGATAGTTAGTTAGTTTTGATATTTCCCACAATTTGACTAGTGAAAGTCTTCTTTTGACCTCATACATGCTGAGCCCAAAAAGAATCGATTATAATCCCTAAAAATCTTTTTCCCTTGCTTTATATGACTTGGACCATTTGTTGACTTATTTAGAGCGTTAATTTTTTTACGGTTTTAACTATTACACATTTCTTTGGACCCCATAGATACCAAAGGACAGCGCTTCTAATACAATAAAATCTCTATGGTGCTCTAAAATTGTGTTTCGCTAAATTAACCAAAAAGATACTGCACTCAAATTTCCATCATTCAGTAGTTGAACGGTATATTTACCAAGTGTATTATCAAGTCAACTAATCGATCCACTATAATACTTCATGGTAAAGCAGAACCACAGCGGGCTAAGAGAGCCTCTCTGGAATATCTTCTGATTGAAATAGGATCAGTTTGTTTCGAACAGTCGGCTTCATTCAGTAAGATTTTGCTTTGCCAGATGGGCGTGACTTATTCTAAAAAGTTAACAATACAATTAATTACTTTATAGAGTTTCAGTACCTGAATGAGCGAATCATGTTCAACTGAATCAAAGGAATTTTTGTAGTTCATATATGTCATGTAGAGATTTCGTCAATTGGCGTGGGCTTGATTGCAGACAACGGAATCGATTATCAATTGTTCTTTGCACCTCATCGAATTTTTCGCGCATCCTTTTTGTTCTTAAGTAATTATGTTGTTTAGCTCACAATGTGTGAAAAGACGATGATTAATGCACGATGTTATAAGTTTGTATAAGGTTGGGAGGCAAGTGATTGGTCGGTACCGTCCTGTGTACATAGGTTGTCCTTTGGTAGTAGGTATGTAGCACCATGCGAAAGGAAACTAGACATTTTGTGAGGATGCATAATTATATATATATATCATTTATAAGAGCTGTTAATGTTTCGTGGGTGGCGTACAGTTTCATTATTCAGTAATTTTGCACAAGATCTGGTCCTGGTGCTTTCTAGTTATGATGTTTCATTATGTTGGATAAATCTTCCGTTGCAAATGGTTGGTGTTGCATCTTATCACAATTCTGAAATGCAGCCTTTCCACATTAATCCAGTCGGCTCTGGAGTTATGGGATATTATTGTGTAAGGCTGAATTTCCCAGAATTCTCGTTGGCGATTTTACTGGGACAGCTAGGGGTATCATTATTATTGATGTTGTTTTCTGTGAAACCTTTTTCTATTATTATACTTAATTATTTGGCAGGTTTTAGAATTAATATGTACCAGAGAAGCAGGCTCCGTATTCGACGCTGGTGGATTGAGTTGCGTTCTACCCTTCATCAGAGATCAAGGTCGACGAGTTCACAAAGACACCCTACACTCAGCAATGGCTGTAGTTTCAAGATTGTGCGCAAAAATGGAACCGGCCGATGCACAGTTACCCTCCTGCGTTGCCGCTTTGAGTACACTATTGAGGCACGAAGATGGTCATGTAGCGGATGGAGCTCTGCGGTGTTTCGCCTCGTTGGCAGACAGATTTACTAGGAGGGGAGTCGATCCGGCTCCATTAGCTCAACATGGTAAGTAAAAAATTTGCGTTTCACATATGCTTTTCGAAAAATTGGCAAGTCTCATTACTTACAACGTTCATTTAAAGAATTCATTCCAGGATTGGTGGACGAACTTCTAACAAGGCTCTCTAACGCCGCTGGGCCGTCAACGGCTAGCGGTACACAAAGTACCCCTGGAAAATCCACTACAACAAATACAGCTACAGCAGTTACAGCACCAGAAAGTAAAGCTACATCAGCTTCGGTATCGACAATAATAAGCCTTTTATCAACATTGTGCCGAGGTTCCCCAACTATTACACACGTAAGTAAATTTTTTGCATCAGTACTGGTGTTGAATTAACTAACCCGGTTAACTTTAAGCAGAGATAAAGTATATCAGTTAATTAAAAAATACATAATTTGTTATCCTAAAGTGCTAAATACTCTAACCTAACCAATTGATTTTTTACCCTAAAGGGCTAAATAACAATTATCTTCGTCCCATCTTTAGGTTTCTGTAATTAGTGTCGTTTAAATCCAAATATTTAACTAACATATTTTACAAACCATTTTATATTTTTAACAATTGTACAAAATATTGCCTATTCTGTTACATACACATCTCAGACCTGCCTAACCGTTTGCTGGTATTGCTTCAAATATTATATTCTATTGCGTTGAATGAATTCTACTGGAGCTTCGTTTTATCACGAAGATATTTTTCAATGTGGATTTACGATATACTGCAATGCAATGCAACAATTTTCATATTCTTGTTAGTAATATCAACAACTTTCAGGCTGCTTTGTACTCCTAATTTAATCTTCTTTAACCCAAATATGAATATGTTGTTCCTCGGTAATTAACAACTGTGGTGTTAAATCAATAATAATCGTCAAAAATTAAGTGTTGAGGCGTTATCTAGTAATATTAAATGTTTTACCCCTTGAAATGGTAAAAATGAAGCAACTGTTCCATATCTGAAGTTTACTAGAAGCACACTTATTTATAAATTTTGTTGAAACCTCGTCATCATCCTGTATTTTCCGATTATTACGTGGTGATGAAACCTCGTCATCATCCTGTATTTTCCGATTATTACGTGGTGATGCAACTGAACTGATGCAACGGCAGAATTTCTGTACTCATTATTACATCTGCTCCTACATCTACATTTTTGCACTGGATGTTTATCGAAACTTTCTAGAAATAACTAGATTGACGATATGCGTTCTTACGTTTTTTAGATTATATGTAACATATATTCCTACTTGAAATCAGGACCATATTAACCAAGGACTCGATTACAACTAACTATAGTCACGGTCTGTTTTTGGTGTTAAAATCAAACTTCATGTACTCTGTACAAAATTCGTTCAACTACTCAACCTACAAGACTTTTTATAATAATTCTTCTTTTTTTCACTGTTCGGGCAATATTTAGTATTTAATCGTTTACACTAATCATTAATATAATGTTTGAAAATTGCATCTAATAAAACCATACAACAGAACTCTTTTAAGTATTTTTACATTGATTGTTACATTTTTTTTTCCATTAACAATTTCTTCTAGGATCTTCTGAGGTCTGAATTACCAGACGCTATCGAAAAGTCTCTCAAAGGCGACGAAAGATGTGTTTTGGATTCTATGAGGTTGGTCGATTTACTCTTAGTACTTCTTTTCGAAGGCCGTAAGGCTTTAGGCAAATCCGGAGGTTCATCGTCTGGACAACTTGTACCCAGAATGAGAAGGATGGATTCAGCAGCTGAAAAATCACATCGGCAACTCATAGACTGTATAAGATCAAAAGATACGGATGCTCTCATTGAAGCTATAGAAAATGGTGGAGTGGAAGTAAGTAATTTTTTTTTGGTTTCTTCACTATTCATTAATCCTTATTTTATAATGTTCTTTTTTTATCAGGTAAATTTCATGGATGATGTAGGACAGACTCTCCTCAACTGGGCTTCTGCTTTCGGCACGCAAGAAATGGTCGAATATCTGTGTGAAAAAGGCGCCGACGTTAATAAAGGCCAAAGAAGTTCCTCCTTGCATTACGCCGCTTGTTTCGGACGACCAGCCATCGCCAAGGTTCTCCTCAGGCATGGGGCCAATCCTGATTTAAGAGATGAAGATGGTAAGACGCCGTTGGATAAGGCAAGAGAGAGGGCCGACGAAGGTCACAGAGAAGTTGCTGCCATATTACAGAGTCCAGGTACGTTAAAATTTGAAAACTTGGTTTGATTGTTGACTGTGATCATTTCTTTAGGGGAATGGATGGTGTCGGTAGACAAAGATCGTAACAGAAAATCCGAATCAGAAAACGAAGAATCCATCGAGCCACGAGGAGATCCCGAAATGGCACCCATTTATTTACAGCGGCTGTTGCCAGTTTTCTGCGCCACTTTCCAATCAACGATGTTGCCCAGCGTCAGGAAGGCGAGTTTAGGTTTGATAAGGAAAATGATACATTACATCCAGCCAAATTTGTTGGAAGAACTGTGTGCTTTAGAAATGAGCCCCAATTTTGGAACGCAAATCGTCGAAGTTATCGCCATTGTTTTAGATAATGAGGTATGTTAACGCTTTTTTGTATAGTGGTGTAGGGTAATCTGGTAATATCTCTTAGAAATTGTGGAGATCTGTTTTCAATTATAACTGACAGTTTTAAAACAAAGGTACCTATAATTATTAAAACAAGTGTTTTAGTGTGGAAGTATAAAATCCGAATAACCCGATATCTGGTTTTATATAGGATAGCTTGTAAGAATTGCTTATGACTGATGGAATTTCACAATTTTTTAAGTTTTGTTATTGCAGCAGGTAATAAAGATTCTAAAAACATGTGTTTCAAACAAAAGTGATACACTGTGTAAAGGAGAGTTTGATTTTTTTGTTTTACTCTTTGTAGACAGTATTAAACATCAGTTAGATGAATACACCACTTTTTCAAAATCAGGAAAATATCACTCAATTGAGCGCTTTAAGTAAAGATAATAAAATCATTAGAACTATTTGAAGTGATAATGATTATACGAAAACAGGAAAAATAAAATATAATGGACAATCCATCTTTATGGATTCACAAGGAGAACCTCTCAGACCGATTACAACCTCACGTAACCCACCAACAGCAGAACCATCAAAATTCCTTCTACCAATCATCCAACCTTTGTAGGGCAAAACATCGCAAGTCAAGGATTTAAAGTATTTTGTCAAAATCATCGGATCCATTGAACTTGGGCCAGAACATTGCTTAGTAAGTTTCGACGTTGAAAACCTCTTCCCGAACGTACCATTAGACGAATCTCTCGACATAGTGAAAAAGAAACTTACTGAGGATGAAACCCTGATGTAAAGGACGGAGCTGCCAATAGATTCAATCATGGACTTACTACAGTGTTGCCTCAAGAACTGCTATTTTCAGGAAAAGGACCGGTTCTTCATGTAAGAAAATGGATTATCTATGGGCTTCCCGTTATCGTCAACCATTGCCAACATCTACATGGAATGGAAGAACATACACTAAAGGTGTACAAGAAGAAGTTCTGGTTGAGGTGTGTCAGCGACATCTTCATTATTTGGCAACACGGAGAGAGAGAGAACTACAAGCATTCCTGAAACTCTGAACCGATCCCAACAATACATTAGATTCACCATGGACAGAGAAGAGATTGGGTCCCTACCATTCCATGATGTGAAGTGCCAAAGGACGAGCACCGGAATCCAAGCCACAGTTTTAATCCATGAAGCCAAAAATATCTGCAGCACGCTAGAGGCCCACAAAGAAGAACAAGTGAAACTTGGATAAGACGTTTTAAAGAATGCATATCCAGAAACCATAGTTAACAAGGCGTTTTAAGAACTGGATAAACCACTTAGGCAGTAAGAGGAAACCACGATAGCAGCTATTATTACCATACACTAAAGGCTTGTTAAAAAAATGTACTGGACACAGATATGGAATCAAAATGATTATTGCAGCAACACCTTGAGGATCATGATTACAAAAAAAATTAATAAAGACTCTAATGAGAATGTAATTAGCGAGCACAGCGTCCAAATTAAAAACGTTTGCAGACCACTGCCGCTCCGCCGACAACTCACCGCCAGGTACTGCGACGTTGATTGGACCAAATAAGGGTATAAATACGACGGATTATCTGAAATTGCAGTTATTTACTTAATGACGATAGCAGATTTAAAGCTAGTGAAACATTGTGAGATCAAGCATTTCAGGACGACAGAAGTCGAAGAAAACTTTGACGAACGAGTTACATTGTCTACCAGTTTCAGGCTAACATTTAATTTTAAATATTATAATTCTACTGAAAACGAAGTGAAAACCAGAATTTAAAATGTTTGGATTATTAAATATACAGTTCTTGCTTTCGAGAGCGTTACTCAAATAAACTTCAGTCTTGATTTGTGATAGTTGGATACATTCTTTATCAATTTTTTGGACATATATTTGTGTACTTGTTGTTTTTAATTGTGTTTATTTTTCTATTAGTTTCTTGCAATATAAGTATTTATATCATTTTCTTAGGTTTCATTATATCATTTATATTTTTTTCAAAGCTTACATCGAGTATGTGGTATCAAATTTAACATGTTAAATTTGATTATATATGTAATTTGCTTGACAGTGCTATACTACGGTGTCACCAAGCTGGGGGATAGAGGAACACAACAATAAAAGAAGAAAACAATTTTTTATTTTAGCTGACACAAAAAATAAATTGAAATAAAAAATAAGCTTTTATTAAGAAAGCTAAATAGTTACAGTTACAAATAAGTTTTTTTAAACAGAAAATATACCATATTCTTCACTTAACCCCTTTAACGGACATTAAATGTATTCTTCGTCGGATACCTTGCACATCTGAATTATATATTATTAAATTTTGAAATATACAATTTATCTTACCTATGTATACAACAGTATCAAGTTTTGTACGTGTTACACTTTACATTCGATTATTTGAAAACTTGACACTCTTGTACACATAAATTAAATAAATAACATGCATTTTAGGACAATAATAAATTGGCATTTAGTCAAATAATGGATTTTATTGTTGGTAAAAAGAGTACAGTCAAGTAAATCTCATGTATCTTATTCAAACAAACAAATTTATAATTTTATAAACCAAATACAACTTTTTTTTTTAATTGTTTTATACATATTTTTATTACATTTGTCTACTAATTTAATATTATATGGGTTTGAGCATACTATCCACCACATTTAAATATTTGGTGTACTAGACAATTCTATATATTTTTGTTAATACTAAATCTGACTCTATATAAATACTAAGTATCTGCGTGAGCCTTGCTATTTATAATTCCCATAGTTTCCATTGCAAGGCAATATACATATATATATATATATATATATATATATATATATATATATATTTTTAAGTTTTCGCGGGCACTAAATGTTTTAGGTGGTTTCCGGGAATTCATCCGCCTAGTTGATAACTTCATCCGCGAATTCGAGTAACTAGAAGCGAAAGCAGAAGGCTACGAGAATTATGCGGACCGACCTGAAGAGGGCAGATGTGACTCTGCCGAAACGTCGTCATTTTACCATCGATCCCGGCAGGGATCAGTTATCAACTACGCGGATGAATTCCCGGAAACCACCTAAAACATATATATATATATATATATATATATATTATATATATATATTTGTTCTATAGTCAAATTAATAAGATAATACTCTTAACCAAAAATATGTTATTTCCTCAATACTTACTATTTAAATTTTGGAATTAGTGAGAGAAGATACTGTCAAATAATAAATTCAGTCCCATTAACAGTTATAACTTGAAAACAGATCGTATGATCGAACTTTGGCTGTTCAAAGCTTTATAATTTTTCTTTAAATTTGTATTGTTTCACATAATTATGTTTATTCTGATTTAGTACGAGAAACCATAGCTTTTTCCGAATCACATTTTCCGTTCTCAACGGCAGTTGTAATACATTCTTCCAGATGAGCTATTGCTGGCCGAGTAGCACTACTACTACTTCTTCTACTGCTGTTTGTACTACTACTAGTCGTAGGGTCGCCGGCAGTGCTGCACCGATCAGTTTACTTGTACGCTCGTTGCGCGCCTATGTGCATGATAGACGTGTTATACCGTATCGTTGTTCTATGGTCAGTTCACTAGCTATTTCACTCTTCCTTATCTGTCCACAGGACACATGCATTTGCAAGCTTGTTTTTTTTTGTAAATAGAATGATGGTTTTTGCATCACACGGCGTCAATGACATCCCATGAGATACGAGATAACTAATTACATAATTAATCAGTAACACATAAAGTTTTACAGATAATATTAGTGTGCAAAACTTATGATATTGCTGCAAACCTTTGGTTCAAAACAATTGAACTAACTCCCAGAAACATATCTTCGTTTTCACGCAGTCACATTTTATAATTGTCACATTAAAACCAAATATGTCTACTGTACTATCATCTCGCTGATTCACATCTCGGCTTCTCCACTAACTGCTCGCCTGCGGCAGTCGATTTACTTTTTTTATATTCTGTTGCTGTTTCTCTAATGGCAGTTCGTCACTGCTTTGAACTTATCACTTTGATTTCTCGAAGTTGCTAAATAGTTTTTTCTCAACGCCAGCTGATTTGGTCGGACGGACATTTTATTGATGTCTCGATGACTAATTCAAGAACATTTCGTTTGTTTTTGTTCAGTAGCGGAAAATAATGAAACGTAATAACAATACATATTCTTTAAGCTTCTCCAGATATCTAGCAGCCACATACTTCAGATGTTCATTATTGGCGAATCTTTTACCATTTCTTCAAGTTTGTAAGTATTCCGCGGGGGTTAAATCTCGGGTTTCCTTTTTCGTCAAATGCGAGCTAGAATAAGTTAGCATAACATTCGCAGTTGATTGTTTTATGTTTCTGAAGCTAACTAACGAAAATTATCTCACACAAAAAAATGAATATACGAACTTGCGTGCATATAGAACTCTCCTTCGTCTCGGCTGTGAAGTAAAATGTTTGATGCATGCCTCACTTTTTGTTCTATTGTGACTAATTGGGACACCTATCCGGTGGTAACCTTTCTCATGTCCAAATTTTCAGTGAATGTCCGATACGCACGTTTTAATATGACTACAGTGCCTGCTAGCTCGCACACTTTCAGCCGAAAGATTTTGTGAAATTTCTCCATCCTTTCTGGTATGGTCGAACACAGGGATATTCACCTCGGAAGTTTGTACGGTCACTCAATATTTTACTGTTGTAAACGAGAGAACAGCCCCTTCATGTTGATTGGGACGATGCCTCTCAAATCAAAGCTTTATGTCACAACTATGGAGAACTTTTTCTATTTTAACAAATTCACTACCAAACATTTACTGAAAAACGTAGCGTCGTCAAACTTCCTAATACTCTTGGTATAAGTCATGCATTTCAAACAAAAAGTACTATCCAAGGAGGGGCGATCTACAAGTTTAAAATAAACCTTATTCGTGAGCTTAAACGGAACATCCACCATTTTTAATACAACAAACCAGGAAATGGATTTTTTTGCAAACTCTACATAAGCCCCTACTTAGGTAAATTTAGTACAAGATCACCCTGACGTACCTGGTACTGTCCATGACAGGTCAGATCTTATGTGATTATACTCTTAAAGGTACAGGCATAAGGCATACTCCCAAATAAGAGTCTGGTGTGAGAAGTAATACAGATTGGTACCCAAGATGGCGTCTTAAATGTGGAATATAACAGACTGGTCTCTATATGGTCTATATAGACACGACTTGTTTTCAGGGAAGTTTAACCGTGAATATTTAAAATGCTATCGGCAATTAATAAAAAGGTGCTGTGAAAAAAATAGTTTCTAATGCCGTGGCTTGTCGTTAATTAAATTAATTTAAAAAGGGACAGCCAGTGTCCAAGACAACAAACGTCATATATTCTTTGCAATCACAAATAGAACTTATGCAAAGGAATCACAAGAACAGGTGCTCTATATTTTAACAGATGAACTTCAGTTGGGTTAAGTTTTACAATGGGAACCCCTATTTGAATTCCGGAAAAGTACTTGTGTTTTAGCAAATCAACGATTTTTTTCGACTGATTTTTCAAGTTTTCCAAAGTAAGTATTCCCATTGTAAAAAATTAACTTACCGAAGATGATGTTCATCTGAGTGTAAAATTTCTGCCCTTTTTATTTCCAGGCCTGAGAAAGGGGGAGTAGTTTAGATTTAAATTAAATTGTAATCTTAAAAAATCCTTCAAAGTCATAGTACTTGCCACATTAGATAGCCCAAGGTAAATCCTATAACTTTTCTATGAAACATTTTTCTTGATAATGAATTCCTTAAGAGAATTTGCCGTCCCGGAACTTTTTGGAGGGGTAACTACTATTGGATTTAGAATGGAAAAAAACACAATTATACAATTTTATATTATTACGATTGCTTAACAAACGCAAAAATTCATAAATGCATCAAACAACTCACTAAGTATAAAAGAAAATATAAACACTCACTAATAATTAAGGTGAATTTTTTGAGATATATATATATATATATATATATATATATATATATATATATATATATATATATTGTATTACTATTGGTAAATCAATTTTGTTTCATAATAAACCAAATTGGGACAACCAGTGATGGAGATTTGTTCAGTTAGAAGAATCATATAAACTTAAATGTAAGGAGATTTATAAGGAATCACAAACATAAACTTTTGAATATTTGTCAACAATAAATTAACAAATAATTTACAATCTTTTCTATATCATGATTAAGTTTGTATTAATAGTGGCAAAATTTGCAACGCTAATAAAAACAGTATGAATAAATTTATTTGAATGAAGTTATTTAATAGTGGAAAGTATTCATTTACTTAAAAATTCAATAGTTCCAAATATCTATCTATCACTAATGGATGCACTATTATACGCCAAGAACTAAAGAACAATGTAAGCATGTTCAGAAAGGAATAAATGGTTCAGGAACTGCTAACTTAATTTAAATAATTTAAGAAAAGATTAAGTACAGAAATAAATCTCGACCTAATATTCCATGCGTGTAATGACTAAAATAGTATGTAACTATATAATGTGGAATATATGTAATAACAGTACTAAATCAAATCAGAAAGCAATTATTATTAGTCTATGTTGTCTGTACTATGAATACTAAATTCAAGTGATAGAACTTGTTGCACTGTGTTATTCAAATGAGAATAATTAATATCCAGTGTTGCTGTACTAGACAAATCTCTGAATTTGGTTTTAAACAATCCAAAGTGAAATAGTTATACCTCAACCAAGTCTAAATTCCTATTCTCATCTCCCTGGAGCCCCATTATTCTGATATTATTAATTTACTTATGTGAAATTTAAAAATAACCTTTAGTGAACGGCTAGGATAACGATGTGGTACAACATTATTACTCATATTCGTTAATAAGATCTTTGACCACTCAATATTTTAGTTTATTAATTCCAAATTTATTTCTGCTCATTTCAAACAAACATTTTTGCTCATAAGAAATCGTAAGAATAAACGATTTGCATGTAATTCATGATGTCATTGACGCCTTTGAGAAGTAGTAGTCCTCGCCGAAGCTTAGAATCATTTTTATCTCGAAACTCACCTACGACTGCTGAAAGAGATAAGAATGATCCTGGAATGTTGCCTGCAATTGCCTAGCATTTTGCTGAAAAACAAACGAATGGCATCTAACAAGTCAAAAATATCTGTTTCATAATTAAACTAAAAACATAAATTCCTATAAATGTTGATAATCTACTAGTTGTCACTGTATTTTGTTAAAAGCCATTCCAGTTGACTGAAACCTCCAATTTACGGTAGATTTATTATAAATTAATTTTATTTTAGGAGGACGAAGACGGTCATTCAGTAGTATTATCGATCATTCAAGATCTCATGTCAAAATCTCAGGAAATATTTCTCGATCACTTTGCCAGATTAGGCATTTTCACCAAAGTTCAAGCACTGGCTGGACCACCAGAGCCTGAAGAACCTGAAGAAGCAGAACAACCCCAAGAAGGTAAGCTTACAACAGTTGTCAGAATCAAGTGTGATCCTACTCACTTCGCCAATTATTCATTTCCAGAAACTACTGAAACGACGCAGGCTGAAGACGCTAAAGAAATTTTACCTGGAAAAGCGTATCATTGGCGTGATTGGTCAATCTGCAGGGGCAGGGATTGTTTGTATATCTGGTCGGATGCAGCTGCTTTGGAACTGTCGAACGGATCAAATGGTTGGTTCAGGTTTATTTTAGACGGCAAATTAGCGACGATGTATTCTAGCGGATCTCCGGAAGGAGGGGCTGATAATTCGGGTAAGTGATGATTGTTTTATTTTTTGAGCGGAAGATTTTGATTAAATTGAAAACAACCAAACTCTTTATTCCTCACTTATCAGGCTCTTGATTTTTGAATTGATCAAAATTTTTCGCTGTTTTTTGTTTACCCCGCAAAGCAATCTAATAAGGCTACGATTTTTGATTTTTTGCTAGATTAAGTTCTGAGCTTTTTATTATTTTAGTTATGCAGCTTTTATCTTGTATAGCTGAAATATTTGGTTGCTTTTAATATATAGAGACTAATTGTACCAATCCAGCGTTTGAACGGTAAATTGTAGTTTGTTTTCTTTTTATCATACAGTTCATTCATTCTATTACATATTGAATGGTGTGGTTATTAACACAAAAATCGACACGGTTTTTTTAAAGCAAGGACATATTTTTATGCATTCAGAAAAGTAACAAAACTTATTTTAATTATTATTAAAAATAATGAATCCTAAGGGTGTCTTCAGATGCAATATCAAGTTGTAATGAACAAACGTACAAGTATAATTAATGTGGTTTCGCAAAAAGTAACACACAATTATTTTAGAGTTATCTCTAAGCATCACAATGAATTTCGTATTTTTATTTTTACCATTAATCATGTCACAATTAAATTTGACATAAGAGCAAATAATTAATCTCTGTTCCCAATTTCAAACATCGCGGCCTTTATTATAATTCTTATAGAAATAGGCTAGTTGTCATGAATTTCCGTCAAGTATCAGCAAAGTGAAAAAATTATTTCTTTTCATTCTGGTTATGGACTTTAACTCAAATTATATGTACCTACAACTTCAATGAATCAGTGACAATATCTAAGAATTCATTAAATCTTCTCGAATTATACTCCACATAGCTGCCCTGAATGATTCATATAAAAACAAGATCTCACGTATTTGAGAGCCAATATTTCGACAGTTTGTTTTCTACTTTGGGGTCTGAATATTGTAGTGGTAAAATGTGGCCTACAACCCCAAAATAATATTAGCAAAAATATAAATTAAATACAATCCGGGCACTAATTTATCCTTCTTGTGACTGTTAGAACTTTGAACTACTAGTTAGCAAACTGAAAGTTCTTTGAGAAATATAAAAATCGCCATTTTAAATGAATATATATAGTTTATTCAAAATTGATTTATGGAGTATATACATTGTGATAGTTAATCATAATGTATAACATATAACAAACTGGAATAATAAAGATCCTTAGAACTGAAGATAAAATGGTAAAAGTTTTTATCAGGATTTCCTACGTTAGAAGAAAATTGTATGTGTACCTACCTAGGGATGTTATACCACTGATATGATACCACTACTGATACCGGTTATTTTTGGTAACGATACTTTCCTTCCGATACTCAGGCACCCATATGGCTATTTTTGTTTCGATACTGGTATCGATGCTTGTTCGTGATTTCGATACTCTGATGGCATTCACCCCCACTAAATTAGTATTTTTCTCGGATCTTAGATTATTACCAAAATAAATTAATATTTTCCCGGATTTTAGGGTTGGGGGTCCCCACTAAATTGGTATGGATTACGATGCTGGTATCGATTGTATACTTTAGTGGTATTGTATTCCCTATAATCTATTATGTATAATTAAACTCTTTAGATCTATTATTACTTGACCATAATTTATACCTAATGATTATTAATTTATATAGGAGCAACTTGTATTTGAATTTTTACAGAAAGAACAGCAGTAATATAATTCAATAAATTTCAGTATTGCTGTTTATATATAGTATCAGGTACCTTTTACTTTCTTTCTCTAACTTTAAATAGCATATGTTTTATTTTTTAGTTTGTTTATGGTCCCCCAATTTTTTAAACGAAATGAACTTAGAAACACATATGCAGGTTGTTTAGTCAAAACACCCAAAAGTAAATTATTATTTCTTTTAAAAATCAATAATTACTAAATATAAAAAAATAGCATAGATTAGTTGAGCAGTTTCAATAGACTGAAATTTACTTATATGGGTGGAATAGGTAAATGGTTCCAATACTCATTCAAAAATTTGAAAAATAAAACCCATTAAAACTTAATTATAAACAATAATTATTCAATTGCCTTAGTTTTTAATTTTAGTGCGCCTAGTGAATCCGGTGACCTACAAGTTTGTGTGCGTAATATTATAGCACCATATCTCAAAATCTCAAAACTTTAACAATACTAAGATCAGGTACATGAAACAACATACTTGATTACTTTTATGTTTTTTTTTGGGCAATAACACCCCAATAGAAATAAAACCTGGTTAACTATCATTCATGATCTTTAGAATTTGTTGTGCTACCTGTATATGTAAAAACAACAAATTTTCTAATATCAATCTTAAATGTCATAAATCAAATTTTCATTTTGCAATCTACATCAATAAATATAAAGCCATTGACAACGAAGTCAGAATAGACTTTGAAACGTTTGGTATTCCTGCAATATACGTCGTTTTATTTCTATTGTGGTGTTATTGCCCAAAAAAACATAAAAGTAATCAAGAATATGCCACAAACAACATTTAGAAGACAACAACATACTTGGATCACTATTTTTTTTTAGATAATAATTGCCTCATGAAAAATAAAAAAAATTTACGATTTTTTTCTTGTTATAAAAATGTGTCCTTGTGAATCATTTCTAACACTACACGTACCATTCAATATCACTTAAAGAGGTTTTATAATGTTTGCACAAATTTACTAATTATACATAAATATTTATTTCCTGTAATTTTGATTGATTGACTCAACAAATAATTAAAGTTCATTTAACCATATATTTACAAATTACACGCTAAAAAGGATTGTTAAACATTTGAAACTATAAATTCCTGCTATGAATAAATTAAATGTTTTAGATACACTGACCGTTCAAAATTTTAAAAATATAGATTAACATTAACATATGAATATTTAGCAATACCTTCTGCACTCTCTAATTATAATGTCATCTTATATCAGAGATTTTTAGGTTCATGTCTCAATTATTAAGTCAATTTTCACTAAATTTGTGGTTATGATCAGCAATAATTTCTTCATGAGTTTCAATTAAATTCAATGTCAACTTAAATCATCATTGTTACATATCCTGGAGTACAAAAAAAGAGTTTGACTTGCCGTCTAAGAGATAATTAAAGATTTGTAAAGAATTAATTAATTTAAAAGAAAAACTTTTGGCAAACATTTCGACAACTATTTCCAATATAAAAAGTCTTAACTCCGTGAATTTGTATCTATATTATTAATACTTACTTGAAAGTAGGTACATCTCTTATAGGCAAGGCTAAACAAAGTATAGTAAAGCAATTTCGGAAAATTACCCGGATCACTGCTTGTCTCTATAGATATTTTTCGCATAGATATTCTAAAAATCTAGAATATGATCAACCAGTGTTCCTGTATATAAATAGTGTTTTGTATATTGTGGAATAGTTGTTTGTGTTTGGAGACGTTTCGTCTCCAAATTTGGAATCGTCAATCGCTGTATGTTGCAGCTGGAAGTTTATTCTTAGTTTTTTGCTTTGATACAAATTTTGTGACTGTCAAAATTTTTTTTACAAAAAACACACAACGATTGACAACGACGCCAAAGTTGGGGGGTGAATCGTCTCCAAACACAGATAAGTACCGAACAATATACATTATTTGTATACTGGAATAGTGATTGATCATATTCTAGACATCTCTCTTTCTCTCAGAATATCTGTGGAGAAGAATTTCTGTATAGACAACAAACTTATACATATTAAAAATTCTGTATAATTCCAGAAGTTTCGGGGTTAATATTATTGTTACTGTTTTATTATATGAAAAAATGCATTAATTTTAAGTACTTGGTGCTGTTTGTTCAAACAAATTTTATAAACAGATTGAATGATTATATATTTTAGAAAAAAAATTGGCTTCGTTAAAAAACAATTACAACAATCGCCTAATTATTTTTTTTTGTTCAATAAATACTGGCACCGGCCAAAAAAGGATGCAACAAATTTATTTGTTTGTAATGTTTATTTAAACAAATGACACTATACATTTAAAATTAATTTCACCTAATGGTGTTTTCGTATATTAAATTATAAAATAGTAATAAAATAAATTCAGCCATCTTATTTTTATTGTTCTGTTAGCTCCTGGAATTAATCACTAATAAATCAAAACCATTAGAAATGACGCTATCACATACAGGAAGTATAATGTCTACACAATAAATTAATGTTAGTGACTTTCCTTAAAAAAGTATAGGTCTTTAAATATAAACGAAATAACGAGCGTTTGCAGAATTTATTCTAGATTGCCGAATCATACAACCAGAGAAATTTTAATTTAGTTATCTTATTATAACTTGATCAAAACGCTTGATTTTTAACAGTCGGGGATCGTTTTGAAAGGCGCATAAAAATAAAAGATCCATGTTAGAATTTCAAACATTGTGTTTATTTATCAAAGCAGATAATAGAATATAATAGGGATAAATCACTGAATACAAAAATATAAAATATATATTTTTGTGGTACTTAATAATTTTAAATACCTGATCGAAATACGAATGATCTTGTATTTTGTAAGGAAAATGCAGAAACTACTGATCTAACTATCAAATACTGTTAATAGTAAAAATAATATTAAAGTGGCTTAATTAAGAAGTAATCTAATTCATATCGGTTTAAATATTTTCTTTGTGCAACTTATAACCAAAATCTCTGATATTTACTTAACCACCAGCATTAATAATGAATATCAGTAATAAGTAAATATATTGACTTTAAAGCACCCCATAACCAAAGAGTATTCACACCACCTTATCTTTTGTTTGACTCACCTTTGTTGTAACGCTAAGGAATGATCAAAAACTCACTTTGAAAATCACAAAACATACATACTCACTTAATTTTTTTTTTTTTTCGTTTCAATAATGTTATATCATTGTGGTGATAGTTTCGTTGATTGTTCATTTGTTTGTCTTCTTCTTCGTATTTAGGCAAAGGAAGGACCGCAGACTCTCTCACCACCGAAGGTAAGATTTTTGCTTTTTATTAATTTCTTTTGTGAATTGACTGTTTTTAGTTTGCTTCTTTAGATGCTTTTCTCCCCTTCGTCGAAATGCTTTCGCAAACCGGTAATCATATTATGTACGCAGGGTTATTCGAGTATCTATTTCAAACTAATTAAAAATCATTTTAATTTTTACAGTGTTTAGAAACCAAATGTGCCATATATTTTTTGAAAATAATATAGAAAACCACATAATTCATAATATGAACCATTTTAGAATAAACTGATTTAGTAATTCATTTCTAAAATTGAAAAATTATTTATTCATATTTGAAATTGTATTTATGACTAAATTAGAAAGGATGTTCTTAGACAATCACAAATTCTTTAATTTCCAAATAATTAAATATATAAAAAGATAAGCGTTATTACCCAACGTGACGAACACTTTGATAAGAAGGAAGAACAAATGTCTAATGAAAGTAAATTCTCAACAAGTCATGTACAGAGTTTCATAAGATCAGAATTACATTTAGATCGTAACTCACAGAATATTAGCAATTTGAGTTCACAGCAAAATATGTTTTAGGTGGTTTCCGGGAATTCATCCGCGTAGTTGATAACTGATTCCTGCCGGGATCGATGGTAAAATGACGACGTTTCGGCAGAGTCACATCTGCCCTCTTCAGGTCGGTTCGCATAATTCTCGTAGCCTTCTGCTTTCGCTTCTAGTTACTCTAATATTCGAGTATTCGAGTAAGACCTTTTACAAATCATACTATGATTCGGACGCAAGATAAATTCACTACTAAGGAGCGTGGACTTGTCATCAGCTGTGCTGTCCTTTTATGAAATCTTACGCTGTGATTGCAGGGAATTTAGTGACTCGCTTCCCAAAAACTCTTTGACGTTTGACCCACAGATGTCATACATATTGTATAAAAACTGAAAGGGAAAACATAGACTATGAAATTTGTTGTTGATATTGTAAATCCAAAAAATATGGAAGGTATTTCAGGTTATAGTAACTCAGGGTGAATTTAAAATTCAATCTTCCAAATAATAACTCTGAGCAAAATTCAAAATATGACACAATGGACACAAGAAAGAATGGCATATTTTAAAATAGATATTCATGAGTCAAAGTTATTTACTTCAAATCAATGTTGGAAATACATATATACGTCTATTGAAAGGCATGAAACAAATAAATTTTAAATATGTCCTCTAACATCTAACGATACCAACTAATAATATTGTACGTGGAACTAGTGTGGAAACTTAAAATAATAAAAGAAACTACAGATACTAACTACGCAACTATTAGGAATAGAAAAATAATTGCATAAAATAAAATAAAGTGAATTAACCTAAAGTTGTCAGCAGTCAACAGTACTCCAAAAAATAACTAGTGGCAGCACCAGTACGACACTTATACAAAAATAGGAGGATAACTGACAAAACACATAACTAGTTAATAAACAAATAAGTTCAACAATGGCTTTAATAAAGCTCCAAAACCATTAGGCTAATAAGGTTTCTGGCAGACTCTATAAGGGTCTTTATATAGGAGGCTGGAAAAGATCTATCTAATTCAGATTAATCTTCACAAGACACATTGACTTGATAAGGCTAATTACAAAATTTTACTTATACTAACTTAAATAACTTAAACTATATATATATATATATATATATATATATATATATCAGTATTCACAACAAATACTAGGACTAGTTTCACATAAGTCTAGGGCAACATATGCACATATTTTATCTGGTCACATCAGTCTAATTAGTAATAACGAATTATAACATAAAAACGAAGTGCTATATAAATTCATTAATACTATATTAAATATGGGTAAGTAGTAACATTTGTGTAACAAATGAGAAGAGAAGAGCAGAATATGAGACAAGATTGAGCGACCAAATAACATACCCTCATCTCATTCTTCTTCTGTTTCATTTCTGAACATAAGCTTTCCTGTTTCTTTGAGTGTTAGGTTATAAAATAATATTTGAAAAGGACGTGTCATCATGTAAATAACCAAATAATATATAGCAATGAGGTATGAAATTGGTACAAACTAAAAAGACATGTGAAACATTAAGGTAAACGACTAAAAATTAATTTACAAATATGACCTTTATTAACATAATTATTCAAAATGTCTTGTGTTAATATGCATAGGTTTATATGTAAATAGAGCTTCTCTCTATCTCTTCTCTAGGCGATGTGCCAAATGCCTTGTCAATAGCCATTTTATGAATTTTTATTTGTAAATGACTTCTACTGAGTCTTAATTCTTATCGCTATTTCGGCCTCTCCTTGTTATTCCATAGATCTTTTGTAACTTGAAGTTGTCCTGTACTTTCGGTTTTCACAATCTGTCTTATGTCTACTAGTTCATTGTACATTATCTTCGTTTTCTTGATATTTATTTTGCTTACTGTTTTAAATTGTGTTATTTGTCTTGTAGTTTCTATGAATTGTTGGCAATTAAACAATGTCGACAGCAAATCTCACATAGTTGCAATTCTCCATTTATGTTAATTAATTTGTAGTTATAGTCTAACTTTCATAAACCCTGTTCTAGTTTCTGAGAATATTGCTTTACTATATATGAATATATGAGTGAAAATACACTTCATTTTTTTGTAAGTGTGAAAGAAGGAAATCTCGAAGAGTGTATTAAGTATCTGTTCACAGATGAAGATAACCTGAGAAGTTTAACCTAGAAATGACGAGGCAACATGACATATTTCAGATTCAGAGCCTCTGTGTGACCACCAGCACGTCTGGAATTTCAAATCTGTGATATACTACTTTTTTCTGATATCTTGGTCTTATATAGTGTGTATATCATTTGGCGAAGAGTTTCTATGGTTCTCTTCCAACGTATTTTAGTATTTTAGCTGTGATTCCGTCATTGCCCGCTATCTTGCCATTTTCAGGTTCTTGACCGCCAACTTCTCTTCTTCCACTAGTACTTCCGCTATTTTTCTTCTTTCATCATCTGCAGTCGAGAGTTTTAAAGGCTTTATTTATAATATTCTAGAATTCTCAATTGCTTTGTTTTTTATATATACATTACATTTGTGTTAGTTTGATGCAGTATTCAACATTAAAATTAGTTTCCAAAACCTTTTATAGGGTTTTAAACAGTGTTCTTGACTAAGAATATTTACGCACTTATGTGAAACTGAGTTATTTTGATGTTTTTTCTCTACTCTGCTGTATGGTTGTCAATTACTAATATGAAAATGTGCCAAAAATGTAAAATAAATACTTAAACTGTTTCACTTTTATGCATCAACATCGAGTAACATAGCATTCTGAAATTAATTTTTGAATGAATCAGTTGGTGCAAAATCAAAAATAAGGTGATTTTCCAATGTACATAACATAAACATTGTTATTTACAATTTCACATCACCTACAAATTTTATTTATTCTTTCACACTTATGGTTAGATATATTTTGGTACATTAATTACTAATATAAAAAACCTTTTTTTTTGCATCTGTATTAAAGGCATTTTATCTATTTTGGTCAACAGAAAACCGAGGAGAGTTTCTGGAAAAACTTCAACGTGCTCGCGCCGCTGTGAGATGTACCAACAATTCAATACCGATTTTGTCCAAAATGGGCCCAACACGATTAGTAGTAGGCAACTGGTCACTTACGTCTAGAAAAGAAGCCGAAATTCACATTCACAACTCTGACGGCCAACAACAAACCACAATACTGAGAGAAGATTTGCCGGGATTTATTTTCGAGTCTAATCGAGGAACCAAACATTCGTTCATCGCAGAAACAAGCTTAGGTAAGAAGTGCTTCTGTTTTTTTATTATATTAATCCCCATTTTGCATATCTAATGTATTTGGAGCGTTTTGAAATAAGTGTAGCAAGTATTTTAATTTATTATTAATAAATATGGATAGCTTTAAGTAGGTTTATGACCTATATAAATATAAAAGTGTCTAAGTGATTTCACATACCCATGAAGTACACATTTGTAAATGCTATTAATAATTCATTATTTGATTATTTAATAACAAAGATAATGCAATCAAGCAAGCAGTTTAACCGAAAATAAAAATGTAACAACAACATTTTGAATATTAAGTAAGTGGAAGAGCTATCCTAGAATTACCTTACCTAATAAAGGAAACAAATAATTTTGAAAAAATACCTATATTTCTGTACATAGTCCGCTTTTAGTTCGATACTCTTTTTCAGTAAAGTTCAGTAGCTTCTATACTTCTCTGTTTATATTGAGAATCATCCACCTCTTCATTATTAGCATAAATTCTACTACCGAGTTATTTAACTAATTGATTTTGACCATCACGATAAATAATACAGAACTTACTTTTTCGGTAAATACTCTCATTTTTGTGAGTGAGTTCGCCATTGTTTTTTTCTTTTTGATGATAATGAAAATCGCCCTTGGTGTTTATTCTCATCACGCCAATAATTTGACGGTTTCTTCTATTTGAGATGTATGTTGATAGATTTATGTTTCATCCTTGGTTATAAATTCAACTTTACTGCTGTGAAACTTCGCCAAACATTCGACTAAATATCCTCACGACACACACTAATGGCGGCACCCATTTTGCACCTTGCTCTCTCATTTTTTCAATCAAAATCCGAAGTACAAAACTTTATGAAATTCAACACTTCTGACGTGGCGCCTCGTTTAAACTTATGTGGTAAGGAGGGGCGGATCCATTGCCTACAGCCCCCCTTCTCCTGAATCTGACCCCGGTGGTAAACGAAGAGACTCGCCCACAGTATAATGTAGGTGACTTTGATATTAGTTGTAGTATTCTACACTATTGTTGTCACATATATTATTTTTCTAAAAAGAATTGGAATCACGTTTAAATGATCTTTTTGTTGGAAAATTCTCTGAGCCAGTTAAAACGAGTTTTTTCATGCTTTACTTATCTTGTTGCATAAATAGCAGAACTATTTATTCTTTGTAGAATGAAGACTTCATAAATTCGGGTTTCATTCCTAATGATATTGTTCAGAGGAATCATTTTAAAAATTAAAACTATTGTTTCTGTTTCCTCTTACACACTTTTTTCCACAATTTATCCATTCCCCATTTATTTTATCATTCCTTTCAATAATTTTAAACCCCTTTTCTGAATTTATAAATCTTTTCCTATTTTCCATCCTGATAACATTTTCCCTTTTCTCTCTTCCTTACCAAATCACTTTCTACTCTTTTTATATATCGAATTTATCTTGATACGTTACAGATAAATTCAGTATATAATCAAACCAGTCGGATATTTAACGCCAAAAAAATCCTCCAGTAGGTTTTTTATCATGGTAGACAGAAATAGGTATAAGGTCGGTAACTTAAAGAATACTATGCCCTCGAATATCGCCAGACGTATTCCTTATTAACCATGTATCGATACTATTTTACAATAAATCACCGCACAATTTGTTTTCGTTTCTTCCAAATTACTCCTTTAATCAACTTGTAAACAAATTAACTGAATATATTAATGAGCTCATCTAAAAATTTCTCATGTAATAATCCTATCTAAATAATTATCCTTCTCTACGAGCCGCCGAGATTCTCTTTTTCATAGATTTTTCAATACTCTCCTAGTTCGGTCAGATCTCCTGATCGATTTTTCTTGAAACTTCTGTCGATCAGGGACGTGCCACACTCATGGCCAAAGGTAGTTTGTAACAATAAATAATCTACATTGAAATAAGTTGTATTACTGATTGTCTTAAA
Source organism: Octodonta nipae (assembly GCA_034190945.1). NCBI lineage: Eukaryota > Metazoa > Arthropoda > Insecta > Coleoptera > Chrysomelidae > Octodonta > Octodonta nipae. The sequence goes on along the minus strand of CM067219.1, from coordinate 25,631,743 downwards.
TAGTGACTTCTATTTGGACTGAAAAGCAACTATAAAAAAGTTTAGCGTTTTACTAAGAACGCATATTCAAATAACGTTTTATATTGCAGGACCCGAGTTCTCCGCGGGCTGGTCAAACAAAAAAGGGAAACGTCTTCGCTCCAAACTGGAAGCTACCAAAATCAAAGTTAAATATTTGGCGCACCAAATTTACGAGCAGTACTTTAGAGCAGCGCAAGCTCAACCACGCGGCATTGTTGCCAAACTTGGCAACATCGTAGCACAAATAGAACGCGCTTGTCAAAAGCAATGCTCGTACGGAAACAACAGAGAAGGGGGCAACTCCTGGAGAGAGATTCTGCACAATGCTTTGGACGATCTCACGCAAATTTTGAAAGAAGATGGAGTAGTTTCAGCATACGAACTGCACAGTTCTGGATTAGTGCAAGCGCTGTTGTCTTTATTATCGACGAGCTACTGGGATCAAGGACTGAAATCCAGCAAAATGTCGAAATATCAAAAGCAGAGAGTGCAACTTTTTAAACAGTGCTTCAAGAATAGATCAAACGAAGAAGAAAATAGTTCGATATTGATTTTGGTACAGAAACTTATAGCCGTATTGGAAAGTATCGAAAAATTACCCGTTTACCTTTACGACAATCCATCATCAGCTGGTTCTGGATATGGACTTCAAATTCTTACAAGAAGATTGAGATTTAGGCTTGAAAAAGCGGCTGGTGAAAGCACATTGATAGATCGATCGGGAAGAGGCTTGAAAATGGAACCTCTGGCTACAGTAGCCCAGCTAGAACGATACCTTCTGAAGATGGTAGCTAAACAATGGTACGACTATGACAGAAGCTCTTTCCAATTTTTGAAAAAACTGAAGGACTCTAAATATCAGACATTCAAACACACCCATGATTTTGACGAAAACGGTTTAATCTATTTCATCGGTACCAACGGTAAAACGAGCGCCGATTGGGTCAATCCTGGGCAATATGGTTTGGTTACCGTCACGAGTTCAGACGCAAGGAATTTGCCTTACGGCAGAGTGGAAGACATCCTTTCTCGAGACTCATCAGCGTTAAACTGTCATACCAATGACGATAAAAGAGCTTGGTTCAGCATCGACCTTGGAGTTAACATCATCCCCAGCGCTTATACCTTAAGACATGCCAGAGGTTACGGTAGATCAGCTTTGAGGAATTGGCACTTCCAAATGTCGAGAGACGGGCAGACCTGGACGACGCTTTACACTCACACCCACGATATGTCACTGAACGACCCAGGTAGTACCGCAACATGGCCGATAGAAGTGCCAGCCGAAGAATACCAAGGTTGGAGACACGTTAGAATACAACAAGCAGGAAAGAACGCATCAGGGCAAACGCATTATCTGAGTTTGTCGGGTTTCGAAATATACGGACAAGTCACGGGAGTTTGCGAGGATATGGGGAAGGCCCACAAGGAACAAGAGGCACATTTAAGGAAGCAGAGGAGATTGGTAAAATCTCAGTTGCTGAAGTACATGACAGTAGGTGCTAGAGTAGTTAGAGGGGTCGATTGGAAATGGAGAGATCAAGATGGAAATCCTCCAGGAGAAGGTATGAAATTTATTATTATTTTTTATAATTTAGTATGTTATCAGTAAGATCGATATTTACTTTTGGATAGTTCCGACTAAAAGACTAAAACTATAATATATTATATGTCTTACTTAAGATTTTGGTTGATCCAAAAATTAGTGAAGTTAACTGTAGTATGGTTCCACTTTAGTTTTAGTGATTATGATCTTGTTTGCCAGTATATATGAAAGCATTTTTATGTTGTATTTAGAAGACTTTTGATGTATATGCTAAATAGGCGAATACCCATGAATGGGCCTACAATTTGTCAGTAGTTACATATATATCCTTGCCGAAAAATTCAAAAATCATTTTGCTTCACCAACCATATTAAGGTATTATCTTGCTCCAATTTACCAAATTGTAAATTTCTGCCTTGGATGCACCGACTTTAAAACCCCAGTTAATAGTAAAGGGCTTATAAAAAGTGTTTATCTTTGGAATAGAAGCATATTGTTCAAACAGCACCTCTAGTAGTATTTTCCAAATCTCCGTGATTTATTTCTTTGGTGTATTTGATTAAAAGTGTAATAATATATTTTGTGAATAGTTCAAAACACTTTTTTTATAACAAAAGTGATTAGTTCTTGTAAGTCCCTCTTCTTCACTTTTATCCACCCACAATTAAACATCACAAAACTTCATATTAACAGAGATGGGATCAATCTACCCCGCGATACCAATTAAGGGTTAATTCGTAGTAATAAGGTAACAAACATCTTTAAAACTGTTATTTTTTCTTTGTGTTATCAGATTTTTCTTTGTCGGCCTCTCTTTAATTTCCTTCTCAGTGTAATTGGAGCTCTCTTATGAAGCAAATGTGGTAAAATATGTAAGAAATGAGCAATCAATGTTCAACAAATTCAGGTTTAATACAAATATGAAGCAGTATAAACCGTGTGCCCTTGCCAGGGGTTAAGATGTGTGATCTAATATAAATTTTATTAAATTATCTAATGAATACAACTGTGAACAATTACGACTAAATTATATGTAGATTTAATTTTGGTTCACTTTCCTTTTGATTATTTTTGATTGGTCTATTTCGAAGTATTTTTTTATTTTAACGTGTTTGTCTATTTAGGTACCGTTACGGGAGAGCTACACAGCGGCTGGATAGATGTCACCTGGGACCACGGGGGTTCCAATTCATACAGAATGGGAGCAGAAGGGAGATATGACATTAAACTCGCTCCAGGTTACGATACAGAAGCTGCTTCGTCATCCAAACATGCCTCTACAAACAAACAAAAAACAGACAAAGACAAACAAAGCGTGCTAACGAGCAGGAAAAGTAGTTCAACGCCAAGTTTGCCAGAAGCTACAGAAGTAAAAACATCCGTCGCCTCAACGGAACAAGCCGCTTCTGCGGATAATCTTGCAGCAAAGCAGGCTGCCGAAACCATAGCTGAAAGCGTATTATCAGGTAGGACAATTGCACGGAACGATAATTAATGACATAAAGTATTGCCTGATATGTCAGCATATCTCAGACTCTTATATTCACCATTTACATTAAGTCCTTTGTTATTCACCTTGTTTGACTTTACTGTTGGTGGGAAATTCTGAGCTGCCTTCAAATACTCTGAGTTTGGACTTTGGAGTCGCTATATATTTCGGCAAACGTTTCTGTATATGGCTTATCTACACCTTACTCAGTGATTTGATTACTGTCTTCGACAGCGGGATCTCGAACTCTTCCACGAAGTAGACTAATGGACTGATATTAGATATTATTTAGTTCGACTGAATAGTATGTATATGATTAGTGGAATCTCACTTGTTCTCTTCATTTAACGAAGTCTAGTTGTCTTACCTTTCTTGTAAGTCAGCGTATTTTAGTAGTTTGGCCTTTACTCTGTCGTTCCCAGGTGTATTGTCATTCTTCATGTTCTTGACTGCTGACTTCAGTTCTTCCACGGGTACTTCTTGTGCTTATTTTAATCTGTAAACGCTATTACTTGTCTTTTCTCGATTTATAATATTTTTTAGCGTTCTTATAGCCTTTTCGATCTTCAATTTCTCGTTTTATGTCTTCTGCAATCTTCGTATAGTCTTGCACATATCCGTATATTTCCATTTTCTGTCGCAACGCCTTTAAGTTAAAGAGAAATATTATTTTACTTTAATATAGCATACGTGTTTGGGGTTTTGATTGTCCTCCATTAAGCAATTTGATAATACATCCAGGTCAGGAAGTAAATTAGATATTCAGTTTTTCAGTACAGTTCAGAAAGTTGTTGCTAAAGTTAAAATTCATAAAGTGGTGGAGTGACATTGAGGGAAATGTTTAAATTTATGGTACATTATTTTAATTTATCATTTATTTTTCAGTCGCCAGAAACGAAGCTCTCGTAGCAGTTACGAGCGAGTCTCAAGCGGCTAGTACTGATAGCGAACTATCCGTGGTTGTTCACCCGTTAAGAGATCCGCACAACGATTTGTCAGCCATCAATAATTCCACTGATCTGGCAACCATCGTGGAAAGTCTTACATTGTGCGATTCTAAACAACAAACCAATGAGTCACAAAAGTCCTCATCAGGAAGTAATGCGTCATCAAACAACGCCAAATCGAACAGAAATTCGAAGATTAGCAATTCTCAAGCTGCGGCAGCCGCTGCGCAGAGTTTTGTGGAGGCTGTCGAGGCTTTAGATAAGTTCCGTGAAAGTAAGTACACAAAACTTTACCATACAATTTTACTCAAGTTTATGAAACCTAGGAACGTGCATATCGAGATTTTTTATACAAACACCTAACGTTTTGCCCACGGAAGTAATTGCCTTTTTCAAGAATGCAGGAATGACTAAATCGGTACTTACATAACAACAGGCATTTTAATTTATCACAAATTACTTCAAAATCCGCATAATAAATTTGTCAGATGAATGAACAAATACAAATGACTGAGAAACATATACAGTGTTTATCACATTAGAGATATATTTTTCAGACATTAACGTGGTTACAGATAGAATTCAAAAGCACAAGAAGAGCGGTCTTCAAACAAATATCCAGTCTCCTGTACTCTCTCAGGAATGAACAAAATCCAATTCCTACTTTATCGAAACAGTATACATTGGTGAAACACATCAGTCTATAAAAGCCTGTCTAATTAAATACAAATGAAGCCCAACAATATGAAAGAGTTCATATTGTTATAAATTTTTCCCGGGTTCCTCTACAAAAATATTTACCTTGGGAAAAGGTCGAATTACTCACATGGATCAGATGTTCCGCTACGTCGCTATCTACTGAAGTCCTATCTTGCTTTACGTCAGCCTTTTTATACTATTGATATCCTCTCAAACCTTTCAGTCAAGATCCTGGTCTGCTAACGTAGATAATTTATTTCTATCGAACTGAATGGAAATTTTTGGTGCGTTCAGAGTATTAGTTTTTACCACCAGTTTGTTTATTCTCAAAATTAGTTTTTATTGAGGATAACTAATTTCTAGAAGAGTGCCTATTTTGACAGCGTAAAACAAAATGGTATAACATTATTTTCTTCAGCATTTTCTCTGCCATAGTTACTCTCCATATTTTACCAGCAAATTTCATGTGACAGTTATGATCGCCTAAAATCGTTTTATCTTACAAAGTAATTACACTAATGTAGTTTCGCAACCTTTAATTCTGACATGAACGTAAATATTGTTGATTTGTCTATTGCTTCATGACTATTTTACACGATTAGTTTGTTTGGGTATATTTTGTTACTCGATTTATATTAGTGTATTCCTGTAAAATGCAGGGTGCGGCAAAAAGTCAGCGAACGCTATCAAGAACTACGCGTGCCTTCCATGCTCAAGCGATGCCAAAAAAATTATTTTTTATATTTATTGTAGTTTGACAATATAATACATTTATGCAACCTAACAATGTTTATTATTATTTATATGCAAATCGGTTAACTAACTTTTGCCGCACTCTGTATTTAAAAAAAATATGCTTTGAAAAATGAGAGTCCTAGATGTGCTTATGTTTGCTGTCAGGTCAGTACACAGTATTGAAACTTACAAGTATAGGAGAATAGATATGACTTATTTTGAAAAACCGAGGTGTCTTCTGTGTCCAAAAACAAGCTTTTTTCTGTAGAAAATCAGTTATTGCAGAAAAAAGTTCTTTCTGAAATTAAATTTAAAATTCAGTCCAAAAGTTTCACTTTTGTTTGTCAACAGTAAATACTATGTGATAACAAAATCATTTTGTTATTCTGTGTAAAAAAACTCCTAGCAATTTATGTGTCCGTTCCTCACAAGAAAACAATGCGAAATCAATGGCTAGTAAGTGTATAATATAATGAAAAACATTTCATTAACATAACCTGCAATACTACCCTAACAAATCTATCTGGACAAATAAATTAATTAATTTTTTACGATTGTTATTGTGCTTACTTGAAAGTTTTGGTAGTCCTAAAGTCTTTGTTTGAAGCATGAAACTCTTACAATATGAATAGATATATCTCAATATTTTTGGGAAGACTGTTCAATGCATTTTGATATATTTCTTTGCATAGCTTTGTCAAGAACTAAAGTAGCTAAAGTTAGTTTAGTTTTTGACAAATATATGTAACGAATATTGAAACGCGTTGAACACTTTTTAAAAAATGTAAAATTGTGAAAATTACAGTTCTAATTAATATCAGTTAATTATTAAAAATAATGTATCTCCATCAAGTGTCTGCCGAATCAATTCAGTATCGTTAGGAAGGTCCAAATTGAATACATGCTACATAATTCACTGGGCAAATTTATAATTTTAATGATTTCTTATCACTGCCATCATGCCTATTGGCGGATATTTTTTAAATAATAATAAAATTGTCATTCTCGAAAATGACGCAAGCTAAATCCCGGAAAAATCAGAATCACTTTGTAAAACCTATTTACATTTTTATTCCCACAGCTGGCCCAGATATGCTACGTAACAACACCAACAATTTCCTCTCGGCTGAACTATTACAAATCAGCGCCCTCTCTAATCTAAATCCCGTGCGAGTTTCGGTATCCAGTAATCAAGAATCTTCTGAGGAAGAGAAACCAGTCAGACGAAAAGGCGAATCGTCGGCAAAAAGTAGCAGTTGCAGTAGCGATAAAGAAGAAGCTGTGACGAATTCGAATAACGCCAAGAACAGCAACAATACGATAGTTGTAACAAATCCGATGAGTGTGAGCGTACCGAACCTTACCACGGAATCAAACAGTCAAATCGAATCAACCACTACAGCTGGTAAGTTGTTCTTTATAAATAGATATTGGCTGTTTTCCAAGTACCAGAGCACAAAGTGATTTTGTGCCGCACAGTGCGGCAATTTTAGGACGTTAATTGGAACATGGTTTTTTTAAAACCAACCGGTAGAGTACACCATAAGGTTAAAAGTGTATTACTCATAGGTTGTCAATTGACGTTTATGTGTACGTAAATTATTTACAGAATAATTCAATAATGACTATTTTCCAATTACTAGAGCACAAAGTGTTTTTGTGTCGCCCTGTACCGTAATTTTCGGGCCTTAATTGGAACATACTTCATGTTTTATGATAAAGTTTTATGTTTACTTAGTAAACCTACATAAAACATCCCAAAGGCACAGTTATTTCTTGTGCTCATTTGTGCGAGCCAGTGCTGTAATTGGAACACTCAGTGTTAGCACTGTGCCGCACTGTGCTCAATTGTGCGGTAATTGGAAAACAGCGATTATTATAACTAAATTGACCAGGCACCAATGGTTATATGATTTGAAGCATCAAAAGGTTTTCCTAAAAATGTCACAGAATCTGACCTACGAATATTTTTAACTGAAAACGTAAAGGCTAGTCCAAATCTGTATAAATTTGTGACGAATGCGAAATGTCGGAATAAATGAGAACATTCTGTACCGTTTATTTTTTGTGTTACTTATTTAAATAGAAAGTTAATGCAAAAACGCTTTGGGATGACGGTAATATAACACAAGTGAAAATTTGAAGGGCTAGGATTATTGCATATATTGGCTATAGATAAAAGTCATATTCATATTAAACACCTTTTAAATGTGCCTAGAGAAGGTGTTGAAGTTTATACAACTACAAATTTAAACTTAACACTGTGTTTAGAACATGTATAATTTGTTAAGCAGTCTGAAAAAAAAATTAAAATTTTAGAACAAAATATATCTTATGCTTACCGAAATTTGATATGCCCTCAAAAAATTGTTTTATTCATATATTTCTAATTAAAATTACTGTTTCTTTGTTTAAGTGCTTATATACAAAGTACAAACGCTTATAAAGTCAAAATATGTCAGTTGTTGAATTTTGGTTATTCATGAATTCAAAAACCTCCTCACAAATTGACCACTAACATATAACACACGACTTAGATATTTTTGTAAAAATAACTAAATTTTTCGGGGAAAATATTTGTGGTGAACGCATTCGACGTAAATAAGTACGCTCTTCAAGATGCCCCCTACAAGATTTGTGATAACTATGGTTTGTTATTTCTAATGATATCAAACTAAAAATTGTCAAAGAGTATTTCTTATGCAATAAAAAATTAATAACAACAATAATACTTTTTAAACTTTATAACAAAAATTATTTATTTGGCATATTGGAGTTCATTTGCAATCAGAACACCACAAAAATTTTAGTAAAATATATATTTTTGTTGAATTGTATCCCCAGAGTATGCCATCAATACGAAGTTTGATGTAGATGATTTAAAAGAAATTTAATTAAAAAATCAGTATTTTAATTTTTTGTTTTGTAAATGTAAAAAAGCACATTTTTTCTTGTTCTGGGCACACACATTTCAGAAGGCTTTCCAATTATTTAATAAAAATATGAGATATTAATTAGTGTAAAAAAATTAAACTTTAATAATCTAGGATAATTGACATGATTTTAACAACAAATCGGTAGAAGTAAATTATTTAAATAATAAATATTTGCTTTTATTTTTTTTTTGCTTTTATATTGAAACGTGTTAAGGGTGTCTGTCTTAAGGTCATCAATGGAGAATCCGAAAATTTTCAACGTGATCATTTATAATCTCTGAATAGAGGGAGCGTTTCTCACCAACTAAAGCCAGAAAAACCGGCAAATGATGTATTATTTCAAAAATTCAAAACCTATAATAAAAACTGGACATCAATTTTCGTCAAGTTGCTCATGAAAGCAAGATCAAGTAATTCGGTTAAGTAATTTTTCAAAATTTGAATTTAAATTATTATGGACATTGTTGCAAAAGCACCATATTAACTATGATCGTCTGATCGGGAGGTACTAAAGTTACGAAAATTCATATAATGCACTTCGATTTGTTCATCTTGAATTTAAGTAATAATATCGTAAAATCGTTTGCTGTTAAATTTATTTTATGTCACTTAAAAATATGTGTTGATTACTTTAACATCACTCACTTACCTTCATACATTGCACCAACGATTAATCAAGTTTTTTTCATTTCTCTTGAAATAAGCTTCAATGCATTTCTCTTGCAGTAGGTAAATAAAACAGTAGAATAAAACAAATTCTGAGTACTAATGTAAACGTGTTTTACTTAGTATATTTACGAGTAAATCATTGAATGACTTTTACAAACAAAAAGTTAGTTCAAACAAGTGTTTAAGTGTTGCAATGTAATTTTTCAAGATGTGTTGAAAGCCGATTTCATTTAATGGTTTAGTTAACCTACTAATATATGCCCTGTGATTTTTGACCGAGAAATCACACAGTGACAAATGTTACACAAACGACTCTCGATTTGGAGTCTGCGTGAACGCATTTCTCGAACACTCCCTTGAGGTTGATAATCGGACTTATTCAAATATGTCCTAATTGTTTTACCTGTTCCTTTACTTTCCTTTAAGGTAGTACTGAAAACACCATATTTCTCATTGTGTTTTTATATATAAATTCTTAGTTTACAATAAAACATTTTCTAAACCCTTAAATCATCTGAAATAGTTTCGGACTTCTCAGGTTTACTGGAAACATTCGCAGCACTAGCACGTCGTAGAACTCTAGCTTCTGTTTCCTCAACGAATGCATCAAACACCAATGCAAACAACGCGCAAAACGCACCAACACAAAACAACCAGAATGCAAGCTCTCTCTTTCCCAGAGCGCCTAGCTCGGTATCCAGTTTGGTACGCTTGGCGTTATCTAGCAATTTCCCAAGCGGGTTATTGAGCACCGCACAAAGTTATCCAAGCCTATCATCGAGTAATAATCCAGCTAATCAAACTGGAGGAGTTAGCACGACAGCTGGTGCTGTCCAAGGTTTAAGTCAAGCTTTAACAATGAGCTTGACTTCCACCAGTAGTGACAGCGAACAGGTATCGTTAGAAGACTTTTTGGAGTCTTGTAGAGCACCTACATTGTTAGCTGAGATGGATGATGATGAAGAAATGGGTAAGTGTTATTTCTGTTCATTAAATTACATCTCAAGGGTGTTTAAATGCATTGAAATTTATCACAACGTTTTATTTAGAAGATGATGATAACGATGACGATGAAAACGAAGACGACGCTGATTATGAAGAAGTAGTTGTGTCTAGGAATTTGTTGTCATTCATGGATGAAGAAAGTTTTGAGGCCAGACCCACAAAAAGACGTTCTTGGGACGATGAGTACGTTCTCAAAAGACAATTTTCAGCTTTAATACCTGCGTTTGATCCTCGACCTGGCAGGACGAACGTTAATCAAACTACAGGTAAGTTTAACTAAGATTTATCAAATGACTATCTATTTTAACTTGATTTCTATTTAAAGATCTCGAAATTCCACCTCCTGGACAAGAAGAAACAAGTACAGTTCCTGAAAATGAATTCTTACCGCAACCGAAACTACAGTTGGTGTTGAAGGGGCCGAATATGCCTGGAATTCCAGATGTCGAAGTGGAATTAAATGATCCCAGTTGGACGATATTCAGAGCTGTACAGGAATTGATGCAATTGACTGAATTCACTACAAAACAAGAAAAACTTAGGCGGATATGGGAACCCACCTATCTGTAAGTAACATCTGATTATTTATATTTACTGTAGAGATTATCCAGACCCATTAGGTAGTGGAAGGATGTTCGCAAACATTTGTTATATATATGAGATCATTTAGCAGTTTTTAATGGCATTCTTTTTATTTTAACCACTTCATAGCTATCTCAAAGCAAGCAAAGATCGTGGTCGCCTATTACAATGGCAATCGACAGATATACTGGTCTGTTTTGATCACTAAAGCGTGCCATCACTGTCTACTCACAATCGCTTCATTCCTTTTGTTGTTCGTTGCAAGATTCTCTAAAAGGGTGGTAAGCTTTAGGACCTAAGATTTTGTTTTCGTTTTTTAATCTGAATGATTTCCTCTAAGTTCCTTGAATGCCGCCACGCCTTGTTTTCAAGAGACCTTTTTATATAGTGTTAGCTATTCTGTGGGTTCATTCAGTATAATTTAATTTCCAAAATAAAACCTTTATTTGCACAACAAAATACAAGTAAATTATTCAGAAAACACTATATACCTCAATTATCACTACTGCCAATTTACCACTTCTTCTGCTAAACTCAAAGGCAATTTGTACTTCAACTGACTCATTTATATAGAATTATCTTCCATCTGGAACACAGCGATGCATTGAGCTTCTTTATCTAACGAGCATTCCAGGCTAGTTACTTGAGAGAAGTTCAGACAGTTGCTTGTTTTGCATTTTTTTTTTTTTTTTGGTCTGTGAATCTGACATTTGAGGCTTTTTGCTTTTTACAGTGGCGTGCTGTAATGCACTGTTTGGACTCTATCTTGAAGAGGCAACATTAACTGTAAATTTAACTTTGTAACAGTGTCAGTACATATTAAACTGAAAACAAAGTTACCATTGTAATTCATAAAAAAAATTAATTCCTTGAAGAGTTATTTCACCGAACTAAAAACATTTATTATATCTTAATTTATTTTTTAGTATTAGAAAAATCTTTAATATTTTAAAATTTCAAGAAATCGCCCATAAAAAATACAGATATTTTAATGAGACGAACCCAACAAATCTGTTTTGCCAAATGTTAATATGGGTACAAGTATAAACGTTTTTAATCTCTAAACCAGTTCAGAATGGATGCCAATTTCTGAATATATAAAACGTGCATTTTAACTGAAATTGTTAAAAAAACATATTGTTTTGTAAAATGGTTCATGAATTAAATAAAAATGGTCCTGATCGACGGATTAAATTCCTGGAAAGAATCACTGAAGACACAACTGCCAGGCCGTCATTTTTATGTCTTATGTTCCCTTTCTGCATTATAAACTTGCTTTTCCAAAAATGAGATTATCCTACCAATTTTACAAGACATGGGGAGGAGTTTCATGAATGAATATGGCAGGTATGGTTTCAGCAATATTTTCTACCAGGGTGGTAACAGTTTTCCGTTTTTTTTTTTTTCAAACAGATGGATAGAACACAGGTCCAATCAAGTGACCAGCCTGTTCACCCGATTAAGTAAAGAATAATTTTCGAGCACCAAAATATTCCACTGAAAATTGGTCTACTCTGAAATAGCTTTTCAATGGGTCTATCAAAAAATGCCGGCGTTTGATGTAGCGGCGTCCCTTGAAATGTTCCCAAAATTACTTAACAAAAATAGTAAATGGAATACCATGTATCAAAAGCTTTACTTTGGAATCTCCAATGGTCGAAAAATAATTTGAGCGTTACTTTATGTCCTTACTATATATTATAATCTGTTTTTATCTGTCCTCCATAGACGATTATTTACTTAAATTCATCTCTTGCATTTCAGGATTGTTTATAGAGAAGTAAAAGAAGAAAACACTTACGACACCGAAGAAGGCAGAGCCACCCCCATCGCTACTCAGTATTCTCGCAGCGGAAGCAGTTCTTTCGCTGGCACAACACTTTCTCCTAGCACTCCCGTTCCGGGCACGCCATCAGTGTCGAGCTGCACAGTTGAAGATGTACTCCAATTGTTGCGCCATCTATTCGTTATCACTACAACCAAAGACGCCCAAGATTTCAATGCTCTCGATCACAATTCCTCCGATGTCAGTTCCGATTTGTATTCAAGCAAGAAAATAACCAACAAGTTGTTGCAACAAATTCAAGATCCGTTAGTGTTGAGTAGTTCAAGTTTGCCAGCTTGGTGTGAGGAATTGAACCATTCTTGTCCGTTTTTGTTCCCGTTCGAAACGAGGCAGTTGTTCTTTAATTGTACCGCCTTTGGAGCATCAAGGAGTATAGGTGAGTAAAGATGCACAATAGAAACCATGGTTATATATCACGTACAAAATTATGATTTTAGTGTGGTTACAAACGCAAAGAGACGTTACTATGGAGCGCCAGCGAACGCCTGGCTTGTCACCTAGAAGAGACGATCCACATGAATATCGAGTGGGAAGACTGAAACATGAACGAGTTAAAGTTCCAAGAGGAGAGCAGCTACTTGACTGGGCTATACAAGTGATGAAAATCCATTCCGACAGGAAAAGTATATTAGAAGTGGAGTTTGCTGGTGAAGAAGGAACTGGTAAGGGCATATATCTATCCCCACACATATTTTTTAATAAATACGAGTATTTTATTACGGGTTTCACAGTTGTATATAAAATAAAAAGAAAAAAAATCGAACCATTTGTTCTTCTTTGATTTGCAAATTTGTGAAATTTGGGTTCGATTACGGCACGTTATTCAACTTGTAAACAAATGTCAACTTCATCATATGATTTATTATAAATTCTTCGTTTTCTTCTTCCAAGGGTAGCCTTTAAGGCCTGAAACCTTCAAGGCTGATTATGGTCTTGGTCTGTACAACCTTATTGACCAGACAAACACAAGTGGTTTATAATGTTATATAAGTTACATATACGTAGAACTATTTACAGGAACCAAGTAGCTTTAGACATCCGGCTTTATTGACAATCACTAACACTATTTACTCTTAAGAGTGTCTTTATCACTTTATAAGTGTTCTTTAAAATGTAGTTTCACAACATCATAAAATTCATTATTGATTTTCACATAACATTACCAATTTTCCACCGGCACCTAAAATTTTCGAATCGAGCGGTCTAGTCGGTTCCATGTCAAGTTCTGTGTGTAAATGCCAATTGTTTCTTGAACCTGTGACGTGCCTTCCACCAAATGCGTAGTTCTGATCTTACCGAGTATCGGTCATTACCCTGTTAGGAAACTAGTTCTTTAGGAGGTGTTTTCGTCCAAAGGGTTTCTCCTAGCAGGACCCCCTACCACAGAATAATCAAATAAAGAAGCGAAGTCTTGTCGGAACCTTTGATGTTTTGGGGTCAAGATTTCGTGACCTTGAACAGAATCGGCCATTGCTTTGATAGTAACATTATCCGAGCGGTAACTTTAAATTAAATATAAGGAGGAATTCGTATTAAAAGAGGAACATATTTGAAAAATGTAAGTTTTAGAAGCATTTGAATAAAAAAATAATCAGAACTCGGGTGAAAATAAAGGATTGTGTTTATATATCTGTGATATACCAACAGTTCCTCTTCAAATGGTGTGGAAGTAATAGGTCCAACTCACAATCTTTTTAAAGTATATTTTAATTCTCAAAATTTTTTGACAAACTGACCTTACTTGTATACCTCGATCTGATGTAATTGTGAATAATAAATAAATCTTATAATATTTAGGGCTAGTAAGGCGATCTTTGGACTGTTTTGGTTTAAACACGATAAATGTCACTTCATAGTTAGGTTATGTTTGACAATTGATATGTAGTTGAATATTGCTTATATGCAAATAACATGTATTTAACAGATTCTTTGTGAATAATAAGATTATTTTTGTAGCTTTTACTCTGGAAAACAAAGTGTTAGTCGGACCTCCGAAATAAAAGATCATTCTCGTTCCAAAATTTGACCAATCGCTACTAGAAACCCTGACTGACTGAAGTCATTCAGGTGCTAGAAGGTTGTGCTAACTTCCTCATCAAAACATCTGTACATGTTGTACTTTGTATGAAACGCAAACCCATAAAGTCTTCAACCTCATTTCTGTCAGATGGTGACTTCACTCAGTTGCAGTTCTACTTATATATTAACATGGATACTCCAGTGATGGTTTGCAAGTTGACGTTGTCGTCAATTCGTCAATTGGATGCATTTTGAATGGCCTCAAAAATGCTCCTTCTGTTTGTCGTTACCCTAAACGACTAAACAACCGCCCTCTGCATAATCTCCATCTAGTTACCACGAGGGCTTTTCATTTGGTTGGTTTTCTCTGTATACTCTTGGTACAGAAAACTACCCTCACTTATGATCTAGACATATTCATAAAGGCTTCAGTTTTCAAAGCATTTAGTGGGCTTTTTTGTACGTCTTTATGGCACTGAATCGTGGGCATTCTGGATTTCTTAATGCCACCAGATTTTTGGACTCAAGTACTGTACATAGATATTGATTGTTATATCTTCTATTGAGCTATCGAGTACTGCAGTTAGTTTATCAAAATCTTCCAGTTCCGCTGAAATGGATAGTTTTAGAAAAGAACCTCTCAGACATCATTATCTGTATTTTATACATACACAACAAAGAAGTCCTTTCAAAAGTCAGTCGTTTCACAGTAAAACATATAGCAACTATTGTACCTTGACAATTTCCTCTCAAGTCTTTATTTCATCGACTTTGAGTTTCTATTACCTAAATTTCACTTTACACTTCTCCACAATTAATTTATTGACCTTATCTATCTGATTTCCATTCCACTATTTTATTGTGAATGAAATGCAGCATTTCTACAAATTGTTAGTGATACATCAATTTACTTATTCATTGAAGTAATTAGATGTTATTGCTTTTCTTCAGAATTTCTGTTTGTCTTGGCTGTTTACCTCTAATATTTTAACTAAAGTCAGTTTCTTTTTTTTTTTTCTTGTCGCTTTTCATTTTAATTAAATTTCCTTGTTTTACTTCAGGATTGCTGTTGATCTTGTCGTTTTCGGTATTTTAATTTCGTCCTGTACTTCTCATTACTGAATGTTAAATACTTGTTATCAAATGTTTTCGTTGCTCTATATTTCCTTACAATGACTAAAAATGAACAAAGAGCAAAACTGTTTGAAGGTTTGCAGTTAAAATACTTGGTTTTGATGAATACACTATTAGGGTATATTAGAAGTTAGGTATACTAAAAGCAAGAAATTTTCTAAATATATGATGAAAAGGTGTTGTTTAACAAATATATTTTACAAAAAATAAGTATATTGCATAATAACGTGAGAAATAAAAAATATAAAGCTCAGTAATGTCAAAATGATTGTTGAGGAGGCTTTGATTAATCTGTTTATTGGGTTTTTTTCCTCTCGCGTCGTTTCTGAAACGGAAGAGTACCTATTTGAAATTTGTAATTGAAACAAAGCGTAGTAGAAATTGCATGGATTACTAATTATCTCTTATAGAAAGTCTTCCTCACAGATTTTCTGAGAAAGAGATGTCTATAATATTATCGGCCACTCTTCCCATGTATAAATATCAGTATTGTATATACTTATCTGATGTGGGTATGTTTCAACTCCATTAGTATTATTTAGATGTAATTCAAATTTCAAATCTATTGAAAATCATTATCATACAAAGCCAGGTAAATTGAAAGAATAACTACATACATAAAACAAGGACATAGCCTGTTTTCCTAAGCATCTTCTCCATGTTCCACTGTTATGCAATGTACATATAGTTGAGTAGAATTACAATAAACAGTTATAAATAGTAAGATTAATAGAGAGAATATGTATACAGTATCAAGTCATGGGGCAATAGTCACTTTTTTCGTTTAGAAGCTTAATATTATAATATGATTTGTGATGTTTTAATGAGGTAATTTTTAACTTTTAATTTATTTTTTTTAAGTTTGGGTATTTTTTTACTTAAATATGGATTAAGTTATAAATAGAATGGGGATCTTTACTGGATTATTTTTGTACTGTATGTCGTTGGTTTGAATACATACATAAGTTGATTTAATAGTAAAAATTAGTTCTCCATTTAATATATTTCATTATAGAGTCTTTGTATGGGATAGCGTTTACTTTTATAAAATATTATTTTGAATGTGTGTTTTGTGTGGTTAGTAGTGTTTCAAAAGTTGTATTGAACACTCCAGCGCACGCTACTAGGCAATAGCTTAAGATGGATTCTACCAATGAAGTGTAGAGTAGATTGATTTAACATTTTTTCTTGACCTATAGAATGTGTGTATTAAGGTTATCAAATACTTGCTGGCCTATATATACTGTCATGTCTAGAATTTCTTGGATATTTGAGATGAACAATTTTTTGTATTGGTCGAATTTATTTGATAAACAAAAAATTGCCATAGCATAAAAATTGAAAGCAATATAATAGCCTAGAAATTAACCATTGAGAAGCCGCCCCTTGCCCAAGCTTTTAAGTCGTGTTGTTGATTGGTCAGAGGTCGGTCTATATGTCAGCGCGAATTAGTTTGACTCTTTGCGCAAGCGTCAAAATGCTTTTCCCCGATTCAAATCAGCTTGGCCAAACCTAACGGTCTTTATGTAACAGCTGATACTGGCTGGTAGTTATACTCTGCCTGTTAAGTTTTACGGTTTGTGCTTGTGGTTGTATTGAATTTTATTAATTTGCTGTGTTGAGGTTAGGTAGTGCTTCATTGTATTTATGATAATGGAGGTGAACAATTTAGCAGACATCTATTATTTATTTCAAAAAAATTATGCAGAAGTGTTAGAAACTTTGCAAGACACCAACCTTCTGAAACGAAAGATTCGTTGCAAAAATAGCAGTTGTTGTAGGTATTTCGAAATACAGAAGCGCGTAGGACAGCCATTAGGTCATGCTTTTGTATGCAAGAATTGCGAGGCGGAAAAAAGTATACTGACAGACAGTTATTTTGAACAAATGGATATAAATATAAAATCCGTCTTATGCATACTTTGGTTGTGGGTAGCAAAAGCCCCAGCTAGCCAAACCAGTAACATTCTGGGAATACCACTCCTAACGGTTATGCAACAATACAGATTTGTCAGAGAAATTTGTTCCTGGAAGATACGTAATGATAATCTTCATCTACTTGGAGGCCAGGGTCGCATAGTTTTAATTGACGCGAGCATTATAACGAAACGGAAATACAACGTTGAAGGTATAACCGGGCAGAGGTGGATCCTAGGGATGTACGATGTAGTACAAGCGGAAAGTTTTATTGTGTACATCCCTAATCGAAGCCCCGAGGTATTGCTCGCAGCAATAAGCAAACATGTACTTCCGGGAACTGAAATTTGGACCGATTTTTGGAATGGATATGACGGGTTAAGTACACTGGGCAAAGTTTCGCCATTCGTTCATAAAAGAATAAATCATTTGAGATATTATAGAGATCCTATAACAGACACTTTTTCAAATGCTGTCGAACATTTATTTACAAAACTAAAATTGTATATAAGCCAACTCAATCTGCAAAACCCCAAATGGTTGCCTGAGTACATTAATGAGTTTTTGTGGAAAGAGCAATTTAAAGGCACGGTCCAGAACACTTTCCAGAACATTTTAACTCATATTAGTGAAAAATATCGTGTTGTTTAATTTGTGTGTTTGTGAGCAGAGATGATTTAAAAACATTGAAAGAATAATAGTTAATGTGTGTTTACATTTAGAAAGACAAATTTCATAATTTTAGTGTTAATTATAAGTTATGTTCTACAAATTCTACATGGTGAAGGTAATAATTGTATTTTTTGTTGTTTTTTACATATTTTTATTTTATGATTTTATGTAATGATTTGGATATTTGAATCTTAAAGGAAAGGCCTCGTAGGTTGAATTTTCTAACTTAAAATTTTACAAAATGTTTAATAATATTAGATTGCCTAAGCACTTTATCTTGAAAGTTTTACCATATCTTCAGGAACATATTTGAGGAATTGTTAGTTTTTTATAAATTATGCACCACAAAAAATATATTATATAAAGTTATCATTTGCATGTCATGCGTTCAAATCCGAGATGTAACTTTTTTTTTTACTTTATATTTGAAGTTTTAGAAGTGATATTCACCCCAGCTTAGGTGTTGAAACTACTACAAGATACTTGTAAAAAGTGTCCCTCCCCTAAATATAAATGAACGTGTTCTTTTGTCTTTTTTTCAAGATATTTTAAGTTGCTAGTTTTGAAATTAAAGCCCTGTATGTATATTTATTTATTTTGTTTAAAAACAAAAAAAACGTATTAGGTACATTATTTATTCAATCCAACATGAGCAAAATAAAATATTTCCCACTGACTGTTATCATTACATCATTAAAATATACATTAATTATTATGTGTAGCATAATTGTTAACTACTCCGTTATTAATTAACACAGTTTTATAAAAACATTCTAATTTCTAGATAAAATAGACATTTATATGCCATATAATTTTAAAAAGTTGCATCAAATTCTATAAACTAATAAAGTTGTTTGAAGGATAGCACATGCCAGAATAGACCACACTATATAAATATATTAAAATATATTTTTAAATTTTTATTTTAATCTTCCAGGAACTGTATTTTGTAACTCATTATGTATAGATTTCAATATGAATATCATCTGTTGTTGAGTGCTGCCATGGTTGCCAGATTTCCATCTCAAAAGTACCAAATAAGCTCATTTTTCTCATTATGAAACATATTGTTTTTTATATATATTTGGTTATGATACATTCTCCAATATGCCGTTTCTACAATTTTTTAAATCTTAAGCTCGCTAAGTGAGCATGGTAATATATTTTATGAAATTATATCACCGAATAATGATTATCACATGACTTTTCTAAATGAACTTGGTGACTCGCATATAAATTTACTTCAAGTTATTACTATACAGTAATAAAACTAATATTTCAGATTAATTCTGAAAATTGGCAATGGGGTTGATAAGTAGCTTATTTGGCAAGCCTATAGTGACTTAGGAAGGTGTAAAATCTTTAGAACGCAAAGTTATTAAATGTTTCGTTTCAACCATAACTAGTGGCAGTCACTTGAGACTGAACGATGGAAGCAAAAGCTCTTTACGAAATATACTTCCCCCCTCTCATTATCTCCCATCTGTTTAACTTTGTTTGTGTCATGTAATAGATATAAATTTCAAGAGACTTAAAATAACTGTTACTATTTTGTTGTGCTTGAAGTATTAATCACCTAATGTGTCTTTTAATTCTTAATTTAAATATAACAGCAAAGGAAAATAAGACACATAAGTTAATTTCAAAAATATATATCCAAAATTTGTTGAATTAGGTATAATATTTCAAGCATACTTTACCTATTTAATATTTTGGCAATATATAACGATGTGAATTTAATTATAACTGATTAAATTTTGGGAACATTATTTGAGTAGATATATCCGTCAAAATGCATTAAATTAGGGTGGCGTAGATGTAGCAAGAGGGTGGATTTCAACAGCATGCCAAAAGTTTATTTTTAGGAACAAAATATATATTTTACTTACTTTGGTTGAAAATAGACAAGGTATCTTTAGCAATTGACATTATACCCTCTAGAGTTAATCTGAAGCCATTAGAACAAAAAGCAAATGATGGGCTGATATTGTATATTAATTGGATGTTAATTTGTTTATTTACTTTAATTTATAAATTTTCTATAAACGAAGATACTCATAAACTGGTCCCTGTTTGTTACACAGGAAACTAAGTTGTATGGGTATTTCAAAATCAGTGTCGAAACAAATGCATTTTCAATTTGTGCATTTCACATCATGCTAATCTATTTTCATTTGGGTAAGTGTGGGCCTCCGTTAAGAAGCTTTCTCTTCAAAAAAATCTCACAAAAAGCCGACGAAGCTGTACCTACAACGAATTTAATGAACCCCAATACACTTCATGTAACTTTATAGGATTCTGCTGGCTAAGTTCTCGAGTAGGCTATTTGTCCCATGCCAAAATTAATATGTAAACATGTTGTCCAACTATTGTCTCCAATGGCGTGACCCTGGCCAAAACACTATTGTCTCCAATGGCGTGACCCTGGCCAAAACCTACGTCAAAACAAGATTGATCAAATAATAATTTTTCAACTGTGAAACTTATTTTAATACTCGCTTGACCGTTTTTATGTAATTTTAAAATGGTTTCTTTTAGGATTGGGACCCACACTCGAATTCTACGCATTAGTCGCCGCCGAACTGCAGCGTCGCGACCTCGGCATGTGGATATGCGACGATGAAGCCATCAACACGAACGAACCAATCGATCTCGGTGAAGGCGTCAAACCACCAGGTTACTACGTCCAAAGAGCGTCGGGTCTCTTCCCTGCACCTCTGCCGCAGGCGTCAGAAGCTTGCGAGAAAGCAGTCAAATACTTTTACTTTCTCGGCGTGTTTCTAGCCAAAGTGTTGCAAGATAATAGACTCGTCGACTTGCCGTTAAGCAGAAGTTTCTTGAAGTTGATGTGTAACGGTGACATACAGAAAACTGTTAATGAAAGGATAGGTTTTGCAGGAGTGAGAAGGACTGTTGAAGATGACGTGATGACTTCTAGTTTTATATCTGAAGAGAGCGAGAAAGAATTGGAATTAGATCCTCCAAAGATTATCATTGAAGAAAAACGGCCTTGGTACCATAACATCTTGGGTAAGTACCTATTCGCCAAAGATATATTGAACAGGTTGCTGCTTAAGTTCAAACCAAATTGAGTAAGATTTATTTTTCATTATGGCTAATATTGAGTTTATAAACAAAAGTATTTCCCTAAAAAACTCCTTATATAAATAATAGGCATTAAGTAACATTTTGAAGTAAGTGCACCCATAATTTCTTATATCACTTTAATATTTTTCACTCAGATAGGTAATATGCATAGATCTTTTATTTTGCTTATACTCCCATTCGAAATCAAAATATTCACAAATTCCCAGGATAAATAGGAAATGTCACTTCTGTTTCTCCTTCAGTTTATTAGTTATAAACTGTTGAGGGTTCCCCAGTATTTTTTATAAAAGTGAGTCTGTATAACAAGTTTTATAAGCTAGAAGTATTTCAGCAAGATGAACAGTCTTATAAAAGTTATCGAAACATTTTAATAAATTTCCGTCAAGTGAAGAATAACTTTCTTAGTGTCATTTTCTAGTCATTTGATTGAGTTGGCTGTTACTTGGTGGAAGTTGAAATTCATGATGAATTGGGTAATAAAACTGATTACAAACTTACACTTTAATTTAAGTTTGTAATCAGTTGTGTTACTCAATTCATCATAATTTTCTAGTTGTTGGATCACAGATACCACTGTAAAACAACTTTATTTCTAAAGCTTCATACCAAATTTATGGTTTTTATTTTTTACATATACGCCGCCCCGTACCTATAACAGTAATCATTTTGACTTATATTCGAAAACAACGTTAAAGATTTTTCTTCTGATTTTTAGGTGAAGAAGATCTGTACGACATCGACCCGATAAGAGCAAATTTCCTCAAACAAATCCGAGAACTGATCAAACAAAAACAAAAAATTCTTCAAGATCACAGCCTTTCACCAGAATCGAGAGCTCATCAAATTCAAAACCTGTGTTTCAACCATTCGTCAGGACCCGTTCTTCTCGAAGACTTGGCCTTGACGTTCACCTATTCGCCGAGCTCGAGCGTTTTCGGTTTTCAATCCGTCGACTTGGTGCCCAGCGGTGCCGACATCGAAGTCAACATCGAAAACGTGGAAGAGTACGCCGAGCTGACCACGCTTTTCTGTCTAGACAAAGGTATTGCGAGGCAACTGGAAGCCTTCCAGAAAGGTTTCTCTGTGGTGTTCTCGATAGACAAATTGGCTGCTTTTAGTCCCGATGAAATTTCGTTGATGTTATGCGGTGATCAGAATCCCGAATGGAGTCGAGATGATCTGATTAACTACACCGAACCGAAATTAGGATATACCAAAGACAGGTGAGCAAAAAGATTGAGTAATTTTTCATATACAGTACAGCGTTTCAACACGTTTTCTGTCGTTTAGCCAACGACTACATTTCTCTTCTAATACAAAAGACCTGATTTAGTGTAACCCAATTTTCTTAATTGTAAGCTGTGTGGTTGATCTATCAGATTGACCACAGAACTACAATTTAATGCATTACTCGACATCGGATCTTAAAAGAGCGAGAAATTTTATAGTGAGAGTGATATTTTTATTATTTTTTATGACCTTTAGGAGACGAACGAAAGGTTACATTTCGAAAATTCGTCCAAAACAGTTTTTTTATAGTAGAAGATCCGAACCTAAGTCGACCTTCACCGAGCTGATAATAGAATGAAACATATTTTATAATAAATTTAGTATATTGGAAAATATATTAAAAACGGATTGCCTAAGAAAATCATGGACAAACTATTTTTAATGACCTTTAAAAAACGATTTTAAATTAAATTCCATCATGAAGATAATAAGAAAATTTTATCCTGAGTAAAAGTATAAGATGTGCAGCCGTTGGGTTGCCTATTATTTAGCTGGACGAACTACTGGGTTGCCAGTTTAAACAGGTATGTCGATGCCAGTTACTTTCACTTGATTGGATAATAGAAAAAAAAATTAAATCAACATTATCCCTGTTTTCTTGCTAACACATCTGCAAAAATTTACGAATTTTAAATATTTCAATTTTAACGCGAGTGGAAATGTGTAACAGAGAGGTCCTAGGTGAGTATACCATGTAATAATAAAGGACCCAACATCGCAGTCGCAAGTGATGGGATCTCGATCATAAGAAAGTGGAACTGCTCGATATTTATACAGAGAATGACAGCGATACTCTAGTAAACAGTGAGCAATATTTTGGAGCAACTGACATTTAGTTAGTTCAACTTAATGATATTTATTTTTTTTACGAAAAGCTAACTTTAACGAACGATTGTTAAAAGTTTCATCAGTAAAATCAATTAAAGATTCGTCCGAGCCACACAAAAAACACTTTGTAACCATTTTTTATCACAAACGTCATCGCTGTCATTCCCTGTCGTATAAATACTACTTCGATGCCGAGTCCTTCATTATTACACGGTATACTTACTCGCATCTTTCTGTCATACATTTCCACTCGCGTTATAAATGAGATCATAAATATCATTTTTTAAGAAATAATTAAAAATAGTATGTCCAGGAGTTCTTTAGGTAACCCATTTTTAAAGTATTTTCTAATTTTCTAAATTTATTATAAAATATGTTTCATTCTATTATCAGCTCGGTGAAGGTCGACCTAGGTTCGGATTTTAGACGATTAGTTTTTAAGGATTATGAGCATGTAAATATTTAAGTTGACTTGTAACTAATAACGTTGAGCACGTTGACCTTCAGGTCAATAATCAAAGTCATTAGCAGGTCATTGTTTTAAATTCGAGAACCTATGCCAAATTATCATGGTTGTGGATCGAGTGGCCATTTCCGTCTGACCGTCAGGGCTGGTCCTAAAAGGACGGCTTTTAACATTAATTTATAAAAGCCAGGCCAAGGCGTTTTAAATTTTTTCATAGACTACCCCTGATGCTGATGTAACAATTAGTACAATTAGTCTGTTTTTCATTACTCATTGTCTCTGATTCTGAAATTCCAAATCCCTCTATTTGACTTTTACGGTCTGTTTACTATTAATAGTATTTGAATTTACTAAAACTATGTCTGATTAGTTTGATTGGTACCATTCGATTCTAATATAGCTTGTAAACAAATTGAAGTTTGTAGAAACCATAAGATATTCTTACCAACTGTTATAGTTTAAAGTTCAGTGATAATTCCTAGTGCAATATTTTTGCCCTGCATTATGTCATTCTTTATATTCGGTTGCAGCAAATGCCTGTCAACCTGTAACATACAGGATTGCTTATGATATTTGGCAACCTTATCTGCTTCGGTTATTGTTTAGACTGTTCTTAGGTGAGATTACTTACTGTTAGTAAAAATTATCTTCCATGTGCAGACTTCTCTTAATTTTTATTGGTATTCATATCCATGGCAGTGGTTTTAAAGTATCCTGACTAATTTCTCATAATACTCTCAAAATATGAAAATACAGTATCTTCAATGTAAGTTGTATTTATTATAATGGGTGACAATTTGAAGAAAAAACAATGGTTATATCTAAAAAGGAAAAAGAAAATTGAGAAAAATATATTAAAAATTAAAAATTCCTCAGCCTGCTTACCAGAACATCGAAAGGGAAACTATAATGATATAATCTATCCTGACTTACACCTTCACCCTCCAACAAACCTAACTCAGTATTGTTAAATGGCACCCTTACTTGACGGAAATCATTCCTATTTCCTAACTTTTGCCTACAAAGTAATTAAATCATTTTCAGCATTTATTACATTAATAAACTAAATGTTAATAAAATAGTTCATTATAATACAAATTTTCTTAATTAAACAAAGAATACACTTGATTAAAGCAGCTTGGTAGGGTATCATTGAAAAGTATTTTTGAGTGCTTTAAGATAAGGTACCACAAGTAGGGGGTACCTTTTAATATTACTGAATAGGGCCAGAGGAGCACATGGCGAATAGTTAATACATTTTAATTCCCTTTGATATTACAAAAAATGATTTGAGTAATTTTTCATATCTTTTTAACCAGCTCTCAAAAAGGAGGAGGTTATTTATTTCATATGTGCTCAGAGATTAAGCTTAAGCAATTTTGGTGATTTAAATCATCCACAAACCACGTAACTCTTGCTACAGGGCTGGGGGGGGGGTATGCTCTGTACTGCTACATGGAAGGAGCGTAGATAGTAGTGTTAGTTTTATGACTCTTTTTAGTGAGCCGGCTCATTTCGTTCAGCTCACCAAAACAAGTCGTTCACAATGAGTCGTTCATTTGAACTATCTCCTAAAACACAGCCGTTTAGCCTTAGGCGGATTTATATAATGTCTCTACTTGTGTAGTTTACTGCTCAAATTTATATTAAAGTTTTGCAGATCATTAACTTACGTAAATACAAAAATTTTATATTTTGGTAACAAAAATAAAAAAAATTTAAACATTAAAATGTAAACGTTCTAAACTCTCAAAACAAATAAAATTATTATGCTTACTTATAACCCAAATAGAAATTTATATAACAAAAACACTGCAAAACAATAACAACCCTGTGCCTTAGTGCCTGTGATAATAAAAATTTTAAATACCTATTCATAGATTCGTTGAAAATAAAACCTTCCGACTGAATTTTAAAATAATACCCTTCATCTCATCAAGCAGGCGGCTGACTGCTCTTTACTCTCCACTGCTCCGAGCCGAGGTGACTGTGCCGGTCGAAAGATTGAACGTTGAATGTTCAGCACATCCTATGACTCTCGACTCGCTCGAGCTGAATGACTCTTTTAATGGCGAACTGAACGAGCTGTTTGACTAAACTGTGCCGCTCATTCGTGGCACATGTAGAGGAGTCGTTCGTTTTGAACGACTCATTCACGAACGACCCAAGCCTAATAGATAGGAAGACTCGGTGTTACGTAACAGAGAAAAATATTTTTCTTCGTCCTTACCAAAAGTACAAACTCCCTTCTTTTGAGACCGCATTTTACTATAGTGAACAACGTCTTGTGCGCCCGGCTCGAGTCAACATGCGCTTTGATCGGCAATGATCATTTTTGGGTATTACTTGTTTATTGTTGATTTCTAAATAAAAAACATTTTACGGGTGACGGTAATGAAAAATATTATACGATACGCGGACGTGGCCAGAAGTTTGAATGCTATTTATTTTAATCGTTAGGCTAATTTAACGATTTTACTGGACTAAAAGTTACGTAACACTCGGAGGAAGGGCTGGACTAAATGTCTATATAGCATTAGATGGTAGGGGTGAGGGGTTCAAATAGCAGGAAAAACGCGTTACGTGGTTTATGGATGGCACCTTAGGAATATGAAGGGAAGGTACCACATAATTCTCTATAACGTTAGGTTATAGTTTTCCCGAATATCGGGAAAAAAATTATTAAGGGACTGTAGTTTAATGAATCTTTACTAATTTTTCTAGAACGGCTCAATCAATTTGAATATTTTAAATTGAATTCTACTACTAAGATATATTCTGACTTGTATACGTATATTTTTCTAGAATGTAAAACGTACTGTTTTTCAGAAAATCTGAAAAATGTGTCCAAAAAACGGTAAAAGTCAAAGTAAATGTCATTAAATGATATTTATCGCACGAAGTATTTTCTTTTGCGTCATGTGAAGCCAGTTCTTTTTTAAAAGTAAATTGTAATAATGTATATCTTACTATTGTAGCAAATCGTAAAAATAATGGCAAAATTCCGTAAACGTCAAATATTACATAAATATATTTCCAATTTTAAATGTCAAAATATGTCATAATAATTATTGATGACAAAGGGCGTTTACTGTTTTCATTTTAACTCATTTGGAGTCGCTTTTTTTAATTGAATTATTTCATTTCTTGTTAAATATAATATTGTAAGTTTCAAATTGTCACCCTGTACGTCTTTCAAATAAACTTTTCCTTATTATTTCTTTTGTTTCAGTCCCGGTTTTTTGAGGTTCGTCAACGTGTTAGTTGACATGTCACCCGAAGAACGCAAGGCTTTCCTTCAGTTCACTACCGGTTGCAGTTCCTTACCGCCAGGCGGCCTCGCTAACCTCTATCCTCGTTTAACGATCGTAAGAAAAGTCGACGCCGGAGAAGGTTCCTATCCATCGGTAAATACCTGCGTTCACTACCTGAAATTGCCCGATTATCCCACCGAAGAGATACTGAGGCAGAGACTGTTAGCAGCAACGAAGGAAAAAGGATTCCATTTAAATTAATTCACTGCTTGCGGTACCTTAATAGATACACACACACACACGTTGATCGATCGTTGGGTGCCGAAATTTAACTCGCACACCAAATGAACGTGCGTTGTAAAATTCTGTACAGAATATACAAGGTGATCAAAAAAAAAGGTGCACTGTCATTCGTGGATTTTGGTGCTTTTGTTCAGGCATTTGGACGACGGTCAACGTAAACACTTTTAAATTGAATTTTTTAATTAATTTCTTATTAGGGTATTTGTAATTTATATTAATGAAAAATTTGATAAATCTGTCATATGAGAGAGTACTGATAATTTTTGTATTATTTGTAATTTGAATCATTAGGTGGATCTAATCAAATATATATTTAAAAAAGAAGTGTCTAATTTACAGGGCGGGCAAACCTTGTATTTTCCGATGTAAGAGAAAAAACATTGAAGTGTTTAATATATATATATATATATAGATAGATATACATAGATAGCTATTTATATTGATATGGATTTAACGTAGGCTAGTGGAAGTTTCGCCCCCTGACGAGGGGACATCATCAGTGCAGATTTGGTCGGGTCGATAGTGATATAATTAAAATTATAAATTAAAATAGTTAACATACTTTTTTCGACCAAATTTCTGTGGAACTGTGACAAGTACGTGATTTAATTAAATGTGATTATTACTTGCAATATAAGTTTATTACTATGAGTATTGTGAAAAACGATCAAAATGAACAATTAACTAAAAAGCAGTAGAAAGTGCAGAGTTTTTTTCCTGTTTTGTGGGTAGAGAGTTATTATGGTTCTTTTGTTAGTTTAATGTTAATTGCTTGTGAAAATTACCTTCCCATTCTATAACTTGCATATGCATATATACCGATATTGCGATATATTGTAGAGAAATTGTCTGTATGAATTTGATGTTGAAATACATTCTATGAATAAAGATTTCTCTTTGAGGTTGTCTCGGTTTGTTATTTCACATTCTTTTTCAGTTTGTTTAAATAGTTTTACAGAAGACACTGAAATTTACAAATAAGAAAATATTAAATTAGCCTCTTCAGATTTCCCTCTTAATGTATGGTTATTGACAATATTGTTTCACCAGGTTACTGGCTTCTTCAGAATACAAAGTAGAACAATTCTACTTTGAATTCTAAAGAAGCGAGTAACCTGGAGAAACAATATTTATCCTCAATAGTAAATAAATATAAGTGAAAATTAGCTAATCGTGTTTATTTTAATAAAAATATAAACATATTTGTTTTTCTGATAAAACAGTTTTTAGGTACAGCTGTTAATAAAAAACAATAGCAAACCGCTCCTAAAACAAGGTTCTTCAATTAAATGAGGTGGTACGTTAGACGTTTTAACGAAACTAATCATGTTAGAGATTTGAGACTTTGGATATGGGGATTTTCAACAATACTCTCTTTAAAATACAATCACTGGCAAAAAATCTTAACACCCAGAAGAAGATGTTTAAATTTAAGATTGTTTTGGTAAAAACTATAGTAATGAGTAAATGATTAAAATTTGATAAATGTTCATGTAAACTTTTTTTTCTCAATTAATATTGTTGATTTTTGTATTTTTTTAATTGACCAAAAAAACAAACTTGGAATCGATGTTTAGTAATGTTAAAATGCCTGAGAGTACGTGTACGCCTAATGCTTAGCCAGCTAGGGGAATTTGGAAGAGGTCGAATTATTATTTTATGGGAGGTGGGTTTTTCATTTCGAGAATTCACTAACCACACGAAAAGAAAGCCAGCTACTGTTATAAGATGTTGTAAACCGTGGTTTGATAATACTCAAAATCGGAGAAGAGCACCGGACGTCGAAGGGGCCCAAATGAAATTTTTGACGTCGATCTTGAACTTCTGGTCCTTTAGAGACAAATTTTCGACAACTCGAAATTTGGCTGATAAGTGGTTAAGAGATCAAGGCCCTCTTGTAAGTGTCCGAACGGTTTACCGACATATAAGGTCTTTTGGACTGCAGCGTTATCGACTGTGCTACCTCTTAGCTTAGCATCGACGGCACCGACTATAGTGGTGCAAAAAACGACAACATTGGAATGTGAAATGGCATTAGGTCGTCTTCTTTGATGAATCTCTATTCTGATTAGGTGAACATCATGCCCGAAGAAGGATTAGACGATTTCAAAGAGAAAGACGTCAACCTCAATGTTGAGTGACACGTACACCGAACAGTGGGCGTTATGGTATGGGGTGCTATTGCACATAGAAGTAAGTCACCTTTAGTCTTTGTTGGAGACTAGATGACAGCGCAACAAGAAAGTAGTAGAGCCGTATATACACACTTTCCTCAACCGGCTCATGGATCCCATATTTCAACAAGATAAAGCTTGGCCTCCTGTTGCTGGAGTTAGTTTAAACTTTTTTTGAAGAGATCCATGTAAATCGATTGCCATAGGCCCCAGATCCCTGATCTTTCGCCCATATGACCTTTTAGGCTATGATGGGTAGAAGGCTCGGAAACCTGACCAAACTCCCACGGACTTTGGAGGTTCTAAGACATGAAATACAGGTAGCTTGGGATAGTATTCCTCAAGAAGAAATAAACCACCTTATTGAATCAATGCTGAGAAATCTTGGGGAGTGTATAGATAACCGCCGTGGACAAACACATTATTAACAAACTTAATAAAGAAGAAAAATTAAACTCCTTAGTATTTTTTATTCAACTTTTAATCCTTACTATAACATCTGTTTTATCAAAACAGTCTTAAATTTTGTCAGTGAGTATAATTTCAACTGTTTGCCACATAGGATATTGGTATGAAGTTTCTGTGGATTCTAAAACAACTGAGTTACCCCAGAAAATAAATCTTTTTTATCTCACAAATACACAACTTTTTCACACACTAATTTTCTTAAGCTATATGCAGTTGGCTAAATAGTATTAGTCATTTCAGCTAATTTGAAATTACAGGTAAACTGAACTGCTGCTTTATTTTGGTCTATAAAAGCCATTACTTTTACTTTTGAATGTTTGTGTAACAATTTTATTCTTCTATAATGGGTGTAAAAAATGGTAATAAGTTGAAAACCTCCAAAAACATTAATAAACTGGAGGTGAGATAAACTAATTTTTCAAGTAGACAATTACATTACCATCTGAAAGAAGGAAATTATTCTATCAATACCCATGTACCCCCCCTGTATTCATTCGGTTCCCAAAAATGTGATTTTAAAAAACAATTCCCTATCTGCGGTCCGTCCGATGATTGAATTTTCCAGAATGATTAAAACTTGTTTCTATTCCTTTGACTAGACGTTGCATACTAATTTCCGCTCCTATATCATGTTCTATAACTGGGATTGAAAATTTTCCTAAAAATTTCAGAAACTTCATTGTCCCTTATCCAATAAAAAATTTATCTGTTTAAGAAAGGAATCAATTCACTGATTACTCTTTACATATTAAACTAGCTGGCCTGCCCCGACTTCCCATGGATTAGACAAATAGGTGTTATATTTTTTGGTATAAATATTGTTAAACATTTTAAAAATGCATAGCTCCATCTCGCAGTGCCATCTACTGGGTTCAGTTGTGACACATGACAATAAGTTTTTAATTATTTAGAAGTTAAAAAAATACTGCAACCCAATCGCAGCGCCACCTACCAGATCAAATTGTAAATCTAAACCAGGAACGTACCCTAACACACAAAAACTTTAGCCAAAATCTGCCAACCGTTTAGCAAGTTAAAAAAAATCCCAAACTGTGGGTTTACTCCTTAAAGATGACAACTTAGAGTTGTTGAAACGGCGTTGAGTGTTTAAAATAAAGGTTTGGTGTTAGGGTGCAAAACTGTGTTTTTACATTAAGTTTGTTAATAATGTGTTTATCCACCTCAGTTATCTATACACTCCCCAACATGTCATGGCATTGATTCGATAAAATGGTCTATCTCTTCCAGTAGCAGCTGCCCCCACCCCACCCAAGCAAAAAAGATTGTTAGAAATTCACAAAAATAAATTAGCAGTGATTTTGAAATTGTCACTTGTAATGTAAATTCCATTTACACAAAGTTTATTAACAATTTTTCATATGCTGTAAATAACTTTTTAAGAAATTACATTTAACTCAAATGAATTATTGAAAAAGTAGAACTACAAAAGGAGAGAGATATCTAATATAAACAATATAAATTTACAAAGGAACAGAGGATTACAAGTTATACAGACAAAAGAGAAATAAGGTTTCAAACATACTCAAGAAAACGGAGAAAATATATTTTGAGAACATACTGAATCAAAATAAAATAATAGCAAAAACATGTGGCCAACCATAAAAAAGTTAATAAATAACAAGGAATCAAACATAGATTATTATACAAATTAGGGAGTAATAGATAAAAATAAATCACTTCAGATGCCTACTATGAAGCTTCAACAACCTGAATAGTATTTACAAGATAGTCCAAATCTAAAAATAAAATGAAAACTTATCTTTGGTAGGCAACTTTTTATGTTTAGTTAATTTTGGCTCATTCAAAAACAAAATTTTCAAATATTCTAGAGGAAAGTATTTAAAAATAAAAATAAATTGCTATTTATATGTATTAAAATAATTATTAATTTATAGATAAAGCTATAACACTACACAACAGAGAAAAATCTTAACTGTCAGGT
The DNA here is from genome assembly GCA_034190945.1 of Octodonta nipae. Lineage (NCBI taxonomy): Eukaryota > Metazoa > Arthropoda > Insecta > Coleoptera > Chrysomelidae > Octodonta > Octodonta nipae. The sequence goes on along the minus strand of CM067219.1, from coordinate 25,599,672 downwards.
TGTCCTTCGTTAATTTATACAAAATCGTCGGGTTTTTGTAGTACGTCAGGTGCCATTTTGTATTTGCAAAAATTGATGCTCCTTTGCAAGTACTCATAGCTTAGACCAGCATCATTATCTTCAGTGTATGGATCACAACTTTTGGAAACCTGTAATTATTGAAACATTATATGGATTTTTAAAGCAGTAATTTCTGAAAATTTAGTTATGACATATCAAACTCAACTTCCAATGGCTATTTTTTCCTTTTGCAGTGTGACGGTAAACTCTCTTTTTAGGTCATGACAGTTAATACAGATTGCAGATCACAGGCGATCCGAGTAAGGTAGGGGCAGAACCCTCCTAAACTCGTATACGTCAAATTGACAAATCTCATAAAATAAAGAAAATAGAAATTTAGTTTTCCTCTATGAGGACTACGTTATCAGTTAACGGTCTATTCTAATTTCACCCGTTACTACATTGAAAACTCAAAGACTTTGGGAGACCCCGGGTTTAATTCCGGTTGGTGTTTTGATGTTATCAAATTGACATTTTTTCACTGTAGTGAATTAACATGCATAGGCACAACATATCTCAATTTGAATATTCTTGAGGAAGTACTATGTACAAAAACAGTACAGTTATTTTTGAGATCTCAATAAATATCAAGCATTTTAACTACATAATTGAAGAATCATACCTCAAATTTGCACCATTTGTAATAACTGCATTTTCTTGAACCAGGTGAACTTTGTATTAAATGCATGACTGTAGGATGAGATAAACCAAAAAACTCATTTCCCCTTGGTCTCGTGCTCACCACGTTGAACGCCAGGGCATCATTGATTCTTTGAAGTAGGAGAGAGTGACAAATGTCAGGTGTGTCACCTACGATTGGTGAGCAATCGTCGTCAGAGGCTATCTCAAACCTGAAACAAATATTATTCATATTTAGTTTAAAAATTGACCAAAACCATACAATATGAATAAGTGGTGCATGTTAACTAAGGTGTTTGATTTGTTGTACAGCTAAATAAGAATTTTTAGAAAATTAAAAGTTATCAGTGCAATAACATAAAGTTCAATATTTATCACGATATTTGGATCGCGATAAGAGCATGGAGCCTATGTTTGTTACCTAAAGGTAGCATACTATACACAAACTGAAAAGGTGAGAAAGACCTGATGTAACTGAGTCAAACAAATTCTGCATAACGAGCGTTTTAAATTATGCCACTTTCAGGAAATAAAACTTGTTTATATTGCCACAAATAATTCTTGTGAAATGTTTGCTATAAAATTCCAAAGATTTGAATTGTATCTATTTACTGAATAGTGGCTAACTGTAGAACACATAGTGTATAAACTTGTAACTTATAAATCAACATTTTACACATGTGCATGATGTAGACCAGCTATCTGAACTCATCCTGCAGAATAACCCCACTATAGAGTGATGATAATATAGAACAGAACCTCCAACTTTTTTATAGAGTCATTGATTTGGCTGAAATTTTGACAGTAAGTAACAGTAAATGGCTCAATGATCAAATTGTAACATACATTTGCCTTGGGGTGGTTGCCATTCCATCTCAGGGGGCAAATTTTTTATATTCAAATTAATCACATGAATCATAGATAATGAATCCTAAGCAAAAATTGATACTATTGAATTAATTGCAACTGAAAGTGTCAATTTTTCATTGATGAAACCCCCATAAACCCTCTTGAATAAATTGAAAAAACTATATAAAGCAAAATTGTAGCTTAAAAAACAAACAGAATGTTTTTTTTTTGCTTCCTGTACACTTAATAGAAAGGTGTTGTTCATAATTTTCATAATACATTTGTTCACAGGGGAGTGGGAGGTGTAAGGAATTTAACATTCCCAGTACATTTTTCTCTGGTCTGATTTGTTTCATTTTTCTGTTAGGATAGAAACTTGTATGTTTAATCTTTGTTTAGTATATAAATATTTTTACATATATAACTTATTGTTTGGTATAATTACTTAAGTCCATCACAATTGGTTCATTTGTACATCAAATAACAAAGAAAAAAGTAAGATGGCCAATGATAAAATAAAGTTGCATATACAGGGTGTCCCAAAAGTCCCGGAACGGCATTTTATCTCGGCGGGAACGCATTTTAGAGAAAAATGTTTCAAACAAAACTTATAGGATTCGTCCCTGGCTATCGAATTGTGGCCTTGAATTTGACCTTGACCTTCAAGGTCAAGTCGATTTTTTCAAATGGGACAACATATTTCTGACCTCGGAAATGGAAAGATCGGAAAATTTTACGTTCAAATATGTCCTTGACCATTTTTAAAACTTGACCTCTGGTGGTCAGCAAAGGTCAAGTCAAGGTCAAGAACAACTTGGTTGCGTAGCCATACTAAGCATCGCAGCATTGCCGTGGAAAAATCCTAAACCTTAGTTCTTGAAAAAAATTTTAAAACCATATTTGACGAGCTACGCAACGAAGTTGTTCTTGACCTTGACTTTTACTGACAACCAGAGGTCATGTTTTAAAAATGGTCAAGGACATATTTGAACATAAAAATTTCCGATCTTTCCATTTCCGAGGTCAGAAAAAAAAACGACTTGACCTTGAAATGACCTTGAAGGTCAAGGTCAAATTCAAGGTCACAATTCGATAGCCAGGGACGAATCCTATAAGTTTTGTTTGAAACATTTTTCTCCAAAATGCGTTCCCACCGAGATAAAATGCCGTTCCGGGACTTTTGGGACACCTTTACTGACCACCAGAGGTCAAGTTTTAAAAATGGTCAAGGACATATTTGAACGTAAAATTTTCGGATCTTTCCATTTCCGAGGTCAGAAATATGTTGTCCCATTTGAAAAAATCGACTTGACCTTGAAGGTCAAGGTCAAATTCAAGGTCACAATTCGATAGCCAGGGATGAATCCTATAAGTTTTGTTTGAAACATTTTTCTCTAAAATGCGTTCCCGCCGAGATAAAATGCGTTCCGGGACTTTTGGGGCACCCTGTATAATAGTGTTATTATAGACACATAATTGCTTGTATACAATAAAACCTGGTTAACTTGAATTTCAATGGAAATGCTAAAAATTTAAAATAAATGAGTTAGTGTAGTGAGTTTTTGTCCATATACAAAGGTTTGTACTACTACAATGTTATCTTACAAAAGCACATATTTTAACAGTTCTACTATATTTACGTTTATATATTTATTTCATTCATCACTGAGTAGTCAACAAATAGAGACTGTTTAAAATTCTTAATTTTGTGCTCATTATTACATATACTACACATTCTATGTAAGCATTTCCCAGGTTTAACAATTAGGATTTTAAAAAAGACATCTGTGAGAAGTGTGTAAGTTATTTAACACTTACAAAAATGTTATCCAGAAAAAAGCAATTAAAAATGTAATACCCAAAAAGGAATAAAAAGATAAGGTGGTTCCTTGTTGAACACTAGATCTGTTATGCATATTGCGAGATGAAAGCAGAATGGATAGATGCAGATGTAAAAAGTGTAGAAAACAAAGAAGAAGATACTGCAAGATCATTATTGTTGGTGCTTATTCATAATATTAATATTTGTGTAATATTACTATTAGTTGCAATATCATATACAGATGTTCTAGCTTGTGTGACTTAATATTTATATGGGGTGACAGAAAGTGTGACACAGTGTGATGAAGGAGTAGGGAGGGGTTGAAAAAGCAAAATTTAGAGTGATATATTTTACAAATAGCCCTATACCAAATTATGGCTTGTTGAAGGTTGACTCTGGTTCATCAAATTCAATTTAAATATTTTCCTTTTTACAAAAAAGTGAAGTGAAGACAACCCCATCATTATAATCCCAATTAAAAATAATCATTACCCTTTTACAATTCACTATATTTATGTACTAGTAACACAAGTTTGACCAGTTTAGAATGCTCAGTTTTTGAGCAAGTAAGAAGAAGAGAGTATATTTCTTAAATGAAAAGAATTGTTAGTATTATGTACTTAGCAAATGGTTTATCTTTCACATAGTGAGTGGGTATTCAAACAAATTTTAACTATTAATAGTAGATTTTAAGTTATTTTTATGTTTTTTTGGGGAATAACACCACAATAGAAATAAAACTACATATATTGCAGGAATACCAAACGTTTCAAAGTCTATTCTGACTTCGTTGTCAATGGCTTTATATTTATTGATGTGATTGCAAAATGAAAAAATTGTGGTGTTATTCCCCAAAAAACAAAAATAATCAAGAATATGCCACAAACAACGTTTAGAAGACAATTAGATTTTAAGTTATTTTTAAGATTCCACTACAATAACCAGAATTAAGAAAAATATATTACCTTGGTAAATTATTAATATCTGATATTTTACAAGTATATACACAACTCTGTGTTGGATCTCTGGAACTACCATATACCCTTGTTGATACATAACCAACAGGATATATTGCATTCTCACAGTGAAATTCTGATCTATCAGAAATTACTTCACCCAAAGAATGGACAGTAAGTCTACCTAATTCAATGGGGAATATTGGTTTACCAGTAAGATCTACAGGAATGGGTTGAACAAATTTCTTCCTACTTTTCGATGAGGTTTTCCTGACTTTCATACTTGATTTTTTATCTAAAAACGAACATTAATAATAAACCACTATTTTTTAGTATCACAACTTTACCACTAGTTTCCAAATGTTTCCTCCTACTCTTTTTATTGTGATCACTAGAAGAATTTGAAGTAGTAGTTGTATTGTTAGGTCTTGGCACAGGACCATCTTTGGCATAGTTCTGTACTTCTAGAGCTATTTCTGGTTCATATTCACATAATTTTCTAAGTAAATATTTCCGTTCTTCTTTTCTTATAATTATATTAACTTGAGCTTCTTCCAGTTCATCTACTAATGCTGCATTTTCCTAAAGACAGGACAAATAGGCAAACATCACTAATTAAGACCCCCAAACTTACATGTACATATTCCCTTATCATTTGCTTTAAAAGGCCGACCTTTTGTTTGTACTTTCCTGGAGGACGTTCATTGTTTTTATTCGCATATCTTACACTATTATACTCATATTCCATTTTCAAATTCTATGGCATAAATAAGGCAATTCATTAATAAATAAATATTCACATTCACTAAATTAACACAATTAACTTTAGTTTTAAATTTATCTGTCATACCACAGATCATGTCATACTTTATGTCATTTTTTTATGTTTTATGGAAATTAAATGCATAATTTGTGGTATGTTCATGAAACATAGAATAATGCAAGGAGCCCTCATAGATCTATTCGACCCTTAGATCATTTACCATCTAGATATCTTAGAGCATTTACTTTCTAGAGATAGCGTGCAGTGCACAAATGTCGTGGTAAGACAAAGGAGAGAGAGAGAGGGTAATAGAGAGCGCAAGAGGCTATTTCACTCGGTTGGGAGCTGCTTCCAATGAAATACGTTCAGCATGTTGTTCATTGGCTGCTTCCACCCACTAAGTGAAATAGCCTCTTACTGTCTCTATTGCCCTCTCGTTCTAGCGTTGCCACGATTGTATGCTTGACAGGCTATATCTAGATGGTAAATGATCTAAGCTAGATATAGCATGTCAAGCATTCAATCGTGGCAACGCTAGAACGACAGGGCAATAGAGACAATAAGAGGCTATTTCACTTAGTGGGTGGAAGCAGCCAATGAACAACATGCTGAACGTATTTCATTGGAAGCAGCTCCCAATCGAGTGAAATAGCCTCTTGCGCTCTCTATTACCCTCTCTCTCCTTTGTCTTACCACGACATTTGTGCACTGCAGATTATCTCTAGAAAGTAAGTGCTCTAAGGTCCCAATGTATAAAATATTTTTTTAGTCAGAATTCTTTATTGTATGGATCTGTGGTCAGAATATCAGAGCAGAAAAAAATCTGACAATGACAGATTAACCTCAAAAGTTTGTTTTTCAAATCAAACAAAAATTCACAAAATAAGTATTAGTATTTATCAAAAAAATGGTTATTTATGGAATTTATATTGTCTCAAAGTCAGGGGGTCTTATATTCAACTATGACAGTAATGTACCAAAGATCGAAACTGAAAAGAAATTCTCTTATCCCCTAGATATAAAGCTAGGAGTTGAAAATAAAAAAATTGTTGTTGAATTTGGCCAAAGAGATGGAATACATGGTAGGTATAACTCAAACTGTTAATAAAATATAATAACACTTTTTATTTAGTGGGTCATGTGCTTTATGCAATAAATGGTGTAACAGTTACTGGAAGACAGATGGATGATGGTCAAGATGCTTTAGAGTTCCTAGAAAAGAAAGAAAACTTTCCAGCTACTCTTAAATTTGGCAGGCCTAAAATGACAACTAATGAAAAGATATTCCTTGCAAGTATGTTTTATCCCTTGTTTGCCATAGCAAGTCAACTTAGTCCTGAACCAAAATCATCAGGCATAGAGGTCTTAGAAGCTGACACATTTAGATTAAATTGTTTTCAGACACTCACTGGTGTGAAAATCATGACAGTTACTGATAGACAACAAACAGGTATTGAAGTATTGTTAAAAAGAATTTATGAAATTTATGCAGATTATGCCTTAAAAAATCCTTTTTATTCTTTAGAAATGCCTATTAGGTGTGAGTTGTTTGATAGTAATTTAAAGAATATCCTTGATCAAATTGAAAAATCTGGAATTGCAAGTATTTGATGTAATGAAAATTAAATATATTATGCAGATTAATATAATTTACAAATGTACTGTTATTTTTTATTTATAAATTTAAGTCTAATTTTTTATGTATGTTTTATAGAACAAACTTGTTAATGAAAATAAAAAAAAACTTTTTTATTGGAACTGATTTACCTTATTCCTTTATTTGGGAAGCAGTTATTGTTTTGTGAGATCTTATAATTCATTTGGAATTTGATTTCAATTTAGAATATATTTTGCTTTTTATCTATATCTTTGACAATTATTGAAATTTTTTGCCTGAAAATCTAATAGATGTTCTCTGCATATAATAAAGCAAAATTAAACTTTAACAGTTAACTTATTTTTTATGGCAAGGTTTTAACATCTTATTACAAATATAATAATTGTCTTTGTTGAACAGTAGTAGAAAACCTTTTTTTTCAAGAAATGTTTTTGTTCTTTGTTCCTTAACAAAAAACTGCAAAAAATTGGTTACAATGAAACCGTGTTTGCTACTATGGGCAATGTTGTAGAGAAATAAACAATGTACAAAATGAGCTATTACATGGTCAACTTCGATAATTGTTTCCTTAGACCTTTACCCGAAATTACAAAGATAATCATTTATATATATTTTTTATTTTAGAGCTAAAACATTGTTATTAACTGAAATGCAAGATCTTCTGATACCCAATTTCTGTTCTAAAAATAAATACTGTAGCCCCAGTAGTTTTGCAAAATTTCAGTCAATCCTATGGAAAACATATTCTTTTATAGGATGACCATATCATTATGAATAAAGCTCCATTGGATAGGAGAAGAGTTGACCTAGAAGCCCCTTGTCTCACTTTTCCAAAATTTTAAGTATTAATACATATTGGTATTGAAAATATTTGGCCATTCCAAAACATTTCAGCTGGACGAGTCCATTCGAAAAATTGCTAAGGGGAGGTACCTGTGAAACTATATCCTTATAATAAATAATCATATTGTAAATTTTAATTTGAAGCAAACACATATTTATAATTCTTGCATTATATGGATTTATGTACTAAATTTAGGACTCTGTTCATAATGCCGACAACAGAAAAATTGTAGAGAAAAAGAAAATCTTGAAAATTAGAACTTGTAAATCTTGATCGCAGCTTTTTCCATAAAGAAAAGCTGGAAAAACCAATATAAAGTTTCCATAAAGAAAAGCTGAAAAAATCGGTATAAAGTGACTTTAAAAAAAAAATCATAACTTGCTTGTACTATTAGCTGAAACTTCCTCCTAATGATAGTTAATAACGTTGAGATTGTTAAGGCTGAGATCGATTTTGTACATTAAGTAGATCATGCAGAATTGCAATTTAAATAATTTGTAGAAATATTTTGCAGAACGTATTGTATTAACAACGATAGTTCCTGCGGTAAAATGTATTAATATTGCTTGTGAATTTTGGCTTAAACGACGACCCTTAATTTTTCCTCAGATGTCTTGGCAGTGGCATGCAGTGGAAAAAAGTAATTTAATTAATAACAGTAAACAGTATACAAATATACTAAACCACTGCGAAAAAACATAAAAATACAATTTACCATAATTTTCATCTTCTGCCCATACCTCAAGAAAATCTTAGATCCGCCCATGTGCCTTGACAGAAATTGTCTGTAAACCGCTGGCTGGCTGTCATATATTCGGATTAAAGCAATATTTACTATTATTTCAATTAGTATAAGTAAATGGCTGTTGAATTCTACGTCTGAATATAGTTCAATTTTGCTCTATAGGCTGTTCTAATGTGTATACAGGCATTGCACCATACATTTATTTGCAATTCTGCGTGTCTCGTTCTTATTTCCCTTGTTTTGTATATAACAATAAAAAATAGTTTATGTTTCTCTGTTTCATGTAGGATATGTCCTATCTTTGTTCTGATACTTTGTATATTCTACGTTCCAGACATCAAAGTTCTTTTTCACCTAGTTATAGGATTCTTAGCACTTTTTGCTAAGAAACTAATGAGATAACAAAAGGGTTGGACATCCCTATCAGACACTGAATTTTTCTGTCACTTCTTTTTTGTAACAGACATAGTAAGTAGAAAGTTGTAATGGTCAAAGTGCAGTATACCGGGCTATATTACGAAGTTGCCCCTACTACATTTTGACTATTACAACTTTTTTTATCTGTTACAGAAGTGAGAAGGGAAGAGCCTCATGAGAAGTCAAATTAATAAGGGCATCCTTGACAATAATTTCGAATTTACTTAAAAAAACAAAATGCGTTCTTAAGAAGTTTTCGCAAAATTTGCCAAACAATAACTACTAAACGACAAAAACCAATGGGGCTTACAGATAATGTCCTGTTGTTGCAGAAATAACAATGATTGGATATATTGCAAACAACTACGAAATCAGACCAACATTGCCATTAGAAATGAGAAGAGCTATTTGAATTTTTGCATTGCTGTTAATAATAATAACCCTAAAATATTAAGCAAACAGTTGAATTTCTTAAATATATATAACAATAAAAGTGTTCTATCATTGCCACTGACTTTAAATAAACCACATGAAATCACTGGGGCTTTTATAAACCATTCTCGTAATATTTCTTCATTAGAAAAAGAATTATTAGTTTATTATAAATAAAATTTAAAATGCAACTTTAATGAATATTTTCAGTTTAAAACAGTGCCACTGACTGACTGGATGTTGTAAAATATCTGCATGAAATAAAATCTTTAGGTACAGGATCAGAAATGGTTTTAATATAGCTATGATTAATCTTTGTTGCCCTATATATATCACTAATATCATAAATTTTTGCTTATTGGAAGGTAAATTTCCAGAAAAGTGGAAAATATCTCTAGTCATCCCTTTGCCCAAAGGTGACAAAACTATCATTTAACGACCTTCGCCCAATTAGTGTCACCCCGGTTCTGTCAAAAGTATTTGAGAAAATAATGCACAGTCAAATGAATATATCGTCTTGCCTCCGCATCAATTTGGTTTTTGTTTAGGTTATAACTGCACTGCAGCTATTTTAAAGGTAACTGATGAAATTTGCCGATCATAGGATAATGGTAAAACCAGAGGAGGCGCAAAACGTAAAAAAACATTTGAAATTAAGGCGCGAGGCCTTTTGCCCGGCGAGGCGCATACCGCCCACGCGTTACGCCGCCTTTGAGTAAAACAACAGCATTGCTACTTTTAGACTCCTCAAAAGTTTTTGACACTTTTAATCATGAAATTTTGTTACCTATTTTTTAATAAGTTCAGTTCTCTGAAGCTGTAATTACATTTATTATAAGTTACCTACATAAACGAGTGCAGTTTGTAGAAACTGAACAACTTAGATCCTCACAGGACCTGCTGCGAAGTTCCACACTGATCTATTTTAAGTCCCCTTTTATTCAACTTGTACACGAGTAATATCTTCAACTGCATGATTTTTGTGTTCAGTACATCTGTATGTAGATGATACTCAGGTGTATAAACTCCTTTTGACCTGACGAGTTTGATGTAGCGCAAGAAATATTCATGGTGATTTGAATACGTTGGTTTCTGTTTCTAATAAACATAATCTTTATATCAACCCTTCTGACTTTTATTTAATGATTTCTGGAAAAAAAACAAGGGTGTAACATGTATATAGATGAGACAAAATTTAAGGTGTTAAAACTGCTAGAAATTTAGGTGTTGTGTGTACAGATCTAAGATTTAATAAATAAATAAGCTTTCAAGAAAGTCATATTATGCTACACTGAAAATGTTATATACTAACAGATGGCTTCTATCACCTAAGATTAAGATTGTTTTTTTTTATTATTTTCGGGGCGCTGATATCAAACTTTCCTAGATCTTTTTCAGTCCTTTTGTTGGATATATCATAAACACTGTTTTTTTGTTTCTATATCTATATATAAATAGGCAAAGATAAAACGGTTAGGTACCATTTTCTCCTCTGTTTCTCGACTTTTCTTTATTTTTTATTTGTTTAGTAGCTATTGACGACCTTCAGTGCAGAATATATAAAGAATCTTTATTTATATCTGTTAAAATAACTAATTTAGAGATAAATTATTAATAAAATTCATGTGAGTGGCGTCCGCTATGAACAAGTAGCTTAATCTAATATAAGAATTTTGACAGTCGTTGTGCCTTTTTTTCTATCCATTTATGACGTTAAATTTTTACAAAAACGATGACAGCTATTACTGAAGTGACCAAAGCGAATGTGTTTATCCATACCAAGTTTGCGCATTTACAGAAGAATCCAATTAAAAGTTTTATGTAAGTACACAATTTAGATTCTAAAGCTAATTGATACACTTGATTTCCGAACCTGAAGAGTTGAGTAAGTATGTACATTCTTTTCGTCATGAATGTCTCACAAATCTAACAATTTTCATATGCAACCATTATCAAAAGCTACGATGTGATATGCAAATATGTTTTTAATTATTTATATTTATGCCATGTGCAAATAAAACTTGAATCAGTATTACAGTATTAGCAATAAAATAAGACGAATCAATTTGCAGTTTCATTTGATAAGGTAATCTTATAAATTAATTTTAACATCTCATCTAAAAATTAGCAGCCAGTCAGAAATTGTTTAATGTTTTTTTAGCGAAATGTAATATGCTGCAAATATATGTTTTTCTTATTTATCTAATAATGTAACCCTATAATGTTTGTTTATTTACATGCATCTTATTTATATGTAATTCTCGCAAACGGCACTACGATTTTGTCAAAATTCCATTTCGGGGTTTTGGCATATACAAATCGGGATCAATCGTATTACCGAAAAAGAACGAGATTGTGACAATTAAAACTGCTCTAGAAAAATTCATTCAATACAAATTGATGTGTAGGATCTTATAAGAATTTTATCACTACTTGATATTTTTCTAACATTACCTTTTTACAGTTGAACCTTTCAAGACTTTAAAGTAAAAAGTGCTGGTTAGGCGATTTTTTGATGAATAAAAAGTTGTGTTCTTATGTTAATTTGAGGCCTTCAATGAAGTTGCCAGGAGCAGTTACATATGCATATATAAACTGACTGATATATAAGGCGCTGTAGGTGATTCCAGAAATGTGAGCAACCAAATGTTTTATTGGGTGGCCCATAAACAGTTGCATACACACAGTGTATTATATACACTGTGTGTATGCCCATAGACAGTTACATATACAGGGTGGTGGAAATGTATTATAAAGTAGAATTATTGTAATGAGTATTTTAATAAGTGTTAGAGAGTTGCAATTAAATTAAATTGAAAGTTGAATTAAAATTAAGCTATTTTTTTTTCAAGATGAATCACTTCATCTTGAAAAAAATTAGACCAAATATCCGATTATATGTATATATGTATGTACCTACCAACATTTTTGATGACCCTTTGCATTTACGAGTAAAGCTCGGTCACCCAAGTACTATTAATTAAACATACAAATGGAAATTGAATAAGTAGGTAGTAGTAGTAAAAAGAAACACATTATTTTGAAATTTCGATTCAAATAGAATTGTTAGGTAGGTTTATTTGTTATATTATCATACCGGTTAACAGCTGAACTAGTTAATTTTAAGAAATTTCATGTAGACTAAATTTTTGTCTTTAATTTCCACTTACTGCATCTTTGGCATACCTTATATCATTAAGTTGTGCATTAAAAATGTGCTCACAAAGTCCTATTAATTACATATGAAAAACAAGTTGAATTTTGTTACGAATTGACGCAATTGGTCGAATTTCGACCACTGGGCGATCGCTAGCTATTAGTAAACTCCTACTGTATGGATAAATTTCAAATAAAAATGATTATTATTATGAGTCATTGGCGGATCCAATGATAGGGCTAAGGGGCTCAAGCTTAGTGTTTATTTTGCTAAAAACTATCATCATTACCCCCCAATGCCCCATCAATAAACACGTAAACACCAAATATCACTAACCTGGATCCAGAAAACAGGAACAGTTTCTTAGATTCGTCTGGACAGTCACACGATAATTTTCAGACATACAAATGTTTATAAAACACAAAAGAAACAAAATGAAAGCGGTTTAGTCCGAACGGAGCTAATTCGTAACACTATCTCTAGATTAACAGTGGAAAACACGGAACCTTCCCTGTACTGTCCACGTTATTAGCATTAGTGTTTTAGAAAATGCCAGAAGTTGTATTTCATCAATGTATCCCAAACTTGATCAGACACTGTGTAAATATGCTAGATTATTTGGCCCTCAATGTGAAAACTTGATCTAATGAAAAATTCCCAGTTGAGTATGACTCAGCACACAAACTATTGCTTCATGGTGGGAAAATAAAACAAATCACCTCTTAAGCAGATATAAACAATTTATTTTAATCTCCAAAGCAAATACAAAGCTATATAAAAAGTATGCAACAGTCTAAATAAAATAACCTTATTAATTTCTTTTTTTCTTTGACAAATACATTTAAAACTCTCTCAATAACAAAACCTAAATTATTTTCATTAAAAATTATCATTACTCTTAAAGTGAAACATTTATCCGGTCAGTTATACAAAAATTTTAATATCATCAATTTATGTAAATTTTCAAAACTCAAATGTTATTTAAAATAATTATTAATTTTGTGATTTAAAAATTTCAACATAAAAAAATAAAAAAAAATATATAGAATTTTTTTTTCTGATAAAATACATGAAATATTATATAGAGAACTATTTAATTTAATCAAAACTATTTTTGGTATGAATTTTTAATTTTAACAACTCTTAAAATTTTGTTTTATAAAATTAACGTTGAAATTATTTTAATTGTCCAAACTTCTGAAAATGCAATTAGAGGATGAATTTAGTCAATTGTACATTTTTTAAAATTTAACTATATTGAATTTCATCAATAATGGGAGCAACAGAATAATGCACCACCAGTAAATAAATATTAAAATTGTTTTATTTATCCAATCTTATTTATATAAAAAAGTTTCTATTAAATCAAAAATTAAAAATTAACAATATTGATTATATTTTCAATAAACAGTATTAAAATCGATAAATAGTAATTTATCGATTTTAAACCAATTTTAATATAAATAAAACTCATGGAAAGTCATGAAACATGTTTAAAGACATCACATTAATTAAAATAAAATTATTTGTTTAATGTTAAGTGTGTCGATTTATGTTATAACAAATAATTGTTAATATATTTTTTATTTATTGCTCAGTATTTATACAGAATCAGCAATCATTTCAGCACTCTATCAGAATTTAACTCATGAGCTAGCCAAAAAAGAAATAAAATAATGCATTTTTTAAAAACATATAATTACTCAAAAATTGTTTTTAAAACAATTATAACACATTTCAAACTTTTGTAAACCGACCGTCAAAATATTAGTAAGACATGTAAACATTTTAGTTATAGATTAAATATACGACTTTTGGTTGGTCTTAGAGAAATATTACTGTTTAAATTCTACATTAATAATGTGTCAGCAGAAGTTGTACACACACACATATAGATTTAGAGATAGTACGGCGTACTCACGAGATAGTGTGTTTGATTTTGCATCTCTCAACTAATTTACTATGTCTACCAGCTACCGACAGGAAAATTTAATTTTTTGTTGTGTTCTGAGTACTGCTATTGTTTGAGCAACACTCTCCTGAAAACTTCCTGTCAATGACTGATTCAGATTTTTAAGCATATATGGTTACGTTCGGCTCAGCCCAAGACCCCAAAACTCAACATTCAGTCTAACAAGATTCATTATTGAGAATATAGAATATATATAAATCGAGACGGGAACCTGCGAATTCAAATTGCGTGCTTTGACTCGAACTTTGTATTAGCATCACATAAAAATTACAACATTAACTTTCTTAAAATATACCACCCATTCTAAAGAAAATTAAAAAAAGACAATAACGTGAAGGTGAAAATATAAAATTGATTGTTAACAGAGACATATAATGTGTCTCTGTTATTAAACGAAATTTTGAAATTTATTATAAAAAATGTAAAGTATATGCCGTTAATTGTTAATATTAATATAATTAATTATCTTCGATTTTTATCACTCTTGAATCAGTTCAAAAAAAGAAATAAAACTAAAAGGATAAAATGGTAAAATCTATATTATTTTAACATACTGATTTCATAATATATAAACTATTATTTTTTGTAATACAACTAGAAGCCTACAACTTCCTATTTGCGTAGTATTACAAAAAAAGAGACAAACAAGTTGGACAGAAAACACTGACTAAAAAAAGATTAAAATAACATTTTATATATATACAAAAGAGATTTTGTATTCTCGATACAACTAATGATCACCACAATGGGGGATGGAATAAAAGAAAATACAACAATAAATAAATGTTCTTTTTTGTGACAAATCTTTTAATTATTCTCATAATTGAGAATCTCACTATTTACTGCTCTTTCTTTTCCTCGCCCTTCTTGCCTATTGGAATGGCGGCTTTCACCCTAAAAATAAAAAAAAACAATTAAATAAATAAAATTTGGACCAATGGAAACATTTCACACCTATATTTAGTTGGTGTGTTATTTCAAGAATATACTGAAATTAATTTAATGGGGGGGACTTACACTATTTTACATGCAATTGTCTGATTTATATATAAAAAACAAATCTGAAACCAACATTTCCGTTTACTAAGTACCTATCACAAAAACTTCAATACAAAGGCAAAACTAGGAAATAAAAACAACCAGTTTCTTGGTTGAACCTAACTGTAACTGGTAAGTACTCTCATTGATACAGACTGATCCATAAAATATTTGATGAGTAGGGGTAGAAGAAATATCTACATCAATTATATCAGTTTTTAAAAACCTATATACTTTAATTTTAGAGATATGACAGAAATACTATTCTTAATATTAACCATTAACCTTTAGTATGGGCCAAAAAGTATATTCAATACATGATAACAGGACTTATATAAATTAAGGGAATGCGATAACATCGTATCAGTTACCGTTAATTGAGTTCTAAATAAATACCATAATAAGGACCACAAAATTATGTCATTTTGGATAATGACTGTAAAATTCACATCCAAATTTAGTCATTTTGAATTGATCAGATATGGTTAAAGGGATGAATGGGCTCACCAACCTTATAACAAAGCTTTCAATGCACTGATGTTGAATAGATTCTATACATTTGAATATCCCAAGATTCAGATGGTATACATGAGGATAGGAATGACAAGGGATTTATAGATATGAATAAAGCAGTCGGAGTCATAAAATTTTCATGTTCTCTTAAATATATTAGAACAGGTATATAGTTAAATTTAATTTTCGTGCTGCTTCTATAGCAAGACATATACCACTTGGAAATATTACAAGAAAGTCCATCTGTCCATATACTCCATTCACTGAACATACGGCTTTGGTATCTAAGACGGCATAAATAGGATTTAACAATCTGATAATAAGCAAGGCAATCAATAAATTCTTTTTGAACACTTTGGATGACATTTGCGGGAATATTGCGAATATTAGGCATATTCTTGCATTTAAATCTGGTCTAATCAGGTATACGTTAGTTTTTAAGTATCCCAACAAGATTTTATATATTTATTTTGATTAACTTTATCCAAATCGTTGCTCACCTCGTTGGCTATGTAAAATAGAGAGTTTAAATTCTCGCGACATTTATACAGGAATATTTAAAAAGTAAAGTATACGTGAATCGACAAAAATTTAATAGCAAGAATTCGGCAAACTCTAGGAAATATTACCACTAAAACGATCAAAACGCATTTATTGATCGTCTTGCTTACTGTCAAGTTGTTAACTGCGCCCCATTCGTATCTTTAACTTAGATTATGTTTTTATTTATAATGTATAAAATATTTTTTCTAAAAAATTTCGTTATGATTTAGGCAGGGGCAAATCCGATATTTTTTGACAAAACAGAAAATTTATGGGAAGCTCTGAAAGCTCACGGCAGGTGTTTGATGTCCAGGAGGGGCTTGTCGTAAAACCAAATATCGTTTCTAATTTTGGCGTATAAAAAAACGATGACGTTATTTAAACTCACAGTGTAGCTTTTATTTAATTTATTGGATTTATCCGCTATTTACACACTTACTAGATCATCTTCATATAAGCTGAAAGAAGTCTTAATAGAGCAAAAAACAATTTCATTATTAAATAAAATGAATAAGAATGTGCGAACAACATAAGACCGAACAAAAAAATCTTTTATTTTGACAGCTTGTGATCTATCCACCAGGTAGGATTTAAATGGAATCAAAGAACTGTGAATAGGTATCTTATATAAACAGCTTGACATTTTTTACTGAATGCACCGTTGACAGTATGGCAAAATAGGACAACATTAGTTACTGCAAATTTATTAAAACCATGTTGTGGAATAATGAAATGCTTAACTAGCAGCGACCCAAAAAATTTTTTGTGATGACAGCATTCACATTATTTTCCCTCAAACTGTTCAATTAAAAGAAAAATGTGTCCCGATATCTCTATTTGAGCAGCGCAAGGAGTCAGTTTGAATATACTCTTCAATAAAAACATGTGAACCCGGAAGTAAAACACAAGGAATCGTAAAATATTTTAACCGTGGTTGGCATCTGACAGAGGTCTCACCCTTTGAGAAAACTGGGCCATGGAGTATAAGATGCGTTGCGAATCCTTTTACTCAAATTTAAATGGGACAACAAAAAAATACAATTAAAATCGGTTCCAATCATAACATAAACTCTGAAAAAACCCAAAATGACGTTAATTTTCCTTAGGATTGCAATTTTTCTACCAAATTAAATTGGACCAATCAACAAGCAACATGCGACTACTGTCAATTTTAGTTGCTTAGGTGTAAACAAAAAGTTGTTGCAAAAATTTCAACTTATGGATACCAGACAAAAAACATAAAGCAACAAAAAGCTTCTAAATATTCGGCTGGTGGAAACGTAACTTTAGTTTTGACTAAAAACTTTAGGTGTTATTTTCCACAGTTATAAGTGCGATTTTTACTTCACTTCAGTGAACTATGACAAACCGATTGGTGACTGAGACAATGGTTTACAAATGCTCCTAAAAATTACTATAAAACTAATTTTTACGAAGCACAATAATATATTTCAATTTACCAAAATTTAAAAATAGTTATATTTTTATTTTTATGGAAAGTTTTCAAAAGAATTTTACAGAATATATAAGGCTTGATGATACTTACTTTGTAGTAATGTCTGCTACTTTGGACTTTACAAGAGCCAAATTGGCATCGATTTGAGTCTTGTTCGTTTCGTAAACTTTAGGAAGAGTGAACAATGCGACCCAAGCTAAAAAAATAATACGACTTTAGTAAGACTAGCATAATGATTTACTGCAATAAAAAACATACTACACTCAAATATTCGTTGTCTGTTGAAGTGAATAAATATGCTTATTATACAGTTACAGAAAAACGAAAAAAAGTATTTTAACGTTTTGAAAAATTATTCTCTTACTCAACACGACTTTTGTTTAGACTAGGGCAGCATTTACATTTTAGAGATTTCAATCAATAGAAAGCGCACCCTTTAAGTACACGAGTCAGGTACATAAAATCTTTACGATTTTTTTATTTATTCCTGACTATTTACAGAATACGAATACTAATGGTTAAAAATTAGGTCAACGTAACAAATGCATGGGGCACAAACTGGATCAATATAAGGGTTAATTATTCCTGTACAAGAAATTAAATGTTTAAGAAGAATGAAACGATTAATATTCTTAATTAACACATTTTGAAGCATACTTACCAAATTCTAGAACTTATAAATCTATTTTTACGAATTATGTACAAGGAAAAAGCTTACAAAAATAAAACGATTAAACTGTATATTCTGTCATCCGCATGTTCAGAACACTGACTTAATAAGTAAAGTGATGTGAGAAACAAGAGGAAACACTAGCAATGGTATAAAGGATTTATACCTCATAGATAAATTATGAAAATTTCAGATAGATCGAGGAGTGTCTACAAAATATATTTCACCGGTTTTGAAGACTCATTATACATCTGGAGAATATCTCATCTAACATAGATATAATTGTGATGACAAAAAAAAGCCAGGGGGCAGCATTTAGGACCACAGGATGATACATACATTCTACAGAGATTCATGCTGCTTACTTAGTGAACTGGTAACAAGGTAGTTTCTCTTATATCGGAATACTGTGCTGCAAAATCCGTGAGTTGTCAAACGGAAAACTACAAACTGAATTTAACATTATGTCATTATAACACAATAACATTTAGTACTTTTGCGTTCTATCGTAACGTTATAAAAATACGAGTCACCTAATAGCATAAGGGCAGGACTTTGTTTTTTCTATTTTAAGTGTGATTTTAACAAAAATTGTGTCTTAGAAAGGAATATGCCATCTAAAAATGCTGGTCAACACTTGGAATTTCTAAATTTTGTGTTTTCTTATAACATTTTCAGCCTAGCCATTTGCAAAAGACTTTCAGAGTCTTTAGGTGTCATAAGAAATTGATAAACCCCATTCTATCTTAATCTGTCCAAATGACCGCTACATTTATCATTGTTGTTACTAAACCATTTTCAGACACACCATCAGGTGTCTTCTAGGGAATTTTTTAAGGAACAACTTCTGTTGAGTAGACATGACGCGCAACTTTGACTTAAGTGTGTTTTAACAATAAACAATATTTTCATGAATATACTAGATAGTAGGTTCCTTTCCTTCAATCTCATAATAACATGGATCGCTGCGTCTTTTCCATTTACTATGTATTCGAATTACTTTTATTTTTTTGGTAGTTATATTTCCTCCTTTTTTCTACCATTGCTTAATGTTTTTAGTTTTGAGATCTTTTGGTGAACTTTTTTTGAAGGTTTAAAATATGCTCTTGAAAAAATATATTCCATTGCATGAAGCGGATGGCTTGTTTATTTAGCATCGATTTGTTTTTTTTTTAGAATTCAAAACGATTTTTATTGGAAAATGATTTTTCTTTATTCTAGCAACCAATAATAGCACAGAAAATTTAAATATGATTTCAGTACTTGAATAAATGAAACCTTTTAAAAAAATCATTACATCCTTGACATGAATGACTGAACAAAATAGGAAAAAGAGGTTATTCATTTTTTTTGGAAAATCAAATGCTAAATTACAAATATTGACAAAGCGACTGTTAAGCGTAACTTTTACATCTCAATATAGAGACAAAAAAACTTTAGACTTTCAATATAATTTAGCGAATCGTATTTATGTTTCAAACAATGGATAAACACAAAATAAAAACAAAATTTTTTAAAATTTTTCGAATAAAAATTTTATCAATAAATTTAAATGATGTTTGTGGTAAAATTTCCATTTCAACAATGATTATGAAGTATTCAGTTACTAAAACCTTATTTTTTTCCAAAATTAGACTGTTTGAAACAGAAAAACTGATCATATTGATACCCTACAGTTTGTGTCTGCATATTGAGTTGCAAAAGTCATGCTTAAAATTAAGACGTTTTAGTTTAACATTTAGCACTTTTTACTGTTTATTCAAATTACTTTTAAGCACAAAAAAATCCCAAAAGAAACCTGATTTAGCCTGAAACAACGAACAAAAGGATAACTTTTCGTTAAAAGTGATATCACTACGCAAAATGGTCGTAAAGTCTGAATTTGAATAAGCTATCGGGTCCCTGCAAAAATTTAACAGGAATTTTTTTTTCCAAGTAGGCGGTCCTAAAAAATTTCCAAATTTTTCATCACTAGCCATACATTTAGGCAAAAAATTGATTTTTCGTTGAGTAAAAGCATTTTCAAAATTCATTAAAATTTTCTTATTTGGTTGTATCAAAAACTAAATAATATTGTTTCGATTATTTTAATGAAAATTGGAAAACGCCGGCATTGTCAAAATCTTAATAGAGTCAAATTGTATAAAAGTTAACGATATTCTTCAATGTATAGGAAACATATTTTAAACACATTAATGTTTTGCTTTAAATTTATAGACGTTCTGAAGTTTAAATATTTCAAAATATATTTGCTGAACTTACCAATGATGATCAAGGTCATGCCATTGAACCAAGATCCCAAATAAGTCAACACCCACAACAGTACGCCGAATTTGATAGAATCCACCAGGTCTTCGACCAAGAAAAGCCTCCTGAGTTCGACGATTGAAGCGTTGACGTGAGCAATTGCGACATCAACGACTTCTCTGACTTTCTCCTGGGGCAGGGACACGTCCATATCCAAGACATCTTTGAAGGGATGACCATCACCAGTTTTTTGTACTGCTTGAACGATGTTCTTGTAAATTCTGAAAGCTATGGTGCAGGTGAGAGCTATGAGAGATAGGTAGGCTACGACGCTAATGAGAGAGAAATAAGTGAGGGCTAGAAGGATGATTAAGACGACGCCGAAGACGGGTCCGGACTTTTTAGGGTCACGCCAGTAGATGAGGCTCTCCACTGAAAGAAAGATAAATATATTGTTAAATGGAGAAATGTATGTATAATATTAAATAATTCTGCATTATTTTTTTCTAATTTAAAGTATGGTAACTCATTGCAAGAATATTAACTACTGATATTGCTTATACAGTGAGGACATAAAGTAACGGATAAATACGTTTTCATGAAATAATTCAATTTTTTTATTGAAACTATACTTTTTGAATAAAATCATTCATCTGCGCGTTAAACCCCCTAGGGTTAATAACTACCGCTAAAACAAATTTAAATGAAAAGGTGTCTCACCGGGTTTAAAAGAGTTTTCAGTACTCTATTGAGCAATATGGGATTTTTTGATATTTGGACGTGGATACTCAAGCTTATCTCAATCAAGTTTTTCCGCATTGATAGGTCGGTAGAAGTGGCAAAACTACAAGGGATCATTTTTTGTGCGGCATTTAAAATAAAAAATCTACCAGTGTAAACCAACTAAGAATGATGAATTAAAACAAATTCAAGAAATTAACAGTGTCCAGTTTGAGCATATGACAGTCTACAATTACTGTAAATGTTGTTAATTACTTCAAACTTTATTTATCTCTATGGTATCATTAATATTTTACAAATAAAACAATTGTAAATTGATTTTTCTTATTACCAATCTTCAAAAATAAATATTATTTTAAAGGTGGTATCACATTCTCCCCCTGCTCATTTCATTTTGCCTGGGGGTAGTTATTACCCCTAGGGAATGATTTTATTCAAAGAATATAAGACTTTTAAAAATTGTAATTCTTCGAACATATTTCTTTCTTTGCAAAATCTTGGAGTCGAAAATTTGGATCTGCCATGTGCCTTAAAAGCTTCCCATGAATTTGCCCCCTCTCTAAAACAAATTTCTGATTTTCCCCTCCTTAAACTAAAAGCTGGGTACACCCCTGCTAACAAATATCATGAGATAATTTTCAGGAATCACATTAACGTTAAGAAAAGCAAGATGTCCTCCTTCAACACTCCTAAGGTGATGATTTAAACAAAACTATACAAGCAAACCTTTATAAAGATAACTAACAATGAGTAATTATAAAATATATAATAAGGAAATAAAATTCACAGTTAAGATACCACTTAGAAATCCATGTGGTTGGCATTCACAAAGGAATGTCATTTAATGTTTATTTTTAGACAGACAATACTATTGTTTGAATCTATTTATTTTAGCCCATTAATAAAAAAAAAAATCCTCAAAAATATTGCAAATAATGCACGTTCTTGTGAAAACTTTTAAACACGATTAAAGTGGGTCATCTTATTAGTAATAAAATACTTCCGCAATTTGCACAAATATATTGACTTGACATAGCTTGACACTGCAATAAACAACTTTTGGTGGATCGGGTTAAACCCTGACAAATGAATAAGAAATGAGAACTTTGAAAATATAAGAAATTGTGTTTTAGCATTCGCAAGTTGCTTTTATGCCAATAAATTACAAAGAATTTCAATATTCACTGTTGTATAGGCCCAAATAAATTTTCAATTTGAACTGATCCTATACTAGATATGTATCTTGAAATAACAATTTATTGTAGTTGATATACTTTTGTATGAAGAGTATTTCCAATGCTTCTTGACCAACGTTATTATAATAGTCCACGACTTAAAATTTACGAATGAAAAAAAAGGTTTAATCCCAAATACTGTGGAATCTCATATATATTCAGAATGCAAAGTTTTGGATTTAAATTAAGAACAAATTATTATTAAACAATTGTGAAACACAACATATTGGTAATAGTATATTATTCCAACGCCAGGTAGTTAAGGGTGGATATAGCGCCTATGCTGTTTGTAGATTATTCTATTCGGTGTGTGTAATTCTTTTGCACGAAAGAGCTTATTTGATATGAATTTGTCTAGTTGGTTCAAGAAGGAGTTCCCATCTTCAAAGAGCGAAGTTTGCTCAAAATTGCTGAACCCCACAAAAAGTGTGCAAAGGTTGGCATCTGCTGGTCTACAGACCTATCAACAGTCATCCCGTAACTCCTAGGTTACAACGTCACGTTAAAACTGAGATTAAGTTCACCTGCTCGAGAATATTGACTCTTTGAGGTATGCCAGTTTCCCCGAAAATCATTGATCATTACATTTCGCGCCAAGATATTTTGATGCCTGTGGCTAGGGCTTTGTAGAATTCTTGTAGAATTTGCTATTTTAGTCTAAAAATGAAGGTGCAAAAGGTTATATTTTCACTTACATGTTATGCAAAGAAGTGCTACCAAATTTAGAAATTTTATAAGAAATTCCCACAATCAACCATTTAAAATTTATTTGAAACCAAAATAAGTCCTAATTCTTTGTTTGTAGTTTTTAAATGACGAATTAGAATTATGATTAATATCGTAGGATTTTTTTGTAACTGCGAGTTTCGCTCTCAGGTTTACGACTTAATTGTGAACTCTACCCAAAGTTAAGAACAAACGAGCCGACTATTAATGACATACCCGAGTTTTACAAATTGGAAAAAAGCCGGAAAAATTTAGAAGTATTAAGGAATATTATCTTATCGTTTTCCAGAAAATGGAAAAAGCAGTTATTAACATTGCTGTTCAAAAAATCTCTATTGTACTTCAAATACCAAATTGTAGGGAAATATATTTTCACAGAAACTGATTATCGTTGACATTTGAGATTACCATTTACCTAATTGTAAACCGGAAAGTGTGCTAAATAGGCAGGTACTTTTCCTGAGGAAATAAGTGATTGAGTTATAGGTTGTGTAATGGGGGGATTGTGACCTCTGAAAATTGATGATGTCAAATTGACTAATCTCTAAATGCAAAAAAAAGACGAAAATGAAATCAAAAATAGGGTATTAAAAATAGTTTTGAAAAATGAGTGCCCCCCCCCAAAGGGCTGTGACGGGTCCTGGCTGAAATAGTAGCATACGGATTACCTGTACCATTATATAGAAGTGGCTACCAGTGATTGACTTTTTGTTATAGTTGGCAGGTCGCTAAAATATTGTGTTAGTTTTTAACTGAATACTAAATTGAAAATTCAATTCAGACATTGGTATGGGGGTTGAAAAGTTTATCAATGTATTTAAAATTGGTAGTTGTATCATATTTTTCTACGAGCACATAAGCCGGAGACATAACATTAAATCCAAGTGTAACAAATACATGGTGAGGACCCATTTCAAATATTTAATGTAATTAAGGTGTGTATCTGTGGATCTGTGTGTTTGTCTGTGGCATCGTGGCTGGTACACGAATGAACTGATTTTGATGTGTTTTTGTTGTTTAAAAGCTGACGTATTTGAAATGGTGCTCAGCTATAATTTATGAAAATTTGTCCCGTCGTTTGAAGTTCATCAGCTTTTTTCCTAGAGGGTCTTCATGCGAATTCCTTTTAACTGTTCCTAAACGAAAGGAACATTTTTAGTGAAATTTTCTGGGTTTGTTTGAGTGAGGACCTGGATAGCATAAGACTTACAATTCGAATACGTAGGTGGTGCAGCAATCGGGATCTAGGTAAACTTTTGAATTCCTAAATGGCTGGACCAATTTGAATTTTTTTGTGTTTGTTTGTGAGTGGATGTCTGGAAGGTTTATATCGACAATTGGGATGTAGATGGCGCTATAATCTAATTTTAGGAATATATATTTTTTGAACATCCAACAGCTGGACTGATTTAGACGATTTTTTTGTGTGTTTGAGTGGGTCCATGGTAGAGGTGGCACAGAAACCTGCTCAAGTGGAATAGTCCCGAATATGATTATTTTTTTCTGTCGGGGGTTATTTAAATTTTTAATTGTGTCTAGTTATTACACAATTGTGGAAAAAGTGAAAACAAAAATAACTGTTACCATAAAACATTATTATTGAGAAATCCGGAGAAAAGTAGTTTAAACAAAAAAAAATTGTCACAATAATTAAGTAATCATCAAATATTGGACAGTAAAAAATATGTAGATCAACCTTCCTCATAATACCCTGTATAATGTAAAACTAAATATTTTCTACTGTGAAGTTTCTAGAGATTTATAACAAATATTAAAAATTTACAAACGTATCTGCCCACATATTATGCAATAACTTCAATGTTACTATCACAAACTTTTCGACATGTCGAAGTAGCACGTTTCAGAACGTATAGGCAGCATAGGAGATTTAGCAAAACTCGCTCATGAATAATTGAATGTCGAGAAATGGCGAAGTGCCAGAAAATTTTGTTGAATACGAGGAAACATCTGCTCATGTCCTTTATTTGGTTTTGGATGAAGTCCCGTTTCAGTGTACGGATGAATAGAAGCGTTTCCTTGATTTCAATCAACAACTAAAATTGAAATATCGTTCGGAAACAGGTTGGATGAACGAACCTACGCTGATAGAGATAGAGATCCATATACCTTACGGTATTATGCAATTTTAAATGGTACGTACTCATCTAACTTAATTAGAAATAAAAAATGCTCCGCGAATTTCGTGGTCTGTCAATTTGCCAAAGGATATCAATCGTAATTTCACAGGAAATGATGAGAAAAAACTTTTTGCGTCAGACTGGGGCAGTTTGTTAGTAACATCGAACTGGTTAAAATTATTTCATAATTGTTTGGAAGTCAGTTTATGTTTACATGGTATAATATTCTTAATGATACAACCATATAATAAATTAATACTCCTTTTTGAAAACTATTAAAAAATGAAGGTATTTAGAATTGTTATTGTCTGAATTCTTGAAGATCCAATGGAGTCTTCCAAATTTTTACATATTAAAATATACTATTTGCTAAGTTCATTAATATATTGTGAGGGGAATTCATGCGATATTTCGTGGAATCGGCATTCACCCTATATGTCATGGAATCCGAAATGTTGGTCTGGCGATCTGAGTGGCTGGCGCTAAACCTTCTAGAGAATTCCGAGAAGACATATATAAACACGAAAGGATTTATTCAGCATTTTGTCGAAGTTTAGTAAACATCGGGTGTTCAAGATAAATTGTAAATAGTTGTGTGAATATAAATTAAAGTGCAAATAAATTATAGTGAGTTCGACTGTGTTTCTAAATAAACCCAAGAACCTCAGTGTGAAAATAAAAAACTTACAATATATTAAGGATACGATAATTTCAATTCAAATCAAATTAAATAACCGCTTGAACTTAGATAGACTATAGACTAACAAAATTAAAGTTAAGTATATATGCAAATTAAATTTTGTTTTGGGTTTTTTTTTCTATAAATACACACTTTGTTTATTATAAATTGTGTGTTTAATAAATATAAATTGCAAATACAAATATTTTTTCCCATTTTCGTAAATATTGTTACATAAATTTCGTTTCATGTTGTAAATAATGGAAAATAAACGCTTACAAACAAAAAAAAATTGAACCTTATGTTGTAAAAAATAAAATGACAAAAATATTTTATTTATTTATTTATTTGTAGGTGCCTTAACAAAGTATTTTGTCAGGTCATTACAAATATAAAATCATAGTAAGTACCAGAGAAATAGACTACAACTATTGAAATTATTATTAAAATACTGAAAGAAATTACAAAAAAAAATAACTTTTTAGAAATCCTTTATTTAAAGACTTAAATTTTGGTCCACGTAACTGTGTGACTGTTATAAGAAGTATTAGTATAAGATCCCGTCATAAAACGACCTTCACCGAGATGCTTATTTAATGAAACGTATTTTATATTTAATTTAATATGTCAATAAATATAATCCATATGGGTTGCCTAGCAAATTTCAGTCCAGAGTATGTTTAATTAATAATTTAAAAAATATATTTTTTTAAACATTTCACCGGTATGATTATTAGATAAATTCTATACCAATCGAAAGTATGAAGCCCATAGAAAATGCAAACGTTAGGTTGCCTATCATTTTCCGGTCACAACTATCGGGTTGCCAGGTATAAACAGGTATATCTATACTAGCATTTTGCAACGGTCTGTTTATTGAATGAAATTTAAATGAAATTAAAGATTATTTTATTCTGAACACGGTGGTATAAGGTTGCCTGCGAAAAATCAGTCCAGAATTGCGGTTGTCGAATTTTAAAAAGTTAAATATTGCTCCGAGTGAATGTGTGCGACTGAGAGGTCCCAACCAACCATCCCATGCGATAGAAGAGGACACAGCATAGCAGCTGTTTAAAGTCCGCCCATTTAAAGAAAGAGACTGCGCATGCTATTTGGGCTTGGAAAAGAAAAGGGTAGCGATAGACTATGCATCATTTTGAAGTAGTTTATTATTAAAATAGAGAAATAGTTATTTAATTTTTTTTTATCAATTAATTATTTATGTGTATATTTTTTATGTGACACTAAAGTATATATACATCTTTAGTAAAAAAGAAGGTTATAGTGATACATATATAATACTACCCTAATTAAAAATATTGATTCAAAAATATTATATATATATTATATATGTATCACTTATCACTTGATAACCTTCTTTTTTACTAAAAATGTATATATACTTTAGTCTCACATAAAAAATATAGACATAAATAATTAATTGATAAAAAAAAATTAAATAACTATTTCTCTATTTTAATAATAAACTACTTCAAAATGATGCATAGTCTATCGCTACCCTTTTCTTTTCCAAGCCCAAATAGCATGCGCAGTCTCTTTCTTTAAATGGGCGGACTTTAAACAGCTGCTATGCTGTGTCCTCTTCTATCGCATGGGATGGTTGGTTGGGACCTCTCAGTCGCACACATTCACTCGGAGCAATATTTAACTTTTTAAAATTCGACAACCGCAATTCTGGACTGATTTTTCGCAGGCAACCTTATACCACCGTGTTCCGAATAAAATAATCTTTAATTTCATTTAAATTTCATTCAATAAACAGACCGTTGCAAAATGCTAGTATAGATATACCTGTTTATACCTGGCAACCCGATAGTTGTGACCGGAAAATGATAGGCAACCTAACGTTTGCATATTCTATGGGCTTCATACTTTCGATTGGTATAGAATTTATCTAATAATCATACCGGTGAAATGTTTATAAAAATATATTTTTTAAATTATTAATAAAACATACTCTGGACTGAAATTTGCTAGGCAACCCATATGGATTATATTTATTGACATATTAAATTAAATATAAAATACGTTTCATTAAATAAGCATCTCGGTGAAGGTCGTTTTATGACGGGATCTTAGACCATATATAGGTATGTGATATTTATTTACGATAGAAATTGTCATTGTTTCTTGTTGAGTAACTATATGTATCCATGTGATTACTGAAGCTGTTAGGATTCTTTTTGACATATATCAGTAGTCCTTTACTGACTCTTATGCACCTTTTCTGCATTCCAAAAACCATCACGGTATTGAGAAAATGGTTCCAGTTCAGTATCGCATTGGACAATAAACGATGCACATTATCTGTTCTGCTACCGAATTCACCCTAGTTCAAGTGGGAGCCCCAATATACATACATACACTACTATCTTTACTTGCTATTCAATCTTTTTTTCAGGATAAAATTCATTGTACTCTTTTTCTTAATTTGTCCACATTTTTTATGATTAAAAACAAGATGAGGTCTAGAACTAGCCCTTAGGGTACACGATGTAAAGGTAATATTTCTGATTTAATACTATTACACATCATGACATCATATATTGTGGTCTCTCTTTTAGAAAAAAAATAAAAATAAATAAATAAACTGATACTACTTTTATCAAAATTACAATCCTGAAGCTTTTTAAATTAAATATCATGGCTTACACAGAACACAGATATAGTCAGACGCCTTGTTTAGATCAAGAAAGGCGGCTTCACTAGAGCTGTCCTTTTCCAAACCCTTTGGTAAATCTTTAAAGGCAGTTGTAGTCGACATATTGTTTCTATAACCGAACTGACTCAGAATAAAGTGTTTTGCACAATGCCCCTTTTAATTTTAGTCGCTTCTGTATAACAAGCAGTGACAGGTGGATTATGAAACTGGTGGTGCACTTTACTGGTCAAATATTGGGATTCAAAAATGCAACAAAACAAACTTTGCTAATATTGCATTAATTTTTTATTAATTAAAATATTCGTCGACTTTTTTCGAAAGCGAAATGTTCAATGACCTTTTTATTAAACTCTGGCATTGATTGGATATATTTTTTCAATACTAAGCACAGAAAGAGCATTTAGCCAGTCCTGAGACATCGTATTTCCATGAAACTTTTTAATCATTCACTCCAGTTTCCGTCCAAATGGATTCCCCGCCATAAATAATGCAAGGAAAACAAAATAATGTATTGATGCGATCACATCCACACCACACCATTTCTTTTTATTGTAAATTTCACTTTTAATACTTTATTTTTCATCTTACACTCTTGTTTTCAATTAAGATATGGCTTAGGTGGACCAGCCAATTTTATATCTAATTTGTTTTGAAACGATTTATTATTGTTTATAATATAGTCAATGTTAAAGTTGATACTCATTTTCACAGTTATGTAAACAAACACACACTCTGTATATTAAATATTCTTTTATAGACTAGGTACGAGGAAAAAACAAAGCAACCACTAATTAAATCACGTAAACAAAAATTTTAATTATTGGAACGTTCGGATACGTCCGGTCAATATCAGCATAGCTCGGTGTGCGGCGTACGAGAATCAGCCCATTAATCCATATAGTTTGCATTAACTGTCTTCTATCCCACGCGCTAATCGTGTTATATCGTATCTAATAGAAGCTCTATAAAATATTCTTTCAAGCCAAAATAAGTCTTAATGCAAGTTTGGATTGGTGCTTAAATTGTTTTTTTGATAAATTCGTTGTTATTGAAATGATATTTATTAAACATTTTGTGTAGATTTTTAAACTTATTAATATATTAAATTTGGTGGTTCAGCGCACGAGTGTACTTAAGGGACAGCCGCCCCTGATAGCAAGTATCAAATTTGAGATATAAACGACAACTAAAAGTTATTGCACCATAGGGTTCTTTATGAAAAATCAGAGAATCCAATAAACCGCACCCATATTTTTACAAATTTATTTATTTGTGCTATGCGATTTCCATAGAAGCATAGCATTTCAACTTCTCTCGTCCAGGAGACAGACGGACAGACACAAGAAGGATCCTACAAAGATTTGCGTCAGGAACCCTAAAACTGAACAGAAAAAAAAAGAATCGAATTGGGAAATTTATATTAATTGCATAATAAATATAATCTTAACCCTAATTTGAAATGATGTCAGACAAAAGTCAAAGCAGGAAATCTAAAAATATTACCAATTAACAAGATGCTACCAGGATTTTAAAATGGCAGACATTCATACAGAGAAAATCGTTAATTGCTTCAGATGTTATTAATAGAATAAATCGAAAAACTTAGTTGAAGGACAAAGTCGATATTCAATTATAAATAAAGAGAGCTTTGTAATTTGGAAGATGTAACAGTATCGAAAAAATTATATATTTAGAGTGATAGCTCTATTAGCAATTATATCAATAAATTGAAAACAATATTTGAAATTATATTCTGTGCCAATAAAATATTCAACAAATAGTTAATATAAATAACACAAACTTATGAACATAACTGCTTTACCATTCTGGCATTTGCATTATTAAATTATATTTAAAATTCTGAAAATGACTGTGGTTTATTTCTTACACTTGTACATTAATTAAATAATTTGAGAACTATTAATATTTAGGACATTTAAAAAAATCTTAGAGGCTTATTAATTTTTATTTAATATGTAAAATAAAATCTAAGCCTAAACAGTTGAGATGCTCGAATACCGGCCATAACCAAGGCAGTAGCTAGAATGTTTTCTTCGGGGGAGGAGTATTTGCGATATATACAAATATATAAAATAGAAAATTTCTATACAACACACGTTAATTCGTTAAAATTAAATCTTTAAAACACAAATTTCGGGGAGGGGGGTTTGGTCATAAGTTACACAATTATTTTTAAACATCTGTAGGAACAATATGATATGAACATATGTTTGATGCTTTGGTTACATATTGTAAAATTGTCAAAAAAACTTGCATCGTGTCAGTGTGGGATACTTATATTTTTGAGATTTAGGTATTAAAATATATTATATTGTTATATTGTCCATTTGGTATATTTACAACGTGACATGTAATAGAATAAGTTCTTATGAATTATTTTATAGATAATTTGTTAATAATAATATTTTTTTCAAAAAAGCAAAAAATGTTATCAATAACATCAAAAATGTCCAATTTCGTATATTAAAACAATGATATAATAATTGAAAACACCGTATTATCTTATGCTCATTTATATATAGATGCTATAAATTTCCAAGGAGAGAAATAATTCAAGTTGTTTTTGTTTCACACAATTCTGGATAATTTAGTAGTATAAAAAATGTTTTTTTTTTGTTACTGGAGGTTTTGAAGCATCGTACATTAATTTAAAATCATAAATAGTAAATAACTGTAATTGTTTACATGCCTATTTGAAACTTTCCACATTATCTACACTTTATTGCGAATTCAGTACCTATATTCATTCTGGGCAGTTTTGTTAGCATCTGTCAATATTTATTATAATTAAAATTGTTGAAATTCCTCGCTATCTAATATGATAAAATATTTAAGACCACATCATAATCATCAACAAATCTTTAAAAAGCTAAAATTATTTGACAAATAATTCTGGCAAAATTCTTGTTTTTGTACAAAATAACGCCTTTAAAAATTATATCTAATAGATCCTCTGGAACAATCTTTTTAAATATACTAATTTGTAAAAATTATTAATGATTGGCCTTTTGGGAGGTTCAACACCCCCAAAAATTTTTAAATTCTGGGTTTAAAAGAATACATTTTTTCATAAAATAAATATTTTAATCATTTCTTGATATAATGAAAATACTTTAAAAATACAAATTCTGTTGTCCTAGTCAATCATCCCTTAAAAAAAAAAATCGAGAACTCAACATCGAACAAAATTGTTACGACTAGTGACGACCTGAAACAACATTGCTGGTTAGGGGCTTGATGAAAGTACACAAAAGATTTCTCGTTTTTGAAAATTCGTTATTGTAAATTAATCAAGACTTATTTTCTGATCAAGATCGAGTTTTAGAATCTCGGTATTCT
This sequence comes from Octodonta nipae, assembly GCA_034190945.1. Lineage (NCBI taxonomy): Eukaryota > Metazoa > Arthropoda > Insecta > Coleoptera > Chrysomelidae > Octodonta > Octodonta nipae. The sequence goes on along the minus strand of CM067219.1, from coordinate 25,567,369 downwards.
GTTCAATTTATTTTTGTAAATTTGCAATAGATAGAAAGTATAGAAACTATTTTGCTACATGTTAGGGTACTTTATCAAAGTCTGATCAAAGGACAACGCGTGCAATTCCCAAGAAATATTTTACTATTTATGGGTAACTAACGAGATTCACAGTAGAGTCAGCGAAAAAAGTGAACCAATTAGCTGTAATTGAGTAATGAAATGCATAATTTTAGGATAACCGATACTTTATCTAATCACAAATATGCCACATACATCCTTTTATGCTGACTTAACCTATGAGACCATATGTTTCTACGTCGATACACGCGACGAGTTTCTTCGAAACATACACGATTCACGTTTATAACGACAGAAAAAAGTTTTCAACAAAAATAATCACTCACCGGGACCTCGTTCTGGTAAAGGTTCTTCGTCGTACTTTTGGTACCTGCTATTGTTGAATTGTTTGCGGCCCATTGTCGTTGAGGTTTGGAAGAGCAAAATACAAAAAAAAATTGACGGCACACTACGTACGGTTACTGTAGAACCGCTACTAGATATGTGTGTGAAAGAGCTGAGAGAGGTTCGAATGTGATATGGTACGCTTAGAAGTACCTACCTACCTACGCGGTTCTTTCTTTGGAACTCGAGCGCCGCGGACAACCGCAGTCGAGTGAAAAAGAGAAGGTTCTTGCGTCGTTGGTACTTTGCGACGTTGCCAGATAATGACAAAAAATACAATAATGCTTAAAACAATGGACTGTTAAGGATTTAATGGTCATCAAATACGGTCTTTGCACAGTATCAGTAATTTATTTGTTTTATAGTGTTGACTTTTATTTAAGTTTTAGAAATATTATACTTTTTAGTATAGTTGCTATTTGTGCTTTAAAGTGTTGTAAAGTAATGCCATTTTAATTGCAAAGTTCAAACACAATGGTAGTCCCGCAAATGCTACTACTATAATCTTTATGTGAATGAAACAGAGATTGGGGCAAAAAAAACAATTTTGTTCTTAAAATTTACTATTTGGGTTTCTATGCAAGGTGACATTTCTGTTCATAATTTGTTTATTAAATAAGCAAGTTGTTATAAACTTACGGAGGTGTTTTTATGTTTGAGATAACTAAGAAAATTACAATATCTACCTCTACGGTATAGATGAAATGTCAAAAGAATGTTTTTGTAGTAAATATAAAAATGGTCATTTCATTCTTTAACACATGTTTTTTTTTCAAAATAAATTTATTGACAGATTCAGTCTACAACGACTTTCATAAAGTTGACGTTTTTTCTTTGAGTTTACAACCACGCTTGTTACATTTTGTGCCTCCTAATAAGTTGTTATAATGTTAATTTTACCTACTGCTTGTAAAATATGAATCAGGGGTTATTTGAATCTGAATGACATCTAGACAAATAAGCAGTTATAATAGCAATGTTAATCACAATTTAAGATTTACAAAAAGTTATTATTTGTAATTAACTCAAAAATATTAATATTTAAAAGATTAAAAATTATGTTCTTAAAGAGAAAAAATGTCCAATTAAAAAACAGTAACTATCACAACTCTGAATCCTATTGTTCATAATTTTTATCTAATGTTGAAAACAGAACTTAATCCTTGTCAAGTAAAACAATTTATTTATACTATTAAAAATTAATTACAAAAATTCGATTTTCGCTAGACACTGGAAGAAACTATCAGGGTGAAGAATTTTCGCATTTGACAAAAACATCATATTGTTAATTGATAATATTTTTAAAGATGATATTTTAAGTAGAATAATTTGTTAAACAAAATCCATTAAATGTATTTAGCCTCGCGTAAACTATATTTTATAAGAATATGGCAGTGTGATTTTTTAAACTGTTATCATTTTATCAGTTACTAATAATAAAACCTGATAACTAAAAAATTAAGTAAAATTAAATTAACAATTTTAATAAAAAAATATTTGTTCATTCTGATATTTTTACATTATTTAAATAAAACATTAACACAAATTTACTTGTATAAACACAAAAGTTTCTATCTTATTACGAAACCTTTATTTTTCACAGTTAATGACTTTTCAATAGTTAAGTCGCCATCTGCATGGAGTAATCTAAAACCCTTGTATTAGTAGATCTATGACACATTAAGAGTACCACAACTTCTCCAGTACAAATTTTGTTCTTGAAATTAGTCCTTTACAATTCCCTAAAGGTCGTAATATAGTTGCTTTTTTAATAAACAATAGTATAGATAATCGCCAAATGTGTTTAAACTTCTTTGGGATGAAAAAAATGAAAAAGAACCGTATAAGCCAATATATTTAAATACATAAAAATAAAAATAGACGTTTTTTTACCTATATAGTTGTATTTATTAGTTTTATTTTATATATTATAATAATATATATATATATATATATATATATATATATATATATATATATATATATATATATATATATCATGAATCGTAAGTGACTAAGTTTTTTTAAATATTTTCTTGTAATAATGAAAAAAGTTCTTATAATGCTTATAAGCATTATTTATTTTATAAGTAATAAGTTGGGAAACAAATATAAATATCTAATCATTGTATATGGGCACAAAATTTATTTAAATTGAGAAAAATTTAAAATGAATTAACAATACAACAACTGATAATAAAATATTAACTTGTTTTTTAATTTTTTTAGTTTTTAACTGCCTCTTTTAAACATATTGAAATTTAAATGAAAACCCTTGCTAATTAATAATAAGCGACATGAAAAATCATTAAAAAACTATCTTTCAAGTCTCTAGACTATAAAACATATTTAAAAATATTGACATTAATATGTATAATGTAATAGCATAAAAAAATTGTTTTACTTGTTTCAATATTAAATTAAAATTATTCATGTTAGATAGCGTTCCAGAAGATAAAACGTTTTTATTGGAGATTTGGTCTTTAATAAAGTTGTTAAATTTTTTTAAAATAATTCTTATTTTTTTCGATTTATTGGAAAAAAATAATTTGTTAATAACTTTTGCAAATTACAATCGTTCTCTCCTATTTCTTGAATAGGTTAGATGTTTTTAATTGTAGTACAAACAATGTACACAATTAAAGTAACAATGATACTGTTTTTTTTCGAAATTTTAATACATAGATTTTTTTATCTAAGTCTCTCGAACAGTGAAAGACAGCCAGGGCAAATAAGAAAATGCACAAACGGATATATTGAAAACTTTATAAACAATGAGTTTGAGATGACTTATAAATTACTGTGACAGTAAACAGTCAAAATCAACGTGTTTGGACGATTATAAAGACTAAGACAAAAATAAACAGGTACCTAATAAAAATAGGACAACTAATATGAAGTTTTCGAATTTGTAGTCAACAACCTTAATTTTAAATGTAATGATAACGATGTCATCTCATATATATATAATAAAACTGATAAAAAACAATTTAGTGGTGTTAGACATGGCAACACTGGCCACGTCTAGACCAAATCATTCAATAATTTACATAACGACACGTTTATCTCTTTCTCGTTTCCAATGATATAACCGAGGATTCGAATGGGGGAAAACGAATGCCGTTGAAAGAAATTTGGCAGCCTTCGTTTTGGAGAAAATGGTGAGCAGTGAAAGTTTCGTAAATATACGAACCGGTCCACTATCCAGCAAATGTGAGGGACAAGGTCAATTGCATAGTGAACTAGATTGCGAGAAATGGTCAATTACTTCAGAACAGATAATTGACAATAATGGAGCTGTCAAATTTATGAAACATTTACCCGTATTTTGTTAAAAGAGGGAGACTAGAGAACAAATTGTTAATCTTTCCTTAAATGAGATTTTGCAATATATTTTTTTTTCACTTTTTTTCTGTTGTCCTATACGTCTGTATAGGCTGTCTCTGAAACTACTATAAGGACAGGGACAATGTTTTTGGTAGTAGATAAACTGATTTAGGAGAAAGATTTGATATAACTTATAAATGTTTTGTGCAAAAAATAACATCTGCACGCACTGCCTTTGTGTTGATGGTCGGTAACTCCTAACAACCCAAGCGGAGGGGCAGCGGCGAGCAATTTCTGTTTAGTTTATGGCTTTCGGATGAATGGGGGTACATAGCAGGTTCAACTGCCATAAGATTATACGATAGACTTAAATGGTTCATGCTACTCTTAATTTTGTAAGAAAATTTGTTTTTCTTGCTAATTTCCAAAAGTTCTTAATAAACTTTTTTGTTGTATTATTTTATCTAGCTTAACACACCACTAAAATTGTGGGCCATCAATTAAATTTTCTCATAAATCTACTGGACGGGTTTACTCCCCCCCCTCCACCAATTTTGTAATTTTTTGTTTCAAGATTCAATTTTAACCAATTAATCATGTTTTTCATAAGAATAAATTTTATAATTACACAATTTTATATATTCTGCAAGTAAATGAACAAAAATATAAATTTTGCAGTCCCAATCAGTCCATTACCAATAAACAAAATTAGACCCACCCCCTGAAAACTTATCTAACCCACCCCGAAAAAAAGTCCAGGCTACGGCCTTGCTTGAAACTAGGTTTAATCGTAGACAATCGTTGCCAATAATTTCAATGATTAAAAAATTATCTGGGAATCGAGTGTAAGCACAGCCAACTGTCGAGATTAGTTTTGTAAAGAATTTATTTCTTCTAATAAAAAGCTAACGTTACAGTTTTGTCTTGTCATCGTAGTTTTCCAGACTTATATTTAAATGAACATAGATAAGTTTTTAACTATAAAGCTAAAAAAAAGCAAAAAACTAAAAAATATCTAAAAAGAGAGGATGATACATTTTTAGTGACATTAATCATTAAAATGCACAAAAATATTAATAGATCATACTTATTTTAATATATTGATACTATTTTTTACTAAATTTTACAATAAATTCCATGGACTTTTTTTGACATTTTATTATTTAGAAAATGCGATTTAATAAAAACCTTTTGTAATTTTTTTCATTACCTCAACATAACTTTATAGAAATAATTGTTTTTATATCTAATCAATCATTTGCGATTCTCTACAAAGGGTTGTAGGTAATTTATTTGTTAACTAAATTAACAATCTGTGATAATCTATCCCAATGTGTAAAAGTATATAACAAAATTAAGCGTATATGTAAAGAGGTAAAAAAGAAATTTTGTGACTTGTGCTAGTTTTTTTGGACATTTTTACCTACATGCTTGTTATTGTTTTTTTTTCACCTACAAATGATATACACATTCGGGGATTAATTGTAACTACTTGTTTGTTCAACAAACAAATAAATTGTCAAGAGAAAAATAATTTTAAGAGTTTGATTACTTTATGTTATGAAAAAATATAATATAAACAGTTAAAATTCTTTAGAAATTCTGAATAAAATTAAAATTCATTTTATTAAATAGGTTTTTCGTATAATAAAACAGTAATAATAATATTTTTGGAACTGGGGCTAAAATTAATAACTAATAGATTTAATAATATCGTAATACTGTAATCTCGTAAAGTATAATTGTCACAAAGTTTCAGCAAAGCAAAATAATTATAGCGGCTATGGTTTTAAAAATGCTTTTGAAATATAAAACTCAAAAATTTATTTGTAGTGTCTAGATAATACCCCATTATTTTAATATGTTTAAATTAATATTAAATAGTACAAAAAATTTAATAGTTACGAAATGAATCGTTGAGGCTGATACTTGATGAACATCCATCCTACACTAAACAAACTAAATAGTTCAGAAATTTTCACATAAGAAATGTTTTACACTACACGTGTTTCGCCATAATATGGGTTCGTCAGGTATACAATGTTTTTAAATAATATTTTTTATGTGAAAATTTCTGAACTATTTAGTTTGTTATTTAGTGTAGTATAGTTAGGGTCAAGTTTTCGGCTTAACTTTCAAAATGTATTAAAATGAATAATTAATAACAGGGATCAGTTTTTCTATTTTTTTTTAAATATTACATTTCGAGTTATTTACAAAAACTATACTACTTTTTCAAATCATTTATATTGATATGTGCAGGTTTAAAACTAGACTTTTATACATTTTTCTACACAATTTTAACTTTTATTTTATGTAGCAAAAATATATTGATTCTCTGTGTTGGTCTCTAGTCAAACTTACTCTAACTTTATGTAACATAGAAATAATAATTTTGTTAGGATTTCTCTTTATTTTTATCTCGAAGGGCTCCAAAGAAATCGATTAAAACCTGTAATGCACAGTACTTAACGCCAACCAGGCACGATATATATTTTTGACAAATAAAATGCAACGTACATGCGATATTTTCAACTTTTATTTTCAATTCTATTTGTTGGTATGCGATTCCAATATATCACGACGGTACGTAGACGTTCGAGTATTTTTAGAGGGAATCCAAAAACAAAAATGTTGGTATTTCGGTGAGAATCTGCCGTACAGATGAACATTTCGAAACGTTTTTTTTGTCTGTTTTAAATAATCGATCCCATATTTATGTTCCGTTTAGTTCGTTAAAGTTCATTAGCCGTTTGATACTTTCAGCTGCCAACTTGTGACATAAGCAAGTGCTGAAAAAATAAATATTTGAAATATAGCTATGAGCCCAATATTTTATATATATTTTTTAATTATAATGTATCAGAGTAAATGTGCTAAACTATGTGATTTTACAATTCCATTCCTTCTTTAATAAATCATTTCCGAAATCTAAGTATGTGATAAAATGAACAAAACCAGCAGTAATATTCGCTCATTCACAATTGTTAGATACCTACACATATAATAAATATACAAAATAACGAGTTCTTCATATATACAAATTAATTACCTATCTATCTTATATATTTTTGAAGTGTTTGCCAAGCAACAATTCGGTTTGATCAAGTTATAGATATGATAACAATGCAAGATTATACGATTGCTTGGCCCCGATTTCAAAAATATAATAGATAGGTAAATATTAAATTTATATATTGCTTGCGCTTATTGTGCGCATAAGGTATTCACTAGGTTATATACATAAGTGCTTATTGTGTAATGTTGTTTTATTAATTATTGTCAACATTGTAGTTCAATATCGAAGTAAATTTCTGTTTAACCGACTTCAAAAAGAAGGAGGTTCTCAAATCGTCTGTATATATGTTTTTATGTGTGTTCAGCGATTATTCGAAAACAGCTGAAGGAATTTCAACCGTTTATTTTATACTGGATACTGACCAGGGGGATCCCAATTTTTTTTCAATAACATAGCTTGAAACGACTTTTAGAAAATTGGGAAAAACTGGTTCACAGACTTTTTTATACAGTAAGCTTTGGTGGAGGTGCTGGTATTAAAATATGGAAATGTTTCTGTTCGAAAATGGGGGTTTAATAAACTGAAAATAAATTGGATTAATCAAAATAAATGTCACCTAATCAACTTCAGGGTGAATATTTTCAATTAGTCTGTATATACAGTGTCTCTTTAATGGAGACTCATCACAAAATCAAATAATTTTTTATGAAATTATTCTATTTTATTCAACAGTAAACGAGGTTGGTCAAAATAACAAATGTTGCTTAAAAGTAAAATACCGTATTTTAGGCAATATCGAAAAAGTTAATTAAATTTGAAAACGCATCCAATTAAGCCATTCTTCAAAAAAGGGAACTTAACTAAAAATCATGAAATAATTTTTACTGCAACAATTAAATATTTTTTCTGAACTCGGTGCCAAGCTATAGTGAAAATAATTTGGAAAGTACATTTATAGGTTGTACTTTACAACTTCGCTGTTCGACTTGGCACCGACTTCAGAAAAAGTATTTAATTCTTGCAATAAAAAATTATTTTATGCTTTTTAATCAAGTTCCTTTTTTGAAGTAGGTTTTTCTTTTTTAAAAATGTATATATTTAATTTAATTTTTCTTCTATAGTATACATTTCTAGTACTTATTTCAGCCCTAAATATTTTATTCAACTTATTTTAAATCAATCATGTACGCCTGAAATTGAGCTAGAATTCCTGATTCTACAGACTCTATTTGGAATGTCACTTCCGCGCGGAGTTGTAATTTCATAAGTATTATTCAGTGAGAGCTGACACGTCGAGAATTTACTTATATGGCTTATGACCCTCTCATCGCAGAATTTCGATATTATGGGGTTCTCTACCCACCTATAAAATTTAAACGAATAAATATATACCCATAGTCCTTCAAACTCAACTCAAAGATTCATTAAAGTTAGTACTAATCTAACAAGCTGACATTTGAAAGAATATACTTCAAGCGAACACTTGTTAACAATGAGAACTAAATTTAGCATTTGTTGACTTCAGAAAAGGTTTCGAGCCAATAGAATACTTGAAATTATGAAGTTTCTAAAACTGCCCGAACAGACAACAGATTTATGAATCTCCTTGAAAACATATAGCTACATCCAATGTACATTGTACGACATCAATCGTTTAGTATAAGACAAAGAGGCACACTCCCTCTCGGCAAATTTATTTACGAATACTTTAAAGGACATTTAAAAAACACATTGGCAAGATAAATGCATCCAAAAAAATGGACAAAGGCTCAAAAGCCGATGATTTCGTTCTTATTATAGAACCCTCGAACAATTGCAAATACTGTTAACAGAGCTGAATAAAGTTACATTTTGAAATAGACCTCAAACTGCGTTCTTAATAGAACAAAAAGCAATACTAGAAGAAGTGAACAGGAACAGCAGAGTAGTCATAAATGGGAAATTAGGAGGGCAGACTAAAGAGAAAGACTGATGAGATGAAAAAATGAGCATAAGTTAGATTTTTGAAGCAACCACCATATTACTCAGACCTGCCACCGTTTTAAAATCTCAAAAATAATTACTGGCAAATAATTTAAAAAATTAGTAAGTCTTCAAAAAAAGTTAATTAAATACCTTGGTCAACATAAAGGTACCACTTTTATTTATTTATTTGGAGGTTGGCGATCGGATTTCCGTTTATCTACTTTTATTTCTTTCTTCATCAAGTGTTTCTCTAAGTAATGCTTTTGAGTATCTATATATTAAATAAAAGTGGTGATATTATGCCACTGTGACAAACTCCCGTTCTAATTTTGATGCCCTCGGATATGCTCTGATCGATGTTAATTTCTGCTTTTTGATTCCAACAGTTTGCCATTAATGTTTTTATATCCCTTTTATCAATACCGTTGGACTTGATAATTCAATTAGTTGTTGGTGTTGACATTATGGAAAGCATAGCGAAAATCAGTGAAACATTCATACATATATTTCTTCATTAAGGGTCAATTATCATTTATTTATAGTCTAACAATCAGTAATTTTACCATACGGGAAAAACGTAAAATTTGTATGTTCGTTTGATATCGATACTTATAATTATTAAATTACTCTTCCAGTTGATAACTTCCGTTGTGGTATAAATTAAATGTTGACTCACTATTATTAAAAGACTCATTATGAATTTCACGTATGCAGGTAGCTCATCTGGAAAATTGAACCTTAATTGAATCCAGTCGTTTCCCAAATAATTAATATCAAGCATTAGGTGTCGAAGTAGACACACATACACACAATTAAAACAAGCGCAATTTATGATAATGCTGTAACCACAATAAGGTTTCATTGTCAACGACTTAATTTTTAAACTGTCGTTTATAGGCATTCTGCAGGTTTCATTTATATAGCGGTCACGCGACAAGGGGTCTTATAATCAATAAGAAAGCAGTAATTTTTTAAGAATAATTTAAATTCATCTAACATACCATGAGGTAACGGTTAAATACGGTTATGGAGGGCAAATTCAAATAGATTGCAATAGGGAACCCATCTTTAAGTGAGCGTCCAATGGAACGGTAGAGCTCTAGCAGAATCTCACCTAATCTGATTTAAAGGAGGGGGTCAACAGAAATCCCAAGTCAACTTTTGAATTATTATTGCAGATAGTATTTAAACCAATCCAAAATAGAGTAGGATATCAATTCGGTTTTTTTTAAATGCATATTTTGACGCCGGTCCATCTTTTCAATAATAGCTGAACTACCTTTGTTAAACTTCTTGTGACAAAAAGATTTTCAATATCGTCACACTATTTATGGTCGATTTCGATCATTGACCGACCACTAGTTTCATTCATCCGTCTACATGTCCTTGAAAATAATTTCCATTGGATATTACATACTCTCTTGTAAAAATCCACGAATCACCTCTGAAACTTGATTTTTAATTAAACTCACAAAAAAACGTTTATGGTTCTCTTTACATAGCCACATAGAATCATATCTGTTGCATATGGAGGCTGCTTCATTATTACAGAGTTGTTATTTTTGAACAAACTTTCAGCAATATGCAGTGACACGGCACTGAACTGGTAGGTTGATTCCTTATTGATAGTTTATCATTGTGTTAGAAACTCATTGAGCACTAAGCCATCAAAATTGAAGAATATGCAGACAACATAACCATCACATTCCAACAAACTTGCAGTGAGGTATTTACAATTTTTGTCTGGGGGGACTCATAATTAAAACATATTTTGTCTGATTTCCTTCCATCCAAACATTCCTTTTACGTAGCGCTGGAATATTCTTGACTGTAGAATAATTTCTTGTTGTCTGTCATCAATTCTAATTGGTATATCACTCATTAAGCCCTGTTTGTAAATAATTGCAAATGGATAGTTCAACTCATTTTTATCTGGACCGACTGCTATTATCGGTAGGTATAGGTAACAGTAGATTTCTGGCGTTGTCAGTAAAGGGAAGAGATATATTTCCACCACTCATAACAAGAAGCTTCGAAACTATCAGCCTGATAGATTTGAACTGTGACATAGATATTGTTCTTTCGACTGAATGTTTTTATGAAAACCATATACGAAATATACATACATTTTGGCGGATTCGCCAGTTTAATAAAATCGCATATGATGAAACTTACAATTTGAAATATGACAAACTAAGCGTAAATTAAATTATTAATGGTGTCAACATGATTGAGTAAGTACTTGAAGACCTTACGGTACACTAAAAGTGCACTTAAGAGATGTGAGAAAGTAGATCGAAAGCAATTCATGTAAGCGGTAAAGCAGATCTTAACACAGAAGAGAATTTGCGTATACTAACCGTATTTTCAATGTTTAGTTAGAAGAGGTCAACGAATAAAGAACAGAATTGCTGAAAGTTATGGCACATGAAAAATTCAGTCAATTAATATTTAGTGACATTCATATGATACTTCACTTAAAATATATTTAAAAAAGTTGCCGGGTAAATCGAAAAATTTGTTAAAATCTGTAAGTAATGTTTACACTTGTGGGCCTAATTGGCTACTCTTTTAATATTAGTTATAATCCGAGTAAGTTTTTAGAGACAGAAAAATTGGAAAAGCTTTCGAAAAATTGGAAAATATGAAATATTTGTTAACACGATTTGAACCAAGCATATGTGTATTTCTTTTTTACTTTTGTTCGTCACCTGGAAAAATTATAATCAATATGAAAAAATTAAATGTTTAATATTTATCCTCTATGCGTTTATATACCAATCATCAGACTGTAATGAAACTTAGTGGGCTGTTCTTTGGACTCCTGTGTTGGGGTATATCCTGGGGTATTCACCAATAAGAGATGACAGGATTGGGAACAATGGAAAAACATTGAATAGCTACCGGCAGCATTCAGATAATATAATCGTGAACCTACCGGGAATAGCTAGACAAATCGGGCAGTCATTTGTAGCTACTTGATGCTATCTGTGTGAAGATGCCAAGGATTTTAAAAATTTCTTTACATATTTAATAATTTTCAAGCTATAAACAAACACCAAACTACGTATTTATGTTCTTAATATGTTGATAACTTTTCCAATTTGCGGCTTTAAAACTTTTGCAGACATTTTTCTAGGCGTCATTTCGAAATCAATGAGCCCTCACTCAAATTTTAGTAGCAGTAGCAACAAGTATTATTAATTTATAACAATATCTTGCGGTTACATTTTGTGAAGATTAAAGGGATGAAAATACATATTGAAGAAAATGGGTACTGGAAAGAATATGACAAAAGCATTATATACAATCCTGTGGAACAATGACAAAAAAAGGATAACTTATATAAACATTAATAGGGTCAGTTATACATCTGGGTCAGAGGTGTGGATCATAAATAAAAGAATGCATCAGAAACTACTTTCAGCTGAGAAGGCATGTTGTAGGAGATGCTGTAGCTTAACTCTATTTGACCGCATTAGACAAAGTATGCTGGCTGCACATACTACTACTATTATAGACACAACAATTGAAAAACAGTTGAAATGGTCTGACCACCTGCGTCGCATGAATGAGGTAATAATAGCGAGGAAAGAATGGAAATGGACTCCTTCACAAAGAAATAAACGAAGAAGACTAGGAAAGTTGTGGGTATAAAATATACCCAAGAAGATGGAAAGGCCATGATTATAGCAAGGAGGCTGGAGTAACAAGGGCCGATGGCGTTTAGGATGCGAAAGGCAGCAATGGAGCGGCAAAGCTTGGCTTTATAACAAGGGGTTTTCTTCGCAACACAGATATTCCAAAATCTTTTATGTAAAACCTATGCGATATCACTAACAAACTGAATATTATAGTTCTTGCTATCATTTAATCCGTAAAACCTTAACCCTCACAATATTTTCCCCGCCGACCGAATGATATTTCAGTCGTATCGGTAAAAATAGTTTCCAAATACCCATCCAACAGTTAGATAATCGAATTATAAATATAGTGGCAAGCCAGATCATCGCACGCACAAAAAGCCAATATTAATCCGATCCGATAAACAGTTCACAAATCACCAGCACTCTCAAATCATCAAAAACAAAAAATACCACCTACTTGCACTTGTGTTAACCACACCAAAGAAGCAGTGCACTCACACACCACAGGTAACTAGCCTCTCTATATGTAAAAAAAGAAGGCTACGATGCCGCGAAATGAAAATTATTGCGGCCGCTCGCAACACAGACACCGGTCGGTGTTCGACTAGCCAACTAAAAATCTAACCTGTACACCCACACCACACGCTCAATTTTACACCAATCGAACGTACGCATGATGGGAGAGCGAGAGGAAAAAAATATAGTAAAATCAACACTTACATTGGTCCCGGTGCATTATCGTATCGAAAAAAGCGTCCATTATAAAAATACGTCGTGCAACACTTTCTGTCTCTGTTTCGACTTTTAATAGAACATCAATTCTATTCGAACTAGCTGTGGATATCCCAGTCGGCTTTGACAAAACTCCCGGACAGTCGAAAGACGCTGGCAACGTGCCCGATAAGACAATTGCTGAAAACCGCTGGCGTCGTTCTCTGGTTTCACGCGTTTTTTTTCACCCGGTTAGAATTTGTCGTGACAACTGAAGAAACACACACAACATCGCTGACAATAAATAAGGGGTAGTTTTAAGAAACTTTCTTTCCCTCTATAATATATTACTAGGAACACTAGTCCATAATTAGGGGTTGAAAGTAGTCGGGATAGGGATGGCGTTGTGCGTTGAATAATTAAAGGGAGCGTGCGCTTGGGGTTTGCAGCGTTGCCGGATTCAATGAACTTTTCAAGTTAAATCCGAGGGATCTACTGAATGAGTTTGTTTTCTCAGGAACAACGGGACATTTGCGATTATTTACTACGTTGCAGTTAATTAATCCAAGCTATCTCAGATCTTTGGTGCAAATTGACAATTCAATTTATTACAGCACATTCTAGATTGTTTACTTGGTTGGTAACCTATATATTCGTCTCTACACTATACGATATTTATACTAGTTCGTATGTTCGAAATTGTGTTAACTCTAGCTAGTGATGGCAAAAATGTGAGTGAGGGTTCCTGGGATTCGGAATATCCTCCAAATAAATGGTCAAAATAAATAAAAAGCAAAGAAACTTTCAATAAAAAATGTCCCAACTCGCGGAACTCTATCTCTATTATTCTTAATAGGGTATTTAACAATATGGTTCAGGCCGGTGTAATCCTAAAGGATAATTTATTTTTCATGGTTCTTTCATGTTAATTTACTGAAGAAATACGGATTAATTTGGTAATAAAGACAAATTAATTATTTAAATGGTAAAATCAAGTAAATAGAAAACGCTATAAATATGTCTTAACGTATTAAAAGACTCATAAGGTTTCCGTTTCAACGAATTTGTGCGCAACTGCTAGTTCAGCACCGTTCAACGCACTACCATTGTATTGTCACAAAAAAAAATTAGTTGGAACGGTTTTCTGATAAGTGATCTGAACCCTGCGACTTGCATTCCATAACCTTAATTTATTGACAGCTTCTACTGCGCATGATTAGTAAAAATCACCAAACGATTCTTGCTCTTAACCAAGTATTGAAATGACGATGCGAGAAACGGTACATTGTTTGGTTGGAACAGGTTTTCTTGAATGCGCATGACGCTGATCATCACATGTACGGTTTCGCATCGGGTAGGAGCAAACCTATAGAGTTTAGAATGCCATTACGGATTTTGGCTAAGATTTGGTCTGTGTGTGGTTCTGTGGTCATGTGTTCTGTTGTCTGATTTCAAGCACCACGTCTTAATACCAGAGAGGTGCAAGCAGTTTTTAACCGACTACCAAAAAGTAAAAAACTTTTTTTATATTACGGAAAGGATATCCTTGTGATTTGAATAGTTCAAACTGTATTCTGTAACATTTAATAACATATATACAGAAAATAATTACTGGCAGGGTGACATTTCTAGTACTATATGTTTAGAAAATTACAAAATCATAAGATACTCGAAAATATGAAACAAAATGTAAAAACACAGTTTTGCACCCTAACACCAAACCTTTATTTTAAACACTCAACGCCGTTTCAACAACTCTAAGGTTCCACAGTTTTTCCATATGAATCAAAATATTAAAAAAAAAATAGACCGACTTCAAAAACCACTAAAAAGTTTATAACAATTACTAAATACCTAAAGGCTGTTTTAAAAAATGGCGTGATTACTAGGCCAGATAGAATAGCAAAAAATAAAGTGTTAAGGAATATATTTTGTACACATTTTTGACAACGAATTCGAAACTATTGACACCAATGTAATGAAGTTTTTTTGAATGTTTTGTTTAATTGTAACTCTTTTGAGGTTTTGGTTTTAGGTCGATTTCTTTAATAAAATTATTCTTGATTCAATTTTACACCAAAACGATACTCATTATAAAATTTGTACTGTGTACCGTTTTCCAAATCTTTTGATTTAAAAATGCTGGGACACTCCGTAATGTTAGTCAAAAACTTTAGAGCATTACTAGTTAAATTATTAAAGTGAATCTCACTCAGAGTTGCAACTTCTGAAGTATCTGTGGTCAATTTCAAGTAAAATTTCGACCTAAAACCATAACCTCAAAAAGTTACAATTATCTACTCCCTATTAATCATGTCACTAGCGCCCTTTTTGAGTGTCACATATAACAATAGAGTGTTCGGATGTTCCAGCTTCAACAAAACATTCCCAAGAAATTTTATTACAACGGTACCCGAGTTTCTAAGTAAATGTCAAAAATGTGTATACAAAATTTTCTTTAATACCCCATATCTTGAAAACAGAGGCAGTTAAGAACAATCTTTATTGAGTAAACCCCACTTATTATTAGCTATTCTACCTGTCCTAGTAAGCACATGTTTTTTTTAAACAATGTATACAAAAAAAACTACTAGAAGTAACGTAACTAATTAACAAATTTTTCGTCCGGTAATAGTGAAGACACACGCAAATTATATTTAGCTTCGTTTCTATTTCAAGCTGGATAATTGAATTTCTTTGGCATTTTATTTGGTTAAACATAAAGGTTTGGTTTGGATTGTTCATTTGGGTTATCTCTCCTAACGATTTCTGAAAATCAGATAAGGGTGATAATTAGAAATCAAAGTGTAGTGTGGGCAATTTGTGAATATTGCCCACATTGTAGGAGTAACTGAGGGAAAGAATGTTGGGTGTAAAAAATAAATCGTTGGTGTTTATATATCTAGAACACACAAAAAGTTCCACAGCTTTCCCAGACAATTTGTCAGAAAATATGACTAAAAAAATGATTAAAAATTAATTGTTTAAAATCACCTTTAAATTGTATATTTTAAATAAAATATTAAGGTAGTAAAAAAATAATTTCTTTATAATTTAATTGTTTATTTAATTAGTAATTTGTTATAAATAATAATAATAATACCAATTATGTATTAAAAATCTTTAATTTTTGTCATTAACCTATACGGTTGTTTTTGTTATTTTTTCCGATCTAAAAAATATGAATACATCGGCGATTGTTTATAAGGAATTATTCATTAAACAAATAAGTTATAAAAACTCCACTTTGCAAAAAATCGCAAATAATGTTTGATTAATGTTTTCAGCAACTCGCAGGAAGAACGGGAAAAAAGGTAAAAAGTCGAAACCAAAAATTGGAAAGTGACAAAATTTCTTGTTTTCTTTTCTTACTGAACCCACCTTCTTGAAAGCAGGGCCAATAAAAAATTTATTAAAAAATACCCCACTCGACATTTTCAGGCCATTTTCTCTTTTCAAAATTCCGCACATCCTCTCAAATTTAACATTACATTCAAAACCAGAAATAAAATATTTGGGTCAAGTGCGAATTGGATTCGGATACTAAGGGTTCCCTACGACCTACAAGATTTGATACAATGTAGGTGAATCAAAGTATATATTTTTTTAATATTCCAGTTTCAGAAAAGCAGTGAACGAGTGCATTTTCTTATATTTATCCTAATATCTTTTAAAGGAAGTGTTTTAAATTAAATTTATAAAAAATGTACACTTTCATTTTTCACACATAGACTTTTATTTTATCTGCTACATGATTCGCTTGACTTTTATAAAAATATGTATTTCATTTTCTAATTTGGACCCCAAAATTAACATTAGAGTATTATTTTACTAATAAACTTTCACGGAAGCCTTTTATAATCTACTGTCTGAATTTTAGGCTCTGTAGATTGGAAGATAAAGGGAAAAATAGGTCAAGTTTTAAATAACAAATTATTAAATTGTTTAGACAAATTACATATTTTTCAAAATTTTAGATAGTGTAGTTTCTTAAGGGGGAATAAGTCGATGTTTAATATTTTTGATAATATCCTTTAAACAAGTGATTTAAAAATATATTCTCATATTTTTATTTTCCATTTAATTCTACAATTTGTCCCCAAAATCAATATTGGGGTTTTCTACTAATTTTTCTTATAAATTGCAAATGAGCCCCAGTACCCCTAATAATTTTCAAAATTTTAGGTAGCATGGTTTCAGAAATAAAGCCAGAAACGAGAATTTTTTATATATTTTTGTTAATATCTTGTAAACAATTAATTTTAAACATATGAAAAATATATATTTGTATTCCTTATAATGAGTCCTTTTATTTGATGTATTGCATGATGCTTTTAGAAAGTATTTTTTTTTATTTTCCGTTTAAATCTATAAATTTCCCCCCAAAATTAATATTAGGGTTATCTCCTTATTTTTCGTGTAGAGTTCAACCAAAGCCATATAAGCCTAATTCTTTTCTTACAGACCGGAAATAAAACGGGGAATGAGTAATTTTCTTAATATTTTTGTTAATATCATTTAGACAGTTTATTTTAAAAATGTAAAAAAATAGATTTGTATTCCACATAATAACCTCTTTTATTTAATGTATGCATGATGCGTATAAAAATTATTTTTATATTTTCCTTTTAATTCTATAATTTGGCCCCCTAAATTAATATAGGGGTTTCTTCGTATTTTTCCTGTAAACAAAAAAATGTAGGTGTTATAGTTTGGGGAATAAGCGGGGATTGGGTAATTTTTTTTATATTTTTTGGGTTAACATATTTTAAAATATTCATTTTAAAAATATGAAAAAAATATATTTATATTCGTCATAGACATTGATGTGATATATTACATGATGCGTTAGAAATAATTTTATTTTTATATTTTCCATTTAATGCTGTAATTTGCCCCCTCAAATTAATATTAGGTGTTTCTCCTTATTTTTCCAGTAATGTTCAGGTGAGTTCCTATATCTCTAATTTTTTTCAAATTTTTACGTCTTACAGTTTCGGAGGTAAAGGGGGAGGGGAATGGGTAATTTTTTTAAAATTTTTGTTAATATCTTTTAAATAATTTATTTTAAAAATATGAAAAAAAAATGTTTGTATTTGTCCTAATAAGCCCTTTGATTTGATATATTACGTGATGCGTTAGAAATAATTTTAATTTTATATTTTTCATTTAATTCTGCAATTTGCCACCCAAAACTAATTTTAAAGGTTTCTCCCTATTTTTCCGGTAAAATTCAGGTGAGGCCCTATATCTCCAATTTTTTCAAAACTTTTACATCTTATAGTTTCGGAGATAAGGGGGGGGCCTAAAATCAATTTTATTTTTCATTTACGATATGTACTCCTGATCGGGTCAACAAACCATGCACTGATACCAAATTTCAACCTTTTCCGTCCAGTAGTTTAGGAGAAAATTGCTGTGATGTGATAGAGGGAGAAATCCGGAGTGATATTATAAGGGTATCCGTATATTGTATATACGGAACCCTAAAAAAAACATTCTTATCAAAAACAAAACCACAAAATACAACTAGGCCTTAAACGAGAATTCCTAAAGTGCAAAATTTGTGAAAATGCCTGGAATCTTTTTATACAATACAAGTTTAAAATTCAACTATATTACACAAAGACAAACACAACACAGAAATTTGCTTTAATTTTATTGATGTAGAATTCAGCCGTTCCTGATTGCCGATAAAATTAGTAATAGACAACTCTATATCATAGTTCATAAAGTTTTTCCTAGGTTTAATTTTAATGTGATCTCTTAAACATCAAAACTTTTCGATCGCATTTTTGGCGAATGCAAAACTGAATAAAGAATCCTTGTAGGCCCGCATATGTGAAAGCTCTTATGAAGAAAGGAAGATTTAAAACAAGTTGCAGAAAGCAACAAAATAGATTTTGTAGATATGTGTCATACTGTGTTGGCAAGATAACTTCTTTCTTCTTAAACATCTTTAAATTCTAACATTTCCCCCCAAAAATTCATTTTCTGGGCACTCACTTATATAACCCAATCGATAAAGAAAAATACTGATTTTGCAAAAAAAGTAATAGCAAATTCCTGCACCATAATTTATGGGTGGTCCAAGACGATTAAAACATATTCTTCAATCTAATCTTAGAAGTTTTTTCATGCATAATAATGACAAAAATATGTCTTTTGGACATATATTTATTATAATAATAAGAAAAGTTTAAATTTGGCAGTGTTATATCATGTCAAATAAGCCGTACCAAATGTCATTTTTTGATTATCACTTTTACGAAAATGATAATACAAAATCGTTTCCATATAAATGTCTGGATTTTATGATTGTCAAATAAACATTTCAAAAAAGGTAATACAGCCATTATAATGATTGAAGATTAGAAAGGTTTTCGGTATACATTTTTCTAACAACTTTCTATTCTTTAAAATGAAACTGATGACCTGGCACGTAATTGACATCATAAGACGTGTTTATTAGCAAGATTTATAATATAATGACATATTTTCTATGTGATAATCAATCAGTATATGGTATTTATTACCGCTATTTAACTATGAATCGGAAAAGAATATTGTAGAGAACATTCTATCATTGACTGTCAATATCAATATCTAGTAATTAAATGATCGATAAATATTACTGCACATAAGTGTCATGCAATTTAATGAATGTGTAGCAAACCTACATAAAAGGTTTAATCGAATGTTGGTCTACACACACAGAGATTTGGGAGGTTAGAAGTTTTAAGGAAACTAAACATGTTAAGAGATTTGAGAGTTTTGGAAAATTTGGGTTTGGATTTTACATAAATTAGCCAATGCCGTCGAATTTGGATTCAAATTCAGTTTTAAATCATTTATTTTGAGTTTAAGGAAAATGCAGCAAAATTATCCTTAATAAATTCACAATCTTCCTCCACAAAGTACCCCAATATCTAACAGTTAACAAAACTAACATCTTGTAAAAATTTCAAAATTCTAATTTTTTTGTGACTTTCTACAGTTAGTTTCATTGGAGATTTTATTACTTTAAATTAAATTATCACATAAATTATCGTCGTAGACACACAAAATGATTATGAAATTCTGTTTTAAATAACAAAGTAACAGCCAATATCCGGTTTAACTGAAGTGACCCACAGTTGAAATGATTTTATTTAAAAGAGCAGTCTTGAAAACCTCTAAATTCAAAATATCAAATGAACATGTTTAGTTACCCTAAAACACTTGACCTACCACTTCTATTGAAGAATTCTGTATATTTAACCATATGGTCGAATTGTAGTTTGAAAATAAACTCATTCATTCGGCAAAATAAATGAAAGTAATTATTAAATTATCAACAGAACTAACTGCATCCAAGAACCTCAAGAAGTCTTGCCCGGCCCGCTCTATAAACTTATACCCGATTGAATAAAGACATAATATTCCTCTGCGTCCATAGACCTAAGAGCAATTGAGGTATGAAATTCTGGAAATAGGACATTTTGCTACAAGAAGAAATGAAATCCTCACACTCGCAGCATAAGAGTATGTGATTATGGAAAAAACATTTAGAGTAACGCACATATATAAAATTTAGGATAAGAATTTTGGTGTTTGTATTTTACTGTTAAGTAATTGTTTATTGACGAAACGAAACAAGCATGCAACAGTAACTAAAATATGATGATCTACAAAATTCTTAAATAACAATTAACTGTTAATATAATTAATTTTATAGCAAGTGCACTAACCACTGTATTTAAGTGACATTCTTTTCTTTATGCGAAATATAAGCAAACCAAACAATAAAAACAATACATAAAGTATAGATTTTATACCCATGGATTGTTTGGGACGATTCTTTTAAAACTACGAACGAAAAAAATTTTATTTGAAAATGTCAATGAAAAATCGAATTAATTAAAAATAAAATATTGGACGTGAATATTAAAATTCTACAGTTTTATATATACACAAATGCAGATCGAATCCAGAATTGTCGTTTGGGAGGGACTTGCTTTACCACGTTGGGGGTCTTGACCTTGGTGGGAGGGATTGAACCCGCTGAGGATCGGTTTTAGCTAAATAAATAGTGAAAACGAATACAACTCAGACGCTTGGAAGAGAGGAGTTAAGACCCTTAGCCCCCTACTAGGTCCGCCAGTGCACCCATGTTTTAAAGCAGAAAGAATTTGAAACAGTTGTCGATACTAAGAGGGGAATTTAAAAGAATACCCCCACCTAAAAGGTGATCAAAGAATTCATGTGTTTTAGTAATCACATAAAAGTCATAAGAAATTTGACGGGGGAAATTTTCATCAATAATATTTATCATCAAGTAAAGGCAAATGAATTACACAGAAGTTGGTGGCTGCAACTTTAGTTTTGTGTCCAGTTTTGTTATGCTGATTATGAAATTGTATTTGATGTCACGGTAGTCCATAAAATTTCATTCGCGTTAAGTTAGCATAATCTATTTCATAATATACACCTTAGAATTTACTAATCGTGAAAGAAAAAGAATGCAGCTTCGATTTTTTTATATTTAATTGTTGGTCATGGTAAGTTTTGGGACTATTCACTGGGACATTCAATGGGGACCTTCCATTTGACATTGATCATGACCCTAGAGGTAATATCAAAGTCACATTAATTTTTGCAATGAGCACCCCCATTTGTATTGCAAATTCAGAAAGCGGAAGTTTTATCACCGAACGTGACCTTGACCTCAAAGCTCCTGACAAGGTTAAATGATAAATTCGACTGAAATAAGTTTAAAACCTTACATAAAATGACATTGACCTTGATCAGTGAAGGCAACGTGATTTTAAGGAAGGTGTTCAGAATATTCACAATTGACTTCTTGGCAATGTCCGAAACGAATACAGAAATTTTGAATCGCATTTTCGATCATTTCAAATGGAATATCTCTACAAATGTTTTGAATTCGTTCTCTTAATTTAGCCATATCATGAGGTTTATTGAAATAAACTTTACCTTGTGTGTCTCCCAAAGGGAAAAATCTAGTGGGGTAAGGTCAGGAGATATTGTCGACCACTCAACTGTTTCTCTTCGACCTATTCAAAACTAAATTATCTAACCTTGCCTTCACTGACCGGAATCTCTACCTTGCCATGACTGGCCGGATTAAACCTCCTTGCTTTCATTGGTCGAGATCTCTCTACCTTCCCTTCACTGATCATGTTCCTTTTATGTAGTTTTTTCAGCTCATTTCAATCGAATCACCATGCTTTTATTGCATTTGCCATGACGTTCGAGGTCATGGTCAAGGTCATGTTCAGACGTAAAATTTCCTGATCTTTCTAAATCCATATTAAAAATAGAGGTTTCCATTTAGAAAAACAAAGTTGTCCTTCATACTACCTCTAAGGCCATGGTCAAGGTGAAATCCGAGGTCAACAGTGAATAGCCCGGTGAAAATCTTTTGTCTAGAAAGTTTCTTGCTCTCAAACATAATCCTAACGAATTATTATAAAGTTAGCACGACCATAGCTCGTTTTCAGTTAAAGTCGACATTAGAATGATTACACATGTCCTAAAATCTAACCTTAAATTTACAGTGGTAGAAAAAAATAACAATAAAAGAAATTGATAAACTTTATTTTTTTTTGCTATTTCAAAATAGGTAGATATTCAGATAAGATCGTAATGCCGATTCTTACTGTTTAAAGTAAGTCTTAATCTTCTTACGGTATAAGATAAACATAATTTAAAAGTAATACATTGTCTTTCAAAAATTGGAAAAAGGTAAATTGACACTCTATATTGCAAATCATTATAATTTCCTCTGACAACAGCCTCTTATATCGTCTTTGAAACATTTGGAGTTGTTTTCGTTTGTATGTGGTAATGGATGGTAATAAATAACATGAGTACAAAACTGAAGTCTTCTGTCTTCGTGGCAACAAACTAAAACCTTCGAGGGGAACCAGGACTATCAGGAGTCAACAATATTAAAAACTATTTAACTTACTTTTCAGCTGTACAAATTGCGAACAACGCGGACATTTAGATTTGAATTGTCGTGTAACTAATAACAATCTGAAAATCCTTTCCGTGACTTATTGACATCAGTTAACGTACGACAAAAGAACATAAATATGACGTGGAATACGGTACAAAGAAAACCAATAACCACAACGGCATATTGAAAGAATACACCTGACAACATTGCAGTCTTGCGCTGAGAAATATTTTCCTCCAACCGACAAGAAAGAAACAAGTGGTGTATGTATGTGTATTATATATAATCGATAATCAATTAGGCCTTTCTGATGTCTTTATCTAACACATTTAGCAGCTGCATTGTCTAGAAATGGAAAAAAACATCAATACTATACTTAATACAAGATATTTCTATACAATCGTTTGGCATACATATAAATGAAAAATTATCTCCGAAAAGGTTTTTAGGTCATCGGTTCTTTCTTCGTTGTGTTCGTATCAAATTGAGTTTCTGCCTCGATGTCTGGAAAGTTTTTATTATGAAGTGGATGGTGAACGTCAGTGGATTCTCAGCAAGCAAGTTAGAAAACTTTAATCAGAAAAGAGATTCTTTAAAAGCAATTAGAGACACAATTTTTTAAAATATAACTTAACGTTAAGCCCATTGATTATATACAGAACCGCTTTAAGAGAAATCCTGTATGTATCGATATACTTGTTTAAGTTTTCTGTAACCAAATTCATATGCCTAAATATATATTACCTTAGAAACAGACTCCAAGTTTTGATTAAATTTATGGATTTGGGGGTTCCATATCTAGAAATCGATCAGAAAGAGCCTCCCAGGGGAAAAATCATAACCCCAAGGAGTTCATATTACGAAGTTCAATAACAGATAGGCCAGATTCTGAATAATTTAGTATCGCTCGGCTTGGTTATGCCACCATAAATACAAAAAATAATAATGTATTGTTGGTCCCATAACACTTATTATTTGTTTTATTTATTTATTTATCCTGTGTGGATTATGAATTTGTAACATTGTGAACATTAATGAAATAAATTACTCTTGGGAATTCATCTATTCTTATATGCTTCTATTTTATGTAAGTAATAAACTATTTATGTGCACAAACGCGTGATTTTAAATTTTAAAGCTTTGAATTAAAAAAATGTGTAAAATTTAATGAGAGTACTTGTCAGACTATAACTTACATGACAGAAAGCAGTATTTTAAAATAATCATTTACAGGGTGTTGTAGTTGACCAAACAATAAAGTGAGCTGACAAAAGCTTAGTTTTTGGTTATTTTATTATAAATCAATTTTTCATAAATACATTAGCGTCCGATCGAACTTGATATGGGAAAAATGTTAATGTATTTAAAGCACCTTGTTTAATACAACGTTTTATCGATTGTGATCAAATTCAAGGGTTTCCCATGAATAGAAATCAATTGGTCTAAGTCTCACCTATTGAAGCATTTATCAATTGAAAAAATTGTTTCAAAATCTATTATTATAAATAAGTAGGTAATTAATTAGAAGACAGTCAAAAACTGTGATTTTTGTATTAATTACTTTGTGATAGCAACCCAACTATGATTATGTGATTATTTCTCTTAGCTATTTGTAGCATAGGTACTCAGTGGTTAGGTAGTACATAAACTACATACGTAGTTATTGCGTGGTGTTGTTTAATTTTGTAAAGTCGTTAGTCGATTGATTTTTATTGAAAATTGTTTTAATTTATTTAATTTTTCATCATTTTTAGTAACAAACAATACTTTCATGTGTTCACCATGTAAGTTGTAAAGCTCGCCGATTTTTATGGCGAGGAAAATTTAGAATGTCATCATTATACTGAACGTATACAGACAGGCACACTATTATGTAAAGATGAATCACTTCATAATACATAATGAATGGTATTTACGTTTCTAAATTGTTTCATGCCAAGCTTGAAGGTCAGATAAATCTCAGGTGTTTACAATATTTCTAGTAGTGTAATTTGAAACTAGAACAAAATCAGTTTGAAACTGAATATCATAGTTTAAGAAAACATCTTGGTTCAATAATTAAACAAACAAATAATAAATACCCCGATAAACATTTATTTGGCTACAATACAATGTACAGGGTGTTTCAAAGAACAAGACCAACGCTTGACTGCAATTTTTTTACCGCAACCACTTCGGAAAAAGTGATCGACTTATTTGAAATCAGCAGGGGACTAGAAATTACATGAAAAATAATACATAATCAAACATTTCAATTTTACATTTTAGAATTGTACCTTTTTCCATAGTTTCTTTGCCATTAACAACAGAGTCTGACCTAGACTCCAAAACGTTTGTATATATACAGAAATTTCCTGAGTTGTGGTGTTATTTCCCAAAAAGTGTTTAAAGAAAGACATGAAAAACTCAATCCAGACTGGTGTACTTATCATCGAATGATCCGAAGGTCGGATAGAACGAAGATTTTTGAAGTACTTTCAAGAATGAGCACTCGGTACATCTAGTTGCTACCATTAAAATGCTTGAAGTCTGGCCATGAGTGATACAGTTTATGTCATAAATCACAATGGATATATTTCTCAGGATTGGATGGGGGTGAAAATAAAACATTACAAGGTATCTCATATAAAGAAATATAACTTTGGTTTAACCTGTATTAATTAACTACCATGTATACTTTAGAATATTTTAAATTATGGACCTTACAATTTTCAGTACATCTTTGCTCTAATATTTGTTTCTTTGGCATACTAATTTACATCAGCGAACTCTCACATAAAGTGTAATATTTTCTGCCAAATTCCGAAAATTTTGAATTTACAAAAGAAACCGGCATGCATATTTATGTTTTAGTAGCAGCATATTAAGAACCTTACCTTTTGGATTCAGCCTTTCTGGGTTAAACCATGCATCTGCAAAGAATATATTAATGTTAAGTGCATATTAGGGTTAGTAGCAATATTAAAAAGCAAGAAAAATTATTTCATCTTATGTACACGCTAAACATGCGAATAATTATAATTTTTTGTAATACTGGGTTTTTTTAACCTCAAAACCACTGTGCAACAATATATATACAATGCGGTGCATTTTTTTTTTCGGAATTTCGTGGTAATTTTTTTCTGTTGTGCTTTTACATTGTTAAGTAATTTATTATATACATATTATAACGAAGCTTATTGGAAAGCAATTGTAGATGTTATGTCTAAATTGTTAAGCAAAAAGATTTTACACTAGATTTTACTTCGTTAACGTAGATAAATAGGGCAGATAAAAACTATCTCAACTTAATTTGCATGGTTCTTCAAAGGAGGTGGCTAATTGGGTATTTTAGGGAAACTAAATATGATTTCAAAATTTGGGTTTGCCGGTTTGGAGTATTGTCTTTTTAACTGTCGGTCACTTCCGGTTATACCGGAAGTTTACTCTTTGGAATTTGAATTTTTTGGGATGAATTCGGTAAAATTAAAAATACAAGTTTCATACCCACTTTATATCTCTACAATAAACAGTTTCTGAGACAATTTACATTATAGGAAAAAACATTACAACAGAAAATACTCGTAAAAAAAGTCATGACTTCCAAGCAAAATGAGATAAAATTTTGAAATTTTTGTCAGCTATTGTTGAAAGTTAAGGCTCATACTGGATTCAAATTTAGGATAATTTATACATGGAATTCCGAAAAAATAAAACCAAATTTCAAAAACTTCATTTTTGAATATAGTTTTTTCGTATTAGATCCCTATTTTTATCCACTCTTGAAACATATAAATCTTTTCTTATTTCCTCAAATTTGACTTAAAACTAGTATGCCAAGGGGAATTGACAGCTCCTGAAATTGTTAAAAATCAAATTAAAAACAGTTCTATTGATTAATTTGCGTATTGTCTTGATACCAATATGACTGAATGTTTCGCCAAGGTAAATTGTCGAAAAAATCAGATATAGTATATAAATTTCAATATAACGTCGTAAATTTAAACTATCATCAGGAATAAAAGAACTAAACCTACTATTATTAATAAACAAAACACTCTGAAACCACAGAATAATGATTATTCTGTGCTGAAACTAAACGTTTCCTGTTATCCAGATTCACTTAAATCAAGTGGGTATTCACTTGCCCAAATGTGTTTCATTACGCCTAGTAAAATATAAATTTTGATTTCCGCCGACCAGGTAACTTTTAAACTGTTTGAGGCTTTAATTAAATAGGTTTGCAAAATTCTATACGATTCCGATGAAGATTTTGAATTTGCATGGACTTATAAGGATGCCTTTTATGCTTCCACAATATTGTTTCCAATCTAAATTCAGTCCTGTTGGTATGCACACTGGTGGTGCGTAAATTAACCGACAGTACTGCTTTTAATGTAAGTTTTGACAATTTCAATAGCTGTTAATTTTCATGGCCATTGTTTTAAACCAAATTTGACTATAATTGCTATTTTTTGGATTGACCTGTATAAATTATCAAATCTAGTATGTACAATAAGTCTTAACTATAGCTGATAAAAATTTCATTTTGTTTGAAAGTTTTGTATTTTTATATTTTTGTTGTATTGTAAATTTCTTTTCATATAATTTAAATTGTCTTTGAAACTGTTCATGCTAAAAAATATACCTTTCCATTTAACCATGAGAAGAGTCAACTTCTCTAATTTTAATTTCTCTAAAAGACTTAACGTACCACCTCGTTTGAAAAAAAACCTTTATATATAACTATTCCTAGAATATTAACCAAGTGCTTTGGATTACTATAACTGAACTAATTTTACAAGTTAAAATATAATATTTAGTTTAATAGTTATATCTGGCTCAAAGTCACATGAATTTTACTTCAACCCTGCATTATGCTTTATTTTAATATAGTGTTATTTGATGTCCTTGCCAAAATCAATTTATACGTTTAATTTTAACCAAAACTAATATATACATTACCTACTTAAAAATTAGTGCACAGCCCAGGTACGAAATTTAAATTCTGACTAAATTTGAATCCCATCGAAACTATGCTTTTTACGGAATATAATTTATAAAAAAGCGTGAAGAAGTACCTGATGCGATGGTATAAATCTAAGTTAAATTAGATCTTCGGTCCAATGCTGTCCCCACTGAGCTATTTCAGGCCTTTGTGGTGTTACTTGAATATAGTATTTATTTACTTTTGTTTCATTTATCACTGCACTGATTTCCGGCAAAACTACAAAGTCCTATGGAAAAAAGTTAAATCGCAAAGTTGTAGGGAATAAAAATATCTACAACTTTTGTGTTTACATTTTTTCACATAACCTCAAAATTTATGTGACCAATTAAAAAACACAAGAATTAGATTTCTTATTTTTATTTTTACAAAAAAAATCACGAAATTTGTTGTTGATGTCCCAAACACACTGTATTTTTTTAAATATTTACTTTATCACCTGATTTTGACTTAATATCGAAAAAGAACCCTAATTTTCAGTCGAAAATTTTCACTTAAAAATATCTGCTTTTTGTTTGTTGAAATCTCTACTTTCTGATGGTTTAAAAATATATATATATATACATTACTATGGTAAATGTTCTCAAAAAAATAAGTTAGTAAGTTAATATTTAATAAGACGTCTACAATATTTATAGAATCTTCTTTAAATTATATGCGTAGATGCCTAATTATTGCTATTTTCAGATTATACTTATATATACCTGAGTGACCTGAGGAAAATTTTAACCCATCAAAAGGTATTTCATAGAGACGTCAGGAAGCAGATAGAAGGGCCTGGGCCTTACTTACTTTCGTTTCTTTGCATTTTCTGAGAACATTTATAATGTAATGTAAATATTTCTTTACACCTTCAGAAAGTAGAGATTTCAACGAACAAAAAACCCACCGACGTTTTTAAAAATGCAGTAAAATTACAGTGTGATTGGGACATAAAAAAGTAAGTTTTCACCAAGATTCGTGATTTTTTTTTGTAAAAGATAAAAATAAAAAACCAAAAACTTGTAGAAAAAATGCAAACACAGAAGTTGTAGATATTTTTATTACCTACAACTCTGCCATTTAACATTTTTCGATAGGACTTGTAGTTTTGCCCGAAATCACTAAGTGATACCCCTACTCCCCCTGTATACGAACGTATGAAAGAATTTGTAATCTGAATATACCACAAAACAAATAAAGCAAATGCCGTATTTCTAATACAAAAAGGATTAGATGTGAGAAATGCAATGGTGGTCTTCATAAAAAATTACAAGTACAAAATTAGATTACCACACCTTGCCGCGTAGTTATATATAAAACATATCAAATTTTATGTTAAGTGTTTTTATGCATATCTGGGTTCAAATAATCATTATCAATCAATCTATCATCCAATTAGTTGGGATAAACTCTATACAATACAATCAATATATAAAAGAGTTTAATGGCCGTGATATGTTTCGTCGCTATGTAAATAAACGAAATATTTTCAGCTATGTTTAATAAATTACATTATCAACACGCCGAGAATAATTTATTTGAATTGAGTTACTGACCTTTCTAACTAAGAACAGATTATTCCACAGACAAAATTATCTTAAAATGAAATATGTGACCCAAGAATACATATTCAATAACAATTTAAATTAAACTAGTACTCGATTATTCTGTAAATAAGGGTTTCTCTAGGAACAGTGTAATTGACAAAATTTTGAGATTGGTTATATGCATTTAATATATATGTGTCAGTTTCTGAAAAACATAAATCTGAAGAATAGGTACTATTCAGTTGCTCTCATTTACGTTTGAATGATCCAAATATGACCATAAAACTGATTAGCGAAAACAACTAATGCAAATAGTTGGAAACACTATCACCCCAGTTTAATTGGTCAATTTTTAAACACTTTCTTTTTGTCCTCCACATGAGACTGTACAAAAAATGCGAGGAAGTGAGCTGAACTAATCAATTTGGTTTCACAAACGGGTTCGGACAAGAGAAGGGATATTTACTCTTCAAACGTTAGTTTTAGTTCTTTAAATATTAACTTTTTGTGTTCAAATGGGTATTGATTGAACTACAAGAGATCACGCTCCACCCTGCCCCACCATGCCTGAAGGTAAAATCAATGAGAGAAAGAGGAAATAGGAGGGGAAAAAACTATCCTAGCTTAGAAATATTCACCAGTGGGCAGGCATAAAGGACCTCCCAGAATTACAAAATGCAGCTATGAATTGAGAAATTTCGATAATCAATACGATGAATTGTATGGCACATTAAGAAGAATAGAACAATATGATGTGTAAAATCGAAAAAAGGTTTTATCAAATTTTAGATAAAACTCTTTACGAAGCTCTTGAGAGATAAAAAATACTTGACTGTTTAACAAAATTAAAACTGTGGAATTTTATTTAATCTAAATTAGACATGAAAACTAAACAAAATAGTGGAATTAAATATGTCGTTAATGATACAGGCAGTAAAGTTGGGATACTATCCAATTAGCTAATTTTTAAATCAGTTTAGTACAATTGGTATCAAACTAAAAGCTAAAATAAAGGACTCATTCTAATGTGAATGCAAATAAGTCTAAAATTCAATCCTTTTAAACTTGCTAGTACAATTAAAATTAAAAATACCATCAGTGATAATCAAATTGACGCTGGAAACTTTAAAAACTAGTTGAATTGACACTCCTGACATTTGGTAGTGATACTCAAATCCTATATCGACAAAATGTTTAGTCTCTTAGAGAGGATGCTGCAGAAAGACGGATCACACCGTCTCTTACAAAGTATAACGAAGCATACATTTTGTTAAAAACAGGAAAGAACCAGCATCTACTATGACAGCATCAATACGAATAATCAGCTTTAACAAAAACGACAACCTGCTTACCTTTTGGTGTTCCTTTAAGAATTGCGATCACGTGTATATTTAAAATAATTATAAGGGTCCCTTGGGGAACTGTATGAAAACTAATTTTGGAAGAAAGCATTATCAAATAAATCAATCAAACACATACTAAAGTTTGGAGGAACGAATTGCAATGCTGATGAGAAAACAATGTTTCCAGGGAGGAAATTCAAAACAACAAAAACCTCAAAGAAGAATAACAACAAACAAGTAATAGGGACAGATTTGCTGACATCAAGAGCGAAGCCGAAAAAATAAATTGAACACTCCCCAATCAAGAAGTCCAATGAACAGCCAGGCAGTGACAATAAAGTACAGAGGCTCATACCTACCATATGTATTTCTAACATGGGCCGATTAACAAAAGAGGCAGTGCTTAAACCTACCGGGGTGTGGGCAATATATCTCCAACAATCAAGGCAACATATGGAACTGAAGTTACTCTAGTTCTTTCCCTTAAGGCCTAAAGACAACACTTCTTTACCTGTTATGAAGATAAAACATGCGTGAAATGTTTCGGACCCCACTGTGCATCACAGCACGAAATCACATCCATCATCAGTAGTCTATCTTGTTAACTGGTTGACAAAAGCATATCCTGCTATCTTTTCCGATATTGAATAACTGATAACCAATTTACAGCGAGTCTTTTTACAGCATCACTCCATCTTGTAGGAGGCCTTTCTTTCAAATACCAGTAAAGTGCATTAACTGCAGCTAAGAACACCTGGCCAGCTATACGGTTACAATAAAACATTAAGCCACCGACGAAGATGGCACCGACTACAAAACCGCAAATCACTGAGTGGACAACCTACCAAAGACGACTCTACGTCCCAAAAGACAAAAACTCTTACAGCGAAATCTTGGCAACACGAGACAGGGCCTCATGAAATAAAAGAAAATGAATCACATAATAATTTCAGGAAGACAATGGATTCACAGGGGAAACGAAGACAGATAAGACCACATCCAAAACACTAACACGACAAACGTGTCTTCCACAGAAGAGTAAATGTCACAGCAGCAAAAAGAAGCTCAGACAGTTGTGGAGAGATCTAATGGTTAAAGGTGAAGCAACGAACATAAAATTAAAACAAATTCTTCATACAACCGCCCCAACCGTATCCAACACGATCAGCTGCATTCTTGAGTTGAGTTGAGTGTCAGCAGGTAGAGGAAAGAAGACATTTGCCCATTGGCAAACTGATGCGACCAAAAACATATAGTCTCTTTTTTTTCGTATTGTCCTATTTTGCTGTGTACGCCATTATGCGAAAATTTCCGACAATTTTATGTAACCACGCAATTCAATATCCAAATAAAGATAAAAATGTGTTTCTCCTTACTGTAATTTTTCATTGATATTACATGCTTTTGTTCTATGATAAATGTATTTAAAATCATACGGTGTTTTATTTGTTGTATTTGATGACACAACTATTCACAGTTAACATGATATTCTTGGTAACGCAATGTTCATGGCCTTTGAACAGAGTGATATCATGTGACAACAAACAAACCATCACAGAGTCATAAAACCGCACTCAAATAAATTTAATACCTTTGTTCGTGTGATACCAGAAAATTAAAAATGATAAGGATGGAATTTGGGTTAACTACAGTTCCTACACGGATTTAAAAATTATAACATTTTGATATATTATAGTGCGGTTACCCAGGACAGACTTATGGTCATTTAAATATCTGAGCAGACTTCTGACAAGATAGACGAAAGTCTGTGCGAACTTTAGTTCAGACTTTTGTGTTTATTATCAGTATTTGGCCAGGATGTAGCGTTGTTTTGGTTCAAATAACTACCCAATGGTAGCAATTGTTATTGGAATTAAACGGCTTGAAATTATCCCTAGCTATATCATTTCGAAGATTAAACTATATATACAATGATTCTTAGAAAGTGCGGGTAGTAAACTGTAGACTTTTCTAATTGTACCGACAATTGTGAAACAGCGAAAATGCATTGACTTAATATAATAGAAATCGCAAACAGCTGATAGTAAAATAAACTTAAGAATAAACCTAGGAAAATACTAAAAACTTATATTGCATAAAACTGAGGAACTAAAAAATAGTTTATAGTTGTGAAGACGTCTTCAAACATAATGTTGTTAATTGTAGTCTAGGTTAATTTTATAATAACACAACACCTTAATATGTGTTCAAAACTACCACTTTCGGACAATTAAAATGAGAAAAATTTCAGGGACTATGTGATATTAATCATCTTCAACATGTAATTGTTCGTCCAATTTTTATGAAAGAGGCACGTATTCTCTGACATTTTCTGGTGACAACCTGTTACGGTAAAGATACAGACTAAGGGGACGGAACCCAAAAAAGTTTTTATGAATCAGCAATCATTTTCAAATCTGTTCGTTTTTGTCTTTCAAAAGCTTTAGGCTCAGTAGTTCCAGAAATAAATAATTCGTAGTAACTACCACCTAACACAACTTCTTACGGTGCATGGGTGCTTCAGAAGCTACCTCTATCACTTCGGTAGCACTATCTAGTTTACTGTGGGGATGAGGACACTCCCGACCATATATTTTTTGGATGTGAAAGATGAAAGGGAGAGAACGCATGGAAAGAGATTGGGCCCAGGATTGAGAAGGAGAGTGTTGTCGGATGTATGACTGATACATTGATAGCAAGGAAAACAAAAGAAAAGTTAGCAGTTTAATCAAGTAGGTTCAGAAAGAACGAGAGAAGCGAGAACTAGCGAAAGGCTGGTAGGGGTGTGCGGTGTGACATGAGACGATAAGGGTATAGAGAGAGGTTTAGAGTATATACACAGGGCCAGAGCACCTGAAGTATATCTAGTAAACATTGTTCCAGCAGCTCAGAGGTTAACAGGCGGCGTTTTAGTGAGTATGCGGCTTGCCCTCAGTATCACATGTAGTGACTGAACCAAGCACATGCCGATCCGATATAGCTTTCACTTCGACAAAAAACAAACAAATAGGCTCTATAGTATCAGAGATACGGGAAAGCCCTCGATTTTAAAAAAATATATTTGTATTTCTCATCAGGAATGCTTGTTTCTTGTTACTTCATATGAC
The DNA here is from genome assembly GCA_034190945.1 of Octodonta nipae. NCBI lineage: Eukaryota > Metazoa > Arthropoda > Insecta > Coleoptera > Chrysomelidae > Octodonta > Octodonta nipae. Next base: position 25,533,326 of record CM067219.1, on the reverse strand, counting down.
AACTTGAACTATATCAATTTTCAAATTTCTCCCCAAAAATTAATCCTCTAAATTAGAAATGATTTAGTTACTGCGTCTATGATCTGGGCTACAGAATGGTGTCAACTGAGACTGGTTTATGTCTGAATTACTATATCGTCTTCGGAGAATTCGAAAAATTAATCATTTAATTGTTGCTCTCAAAGGTACAGTTAACCTTGGAATTTTTATCGGGTGATTTCTAACCTAGAAATCATAGGCTTATAGCATGTTTTTCAAAGTTTTTCTTTTGGGCCATTGTTGTTTGATCAATTTTGATCCTTGGCTCTGCCGTCCACTCACATATAAAACGTGGAAATTTTGTGAATCCTTTTTGTTGACCAAGGAGCATGGATACAACTTTTAAATCTCCACACAGCAACCAACCATGTGAAATGTGTGAAACTAGTTTGTGATACGACTTTTTTTTTCGGATGCAGTACACCGAAATACACAGGAATTAGTTTAAATTATTGAAAAACTTTTTTCATTATTGGCCTGTGTAATCAACACATCTTCAATTTCAATACAAAATGTTATATCTGTTCGCAAACAAAACAAGTATCAAATAAAAAAGCATTCTATAAGATCTGGCGTTAATATGAGAATCAAAGAAAATCATTTTGACAATAACTCAAATATAAAACATTACAACATTTAACAATATACGGCGACCATTTTCACTGCAATGTTTCTAAAGGTTTCCTAATCTAAATTTTGTTAGATTAATGTTCTACCAGCGCCACCGTGACTGGGTATTTAATCTTGTCGAAAGTTCACGTTTAATCTGAATTTTTCACGGTAAGTATCGTAACAGTTTTCTTTAATATCAAGAGACTTATAGATCTAAAAAAGTTTGCCATTCTAAAAATATTTGCTGACTCGACTTTGGCCACTTAGACAGTAATAACTGTTTGTATATCGACTACGATAGTATATCACTTAATGATTAATTAGAGCACCAACAACTAATTGTTGCCAGTTATATCTGTTTTACGTTGAAATGGTACAAACAAATTAAATGTATCGTTAACATTGATTAGGTGGGTTTATCGAAAACATTCGAAACAAAAGACAACATAACTTTGTAATTGCCGAGATAGTTTTGGTTGAACAATTCGATTTTGCTATTTATTTTTTCAATATCATCGAATGACATTAGGAATGCTCTAGACAATAAAATTTATATCTATTGATTTATGCCTCAAGGTTAAATTTGAGTCATTTAAGTTGCTACGTGCAATTTAAAAACTGCATTTTTCATCATAATAGGAGGTTTACTCAGGACTATAGCATAAACGGTACAAAAGTTTAACATTTAGCAGACGATATTGTAAATTACAAACTGTATGTAGGAGGTACATGAGTGGAAACATCAGGACGGAACTGGTTAGAAATAAGCAACAAATTCTGAAGAAAATTAACATTTCATTGGTTAACCCAACTAAGGAAGATTTTGTTTACGAAATGCACCTTTTTGGTGATCTGAAAAAAAAGTCCCGTGCTGACCAGCTTCCACTATTTCTATAGAGAAATAGTGACTAATAGTAGTTGACAAGTCCATATAACAGATTTTCCCTCAACTAATCGAATTTTTATTACACAAAGAAGAACACTATATAAAATGAAAGCTGAAAATATGCTTTAATTTTATTAAAGAAAGTATTAGATAGGTCCTTTTGAACAATCTTAGATCGGAATAGTTAATAAGGTTTTTCCTAGATTTCCTCTTATAGTTTCAATGCGATCATTGAACATCATAATTCTCACATTTTTGGCGAATGCGTTACATAAAAAAGACATAAAATTCTCCCAATGTGAAAGGTTTATTGCTTTTATACGATTTATAGATAGTTTTTTTTCTCATGTCAGTTAGGTGACTTGATATTATCAAAATTTTGAATTTAAAATTTTACATATTCTACATTTTCTTAATCTTTATTGCCACTGAAAACGGGGACTGGCCAACCCCCCAAAACGTTTCAAATTGTTGGAATAAACAGAGACTTTTGTACAAATCTGGTGTTATTTCCTAAAAAGTTCATAAACGTAAAATGTACATTTAAGTATAGTTCCACAAGAAACATTAGTATAGACTAGTATAGAGCATTGGTATAGAAGTATGCAGTTTTTTTCTTATACACAAAATATAATTGTTATTATCGGAGTAATTAGAAAAATATCCCGTCCATCTAAATGGGAAAATTATACCAATGTACTTCCCCATGTATATTTTTAGTAAGAATACCACAGTACCGCCCTAAAGAACATGGAACAATCCTTTTAGCACCCAGTATGTAATTAATTCAAAAACATTCAATGAAAACTAAAGGAGGAATATAGTGTAGTTGAAGTGCCGTGTGCCCAAAATTTGAGTAAGTGGTCCATATAATATTTTTGGAGCGTGTTAAATATAACGGACAATAACATTGTGAAGAGAATCAATTAATAGGGCGTATAATATATTAAAAAAAAAACTATCATTCCAACTTTTAGAGGAACATCTACATCTAAGAGTAGAGAAAATTAATGCGCCAAAACAAATAGAAAAAAAACACAAAAATATAAACAAATGGGGAATCCTGAACCTGAATAGAGACTTACACGACTTTCTTATTGTGTGCAACTGTTCTCAATATAAAATAAAGTTCAGTTGTATACAAATTTGGTGTATTGTTTAATCTATTTCTCATATAATTTTATTTCACATACACTAGACTGCCCTATTTTCACTATTTTGAAATAATTGCTTCAGAAAAACTGTTCGACAACGATTCTAGAGAATTATATTCACACTAGACCTGTTTTCTCTCAGTTAATCCTGCGAGAGACTTTTTTCATATAAGGACTTCTTCAATCGTTTAACTCATCTGTCTTTAAGAAACTGTTGCAAGAAAATCCCAAAATCTAAATAAATTATCCTCACGCAATCACAAATAACTAGGTATTGAAAATTTTCCAATTTCAAAAATAAATATTGTTTAACTTTAGGGAAAAATACTTATTCAAAATTGTTTTACAACTGATTAATAATTCTAAAGTTACTACTTGTATATTTTTATAGTTATTTAATTTTGGGTATTTTAAATTTCATGATAAAAAGTTATATAACTTTAGAGATAAAACACGACCATAAATATTAATATATAACAAATGATTCCATTAAATCGTATAAAAGGTAATTTATGTCAAGTCAAATCTAAGTTTGACACAAAAATATTTATCCTAACAAAATATTAATTCCTCTGAAAAGAACGTTTGTAACGATTGTAGTACCAACAATTATTTACAAATAATTTCATAATTTAATTAGGTATAAGAAAAAACATGGAAATATCAAAAACACCTACTTGGGCTGAACATTACACACAACAACGATCTCTCGCAGCATTTCCCGCTGGTGGTTTTCTTCGATAAATCACCGAATTCATTAGAAACACCATTCAAAACATCATCAACCAAATCGCTTGCTACTTTTTTTACATCCCCATCCGCCATTGCACCAAAAAACACACAAAAAACGCGCGCCTCAAGACAAACTGAGAGTATATTGAAAAAAAAACACCTCTGTCGTCCAACCGCGATAGAACGTACAATCAAAAATACTTTTTATTCGATCAGATCAAGTACGTAACGAACGGTATACAAATTATTAACTTTAATGACACCCGGTGACGTTTCGAGTGATCTTCGTGGTGCTCGGCGCTCTGCGATCTCGCTGGGAAAATTACCTACGAGGCGTTGTTGCCGTATTTACAAAATAGGTAATCTCGATGCGATTAGGGTGATTGAAATTTAAGGAATTCTATTTTCAGTAAACACATTGTTTTCAGAATGACTGTCATGCAATTAAATAAGTGTTTCGTTTGTTAATTTTATGTGAGGCTGAAATCAATTACGTGTCGTATAATGGAGAGTTAAGTGGTCACGTAATGGATAAATTAATTTTGCTATGTGAAGAACATTATGTTTTTATCGACATTACATCGTCAATTACAATAAAATAGACCTCGGAGATTTTGTTTCCTCTTTCTCTTTTCTTGCATCCTGTGTAATTGTTGTTAAAATGACTCTTGAACGTTACCAGGATTTATATTTACTGCATGTGTCAGGCAAACATTTATTATTAAAGTTTAAGTCTAAAAAACACTTATTCTTAATACGTTCTTTATCTGACTTCAAGAAAACGAGGAGATTATTAATTGGTATGTATTTTTCCATGTTTTTTCAGGGATTACTCCAAGTCAGTTAACCTAATTTGGATTGTTTGAACTGTATTCAATTAGGGAGGATCCCGAATTGGTCCCATACTATTTTCAATGCCATAACACAAATCGTTTTTCAGAAAATAAGGAAAAAACTTGTACTATTAATTTAGGCGCAGCTATTGATTGAATGTAATTATAGTTATTCGATATCTAGGATGGAACTATGTAAATGGAAATAAATGTTAATTAGTCGACTTCACAAAAGACGAAAATTCCACTTTATCAGTATCCATACAGAGTATTATGAAACCTAACAGGAAATCTTTATATGCACTCATTGACAACGAAATCGGAACACCCAAAAGGAGATTTTTTAATTTAATATGGTTTTGGTTAAACATAGATGCTATAGTAAGAAGTAAATGATTAAAATATGAATAAAAAATATCAAGGAGTTTAAATTTTTTTATTATTAAATTTGTTAATATTGTTTTTGTTCACCGCGGTTATCTATACACTCCCCAATACGTCTTGGCATTTATTCAATAAAGTGGTCTATTTCTTCTTAAGGAATACTATCCCAAGCTACCTATATTTTATGTCTTAGAACCTCCAAAGCCCATGGAGGCTGGGGTAAACTTCCGAGCCTTCTACCCATCATATCCCAAACATGTTCAGTGGACGAAAAATCGGGGGATCTGGGCGGCTATGGCAACAGATTCACATGGGTCTCCAAAAAAATTAAACATGAGCAATATGTGGCCGAGCATTATTAGTCCGGAAGCCAGTGACAGAATTTCCTCTCGTTTAATACTTCGTGGACTGTTTTCTTTAGCTATCCAAAGAGCACCGTGAACGTCAGCTTGAGTACCTTGGAGTGGGTTGGGGCATGGGAGCGCCCCAATCCAAGCTAACGACCAGTCCCCCGACATACAGCCAGCTGACGATTTTTAAATTTTAAATAATAATATAAACAATCACCAAAAAAATTTTCAAGTGAGAGGAAATGACTGACGTGGAATCCACCATGTTGCAGCCAGCAGACTTTTTTTTTTCGTTAGAGTATTGTTCCAACTGTTGTTTGACAAATTTTGAACAGGAAGGAAATCGAATAAAATATTTTTTACGGGACTGGGGCGCTCTCATGCCCCAATCCCTTTCCATGGGGCCAGTAGACGTTCGCGGCGCTTCATGGGATAACTAAATAAAGCTGTTCTCAAAGTATTGGCCGAGAGGAAATGATTGACCTCAAAATGTCACTGGTTCCCGGACTACATCTTGTTGAAATATGGACTCCATGAGCCGTTTAAGGCAAGGGAGTAAATGCGGCTCCACTACTTCTTGAAGATAACGTTGTGCTGCCATGTTGCCTCCAACAAAGACTAAATGTCACCTACTTCCATGAGCAATAGCACCCCATACTATAACATCGACTGTTCGGTGTACATGTCGCTCAACATCAATTTGAGAATGACGTCTTTCCACATTCCACTGCTGTCGTTCTTTGCACTACTGCAAGAGATTTTATACGGTGGTAAAGCGTTCGGACACTTACAAGATATTCTTGTTCTCCTAATCATTCATCAGCCAAATTTCGAGTTGTGGAAAATTAGTCTCTAAAGGCTATAAGAATTACACGTCGATCTTGAACTTTATTTGTGCCCTTTCGACGTTGGATGCCTACTGTTCTCCGATTTTGGGTATTATCAAATCACGCTTGACAACATCTCATAGTAGTTGGATTTCTGTTCGTGCGGTTAGCGATTTCTCGAAATGAAAAACTAGCCTCCCGTAAAATAAATCTCTTTCAAAACTCTCTCTAAACATCGATTTTGGATCCCATCAAACAGTTTGTGTTTTGGTAGAATAAAAAAATGCAAAAAACTACTACAATACTAATTGTTAAAAAAAATTCTTTGTCGGTGAGTATATCTCTTTTTATAATTTTATACTAGGTTTGCCAAAAAAGTAACTTGTTTTTTAATCGACGCGCGACGTCAAAAAAGGTAAAGGTCTGTATATATGCGTTCCTTTATTTATCTGTGTTCAGCGATTACCCGAAAACGGCTCAACTAATTTGGATAATTTAAAATTATTCTATTAAGAAGAATCCCGAACTTGTCCCATATTTTTTTTCAGTGACCAGGCAAAAAATCCGAAAAACTTATAACTTAACAGTACAATTTTGCAGAGGCGAAAGTATTAAAATGCATTAATCATCGTTGTTCGAAATCTGGAATGAGATTAATTGAAAACAGACTGGATTTAACTCAAAATATATACAAATTAACAGAATTAAGGCGACAGTTCTCAAATCGTCTGTATATACAGTGTGTCGACATAAGTAGGAATCAAATAGAAAACTTTGTTATTAATAATATTTAGAAAAAGTTATTCTTTATAAAAGATCTGCATAGTCTGAAACCTACACTGAAATTAATACATGTCACTTTTTTCAAATGTATACGAGGTGTGTAAAACAATAAGCTTGACATTTAATAAAATGTGGTAAAAACAATGAAAATATAAACAGTGACGTCGTGAGGTTTATTGGGTTATGTTAACAAAGTTCTCATATAAAACAAACAACAATCTCATGAAATTCAAGGAATTTTCGAAAATTTTATCTACGAAATGCTCGTGCAAACCTGGTTTGGGCGAAAGATGTAAAAACGTGATCGCCACTTTATTATATTGTTGTCGGTACGTCTATAATTTTCTGAGCTTAATTGTCATTGAGCAATTAAGAATTCATTATTATTTCATGAACTACTTTCGTTTTACATTTCAATTTCAATTAAAAATGTTGTATTTTGGTTTTTAATTTTAATGAACTAGTTGATACATATAGTTGTGTATTAAAGTGCAACAACAACTAAAAACTAGTACCTTTTTGGCCACCATGACCAAAGTGTTCCGTTCCCAATAGTTTGACTGTTGGGATGTTGGGACGATCCAGAAATCATATAGTCTTCCAACAGTGTTGCCTTATATGTATTACATCGGTATCTTAACGAGTGATGTTTTATATATTAAGTTTAAATGAACGAAAACATGAAAAAAAAATTAGTGGTTTATCAACTTTTATAAACAAATTGTAATATTCGCAGAGATTTAAAAAAGTTTTAAATTATATTATAACAAAACAATATGTACGAGTACTTAAGAGAGTTTAAAGTTTAATATAAACATAAACATTGCTGAAGTAAGCTTGTTTTTATAACAATTTAATGTGTATAATGAAAAAAAAGAGTCAGAAATTTATTTAGGAGCATTTTTTTTTCATTTTCAAAAATGTTTGATAAGGCAATACAAACAGTCAGCAGCATGTCACCTAAATTATTTACAAATGCTTCCTGTATGTGGACTATATAGTTCTAATGTAACATGACAGAGAATAGGAAAAAGAGTACATTTAAGGTTCGTTCCTTCAGCGTAGATAACCGATACACAACGGTCGCGTACCTGCGCACAAGAAAAATAGCGTTCCTTCAAAACAATAACCGTTTAGTGAACGGTTCAGTTTCGTGTTCCAAGTGACACGGTGATTGATACGCAACCAGTTAATGTACGGTAATTTTGATCACCGGCTTCAGGGTAGAATCGGTGGTGCAGCCACCGACTGGTACATGCATCGAGTTGCGCAATAAACGCTTCATGTATCGATGCATTAACCAATTGCCTATCGGTCGACAATCGGTTGAAGGAACGAACCTTTAGAGACAACCAAAATAATGACAATACATAGTAAATTAAACCACATAAAGCTGGGATTGATGAAAAAGTTTGAATAATAATAATCAAACATAGGTAGCGAACAGATTTCGGAAAACAAATTCAAATATTGCATTATAAAAAGCCCCGCCAGACTAAAGCGGTCCCTAAACTGTCAATAATATTGAGCAATAATATTATACAATAATATTGAGTGTTGCCCTAGACTGTGTATAACCAGTCACTTCTCAATTTTACTAACAAATATTGCTAACTTATATTGAAGCAGGTTGTCTTATCATCCCATTGTCTGTGAGCTTAATCAACAATAAGAATGGGAAGAAAACGTGCAGATAGGTAAAAGACTGGTGTAAAAAATATATGAAAATATATGCACGAACATTTATTTGTTAAATCACCTGAGAATTTGTAAATCACTAAATTTTCACAACTTTCCGAAAATGAATACTGCTCAAACTATTAAAAAATGTAGCCCCAGTTACTCAGAAGAACACCCAGTTGCGATTTCAGTGTTTTTCGAACACTCTAGGAAGTGGTTTCCAAACCTTTTTGTACCTGCGCCCCTCCTTTAAAATAAAATTGTTTGCGCCCCCTTAATTTTTCTAACAATCTAATTGTGGATTACGTATATCAATTTTGCTAATTCATTTTTTTGACACATATTGGACTTTTTTGGTTTGTATTCGAAAATGATTTTTTTGGAAACAGCTGCAGGTCCCCTTTGCAACAGTCTCGATGACCACTGCTCTACGGTATACCTTTGGAAATACCTTTGTGAATCTAAAATTGAATAACTACTATATCGCCACTGTTCATTGGAATAGTTGTTATGGAAACTTGTGACTTCAAGCTGCTGTTATAATCTTTGGACTATATATCCCACAAGGCGGGCATATTTCTATAAACTTAAACTTCCACGGATTCTAAAATCAACCGTTATACTTTATTTTTCAACTTCCGCAATCGGTGACTGACGTGGAAATGCTGAATAATATTGCGCAATATTAACCCCACACTGCATTCTTTTTGCGGATTGCATAATAAATATCAAACCCTTTTTGATCTGCTCAGTATAATTGCACAATGTTTCAATACTATCCACAAACTATCACAGGTATGGAATACCAACACTGGCATTTGCAAAAAGAAATATAAATCCAAATCACAGCGTGTTATGGTAACAGTCATGACAAATAGGGTTACGACTGAGAAAAACAAATGAGCAAATAAGAAACACCTATAAAGATTGCCACAGAAACGAAGATGGAGATGGGCACATCAAACGCAGTCAAAAGATGGAATATTGTTATTTATTTTGTAAGAGACCATGAAGAAAGATTAGAGGTAGAGGACGACCACAGGCTCCATAGGCTGAGTATGAGGAGTTTTGATGGTTTCATTCGGTTCAAAATCGAGCAAATGGGTTCTGATGACGACGATGACGTAAACAAACTTAAAAAAATCAGAGAATTGAACTAATTTCATTCCAACTTCAAAGATCTTCATTTTGAAAAATAACCGTCTCTAATTTTTAATGTATATTTTCACAATTTTTGTTTAAAAAATCTCTCTCCATATTGCTATCACTTTATGACACAAACAACTAGATATTGTTTTCTTACAGTTTATATTTACAGTTTTTGGGAATAACTACCACAGCTGAATAAAAATTCTATATTATATTTCAAATAACAAATGTTTCAAGCTCTAAATCAGAACTTTACGGAATTACGATGAAATGAATCCATTTCACTTTAAAAGCACGAACAGATTAATTTATACACAGGGCTTTCATTTGAAAACTAGCCACCCAAAATAACTTTTCAAATATCTTTAGAAGCAAAAGACAAAAAAACACGTTAATTTATATTTAAGGGGGACACTTTTTACACCTGTAGTTTCAACCCCTAAGCGGGGGTGAATTTCACTTCTAAAAGTTTAAATACAAAGAGGTATCATGTAATACCTCTTTTTAATTTTGCCAATGCTTTGTCACATCGTTTTTTAAATTCACCTAATTTGTTATAGTGTATGACCTAGAAACGGTAAAAAAATAAAAATTTTGAATTCCCTACAAAATACAGCGTTTACAACAGCTATCTGAGGATGACTATGACAGAAGGTTAGAATTCTGCGAATTAATGACTCAAAGGGCAAATGCAGTCTCTAATTTTATTTAAAAAATTGTTTTTGACGAAGCAGAATTTTTTTACCAAATTTTTTCGGAAAGAGCAGAACTAATGTCGTCAGAAAAACCAACGTATGGGCCGGAATTCTTGGAAATAAAATTATTGGTCCTTTATTCGTGGAAGAAAATTTAACTGGGGAATTGTATTTGGCCTGATTAGAAAATATGATTAATCTTCAGAAAACCAACTAGATCAAGATGGACCTTTGTTGCTAGACAAAGAAATCCTATTTTTTCAACAGGACGGAACACTTCCACATTATGCCTTGCCTGTACGAAATTGCCTTAATGAAACATTTGCAGATAAATGGATTGGAAGAAGGGGCGCTATAGAATGGCCAGCAAGCTCACCCGACCTAACGCCCCTTGACTTTTTTATGGGGACATCCAAAAACCTTGTCTTACCAACAATGAGGGATATTTTGAACATCTAATTTAAGCACAAGGTAATTCTAACGCTAATACAATATTAATAATGCAAATAAAATGTAAATAATAATTATATTAATTTGAACGTTTAAAATTGCATTACTCTGTAAACAATAATCTAATTTAAAAAAATGATGTGTCAAAAGATTGTCAAAAAACAGATCTTTAAGAAGAGGTATCGCATGATACCCCTTTGTATTTAAACTTTTAGAAATGTTATTCACCTCCGCTAAGGGTAAAGATCAATCAATTAACGTGTTTTTTCTCTTTTTCTTCGAAAAATATTTTAAAAGGTATTTTGGGTAGCTAGTTTTGAAATGAAATATATATTTGAATATTCAGATAAGATATCTAAGCTTGAGACAAGGAATATGATAGCAAATTTCGTTAAGAGCATTGTGCGAATATAAATTTCGTTGATGGATCTATTACGTCTTTCTCGTCAAAAATTAAGACGGTGTAATTAATTAATTTAAATATTACATCATTTATCACCTACAGTGCAATAATTCTTAAAATTCTATCTTAAAATTGGCTGGTGCTGTAAAATTAGTGCAAATAATTATTTATTCGCAGTTAATAATGTCAAGCAAAACTTTTTAGACGACAGTTAGAAAGATATGTAGGATATTCAAATGTTTTTGCCACTTTTTAAACCCCGAATAATATTTGATTAAAGCCGCAAAACTTTTCCAAATAGTTTACTTTATTATGTTCTTAACCATATATCATTTATACAGAAAATATGGCCATTTTAATCTTTTGGTGAAACAGTCATTCATGTACCAGTATCTAGATGGGGATCTTGGTTCTATGATTCAGTCATTAATGTACTAGTATCTCGATAGGGATGTTAGTTCTATGATTTTGCGAATGTCTTTAGGGTTTCCTACATACTACTGAAACCCTTATAGGACCTCTTTTGTGTCTGTCCATCTGTCACACCTATTTTCCCGAAAATTACTGGATAAGAAAAGCTGAAATTTGGTACTAGTACACAGTTTCGTGAATCATGAATACATAGCGCTAATAAACAAATTGGTACTTACTGATAATTAATTCTATCAAGGAGGGAACGGGATTACAATAGAAATGAAATATAAAAAAGGTTTCGAATCTATATAGTAATTCGTTGTCAGGAAAAAAGCTAAAATCCTAAAATTAATTTTGAGGGACAAATTTGAAATTTAATTAAAAAATAAAATATTTTTCCATTGCGACATATAATATATATTAATTGAAAAATTATGAGGCATTAAAGTTAATTTTTAAAAATTTGAAAACGTATAGTAAAAGATATTAAAGAAAATATAGAAAAAATGAACTTGATATTTTTTTTATTTCAAACTTATATCTATTCCCTTATACCAAACTTTTAACTTGATACTATTGAAATTTTGGAAATAATGTTGGTGTTTATATTAATTTTGTCACTATGGCTTTTTTACATTTTGAGATTTTGATATTTTTGCTATTTTAGGTTTTCCTGACAACTGTCATTACGATATATTGATATTTGAGAAAAGGAATTTTCCTAAAAACAGTAGAACCCCAGGGGCCCCCACCACCTATCATATAATAGGACTTGCCCAACGTGATGGATTACTTCTTTATTTATTTAAACACTTAACAGAACGTTTGTTATGACCTTATTATTTTCGGTTTCCTATAAATAGTGAATATTTCTAAAAAATACTTCATTTACCCATATATGATACCTGAAAACTCGCAATATTTGACGAATGACATATTTATTCATTTCAAGACAGGGATCGACCTACTAATTCTCATGCGATTGTCACGTTTGGTTCCCAAGAAATATGAAATTTATTAATCCACAATTCCACCTGGCACCCAAGGCATATATGAATTTTTGGAAATTTTTGTTTTTTGTTTTCCGAGATATCAGTTTCCTTAAAACCAAGGGAAGCCTACAGGCCCCATTTACAATTATGTTGCTATGTTACTAAGAGATAGTGCAGCTCCCTATTAAGGAATACGATTTTAAATCGATAGAGTACTTCCAGAGATTACCCCATAAAAACAAACAAATTTTACTTTTTTACATACTAGTATAGATATAAATAAATCAACTATACAATGACTTCCCAAAGAAGACATGAGTCAATGGACAGAGAATAAAGAATATGTTCTGCTGTTATAATACAATTAATTTTACACTTTTTTACACATATTTATTAAGTTCCTGTGACTACATTTCGGTTTCATCATCAGACTGTTCTGGATCTATTTAGGGCTAAAGTATCTACTTGTTAGGGTAAATTAAACGAGCTCAAAATCGGTGAATACAGAGGGTTCTGTTTTTTAATCGTGCTCGATCAGGACCATGATCTTCCTGATACAAGGAAAAGGGTTGAGACCCCGACGAGTATTAACTATCTCATCCATATATGCGGGTATTTTTCTATGAGTAAATCAATTTCAACAATATCAGTGTTTATTTATAATTATGACAAATGTACTTATTAACTAATAACAGATTCTTCCTTTGAGTCTCAGGAAGTTTGAAAAGTTACTCATCCTTTCACAAATATAAACTTATAATGGCGACTTGACGCCATGACTTTACTAACCTTTTTTAACGGATATAAATCGTTACAAAGACCTACTTTCGTTGTTTCGATTACAATCACTTCCAACTAATATTCGTACACTGCTAGTAGAGGTAGAATAATTGCTTCCATTACAATTTAAATCTAATATCACATTTATTAAAAGAACGCTGTTACAAACTAAAACTAACTACACGCTTATTGTGTTACCAACTGAATGTTCTGTGGGTTCTTTGACTAAAACTTCTATTTTTCTTCATTCGAGACTGAAGTTAATGCCGAGGTACGGCTGTTAACTAATCCTACCGCCAAAGGTACTAGAGGTTATTTAACCCTTTCAGGAACAGAACTTTTGTTTTCGAACAAGGGAGTTGCATTGTTTAATTATTCAGTCATCTAACTTACACAGCTCAATCGAACTCTGGTATGTGGGTCAAATTTAAATTTTAATATCTGATATGGGGACACTTGAAGTTCAATAAAAACTTGTTGCAAAATATCTCCTGAATTATTTTAATGGTTAAAAAACGGAATGAGAGCTCAGAGAGTTTCGTTATAAAGTTCTCGTTCATGCTCATAAAAATCATACGATTAAAAAGTAATGGCTAGTTTTTATATTTTACTATAACACATAAAAAGCAAAAATTAATAGCTAATTTTTATATTTTAGTATAACACATAAAAAACACATCAGTGTAAAGTTCATTCCATTATTAGTCCCGTTCTAATAAACAGTAAGTTATTAAAAGTGAAAAAGCCCTTTTTGCTCGACTGTTAAAAAGAATGTATATGAACTCAATAGAGTTTGTAATTGATTTTTTTTATTATTAGATGTTGAATAAATTTGTTCGAAAATTACTGGGCATAGATGGCGGTAAATTATACATATTTCTTTTAATCTTATACTTATTTTTAAGTAAGTACTCGTAGATTCAGTGGTTATTTTTAATTACACTGATAATTTTTTTACAGCACAAGAAATGATTGTTAACTATAGAGTATGATAAGTGTTAAATACCTTGTGTGCTCTACCATTTTCTCCAACATAAATAGGTTCTCGTTCTTTACAGTTAATTTAGGAAACATCTGTGTTATTTGACGGACTGACTGAATATTTATTTTAGACAAACATATTGCGTAGTTTATTCTAAGTTTGACAAACTTCATGGCTAAATCTGGAATAAAACTAAATTTCACCTTTTCTTCAATAAATTATTTATCAAGCAAACTACTCTGGGATCCATTAGTTAATTGCTGCTTGCCTGACGATACTAAAAATTATATTTATTTATTATTCTATTAATTTAGAGGGAATAAAAAGTTTGTTTGGAACTGTAAGGAATAATGTATCTGTTTAAGTAACTTTCTTAAGATATTAAATTCTTGTTTATTATGAAATTCTTTATATTTAAATCTAAATGGGTGATTTCATTATTCGAGATGAATTTTAAGTTGAACTTGAAATAAGAATAGATATAAATATACTTCCATCAGTTCCTCGATACCAAAAGATTATTAAATTCAAATAAGCCGTTCTAAACTTGCTATCACCAGTATTGATTATTAAATTAGAACTAATTCTGTTGGAGTTTTGTAATCTTCACTTTAAAATGGATAAATACTATGTTCGTAAGTTACATTTTTGCTCTACAATTATATTTGAAAGTGGTGTTTTTGTTTCTTTTTTTAATTATAGCTTGTTAAATGGAGCAAATCTAATAAAAAATTGCAGAATTTGATATACTGATATTGATCCTAGAGGATGTTGTTAGTTAACTATTTTGTCTATAATAAGTTTAAAATGTTTAGAGAATATTTTCAATTATTCTAATATCATTTTGTTAATAAACGCTAACCCAATGTAACCATGATGAAATAGTTGAATTACTTATCATTTCGATCCTTTTAGTACTAGCAATTGTCTGCTAGATCCGTAACAGTACTTCTACTCCCTAAATTAAAAATTCTGTAGTTAAGTTAACAAAAAAAATCGAAAGTTGAGATAATGTTTGATTTAAACATATTAATAAGCAAAAATAAAAATAATTTAAAATTTCACGTTTATCTTATTAGGTCAATGATGTTTCAACACGGAGTTCCGTACCACCTTCAAGATTTGATACAATGTAGGTGAATCAAAATATATCTTATTCTAACATTCTAGTTTCCGACTAGCAGGGAATGAATTTTTTAAAGGATGCTTTTTAAATTTATAAAAAATACCTATACACTTATTTTCCACATATAGACTGCATGATGGGCTGGATTTTTATAAAAATATGTATTTAATTTTCTAATTTGGCCCTCAAAATTAACATTAGAGTTTTATTTTACTAATAAACTTTCAGAGAAGTCTTTTATAATCTACTGTCTGAATTTTAGGCTCTGTCGATTGGAAGATAAAGGGGAAAATAGGTCAAGTTTTAAATAACAAATTATTAAATCTTTTAGATAAATTATTTAAAATTACAAATAAAATACATTTTTTAAAATTTTAGCTAATGTAATTTCTAAAGGTAGAATTAGTAGATGCTTAATATTTTTGTTAATATATTTTACACAATGATTCAAAAACATGAAAAATATATTACATGATGCGTTTGAAATTTTATTTTTATTTTCCATTTACTTCTATAATTTATCCCCGAATTTAAAATTAGGGTTTTCTACTAATTTTTCTTACACATTTTAAGTGAGACCCAATACCCCTAATTATTTTCAAAATTTGAGGTAGTATGGTATCTGAAATAAAGCAGGAAATGAGAAATTTTTTATATTATTTTGTTAATATCTTGTAAGCAATTAATTTTAATAATATGAAAAATATATATTTGTATTCCTCCATTTGATGCATTGCATGACACGTTTAAAGAGTTATTATTTTTTTTTTTCGTTTATTTCTATAATTCCCCCCCCCCCCAATTAATATTAGGGGTTTCTCCTAATTTATCCTGTAAAGTTCAAGTAAGGCCATATAAGCCGAATTTTTTTCTTATAGATCGGAAATTAAACGGGAGAATGAGCAATTTTCTTATATTTTTGTTAATATCCTTTAAATAATTTATTTTAAAAATATAAAAAAAATACATTTGTATTCCTCATAATAACTTGATGTATTGCATGATGTTTTCATTTTTTTTTTCATTTAATTATATAGTTTGGCCCCCAGAATTAATATTAGGTATTTCCTCCTATTTTTCCTGCAAACAAAAAATTTTAGGTCTTATAGTTTGGGGTATGGGTAATTTTTTTAATTTTTTGTTAATATATTTTAAAATATTCATTTTAAAATAATAAAAAAATATATCAGTATTCGTCCTAATGAGCCCTTTGATTTGATATATTACATGCTGTATGCCTGAGAAAGGGGTATATTTTTTGTTTTCGCCATAATGAGCCCTTTCATTTGATATATTACATGATGCCTGAGAAAGAATTTTAATTTTATATTTTCCATTTAATTCTGTAATTTGCCCCCAAAAATTAATATTAGAGGTTTCCGCTTATTTTTTCGGTAAAATTCAAGTGAGGCCCTATATCTCCAATTTTTTTCAAAATTTTCCGTCTTATAGTTTCGAAGATAAGGAAGTACCACTAAACTCAAAATTTCTTATTAGCAATTTAGTGCATGATTTTTCTTGAATTTGCACTTCTTAATCTTTATGTGAGTCTTTTACTGCTGAAATATTATTGAAAATTAAAATAGATGCAAAGTCATTTAGCGAATGACAAAAGAGTGCTGACGGTAAATATAATTTACTCTGCATTTTTAAATCGTTACAACCACTTATACATTTCTGTAAAATTGAATCATTTCTTGACTTCTTTGTTATTGTCTTCTATTGTTTAGTACTTGGAAGTACTTACTTTTAAGGAATTTTATGTTTGTTAAATTTTTGTCCACTCATTTGTTCAGGCAACCTCTTTACTCTTTCCCTCATAGCGTCAACGAAAAAAATAAAAATTTACAAAGCAATAAATTACACTGAAAGTTGATTATTTCTACCTACACTGTATATCTGTTTATGTAAGACCTCTTTGTCACATTCCTGGTCTTTGTTCACCAGTTTTATTAATATTTATGATTAAAGTGTCCCTGCATGTAACGAAAAAGAAAGTTCATTAAAGAAAAAAATATATATTAGCACGTGCTCTGTAACAGTATTTTTAGGTGAATTAATATAATACAAACTTTTATTTACTTTCACCTGTCCTGGTATCTGTATTCAAATCTTTTATTTCAATTTTAGACATATGAATACGCCCCAATATGCGGAGAAAATTTTTATTTACATATATGAGTATGAAATGAATAAGTTTTCTGAGAAAAATATATAAAAAAATTAAAAATTAAATATAAAAAATCATACAAAATGTTATATTATTATCAAAGAACTAAAAGGTAAAAAATAATAATAAAAAATATTTAAAAACTTTTATTAAAATGTACCAAAAAAATAAAAATAAACCAAGCATTTCATAAACTCCTTAATGTCTGTAAGACATTAAAGGTTCAAGAGATTAAGGAATTTACGAGACAAGCTTTTAAGACGCTAAGAACATATGTAGTTATAGTGATTACAAACAGTACCTGTCTATTTATCCATACTTTTGCTGATCACACTTCTATAGAGCAGCCTTATTCAAAACTTTTGTTGGTTTCAAGTTAGCACATTATAGAATTTATGAACTCCTTGGTTTGTTATTTCGTTTTTAGTGTGTTTTTGATAAAAAAAGTTTTTTAAAAAACTTAAATTGATCTCAACTATTTCTGTAAAGAATAACAAAGAAACAGCAAATATAACATCATAATATTAATAGTAGGTTTGAGAAAGAGTAGTTTTTCAAATATTTAATGAAGACAGTGAAGTTACCTAAGAAGCAATAAAAAATTAAGCACATCATAATGCTGTACATAACAAAAAGAACATTAAAGTTAAAAAACATTACTATCAAGTAGTTTAATAATATATCAAATTTTATTCCACTAACATCGATGTCTAGCAAGTCAATATTTCTCTGAACTTGATGTAGCTTTGAATATTTAATCTTTTTACTTCTGGTGCGAAATTCTAACTAATATTAGACTATTGATTTATTTATTCATTTAGTTCAATTCAAAACAATGTTTATTTCTAATTTATATTTACTCATTGTGAGTGCATGGATGGCAATCAGTTTCTTATTTATCTAAAAAACCCAAATATTATTCACAGGAATATGATTGAATATCATATTGTAGTCTATTCAAATGTCCCAAATACTGTGTGAATCAACTGAAAAATAGTTGGCTCAAATAGCCGATTTAAATGATTTTTATTCTTAGGCTACCTACCATGTTTATAGTTGAAGAACAAGAATACATACAAGCCAAAAAGGAAATTTAATCTTGGACACTGCAAACGGGTTTTCTACAAAGGTGTACCCTACCTCAGAGAGTTTCCCTTATTTTGTACTTATTTAAATATTTGAATTTCTAATAATATTTTAAGACATATTTACATTTTACTACGATCGCTTAAACCAAATATTATGTTCCCTCGTAATTTTGTAAACGGATTTATGGCATACAGTAAACGAAAGAAAAAATCCCTATACATCAGAAATATAACAAAATCTGACAACGTCGTGTGTATCGCCCATACCATTGAGCAGGCGTGCGTTTCGTTATCGACCTGCACAATGATAAGCACCCATACATTCTATGTCAGTCGAATAGAATCAACGAATAGGAATATTAATAAATAGAATTTGAACTTCAGAACTCTTCGAACGATCAAAATCCGCGGACCTTGGTCGGGGTTATTCTGATAAAGAAACGCAAAAAGCTGACAAGGTACTTGGTGACACATAATCATAAATGAGCCATACGAGATGATTTGCGAGATTATTAAGATAAAATATTTTAATTAATAACTGTTTCTATCAGTGAGTAAATACCTAACTAGTTTCTGTACATTTCCTCATATTACAAACAGATATATTATGAAATTTAATTGGGAACACTCCAAAATATTTATAATACAGCGAAATTGTTTGTTCGTTTTCAACAGGTTGTACTACTTTTCTTATGAGATGTCATATATTCACTGTGAATACAAGGGTGAAGCAAATAGAAGCGCGCATTTCCATATTGCCTCAACCCCACAGTAAGATGATTAGAATAATAGACCGAGAGATTTGAATTATAAGTTCAAACTCGATTTTCCTGCCTTCTTATATTTCATGGAAAAATCCTAGAGTTTCCTAGCGGATTTTCCTGTGAAAATTAGATTCTCCAAAACAAAAAAAAAATGTTTATGCAATATTGAATGTATACTGGTCCCACTAATGTGTAAGGTTGACTCAAACTCACGATAGTTCACATGACGATCTTGCAATATCAGTTCGCGCACAGCATCAATGGTTCCGGAACAAGTTTTTGGACGACCTTCACGAAATTCGTCTTGGAGTGAACTACGACCTCGATTGAATTCACCATACCATCGATAAACAGTGGTCCTTGATGGAGTTTCATCGCCAAAAATTAAATTAAGTTCATCCATGCACTCTTGCTGACTTAATCGACGTCGAAAGTTGTAAAAAATAATCGCACGAAAATGTTCACGATTTAATTCCATTTTTTGTCCGAGATGAATCCTTTAAGTTACTGTAAATAACACATAGCGCTTGTATGTCAAAACGTTCTGAGTACGTACAACCTCAAAAATGTCAAACTTTACGATAGAGCTGTCAGTTGTCAGATTGCAACACTAGGGTTGTCCAATCCCGAAATATAAAAGGCAGCCCTCCTATAAAGTTCCATGAAGGAACGATCCCTAATAAGTTTTTATATTTTTCTATATAGTTGGTTGAGTAGTGGATTTCATAACGAGAGGACTAAATAAAACAATATCGTAATATTGTTGTGTGTGTCCCTACCCATTTTCCCTATACATTTTAACCCCCATTTTTCACTATGGTTTAACAATAAAGGTACTCTTTAAATCCGAATCAGGGGCTCGAAAGACCACTGATTAATAAGAAGGTAACCCTTAAATGTAATTTGGTGACGCACAGAAAAAAAAACAATACGTCGGATGCGTAGAAAGGTGGAAAATAGGAGTTAGAGCTGGAGTATAGAGATTTATGAAGAGGCTGGTGAAAACATTACCTTGACCTTAATTTTGAGATGTGATGATATTAAATAGCAGGTTTCTGTAGGAATAACTCAAACTGACCTCCACACGACCTTTACCTTGAAGTCAAACTGAAGGTCACCATTAGGTACCCCATAAAATTATATTTTTTATTAAAGATAATTAATGAGGACACTCAGCTAAACTCTACTCACAAATCTATGGATAGTGTTCGCCAGGAGATTATATTAACTGATAATCCGAAATGAAGTTAATGTTACAAGTACATCTCTACACCTTCCAAGGAATCTATATTCGAAATTTCATGTTTCTTTTTAGACTGATGTAGGCTGAGCACTCAGTCACTCACTGAACTATTTTACTACTAACTAGTTAAAAGATGGAATATATTTCATCTACCTTTGCAACTAGAATTTCTATTTACCAAATGTATTTGCAATGTCTGCTATGGACATTTCTTGTACAAGTTTTAAGAAGTAATAATTATGGAATTGAAAATGTGGTACTTTAGGTATGTAACAAAGGTATAAACATAACTTTGGCCTCTAACACCGAACCTTTATTTAAAGGACACTCCAGGTACTTAAGAATTAATATAATTATTGTACAATTGCTTTTCCCTATTAATACTGAATTGTTGTGGCTGATACTTGATGTAAATCCATGATGAGAAAACTGGATAAAGTAAAAGAAAAAGTAAAAAGTATGCCGAAACACGTGTCCCTAATTATTTTCAAAATTTTAGGTAGTATGGTTTCGAAAATAAAGCGAGAAATGAGAATTTTTTATATTTTTATGTTAATATCTTGTAAACATTGTAAACAATTAATTTTAAAAATATAAGAAATATATATATTTGTATTCCTCATAATGAGCCCTTTGATGTATTGCATGATATTTTTTGATTTTCCATTTAATTCTATAATTTGGCCCCCAATATTAATATTAGGTATTTCTTCGTATTTAGGTCTTATAGTTTGGGGAACAAAGGGGGGAATGTGTATTTTTTAAAATTATTTTTATTAATATATTTTAAAGTATTTATTTAAAAATATGAAAAAAAATGTATTCGTCATAATGAGCCATTTGATTTGATATATTACATGATGCGTTAAAAATAATTTTATGTTTCCCATTTAATACTGTAATTTGCCCCATAAAATTAATATTAGGAGTTTTTCCTTATTTTTCCAGTAGAGTGCAGGTGAGGTCCTATATTTTTTTTTTCAAAATTTTACTGCTTATAGTTTCGAAGATAAGGTAGGGGGAATGGGTAAAAAATTTTATATTTTTGTTAATATTTTTAAAATAATTTATTTTAAAAATATGAAAAAAATATATTTGTTTTCGCCATTGAGCCCTTTCATTTGATATATTACATAATGTATTAGAAACAATTTTAATTTTATATTTTTCATTTAATTCTGTAATCTCCTTATTTTTATAGTAAAATTAAGGTGAGGCTCCACATCTCTAATTTTTTTCAAAATTTTACGGTTTATAATTTCGGAGATAAGGTAGGGGGAATGGATAAAAATGTGATATATTACATGATGTCTTAGAAAGAATTTTAATTTTATATTTTTCATTTAATTCTGTAATTTGCCCCCCAAAATTAATACTAGAGGTTTCTCCTTATTGGCCCGGTAAAATTTAGGTAAGGTCCTATATCTATATTTTTTTTCAAAATTTTACTTATTATAGTTTCGGAGGGGGTGGAACGGTGGATTTTTTTAGTCCCCCCCCAGAAGTACCCCTAAAATCAAAATTTCTTCATTTACGATATGTACTCCTCATCGGGTCACCAAACTATACACTGATATCAAATTTCAACCTTTTCCGTCCAGTAGTTTGTATATACGGAACCCTAAAAAATTAAGGTCTGGCAAGGTACGCTACAAAACCATGTTTATACATAATTATGAAAATTAAGTAAATTCACTGTTGATCATTCTGTATTCAACCTGATCGTATTACCCGGCAAGTGTTTCTATGATAATTACGCGGGTCAACGGTTGACTGCTTATTGTAAAAAAATTATCGTCTAGGCAACTCAACGATATGATATGATATCATTATACAAAAACGTCGGAATTAAATATGCGTAACATTGAAATATACTTGACTCTGAGTTTATATGTACCTATATTTGAATTTAATCAATTTAATCAGTTCAAATATGACAACAATAAAACCACGTACAAAAAAAGATTAAAAGCCTAAAAGGCTATAGTAACCATGACCTTGCAAATGAACGCTTCGTTTTTGAGACTTCACAATAATATATTAGATTGAAAACTATATTTTGTAATAAAAACTTTGGTATAAAGAATTATATAGAGATACAACAGCCAGAATTAAAATAGGAGATAAAGTAACAGATGAATTTACCACGAAAATAAAAGACTTAAGACAGGGTTATCGCATGCTCTCAATTTTATATTGATACAATAAGGCTGAAATTTAAGGACTGGAAGAAAAAATGTAGGAGTATGGGAATGCCGAAGACCAAGAATATATGTCTAGATAACTCAATCGAAATACCGAAAGTGGGGGTTACAAGTTAACACCAAAAAAGATGTTTAAGCATAGGATGAGAAAACTCACTTGAGGAATTAGATCAATAGGGGACAAAATAAGTAGCTGTAGGAGTCAGACAATTAAATAAACAAAAGAAAACTATAACCGGAGCACTGAACTAGATATTGGGGCAGAAGACCATTACAATTGAAACAAGCCCGTAGCCAGCGGGGGGGTCTGGGGGTTCAAACCCCCTCGAAATTTTGGAATGTTTGGTTTCAAGATTCAATTTTAACCAATTAATAATGTTTTTCATGGAATAAATTTTATATTTATATAATAATATATATTCTTGAAATACATGAACAAAAATATACATTTTGCAGTCCTAATCAGCCCAATCCAATCAAAAAAAAGAGAATGTACGACACTATATAGCGGCCGGTAATGATACATGGTTCCGAAGTTTGGCAAATGTTACAGTAACAAAAAGAAACTTCCTATGTGCGGTTGAATAAAATTTTTGGAGAAGAGTGCAAGGAGATCTAGACTCTAAGAATTAAGATATACGAAACGAAAAATCACACATGAAAGTAGAAAGAATATAAAAAGAAAAAAAACTAATGCGGTATGGACACGTGAGACAAATGGGCGGAGAACCTAAAAAGATTTTAGAATTGAAAAAATTAAACAGTGTGCACATAAAACAACATTATCACAGGGGATTGCCAAAATCTGGGCCACAATGACTGTTAAAATAGACAGGAATAACGATTAGGCAATCAAAGGCGTATAACACTATAAACTGGATTAGAAAACAATTTTGGTATAAACTCATTGGAATATTAAAGTCCATTCTATGGTCTAAAACGAAGTTAGGAAATACCATATATACTTATCTTTAAAAGGATCAAGACCACGGAAGTCGAGTAAGTGAATACGTACAAATTTTCGACGACAAATTTCAGTCAATGTATGGGAAGGGTTAATTAATAATACTCTAATAGAAGCTTTTGTATCATCAGCAAAATTACATGACTCCCATTATTTAGAACTTTTTAGAAATGGAATTACTTGGCCTCCTAGAAGTCGCGCTAGATGTAGCAGCTGAAATGTGGTTTTTCCATGCCCTGCACATTTTAGTTTGAAAGGTATATGGTTAAGTGATCCTGTGGCATAGGTCCACGTGTCCTGACTTAACACCTATGGATTTTTAACGGACTTCCAAAAAGGAGGAGGTTATGAATTCGTAGGGAACTTTTTTTAATGTATGACCAGCTATTAATGAAAAATGGCTTGGGCAATTTTGATGATTTAAACTGCATTATATTAAGAAACATTACAGAAAGGTACCATTTAATTGTCTATAACATGAGATTTGCGGTTTTCCAGAAAATCAGAAACAATAATAAATAAGGGACTACATTTCAGTGAATTTGAATGAATGTTCACTGTTTTCTACAAAGATATGTTCCAGCTTGATTTCATATATTTTTCTATAACGTAAAACATAATATTTTTCTGAAAATCTAAAAAATGTATGCAAAAAAACTGTAAACATAAAGGTAATTGTCAAATTTTCATGATAAATATCTAGTTTAAATGTCAAGATATGCTATGAAAGTATATCCTACAGGGTGTTTGTAATGGTTTTCATTTTGATTCATTTGAAGTCAGTTTCTGTTAAAGTCGAAGTTAAGGTACGGGGCTTATAGTCGCGTGAAATGGCAGGAAATATTCCATTAGTTTATTGAAACAAAAACTTGTTATGCCGGCGATCTCTTCTATATGGTATACGGTTATAGATCTGTGGGCGTGCGTGCCTGTGATATTAAGAGGTACATGAGCAGTTGCTTACAAGGATGGTTGAAATATAAGTTGGAATTGGATTAGTAATACAGGGTGGTTAAAAAAATATTATAAGTAGTTGCGTATACAAGGTGGTTGAAATAAGAATAGAGCAAAACTATTGTTAAACAGAGTGAATATTTGCGTTATAAGACGGAGTATAATTACAGTTATACAGAAGGCTTCAAAAAATGTTAGAAGTAGTTGAATATACAGGATGGTATACAGTTACACAGGGCGGTTAAAAAAGTTATATAGTGTGAAACATAATTAGTTAGTGTTAAGAGTAAGATTGGAGTAAAAATATTGTTATTCAGGGTGTATCAAAAATTTGTTATGTAAGCATAAACAGTTACGATATTTGAATTATAGGACGGGGTATAATGTGATTAAAGACATCGGTTCAAAAAAATTTAGAAGCGTTGCATACAACGAGTGGTGGAAATAACGGCAGAGTAAAATTAGTCATAAAATATGGTTCAAAAATGTGAATTTTGTTATATAGGGTAGACCATGAGCAGTTGCATAAATGGAATACTAGACATATGGGGCGAAGTAAAATCATAGGTATACAGGAATAATTTAAACAATATTGTGTAAGGTTAAATTATATTTGTACAGGGTAGTTCAGAAAATGATAGACAAATAATTTATATGGAGGGTGACCAATACACAGAAGCATATACAGTGTGGATGCAATATTGAGTGAATTAGAGTTACACTTATAGAAAGTGGTCCAAATAATAAAATAAAATGTAAGATGTACTTGTCTTCAATAAATTATGTACAATTTAATCAATTTTTTATAATCTTATTAGGGACTTTGGAGAAAAAATGGTAATACTCTGTAGGTTTTAGGTGATTTTTGTTTATACTTGATGTAACACGTACAGTTTCAACACAACTGTAAAATATAATATCTGAGGTGCTGTATACTTGTCTTCAATAATTATGTACAACAATTTTTAAATCTTATAGGGACTCGAATTTGACTAATCTAAGAGACAAAAACTATTTTCCAATAAATCAAGGGAGTGAAAAATTTTAAAAATATCTTTCTATACCGTAATGACAGTACCTATATAAATTTAATTGTGACCAAAATAAGGTTTCACATGAGCTCATTCTAGTTACCTCTCTCTCACCTGTTTTCCATTAATGAATACCTGTCGAAAAACAAAATTGAATATAACGACACGTCAGTATTGAATCATGAATGAGAGGAGCCTGACCGTGAATAATGTGCCATTTATAGAAAGCAGTGGCGCGTTGTGAAGATCATTCTAATTGTTCACTTGCCGGTAGAGAAGAGGAAGGTCATCGGTTATGCTTCCAATTTTTTAGGTCAAAAATTTATGAATTCACGATTAAATAGGACTGGTACTTTGAAAATTTTAACAATGCACTGGATCTTATGAAATGAGAATTAACCAGTTATTTGCTGTTCATTTTCTCGATTCGGGAATTCATTCCTTTGTATATAACACATTAAAAATATCTATTTTTTACAGTTATTGTTTAAATATTATACAGGGTATTCCGTCTTGCATTTCAAACGAGCCACCTTGAATATCTTGGTTATTTTCAAAACTATTGCAATAAGAAAAGACAGATCGATTTTTGTTTCGAGGGGGAAATTTAAAATTGGTGTTGTCGTATATCATTTGAAAGCCCTTTTTACGGAGCATACCGTCCTAATACAATTTTTTATTGGAATTTCTATACATATAACAGAAAACCTAACGGACCTAGTAATAAAACCGAATTATTAAATTAAAAAGTTTTTACTGCATGGGGAAGTATTAAAAAGGAGTTCTTTTATAGTACGCCATTAAACCATCCTGTTTCACTGCCACACCCTGTAATAACACACAATATAAGAAAACATTAAATGTAAACATTCATTTATTTTACAATATTTTTTGCTGATATTTCCAGCAAGTTTGTTTATCTGTTCTGACTTTATTCGATCATTTGAAGCATTGCACATTTATCTGCCAAGTTATTACTTTACTGGTTTGTTGAAAATTTAGAAGATAATTATGGTATACACATTGCAAGAACGTGTTGAGCTGGTAAGAGTCTTTATTACCAACATCAAAATTGTGCTCGATCTACTGCAAGGGTTTTTAACCAAACCATCCCATCCATAACGTTCGTCATAAATACGTATTGGAGTTGATTTTAAAATTTGTTGAGACGGGCACAGTATTGAATAAAAAAAGAGGTCCCACTGGAATGAAGGGGTAGCTGTGGCTACATTGGGCCATGTCCAACTTGTACCAAACACGCAGTCTGTCCAGCAAATCTCTGCAGCTTCCGGTATTAGCAAAACTAACGTTTTTAGAATTTTGCATAAGTACAAATTCCATCCGTACAAATTTAAATTATTTCATGAACTGAATGAGAATGATTGGGATCGAAGGCAAGAGTTTTGCGAAGTTCTGATCCAGCGTATGAGCGAAAACCCGAATTTCTTGTACAATGTTTACTTTTCGGATGAGTGCACTATTGCACTTCATGGGGAGGTTAACTGACATAACTGTAGATTTTGGAGCGATACAAATACTCATTTATTTCAAGAAGATCATAGTCAACATGCGGTAAAGCTAAACGTTTGGGCAGGGATTTAGGAAATCATCTAATTGGACCCCTGTTTATTCCTGGTAATTTAAATTTATCACAATATATTGGAAAATGAAATTAATGCATTGATAATAGAAAAATTAGAAAATGATTCTCTACTATATGAAGAGCAATTTGCATTTCCAACAAGATGAAGCTCCTCCTCACTATGCCGCACCAGTTCGTCAATACCTCGATTTGGAATACCCTGGTCGGTGGATTAAAAGAAGAATCCTATAGAATGGCCTGCCCGATTACCTGATCTGAACCCTTTGGATTTTTTTTATGGGGACAAGTTAAATGCAAAATTTTAATGACAGCCTGAGAATTTGGACGAACTACGCCAACGAATTATCGCGGAGTGTCGTCAGATAACACCAACTATGCAGAACCATGTCACAGACGGCTTTCAGTCAAGGTTGTATGGAAGTCAATGGAAGACACTTTGAATATTTGCTTTAGAGGCATTGTATTGTAATTCGTTTTTTAATACTATTTTATTATTACATGTACAGAAATGGCAATAAAAAATTGTATTAGGACGGTATACCCCGTAAAAAGGGCTTTCAAATGATATACGACAACACCCTATCTCAAATCTCAAGGTCATTGAATTTGCCTGTTTATGGTGTGTGCGCGCAAGTGCTAATTCACCTCAAAAAATTTCCCCCTCGAATCGACCTGTTTTTTCTTATTGCAATAGTTTTGAAAATAACCAAGATATTCAAGGTGGCTCGTTTGAGATGGAATACCCTGTATATTTGAACTCAGTAATATTTTTGACTAAACCATCTGATCACATTTAGCCAAAAAATTTGGACATGTTTAAATCAAGGTGTATCAACAGCGTAGCCAGATTTTGATTTAGCTTGTGGCAACAAAAAAGAGAAAGACGCCAAAGAAATGACAAAAGGAGGTGCCAAAAACTGTTTTATTATACTTTACTCAACAAAACAATTGTACCGATACTGACACAAATAAAAATGAAATTAATATGTAATATTTAAATTTTGTTCCATTGAGTACTGACTTGAACCACGTAAGTATATGTGTTTTCCAATGAAAGTAAACTCAAAGAAGTAGAGTGTGAGCTCAGGTATACATTACTTATCAATAGATATTTCCAAAGTTCACCATTTTACACTAACATGGATATAATTCGCATTTTACAAACGAAATTTATTGACAGAATATTTTTAAGAAATGGTAACGTTCATAGACCGCCAAGGTCGCTGGATCTGACGCTTCTTGATTATTTTTTGAACAACGTGAAAAGCAAAGTATACATTCAATAAAACACCTTCTAAAGAATGAGATGAAGAAAGTAAATAGTGATATGTAATCTAACTTGTCCATAAATGTTTACTGGCATTATTTGTAAAATAATTATATAGAGTTACACACATAGTAGAACTATATTATTTGAAAATAATTTGAATGGTTGTATCTTGAGAAATCATCAGAACGCAAAGCTTTTCCAGAATTCAGTGGGGGATAAATAAGCTTTCAGTTGCATTTTGTTAGTGGGTGAGCACAAGTATCGCCATCTCTCATCCAGATCTGTTACTTATTACAAAATCCTGTTATAGAAAAATATTCTTCAAAACTCTAAATTGTTGGGTTTTACAAGTAAAAGTATATTTCCACTTAAAAAATTATTTAGTTTAATATCTCTCTTTAACGTGTAGTTGTATAATTTAATTACTATAGCTTCAGAATTTATAGACTGGGAAATCTGAATTAGAAGTTTAACCACGATTTTCTGAGTCCTGCCTTCTGGAGTTCTGTAAGGTTCTATGAGGTACTTAAAATTTACGGAAAAATCATAGAGTTTCCTAGGGGATTTTCCTGTGAAAATTAGATTTTCGAAGTAAAAAAAAAGTAGATGCTGCGATGATTTTTCTTGGTACTGCTATGTTAATAAAAGGATAGGTTACCATCGATTTTACCAAGAAAAATTTTTTTGGCGGGAGGGTAGTAATGGGTCTAAGGGTTGAAATCATCGATATATGAACATTTAAGAAAAATTATTTTTCTTAAATGATTTTCTGAGTCTTGCCAACTAAATTAATGAAATATATTTATATCGAAATGACCAAAAAACATTGGCATGACACCTTTAGGGGATAAATGAATTTTCACTTGGAAAGTTGTGAGGAAGATTTTCATCTTTACGATGTTTTTCCAGAAATGTCCCTAGCAGGCGTCATGCCAATTTCTCTTTGATCATTTTAAAATAAAAATTTTTGATTATTATAGTTGGCAGGACTCTAAACATTTTCCCTACATCATCATATATCGATTTCAACCCTTAGACCCATTACTACCATGAATTGTAAGTACCTCATAGAATCTTTCAGTGCTCCAGAAGGCAGGACTCAGAAAATCGTGGTTGAACTTCTAATTCAGATCTCTCGGTCTATTATGGTTCCGTACTTAGATAAACAAAAACTCTTATAAAATCACTCTTCTATCTCTTGGTGATAACTTATTTGTCCCGAATCCACTGGGCAAACACTGTTGTCATTTCCTAGTGTAAATGAACGGATTCTGATTTTGATTCGCAAAATCCTCTGAGGAAATTTTGAAAACAATATATTTTAAAAATATTAAGTGAAAAATAAAAATTATATATATTATTTTTAAGAGAAACATGTAATGTATCAAATCAAAGGGTTCGCCATCAGAAATACAAGTATATACTTAAGAAAGAAAATATACACAAATTCATCAATTTCCCGCTCTTATCTCCGAATCTATTGAGCCTACAATTTTAAAAAAATACGGAATGTACAACCTCACAATTTCTAGGAATAAGCAAGCAAATTTAGTAAATTGGAAAATTAAATGAAAATTAAACAATAAAAAAATCAAGCAAATCATACGACAGATCTAATTAAAGATCTCGTTATGATAAACAAATGTACTTTTTTATAAATTTATTAAAATAAATATTTTAAAAATTAGTAATGAAAATCACCCCCTTAGGTTTTACACCGGTAAGCATTTAATTAAAAAAAAGGATCATCATCCAAGTTTACGGGAAAACCTAATGTTTATTTTGGGGCAAATTAGAAAACAACAAAATTTCAAGAGTTTTTAATTATATAAAATATCGGATGAAAGTTTAAAAGTTATTAAAGAATATATATGAACATTTACCCTTTATCAGTGAAAATTTCACGAATGAATTACAGCTTTCAGTCGAAAGGCAAAAATGTTGAAAAATGCATTAGAAAAAAATATATTGATCTTCAACATCACCAAATTTAAAGGAGTTACGTGAACTTGCTTTTGATTATCACATTGATTATCATAACAGATACAGATATTTTGTATTACTCACTTATTAAAGCAATCCTAGAGTACGATTCGTTGTTGTGCAAACCCGATCTATCCAGGTTATAAATCAGCTGTTGAGAGTGTGTACAAAATAGTTACTTAAAATTTGAATGATATCTGGCACATACCCTGAGTGAGATAGTAGGCCATATCGCTTTTTGTACAATTTGATTGTTGAATATCTAAACTTGACTGTATAGATTTGTAAACCCAGTTCAACTTTTCAATTCCTAGAATCGATTGAATGTTATATTTAAATACAGCAAATGAAAAACTTTTAATAAGGTCACCGTTGCATGTAAACGTAAAGTGTAATAACATAAACATGTGTGATAAATTTGATCTATTTGCTGGATTAGTTTAAAATTGTATTGTAACTATGCTTCTACAGTAAGTATAGTAAGTAAATGTATACGGTGTATCTATATATTACTATGTATGGCAGCGCTGTTAATGCAGCTCCTTCTGTTAGGCTAGTAAACATTATTATTATGTCATTACAGATTTACTACACATGCACCACAGACGTGCAAACTAGTGTGCTGTGGAGCCTCCTCTTTCAATTTCAATTATTACCTCTCTGCCAACCTTGTCACTGCAGACATTTTATTAGTTTGGGTATGGACTTCGTTTATGTAAGATCTGTATTTTTTGTTTGGCAAGGAAATTAGTGTATTGTTGTGGAAGTTCAAATGGCACTTGAAAAACCTTTAGTGAATCTGATTCTTATCAAAGCAGTTTATACATAGCATGAGTCCAACTTCCCTGAGAGCTAAATCAACGCAAGATTATGACTCGCGCTTACTGGGAATTACTCGTTCATGGGGAACAATTGCAAGCCCCAATCCCTAGTACGAAGAACTGCACGCAGATTAAAATTCAAAGCAGTGATGACTTTTCAGTGTTCATAGGAATGTATCCTAATTGGGCTCCTGTTAAGCAAAATTACTACTTTCTAACTCGAGATTTGACTTAAATCCTTAAAAAACAAAATAAAAATCGATTTGTTGAAAGACAATAATTAGTTCTTTATTAGAACAACTCATCAGTTCACACAGAGATTTCTGGCGAAAAATAACATGCCAGTATTAGAAAACCTGCCTTATGCCACTAAGCCGACACCATGTGACTTTAATATTTTCCCCAAGATTAAATATGCATGAAACGAACAAAATTTCAGACGTTTAGCGTGAAAAAAAGACGAAAAGCTGACCGCTGACCTATCGAGTCACAAGGGACACTATATTTGGTTCGAAGATATCGAAGTTTTAGCATCAATTAGCCATTTCTACCCCAGGATTTATAGAGAAACATTGAGGTACAAAAACGTCCTAATAATTTCAATAGAAAAGAAGAAACAATGAATCTCAACAGAGTCTGGTCGATTAACGCTGAAACACCCATACGATGCAAAGAGCGAAGAGTCAACAGCCAATCAGAACGCACTTTACAGAACACGACCCCCACAGAAGGTATAAATATATGGACCATCAATGCGAAAAACAGTCAACGATCTACTTACAACAGGACATCGATGAAATGGAACAATGGCCGAAGAAATGGAAGACCAGGATCAACAAAGAAACGACACAAGCAATTGGAATCGTAAGAAGAAAAAAGGACAAGTCAATCAGGAGACCAACGGTAGGAGGACACCCATCAACTGGCAGAATGACGTAAAGTACCTAAGGATCCACACTGACAGGAAGCTAACATGGAGAAAACACATAGAGGAAACAGCGAAGAGAGCCAAACAGCGTAATCAGCATGATCTACGACGCAGCAGTAAAACCATTGATGATGTACGAAGCAAGCATATGGGGACAAGCAGCGGACACACATACACCAAAAAATTAGAAAGGAGTCCTGAGAAGAATGAAGGACACACCATGGTACATGAGAAACGAGCAGCTAACAAGAAATCTAGGGATACGCACCATAAAAGGAGAAATAATAAGAAGGCGATGGCTACTACGAGAGGCTACAAACTACGACCAAAACAAGAAACGCAGGACCAAGAGACCAAGGATGGCGCTACTGCAGACATATGAAAATGTCTACTGAATTTGTCTATGTTAGGGAGAAGATATTTCAACCGACCTTAGCTCAAAATCCAAAAAACAAAATCTTTATAAGACTCCGGTCGTAAAAGCCTTCATTCTATGATGTTACAAGTCTATTTAGATGGGTTTCTCTTGCCTTAGCAATAATTGCATTAACCAAATGTATGAAAGTCAAGTTAATCTTAATGTCCTTCGTCTAAATAGCCTAATGTTCTATTTTCGGATATTATTAATAGAGAATAAGACTTGAGCTAAATTATCGAGTTAGTGTATTAAAGTTTTCGTACTTTTTGGAAGCTTAGTGAGTATATTCTGGGAAGTGGAAAATGATTTGCAATAGATATTTCCCAGAATGTTGTCTCTGTGTATTATTTTCAGTAATTTATCGTAGTTCAGAGTACAACATGTAAACATTGCAAAATAATTGGCCAAGCCTCGTGTTTTTTTAGGTAAAATATTCGTGAGTGAACAATCAGATATGAACGAAACTCTGAAGCGTATATCCATCAGATTTTGTTAAATGAGATTATCAGCTCATGGGGAGATTTATACTTTCACAGTTGTTACCGGGTCGATGTTCAAACATGCTGTGTAAAAAGCTTTGTAATCCCGATTAAATCTGTGTAGTTTAATTGTCTACCTAAACGAATTCGGTCAACAAACTTTAGAGTTGTTGCAGATTTAACGGAATAAATGAAAGGATACCAAAATTTAAATTATTGTTAGATAATCAAATAAGAATTGTTTATGTTGCTTCTTAAACGGACCTGAATAAAAATCAAAACGTGATCACAAAGTAAATAGAATAATCATTATGGAACTGAAGACTGAAGGAACTGAATGGACCAATACTTAATGGAAAGTCATTTTGAAAATTAAACAACGCTAATTCGTCTTCCCTTTAGGTTTGGAAACTTTTACAAATGTAATGTACCAATTATTCTGGCTATTTAATAAAAATTGAATGTTATAAAGTTATCAATGTCTTCAATTGAGTTATAAGGGATCCTTTAGCATTTTGACGCATATTATTCATGCTTGCCTATGAGAATGATTTTGATTTTTGTAGCATGACAGTGTCATCTCCAATGAATACGTTTCGAACTGGTAGTGGCGTCCAAGTGGGTGACACGTTAGGCTCTGTGTTGCCTTTATGTTCCTTTTAACTTTTTTGCATTTTTTCACCGTGTAGAAAAATATATGAATTTGCTAAACTTATAATACATTAAGTTAATTCTACATACTTGTGGCAATATTTTGATGGATAACCCGGCAGAAATAAAGAAGAATGCTCTATAAATCATGTACTGAAATTGCATTTCAATTAAGAAACAAAGCTGCTATAGGTCCCTTTAGATTCTTGAGGTAGGAAAAATCAGTAGAGTGCTTGGTCATATTCTTTACACAAATGAATCCAATTTAATTCGACTTACTAAAAGTGGTGTGTCACGCGACGGTTTGGTTGAAAACTACACTTGTCCGCAAAATTGAATACGAATATTTATTAAGATTAAAGTAATATGTACTTTGAACATTATGGTCTACACTTTGTACTTAAGTCCATAGTAAATCTAGCTTTCAAAGCTAAAATTTGGAAAACATCACAATTTCAATTTTTTTTCCTGGTTTTCGAGGCTTTTTCTCCTATTGGTTTTAAAATAACTTTTCAAATAAAGTTGTTGCTTTTCTCGTAATTTTTTTCTTTATTGTGTTTGTTTTCGAGATTCGCGTTTGTTTCTCTGTTTGTTCGTTGGTGCTGCTCATTCGCTTTTTTCAGGCGTTCTTCTTCATCGTCAGCCTGTTTTCTTCATCACGCTGTTCTTCCATGTACTTTTTATGCCCATCTCCATCTCTATCTAAATTTCCATCTCTGTCTCTGTCTGCTGACAGAAGCGGACCATGGCACATTTTAAGCTCATCTCGAACCCAGATTTTCGCATTGAAAAGATTTTCCTGCATGCGGGTTTGATTCGGCAGCTGTTGTTACGTTGAGATCGAGAAGCCTCTCGCTGTTGAATCAACGTTAAAACGGGCGAAGGACAAAGTAGTCTTTACTACTTTGTTAATGTTAGGAAATGTCGGCTCTTTGTTAGATCCGTTGTCTTAGTGGACTGCCAAGCGACTCTCTCGAAACAATCGAACTTGAGACTTACTTTTTATTCCTTTAAATTTGTCATTTTAGTCATAAACAATAACAATCTAAAGTCAAATTAGATCTCGCAGATCATATATTGAAATTGAGTACTTGTGGAACAAATTTATCTCCTACATGAGTTTACCGGGGTAAACGAGTCAAGGCAAATTTGTCCCTTATTTTAACCGCACCTTTATTTCTGCGCTCTTAAATTTTGACACTAGTGAGCAAATTTAAAATCGTGACCTATACCGATAAGTGTGGCTGGCATCCCTATTTACATCTTCACCAGCGTCAAGTATCGTCAATTTTGTTTGATAATGTCTATTAATTTATAATATTCAAGTGAAATTAGTAGATCGGTACCAGGTCAGTCGAGAAACCGTAAAATCAGTAGATCTACTAGTTTTTCTGTAGTTCTCGGACCACTTGTCTCTAGAGCTCGTTTTCATGAAACTTGTAGATGTTATTCAATTCGAGATTAGATATCTAACAGAGTTCAGTGCCAGTCCCTCATTATCCTCTAAACTAAAAATTCAGATAGATCTGTTCAGTTAGAATCAAAATTGTTGTAAATTATTTGTAACCGTGTAAGTTTTCAAATAAATACTTTCAATTAAACTCACATGCAATTATGTTGAAAAGTTCTATTACATTCAACTTCTTGTCCTATCCACACTACTTCCAGAAAAGTGTTTTCTTTTTACCTTAGCAGACAGGCTTTACTCATATTAAGTTCGATATATTTCCCCAATTAATGTTATTTTATTCTACATTAAAATTACCTATTCAGCTTTGTTTTTCAATTTCTGTCTCATCTTTATCGATATTTGTGGGTCCAGCCAAAAAGGTTTTATTACAATATACGGATACCCTTATAATATCACTCCGGATTTCTGCCTCTGTCACATCACAGCAATTTTCTCCTAAACTACTGGACGAGAGAACTTGAAATTTGGTATCAATGTATAGTTTGGTGACCCCATCAGGAATACATATCGGAAATGAAGAAACTTTGATTTTAGGGGTACTTCTGGGGGGAAAAACTAAAAAAATCGACCGTTCTCCCCCCCTGATCTCCGAAACTACTGAGCCTAAAATTTTGAAAAAAATAAGAAATATAGATCGTTGAACGAACTTTACAGGAAAAATAACCAATAATATTAATTTTGGGGGGCAATTACAGAATTTAAAAATATATTTTTTTTCAAACGCATCATGTAATATATCAGATAAAAGGTCCCATTCTGAGGAACACAAATATATTTATTTCAAATTAAAAAAAATACTTAAAAAGATGTTAACGAAAATATACCAATTTACCCATTCCCCCCCCCTTATCTCCGAAACTATAAAACGTAAAGTTTTGAAAAAAATTAGAGGTATAGAGTCTGACCTGAAGTTTACTGGAAAAATAAGGAGAAACCTCTACTTTTAATTTTGGGGGGCAAATTACAGAATTAAATGGAAAACATAAAATTAAAATTGTCATGTTATATATCAAATGAAAGGGCTCATTATGACGAAAAAAAATATATTTTTTCCATATTTTTAAAATAAATTAATTAAAAGATATTAACAAAAATATAAAAATTACCCATTCCCCCTCCCCCTTATCTCCGAAACCATAAGCTGTAAAATTTTGAAAAAAAACAGGTATAGCGCCTTACCTGAACTTTACTGGAAAAATAAGGAGAAACCCCTAATATTCATTTTGGGGGGCAAATTATAGAATTAAATTAAAAATAAAAAATTATAATTGTTTCTAACGGATCAAGTAATATATCAAATCAAAGGGCTGATTATGACGAATACTAATATATATATATATTAATAATTATTTTAAAATATATTAAAAAAATATTTAAAAAATTACCCATTCCCACCTTTATTCCCCAAACTATTAGACCTAATTTTTTTTGTTTACAGGAAAAATACGAAGAAATCCCTAATATTAATATTGGGGGCCAAATTATAGAATTAAACGGAAAATAAAAAAATATTTTTTAACGCATCATGCAATACATCAAATGAAAGGGTTTATTATGAGAAATACAAATACATATTTTTAAAATTAATTGTTTACAAGATATTAACATAAAGATATAAAAAATTCTAATTTCTTACTTTATTTCCGAAACCATACTACCTAAAATTTTGAAAATAATTAGGGTACTGGTGCTCACTTGAAATTTATAAGAAAAATTATACAATTAAGTGGAAAACAAAAATTCAATTTTCAAACGCATTAAATTTTTAAATATATATTTTATTTGTATTTTTAAATAATTTGAATAATAGATTTAATAATTTATAA
Organism: Octodonta nipae; assembly: GCA_034190945.1. Taxonomy (NCBI): domain Eukaryota; kingdom Metazoa; phylum Arthropoda; class Insecta; order Coleoptera; family Chrysomelidae; genus Octodonta; species Octodonta nipae. The sequence continues at coordinate 25,496,187 of CM067219.1, read as the reverse complement.
TTTAAGACTTGACCTATTTTGCCCTATATCTTCCAATCTGCAGACCCTCAAAATTCAGACAGTAGATTATAAAAGGCTTGCAATAAAGTTTATTAGTAAAATAAAACTCTAATGTTAATTTTTGGGGGCCAAATTAGAAAATTAAATACATATGTATTCTTATAAAAATCAAGGGAATCCTGAAGCAGATAAAATAAAAAGTGTATGTGTGGAAAATGAAAGTGTTATTTTTATATAAATTTAAAACGCTTCCTTTAAAAGATATTAGGGCAAATATAAGAAAATGCACTCATTCCCTTCTTGTCTGAAACTGGAATATTAGAATCTTGAAGATGGTACGGAACCCTTAGTATGCGAGTCCAACTCGCACTTGACCAAATTATTTATTATTTTCCCTGGATAGAGCAAATATTCCAATTATTTTTATCACTAGGGTTTGAATTCGTTACAATTCTGGACCACGTACATAATCAATCTCCCACTACTGAATCAGAACAGGTTCATAGTATGACGGATATTTTCCTAGGCATTTTTATAAAAGCCGAATTTGCAAGTCCATTTTCTTTTATCCACCCGGTAGTTCGGTTCCCACATCGACGACTATTCATTCCATTGTGGGTTCACCTAAAGAAATCTAATCGAAACTTAGTTGGTACATGCTACCGCTACTTGATTATTTTCAACCAACAATGTCATATTCTATTTATAGACGCATATAGCCTTCACAAAACATTATTTTCATTCCCATTCCTAGTCAATGTTTGCTTTACTGTTTATGAATTTAGGTAGACGATGTAAATATTTTGCTAATTTGTATTAAATGATTCTGGAGACTACATACAATTTGCTTCAGAAAAGAACAAAAAAAATATATCACGAGAATAGGATTGTAATGTTTTTACGAATTAATTAATTTATTCCCGAATTCCTCAAATGTGGATCTAAAATACTATAATTTATATTTCTCTCTCTCTCTAATTTGTATTCTTTTCTATATTTTCCACATATTTTTTAACTTCTAGACCAGGGTCTATAAGTGTAACCTAATACATACACAGGGTTGCTGTAGGTATGCACGTTATTACACTCCATGAGTATACGTATAATTATAATTTACCCTAAATTGCAACCACCCTGTATATACTTCTTTGTATTTGTCACCCAATATAACTTATTTGTCTATCATCGGAAACGCCCTGTACATCTACAATTCAATTAAACCCGATGTTTTTAACTAAAATACTAAACGATTGACAACGACTCCAAAGTCGGAATTGAAACGTCTCCAAATGCAGATAAGTATAACACAATATACAGGAATAGTTGTTTGATCATTCTGTAGACATCTCCTTCTCTCAGAATAACTGTGAGGAAGAATATCTGTACAGACAGCCAGTAATCTGGGCAATTTTACGAAATTGCTTTACTACACTTTGTTCTCCATATACAATTTTCAAATACTTATCTGTTGCAGGAAAAAAACTATTGAGGGGAGAAAACCCAATAAAGCGGCAAAATAATTCAAGACCTCATCAACAATCTTTTCGAAATTACTCTATTTTTAATTTTATAGTTTTTTGTTAGTTTCTATAATTAACAACAAACAGATTATATTAACGGAAACACTGAATTAATCTAATTTATTGTCACAGTGACCATGATTTAAAATAATTTAAATGGCTATTATTCAACAATTACAAACAATAACTATAAAATAATTTGGTCAAGTGCGAGTTGGACTCGCATAATAAGGGTTGCGTACCACCTTCAAGATTCTAATAATCCAGTTTCAGACAAGCAGGGAGTGAGTGCATTTTCTTATATTTGCTAATATTTTTAAAGAAACGTTTTAAATTTATAAAAAATATACACTTTCATTTTCCACACATAGACTTTTTATTTTATCTGCTTCAGGATTCGCTTGATTTATAAGAATTCAGATGTATTTAATTTTCTAATTTGGCCCCCAAAAATTAACATTAGAGTTTTATTTTACTAATAAACTTTCAGGGAAGCCTTTTATAATCTACTGTCTGAATTTTGAGGCTCTGTAAATTGGAAGATATAGGTCAAAATAGGTCAAGTTTTAATTTATAAATTATTAAATCTATTATTCAAATTATTTAAAAATACAAATAAAATATATATTTCAAAATTTAAATGGTGTAGTTTCTAAAGTGGAAATTAAGTCGATGTTTAATATTTTTGTTAATATCTTTTAAACAAACGATTTAAAAATATGAGATATTTGTAATTCACATAATGAGCCTTTTATCTGATATGATGCGTTTGAAAATTGAATTTTCATTTTCCACTTAATTGTATAATTTCTCCCTAAAATTACTATGGGTTTCGGAAATAAAGCGAGAAATGAGAATTTTTTATATCTTGTAAACAATTAATTTTAAAAATATGAAAAATATGTATTTGTATTCCTCATAATAAACCCTTTCCTTTAATGTATATTGCATGATGCGTTAAAAAATATTTTTTTTTATTTTCCGTTTAATTCTATAATTTGCCCCTTAATATTAAAATTAGAGATTTCTTCGTAGTTATTCTGTAAACAAAAATTTTTAGGTGTTATAGTTTGAGGAATAATGGGGGGAATGGGTAATTTTTAAAATATGTTTTTGTTAACATATTTTAAAATGTTTATTAAAAAATATATATAAAATATATTAGTATTCGTCATAATGAGCCCTTTGATCTGATATATTACTTGATCCGTTAGAAACAATTATAATTTTTTATTTTCCATTTAATTCTATAATTTGCCCCCCAAAATGAGTATTAGGGGTTTCTCCTTATTTTTCCAGTAAAGTTCAGATGAGGCGCTATACCTGTATTTTTTTTCAATATTTTACAGCTTATGGTTTCGGTGATAAGGGGGGGAGGAATGGGGAATTTTTTAAATATTTTTGATAATATCTTTTAATTAATTTATTTTAAAAATATGTAAAAAATATATTTGTTTTCGTCATAATGACCCCTTTCATTTGATATATAACATGATGGGTTAGAAACAATTTTAATTTTATATTTTACATTGAATTCTGTAATTTGCCCCCCAAAATTAAAAGTAGAGGTTTTTCCTTATTTTTCCAGTAAACTTTACGTTTTACAGTTTCGGAGATAAGGCGGCTAAAAATTAGAATTATTAGTAAATAGTAGGTAAGCCCCTTTTATTAAAAATCAAGGAATTTTTAATAATAAATATAGTTTGTCTATTGGACAATTCTTCCTCTTTGAACATGTTTGCAGAATTTCAAAAACATTAACAGGTAGTTTTTCAAGTTAGTTGCAAAAACTAAACCGCATTTTTAAATCTTAATTTGTTAATAACTTTTTTGTTTACATTGGGAGTTTGTAACTTGCACATTTTTCTAAACATCATAGCAAACTCTATAAGCACTCCATAGCAACAATTAAAACCATTTTGAACTTCTGAACTAGACTAACAAAGAAAAAATTGACATATGGTTAGTATTTTCGCGATTCAATTAATAGGTAATAAATGATATTGCAAAATAAATAGTGATATTGCAAAAAGTAGATAACCAAAAATGCTAGCACAGACGCAGTTCAAGGGGATGCATGGTTCATGGATCACCCCCCCCCCCCAAAAAAAAACTAAATACATTTGTTTGGACAGTAAAATGAAGTTTCTGGCCATCTATCAAGGCCAAAAAAGCCTCCACCAAGTTTAATTTTATACATGGTCATATATCGATCGTGATAGTATGACAATTCTAGGACACCCTGCACAAAAAGTCAAATCGTATTTAATTAAAAAAATGTTAATAATGGAAATATGGATCATATTGAAAATAATATATTTATGTTTACAATAACGTTACATTTTACAACAAAATTACTGTTTATCATTTTGTCACGTCATTGTTGTTTGGACATTCGCCAGCACCAATAAATTTTATATTTCAAGCTTTAAATGTGTTAAACAGGCAATTTAGGTATGATAAAAGCAACGTCATAATTTTTACAGCACATATAAAAATAATTCCACACTAAATAAGAACAGGATAGAAAGAAACTCACTTACCTATGCCAATTTTTCGGAATATAGCCCCTGTATCAGCTGGTGCAATTTTCGGCTTAACTTCAGTTTTGACAGGTTCCTTTTTGACCTGTTCTGGTTCTTTTTTTACAGGTTCGGGAACAGGTTTAGCTGGCTCTTTAACGGGTTCTGGTGTTTTGGGTTTGCTGGGCTCTTGAACGAACGGTTTTACTATCGGTTCCGGTTTGATAGGCTCTGGATGGAAAACCGGTTCAGGAGTTTTCGGTTTCTGTGGCTGTTCTATTGGCTTTTGGGGTGCTGCGTGAAAGAAGTCATCCAAATCCTTGAAGGCATCCGTTTTGACTTCAGTATGATCTTTTTTAGGGAAGTGATCATCTACGGAAGGCTTAAAATCATCGTGCTCGGGTTCACTGTCCGAATAACGGTCCAAAATGTTCTCTTTACCATGTTGCGGTAAATCGTGTAAGAATTCCCTTTCTCTATCTACAAAACTCTGTATGCTAGTCTTATCTAAGCCTACCTTTGGAGCTGTGGGATTGAAATCGTCTAGGAATTTATCAAACTGATCACCTGTTTCTCTGAAATGATCGCCCATAGGATCCATTTTTCCTTGTACGTCTGCCAATGGATCGAACATGTCTGTGACAGTACGAGCGACGTTTTCTGCCCTTTTATCGATTTCGTGGTGGATATCACGCGCTTTGTCGGAAATTCCCGTTTTGAACCCCGTCAACAGATCATCAGCTGTGCCGTGTTCCTTCAGCGGGCTCGAATCGTGTCCTAAATGCTCGAAATCATCAACAGAATCCATTTCTCGTTTCATCTGAGCGTGTTCAATGTCTCTATGATCAGCCATTGCGTTTTTTGATCAAATTTCGTTGAAATGAATCACAGTAATTTTAACAATCGTACCGGCACTAAAATGTCAAAACTTGAAACTTCAGCCGCGGAACTAGACACAAACACAAGACGTGGTTAACTTCATTCCATTCGCTAGACGTGCGTTGGTTGGTTGCTTTCCGTTCCTTTCTTTGTCGGTCCACTGCTTGCAGTTGTTTAGCGGCAGAAGAGGGGAGAGGATGAATCACAAAGCATCGGGGTGGTGGCATGGGCGTAGGATCAAATATTTTCTAGGTTATAAAACTTAAAAAAATAGAAATAACGTACCACTGATAAAATACGTATATGTATTGTCGTAATTAGTTTATATCTATACAAACACAACTGCGATAACAAATATCTTGTTACGGAGTTATTAAAATGGCACACTATTTACAGATATTTACCGGAAAAAATACTGAACTATCTAATCTGTATTAATATGTGTTATGATATTAAATAATTCTAAAAAATTAATTGATTGTCATTAACGTTTGAAAATTATCATGAATGTTTCGCACATAAGGGTTCCTTCTCTCTGTAAGGGTTACTCCAGCCAGAAAAATAATCGACACACCATTGCCATCATGTATACATCATGGGCTCAAAGTTGCGATTATTACAATAAACCTGTATTTAGTTGTTGCAATTTTTTTGATCGTTTTCATATCCCACTATTTGCAGAGGCGGATCCAGAGGGAAGCGATCGCGCCTCCGAGGGCCTCAAGGTTAGTGAGTTCGACACTATCAAGAAAAACCTTACATAAAATAAAGAAATATCTGAGTGTTTAAACCAAAAATTAACTATTTTTAATTCAAGGAAATACAGTGTATCCAAGCTCATAGAGAAGTGCACCCCTAGTTAGGTTAATTTCCTATGAGATCGCCCCCTCCGACGAACGAAATCGCTCCCTCTGAAGCTGGTCTCTGGATCCTCCCCTAAACCATCTGTATACAGGGTGATTCAAATCCGCCGTTTTTAGGGTTCCGTATGTACAATATACGGAGACCCTTATAATATCACTCAGGATTTCTGCCTCTGTCACATCACAGCAATTTTCTCCTAAACTACTGCACTGAAGGGGTTGACATTTGGTATCAATGTATAGTTTGGTGACTCGATCAGGAGTACATATCGTAAAAGAAGAAATTTTGATTTTAGGGGTACTTCTGGGGGGAAAATGAAAAAAATCGACCGTTCCCCCACCTGATCTCCGAAACTACTGAGCCTAAAATTTTGAAAAAATAGGAAATATAGAACGTTGCCCGAACTTTACAGGAAAAATAAGGAGAAACCATTAATGTTAATTTTGGGGGGCAAATTATAGAATTAAATGAAAATTTAAAACAAAATTTTTTTTCAAACGCATCATGTAATACATCAAATGAAAGGTCCCATTCTGAGGAACACAAATATATTTTTTTCATATTAAAAAAATAATTAAAAAGATATTAACGAAAATATATCAAAATTTACCCATTCCCCCCCCCTCTCTTATCTCCGAAACCATAAGCTGCAAAATTTTGAAAAAAAATAGAGGTATAGCGCCTCACCTTAACTTTACTGGAAAAATAAGAAGAAACCCCTAATAGTGATTTTGGGGGGCAAATTATAGAATTAAATATAATATATAAAAATAATAATATAATAATTATATATTAAATCAAAGGGCTCATTATGATCAATACAAATATATTTTTTTCATATTTTTAAAATAAATATATTAACAAAAATTTTATCCCCAAACTATAAGACCTTAAATTTTTTGTTTACATGCAAAAAAAAGGAAGAAATCCTTAATATTATTTTTGGGGGCTAAATTATGAAATTAAACGCAAAATAAAAAATGCAATACATCAAATGAAAGGGCTCATTATGAGGAATACAAATATATATTTTTCATATTTATAAAATTAATTGTTTACAAGATATTAACAAAAAATATAAAAAAAATCTGATTTCCCTCTTTATTTTCGAAACCATAATACCTCAAATTTTGAAAATAGTTAGGGGTACTGGGGCTCACTATCCAGAAAACCTCAATATTAATTTTAGGAAAAAATATAGAATTAAATGGAAAATAAAAATTAAATTTTCAAACGCATCATGTAATATATCAAATAAAAGGCTCATTATGTGAATTACAAATATATCATATTTTTAAATCATTTGTTTAATAGATATTAACAAAAATATTAAACATCGACATAATTCCCACTTTAGAACCTACAATATCTAGAAGTTTTAAAAATATATATTATTTGTATTTTTAAATAATTTGTCTAAAAATTTAATAATTTATCATTTAAAACTTGAACTACTTTCCCTTTTATCTTTCAATCTACAGAGCCTAAAATTCAGACAATAGATTATAAAAGGCTTACCAGAAAGTGTATTAGTAAAATAAAACTCTAATGTTAATTAGAAAATTAAATACATATTTTTATGAAAATCAAGCGAATCATGAAGCAGATAAAATAAAAAGTCTACGTGTGGAAAATGAAAGTGTATATTTTTTATAAATTTAAAACGCTTCCTTTAAAAGATATTATTGTAAATATAAGAAAATGCACTCATTCCGTGGTTGTCTGAAACTGGAATATTACAATCTTAAAGGTGGTACGGAACCCTTAGTATGCGAGTCCAACTCGCACTTGACAAAATTATTTAACATGTAAAAGCATTCGTAATTTTTTTCTTGGTGCCTTCTCTTAATAACAATTCGCTGTTTTCCTATTTCAGTCGAGGAATGTCATCATATTTTTTATTTTCTGCTTAATTAAGAAGTCCTTTTTGTGACTTCCTAAAAGAGTAAATACTTAAAGAACTAATTTTTTATTGCATAAAAGACTTCTTAGTGACATCATATTTTTGTTGTCTGAAAAACTGAAAAATAATGTTACCCTGAATTCTTTTGGATTATTTTACTTCCTCATTAGGGTTTTCACTACTCAGTTTTTCTGCCACATATATGTATTTGAAATTTCGAAGTTCAAAAAATTGCACCGACGCTTTTATAATAATTGTTCCTCATAGGTATTCTGAGAGAAGGAGATGTCTACACTCTAAAATATGATTATATGATTATTCTTGTAGGTATTCAAGTGTTTTAACTTTGGTGGACTTCAGTAAGGCATTGGACACCATCAACCACGATCTCTTAATCAGCAAATTTAAATATATAGGATTTGACATCCTGTCTTTGAGACAGTTAGAGTGTTACTTGTTGTTACTAATTAACTGTTTTTGCTGACATAAAGGATACTGTAGAGACATTTTTCGATTTTTGTAGGTTTGACGTTTTTTGGTTTTATTATTATTCGATTAAGTCTTAGTTTATTATTTATTTTAAATTTACTATGTATTTTAAAGTGGGAAACTTGTACCACTTGTGATCGAAATTCGACCAATTTTAGCGTAACAAAATTCTTACTAATTTACTTGATGCTATTAAGAAAACAGTGGACTGGTTATAGGAGATTTTTTGTTAAAGAAACATTTGCTAGTACTGACACCTTGCAGAGTAAACCTAAGGAGGAATACATGGAGAATAGGTAGGGATTAGTCTCTCCATAACTTTTATGTTTCTTTTGGGAATAACACCACAATAGATATAAATATAAAGCCATTGACAACGAAGTCAGAATAGACTTTGAAACGTTTGGTATTCCTGCAATATACGTAGTTTTATTTCTATTGTGGTGTTATTCCCCAAAGAAACATAAAAGTTATCAAGAATATGCCACAAACAACGTTTAGAAGACAATTAGTCTCTCCATCTCCATGTATAGTAAGTGCCTTAGGATCAGGTTAATTACGTACATGAGCAATATCCAATGACACCCAACAAATGGTCATTTACATCTAATGAGTCCTCAAAAATGTTAAGAATAACTAGTTCATATTAAATTAAAACAACTAAATACAGCTTACAATACCCAATTCGTAGAACAACGGTGATATTTATTTTATTTTTCTTCAAATTCTGGGGAGTGTGTACATATGGATGTTTTGAGAGTGCACGTCTCGGCAGCATATAAAACGGTGAACCAAATATGGCACTTCAGTAGTCTTACTTGGAGATTCAGCTGGACATCTAGCAAACTTTTATGTCTATTGAAGGCGCACTGCTCTATCATTGATCTGATTTTTAGGTTAGAGGACAGATTTTTGTTAATCCAATATTCCAACTACTTAAATCGGTCTACCTGTTCCAGTATTTGTTTACAGGGTATAAGAACATTGTTTTTCTTTTTCGATTTTTAGTCTTTATGTTTATCTTCGTCCTGAATTCAAAACATGCTGAGATCGCATTATCGATGAGAAATTAATTTCATTAATTAATTCCACTTTGGAATTCGCATTCAAAAGAATATCTTCTATCTATCTTGTTGTAAATAGAGCTATTGATCCTAATCTTGGCTTACAGTTGCCAATACAGTTTTCTCTGTAATGTCTCATTTATTTATCCCTATATCTTCTAGAGACCTCATCAGTGCAGTTTGCTTAACCATATCAAACGCTTTGCATTAAAACACATGTATATATCCTGATGTTAATTGTAACATTTGTGGACCAGGACTCATAAGACTTACAGTCTGAAATCTCTGCATAATTGGTCACTATGTTTCTTCGGAGAGTGAAGGAAGGAAAACCAGTCCTGAGAGATGTGCCCTGATTCGTTGATTTTGTTATATAAGGTTATATCGAAGTTATTTTGACTTATTAGTTTTCGTATAGTAAATATTCTCTGAGCCTGGGCTTTCATTTGCTTTTAGTTGTTTAATGGCATGTACGATCTCGCTCATCATCATTGTTGGGCATCCTTCAATACTCTGTTGGTATTTATTCCCGGGCATCGTTGAAAAAAGCTCGGAAGTATTTCCCCCTTATCTCATTTTCTTTGCAATTGAGTTTATTAATTTTGCATTGGAGTCATCTAGATTATGAGGTGTGTGTTTCCTATTTGGTGTAACGAACTCTTTCACTTTTTTGTGTAGGTGGAATACGACTTGTCTTTGTTGCAAGGCCTCTTTACTCTATGTTTGGATTCTAACCATTTTCTCTTAACCTCTATAATATTCCTTCGGGTTTCAATATTCGGTTACATATATACTCTCGTTTATATAATTTGTTTCTCTACTTTAATCTACATATTGTAAAATCATATGTCTCAATCTTTAATGTTTGTTATTTTAGGTGTTGGTTTTAGATTCTTTAATATACTATCTTCTAGAATACCCTTTCCTTCATTCCACTTGTTATTTGTGTTTCCGAATCTGGCAAAGAAGGCTCGATCTCTACTTATAGGATAGCTTTTCTTTCAGCTGTGGATGTTATTCTTTTTTGACATTTTCTCGTAAAACTTATGTATCAGTTATCTTCTTGGGCATTTTGTAGTTCGGTGCTCTCTACCTTGATCTGATTAGTTACAGTTTTCTATTTTATGGCAGGAATACGAAAAAAATTATGTAGAAAATAGTGACAGTCCAGTATTCAGCTTTAAAAAGATTTTATAATCAAAAAGGGCAGTATATAGGTAATTAATAAATTAATATTATGTATTAGATTTGATAGCACAACTGATTTTGTACAAGAAACTTTAAAAATTTGGATAAAGAATAGTTTATTTTATTCTTCGATGCTTTCAAGTCATCAGAGCTGTCTTCTTCTGCATCATAGCTTCCAAAATTGTTTACCGCCTCATTAGCATTTTCAATATCAAAAATTTCATATCCAGAATTTGAAAATTTAATGGTCAAAATCCTACAAAATTTATTTGTAGGATTTTTTGAACCCAACTGTATAACTGTAATATCACTTTGCCCTATATTTCAACTGGGCATATAGCTTGCTGCTTGCATTTCGATGCACGCACATACACACATACATCTACCACCGTATACCGTATAGAAAAGTTCGCTGAAATAATAATTTTTCTTTTCGATAAACTTATGGAATATTTTCTACCATTTCACTCGACTGTAATCTCCGTAAAATGAAAACCGTTACAGACACCCTGGACGATATACTTTTATGACATATCTTGACATTTAAATATTTATTGTGAAAATTTGACATTTGCACATATTTTTCTGATTTTCAGGAAAACGTATGTTTTACGTTATAGAAAATTATATCAAGATGGAACATCTCTTTGTAGAATATAATTTAAAATATTAAAACTTTAGAAAAAACAGTGAATATTCACTGAAACTCATTGAAATGTAGTCCCTTAATTACTGTTTTTTCTGATTTTCTGGAAAATCGTAAATCTCACATTATAGAAAATTATATGGCACTTTTCTGTAATATTCCTTAATACAATGCCGTTTAAATCATCAAAATTGCCCAAGCCCATCGCCGTCTTAAACTAGGCTGGGGTCCTTGGGCACACAAGAATTTGAGGTCCTTGAGCACACAAGAATTTGGGGCCCTTTTGGAAAGTAAAAAAGCGAATTGTACATTTTTCACTAAGAATGACCATTTGTTATAGGTAATCAAATATAGTTTTGTTATAAACTTCGTGGGTTAAATTAAAATTGTTAAACTATGTTTCACTCTCGCTTCTAGAAATTTTTGTTTACATCAAATATACACAACAGCTGATTCGAGTATCACAAATATAATTCAACATAAGCTCTTAGCTGCACTAACTAACTGCTGCGATAATGGGCTGCTCCTTTTAAAATCAGCATCGAAAACTCTGGTACAATCCATTATCAGTTACTTTAAGTTCATTTTGTTTTTTTCGAGAATAATCCCTCAACTAAATTTTGTTGTTTTTCTTCGTGGAAACAAGATTTGTTGTTTTTTCATCAAAAGATTTCACCAATCTTTGCTGGATTTCTTCTTGATGTTGTTTCTCCTTTTTGTCACGTTTTTCCAGAATATGAGTTATTTTTTCATCTAGTCCCTCCGTAACCTGTTTGACAATTTTTTTGGTATTTTCGTCGGTTTTTTTCCATACTTCGGGTTTCCATAAATCCAATTACGATTTTAATTACACTTAATCTTGCACTTCTGATCAACAAATTTGTAATAAACTTCGTGGGTTCAATTAAAATTGTTTAATTATTTTCACTCTCATTTTCTAGAAACTTTTATTTGCATCAAATATACACAACAGCTGATTCGAGTATCACAAATATAATTCAACATAAGCTCATCGCTGCACTAACTAACTGCTGTGACAATGGGCTGCTCCTTTTAAAATCAGCATCGAAAACTTGTACAATCCATTTTCAATTCTACAGCTGTCGAGCCATTTCGAGATATTTTTTTTGTCCTAAGCGATCGATGTCGTACTGGAATGAAACCAGGGCCGGCTTAAGTAAATTTCGTTACACCGGCCTCCCCTTTAATTCTGATCGTCGCGGTCAGAAGCATCCTCTCCATGTTAGGGAGCGAGTCGATCTAAATGGACCACCTTCAACTTGGGGTTTCGACGGATCCGGTAGAAGACGTCATTAAGCCTCTTGACCACCTCGTGTGGACCATCCTAGGCGGGTGTAAGCTTTGGGGATTTACCCTTGCTCCGTTGGGGGTTGTACAGCCAGACTTTGTCCCTCTCTTGAAACCCGACTGAATTAGCCTTGAGGTGGTATCGCGTCTTCATACAGTCACTGGTGGCCAACATCTGCGATCGGGCTAATTCGTGTATTACCAGCATGTTATGTCGGAGCTGGTCGGCATAATCGTTGATGTCATGGGAAGGTTCTTCGGGGGAGCCAAAAGCCAAATCGCAGGGTAATCGCAGCTCTTATTCGAACAGGACCCTGGCTGGAGTCAGGCATGTACTATTATATACGGCTGAGCGATATGCCAACAGGAATAGGGGAATATGCTCATCACAATCACGCTGGTTATTGCTGACGCTGGATAGGTGTTGTTCCAAGATCCTGTTGAATCTTTCCACCATTCCGTCTGACTGTGGGTGCAATGGTGTTGTTCTCGTTTTCCTGATCCCCAACATCGTGCAGACGTTCTGGAATACATTCGATTCGAAGTTACGCCCCTGGTCTGAGTGTAGTTCCATCGGGATGCCAAACCTGCTGAATAGTTGTTCTACTAGCACCGTCGCTACCGTGGTTGCCTCTTGGTTGGGTATCGCATATGCCTCAGGCCATTTGCTGAAGTAATCCATTGCGACCAGAATGTATTTGTTCCCCCTCTCAGACTCGAAAACTCGTACAATCCATTATCAATTCTACAGCTGCCGCGCCATTTCGAGATAATTTTTTTTTAATGTCTAAGTGCTTCTTGGGAAATAACACCACAGTTTAAAGAAAATTGCCGTATATTCCAAACGTTTCGGGGTCTAGATCAGACCCCGTTGTCAATAGTTAAGAAACTACGGATTAAAAAGGCACACTTCTGAGATGTAAACCAAAGTATTTATTACAACTTAGAATTGTGCCTTTTTAATCCGTAGTTTTTTAACCATTGATCTGGTCCGATCTAGACCCCGAAACGTTTGAAATATACAGCAATTTTCTTTAAACTGTGGTGTTAATTCCCAAAAAGCACATTGAAAAATATGCCACAAGTATCATTCAGAAAACAATAAATTTTGTTGTCCTAAAAGCGATCGATGTCGTACTGGAATGAAACAAGGGCCGGCTGAGGTAAATTTCGTTACAGTATGATATATTCTGTCATTAATGATACTACAATACTGCTGGTTATGATTACGATAACGGTTTCTTTCGGGATTTCTGTTGAGCAAAATCTTCTATTATATCGTTAAAGTCAATTTTTTGAAGGATATCACTTTCTATGCACATAATTGACAAATTACTCAGTTGTTCTTGTAACATTGTTGTTCACAATTCATTTTTTATTCTTTTAAACTGCGAAAATGACCGCTCTCCCCTACAATTGGTAACCATTAGGCAATGGGATATTCTTGCAGAAATTTCTACGTTTGGAAAAGTTTCTTCCAATTTATCTGATTTTATTAGGTTACGTAAGGTTGAGATATTTAAATCCGTTAATTGCTTTGCTATGTTTTTTTTTAATATTGGCTTAAATGAACTCATTCTGTTTTGAGCTCATCTGTATTAATGTCTTCATGATAAAATTCTGCAAATTCTTTGCATTTTTTGGTGTAATTAGGTAGAATGTGTTTGGAAATATTATTAATTAGTACAGTAGAAATATGCACAGTCATTGATATAATGTCGTAATGGCGTAGTATATGCCTTGTAAATACCTTCCCATAAGATTACTGATTTTTGAAAAAAGTGTAATGTGCCCGACAAAAATGTTTTGGGAATAAATGTTTGAGAATGGGGGCCCTAGTAACGGGCCCCGTGTGTCCTTATGGTGAAGACGGTTATGTTCAAGGTGTTTTTGAATAATCACTGGGCATAAATAAAATAAATATGTCGACGAATTGATAACCTCCTCATTTTTGCAAGTCGGTTAAAAAGTAAACAATTATATTATCTGCTAGTATTCAATATTCATTTAAATATATAGTTTACATTATTATACGTGGAGCGCCAAATTTATTTTATCATTATCGTCAACTTGTATTTTCTATTTGATAATATGTTACGGACAAAAAATTAAAAAGGCCTATCCCGCATGGGAGGGTACAGGAATGATCTTCGTTGGGTATCAATTATTACATTTAGCTGATCTCTCTATGTAAACAGTCAATCTGCGGTTTACACCTCGAGAAGTTATTTTCAGGTCCTTGCATTTAAGAATTTCCCATTTTATTTTTGAGGTTGATAGAGTAAATATCGTTCCTATAGCCCCAGTATTGGATCCTTCCCTGTTACCATACACCGTACCGTAAGAATACTGTAAAAAATGGTAACTATACCCCCACCTTCGAAATTTGCAAACTTGGACATGTGTTATTTATTATATTTTAGTCTGCCCTATATTTATATTCACTCTCTAAATTATTAAGAAGTTATAACTTCTTTTTTTTTTCAAGGTGTCACGGAAGAAACTGGGTTGACTTTGATCTTTCGATATAATCAGCCAAAAAAAAAATGTAAAAATTAAAAAACTTTAAAAGTATTCTTATACAAATATCTATCACCACTAATTAATTAGAATTTTAAATTTATTAAGTATTTTTTTATTAAATTGTTACACATAATATTTATATGTAATTTTAGCATGTACAGTTTCTAAAACTATCTCCAGAGCTGTTTTTATTTAATGCTCTCAAAATTATAAAATAGTAGGCAGATAGGTACCCCACAATAAATTTTTAAACAATACTTGAATTTCAATATCCTCAAGATTGGATTTTGATACGCCACTGAATGACAAATCAGAAATAATTAGTTTTTTGTTGACATTGTATTTTCGTTACTATTTATACCAAAAAAAGTTGACACAGACATGACTGGATGCATGAGTATGCATTTATATCAAGAAGCAGTTTAAAAATAGTCACTATTCCCGTTGAAATAGGAGTTACCTTAAAATTGTTTCAATAGCGGAAAGTCTAGAAAACTAACAATTTGACTCATCATGGAGCACGTTCTTACTTCCTGGTATAATTTATGAGTAATGACACAGTTAAATCACAGAGAACGAATTAGCCTTACATTCTAATCACGAAGTATAGATCTCTTCGTGATTCTAATTTAATTTTTATAACCTAAGTATATGCCACCTACAATACATCAATTTGTCAGGAATAATGTCTAACTCGATCATATAGTTTGTTGCTAGTTAAATTAAACCAATCACAAACCAATTGCCCCAATATAATAGAATAAACGACTTTTATTGTAGTTTAGGAATAAGAATTTAATTTAATTTCATGTGTATGGTGTTCGTAATTAATATGGCGGATTGAATATTATACAGATGTCATTGTGTAAATATTGAATACCCAATAACGTCTGTCTTTTGGTGAATTTACTGACGTTTAAGTTTCTAACATTTTTAATTTTGGACAAAAATAGACGTAACTACTGAATTATTTTCATATTCAACGCATAGAGATAAAAAAATCTGGTGACATTCCCCACTACATAATCGAAAAAACGGATAAGCCAGTTCAGATATTTCAGTAAAAGAGAGACCGCAGTGCAACGCAGGCGCAAATACAAAAACCGCAAGGTTGGCGTAAACGGAATACAGGTTAGAATTGGTGTGGTCTTTTAAGCCCGTTTAGCATAGAAGTCTGGGAACTTCCTGAAATTTATATAAATGCCGGCTGGATTAGAACGGGGAATGGGGGATTGCGTACAGACCGAAGTGTTACACAATGTGGACTTTTTCAAAAACGGTGATATATATGAATTAAACGGTGAACAGGTTTATAAAGTAGGTGAAACATTTGCCGCAAATTTTAGCTAAATAATTGATTTTTTTTATTATAGGGAAACATCAAACCGAAGAACGGTTACAAGATAGAGAATCGATTAAACGGGCATGTTTTGGTGAGTATTCAACTATTTAGGAAGTTTCTGTAATTTGCAAAAAGTTTCAATTTAATGCTGGGAAATATATCCTTTTTATTAATACTGATTTACAAACGATATAAATAATTTTTACGTCACTATTACCTATTAGCATATATTTTATTAGATAAGGATTTTTTATTGAAGAAGATTTGGCAAAAACATTTTTTATTAAGGTTATACCAATGAATATAGAAGTCTATATTCTTTCGTTATATGTAAAATGATTATTTACATTTGAGTTGTTGTGAAATGCCTTTTGACTAAGTACCCCGCATTTTTATGATTTGATTAGAGTTCAGAGTTCTCTAAGGAATCCACTTTAATCAAAGAGGATGATGAAATTATATTTCCTAAGTCAAAGCACAACACTAGGTGAAACATCTAGAATTATTAAATGAAAAGTAAATAATTATCAAAGTTATTTTTGACAAATTAAGAAAATTAGTGTATACTTGGTATGTATAGTGAATTAGGTTCTTAAAGACATTTAATTTTGTTATTCATCAATGACATCATGTTATACTCTGTGTAAATAACATCATTTTCCCTGTCCTCACAAAAAGTTTCTCACCACCAATAATTCAAAGGTAAAAACAAAACCTACTTACTTCCCATTCAAGTTCAATTAGTCACCAATAAAATGTTTTGACAGAAGGAGCAAAATTTAAATTCACAATCTAGCCTAGTGGCCCTTGGCAATGACTCTCTTACTCTTTTCCAGTTTTTCCAGTCCAATGCCACTGATTTCAACCAGTGAATAAATACATGTTTACTACATGGTTTCCACTTCCTCCATATCCTTCACCACTTCCTCCAGTCACTTGTTCTTAGATCTTCCTCTTCTTTTTATTCCCTCACCTGTTTATTCATCTTTTGTCAGGCATTTTGCATTCTTGCTTTGTGTTCTAACCTCATGAACAATACTTTTTGTATAGTTCCTTCTTCTGTATTCACCCTGGCACTTAATTTCCCCAAAGATCTTCAATAATATTTTATGCTCCCAAATCTCTAGTTTACTTTCCATTTTCTTCGTAATATCCTTAGTTATTTTAATGAATACTTGGATAGGTTGTAGATGCAAAACCATCACTTTGAAATTGATTATCCAAATAAAACTTTTTTGAAGTAATTCTTAACAATTTTATTGTTTCTGAAGGTTGATTTGTTTGTTGTTTGGTTATAGATTATTATAGCTTCTATCTAATGGCTATTAAAAAAGTTGGTCAGTAAAAAGTGATTTAGAAAAGAATCATAACATTGTGATAAAAACTGGAACATTAACTTTTATTAAAATGATATTTCATGTAGTAAAGTTCAATTGTATGGAGTATGGGTGTTACAAAAGTTGTTTTTAAAAAATAGTAATTTAAAAAATTTAGAGAGATATTTTACCTTTGTACAGCTTTAATTTTCATTAATTATTTAACAGACAACCCTGTTTGTCACACATTCGATCGTTTAATGCCTTAATTACCATTTTAGTTTTATACCAATTTCTTAACATTGTAATGAATATCCAAGGGGTACTTTTGCAGAGAAATTCTACAAAAGTTGACCATTCTCCCCTTATTTCTGAAACTATTGCGCCCACAATTTTGAAAAAGGGGAATGTTGTGCCATACCTAAAGTTTACAGGATAATAATATAGCAAAAATCCTAATAATAAATTTTGTAAAATCTTGTCAAATGAAAGCTATAGTTATGAGTATTAGAAATATATTTTTTAAACTTTTATAAAATAATGTGATTAAAAGATATTAATGAAAATATTCAAAAATTTGGAATTTAAGGCCTCACTTAAACTTAACAGGAAAAGGAAAGTGAAAATTCAATTATTCAATATTGGGGAATTAAGAAATTCAATCACATATATGTAAAATATTTTTTTCAGCTGCATCATGTAATGTATCAAATGAATGTGCTTGTTATGAAGACTGCAAATATATTTTTTTATAGGTATATTAAAAATAATTTGTGTTAAAATATAGTATTGAAATATGTAAAAATTATCCACCTCCCTTTTTCTCTAAAACCACTGAAGCAAACATTTTGAAAAAAACAGCAATATTTCCTAAAATTTAAGGAAAATCTTAAATTCATTCACAAAAACATTTAAAGGAAAAGAAACAAATAACAAAGATTGGCATAGATATAGACATATTTTTGCACTATTGGTTTTTCTCTTGATAGGATTTAGTCTATCACATTTTTTTGTGTTTTGGTTTAGGCTGGTCCATTTACATTTTCTTTCTTGTTTTTTTGGAGGAGTTTGTACCATATAGACGATGTTCTGCTCAAAATTCCAGAATAATACTTCCTTATCCATTCCTTTCATTAATTTTGTTCCATATTTCTCTTTTCTGTGTTTTTTTTTTAAATTTTTTGATGTGAAGTCACTAAATACGAGAATATGTATAGTATTGTAATGTTTTTATATTCACAATAGGGTTCTTGGATTTATTTATAAACACAGTCCCAACCCATTCTAATTCATTCTCACTACTTTAACACAATTTATATTTGTTTTCTGAAGGATACTTGTGGCATCTTTTCCAATGTCTAAGTGTTTATTGGGAAATAACACCACACTTTAAAGGAAATTGCTGTATATTCCAAACGTTTCGGGGTCTAGATCAGACCCCGTTGTCAATGGCTAAGAAACTATGGATTAAAAAATATTTAAATTTACATCTTGGAATTGTACCTTTTTAATCCGTAGTTTCTTAGCCATTGACAACGGGGTCTGATCTAGACCCCGAAACGATTGGAATATACAGCAATTTCCTTTAAAGTGTGTTATTTCCCAATAAACACTTAGACAAGTTATATTCACAGAACTTTTTACAATTTGTATTTACTATACGGCAATCGAATACAGAATAAATGCTTCCTCAGCTCTCCGTATTTATATTTCTTCTTGGAAATCTCTAGAACGTCAAAGAACCACCGAGACTAGACCAGAATTCTTCGAGAACTTATCAAAGCAAGCCGCAGACCTCGGAGCGCAGAACATTTTCGGTTCCCCGAAATATCGGATGAATGCCGATTCCACGAATTCTCGTAACAGTATTATTATTCTTATTATTTGATTATGTTGTCTGATATTTCAATTTCATGTCTGCCGATTTTTGCAGCAATTAAATATACTTCACTATTTCACTATGCTTTAGTGTATCAATATCTTATTTTTTTACATTAATGTGATGCTTATGGCACGTTGGAATTTCTGCGTCTTTGTAGTTCAGTAAATGACCGAATTTAATTGTTTTCATTTTTTTTTCTTACGCCCTATTTCCGAAAAGTTAGGGACACACGGTTCTTTCGTGGTATTGGGATGTGGGAAAGAGTCGTGGGCATTTTCGCTTCCCTGAAGTATGCCTATCCTCTACAAGCACTTGATTATTACTATAATATTCTCTATATTACCCAGATGTACGTAAGGTACGTGTAATCTTCAGTATCTGCATTGTTTTTTCAACAGCCAAAATCATAACAGCAAAATATACCTACTTAAAATAATATCCAACTATAAATTGTTTATAATTTGTTTCTGTCTTTAACATTAGGTATATCTCCTTTTAGTTCAGTTATTTGAATAGTTTAATTAGTTTGTGCCTTGTTTAATTTATTTGTTTTTAGGGTTCCGTATATACAATATACGGATACCCTTATAATATCACTCCGGATTTCTGCCTCTGTCACATCACAGCCATTTTCTCCTAAACTACTGGACGGTAGAGGTTGAAATTTGGTATCAATGTATAGTTTGGTGACCCGATCAGGAGTACATATCGTAAAAGAAAAAAATTTTAGGGGTACTTCTGAGGGGAAAAACTAAAAAAATCGACCGTTCCCCCCCTGATCTCCGAAACTACTGAGCCTAAAATTTTGAAAAAAATAGGCGTTGGCCGAACTTTACAGGAAAATTAAGGAGAAACCATTAAGTTAATTTTGGAAAATTAAAATTGTTTCTAACCCATCATGTTATATATCAAATGAAAGGGCTCATTATGACGAAAACAAATATATTTATTTCATATTTTTAAAATAAATTAATTAAAAGATATTAACAAAAATATAAAAAAATTTACCCATCCCCCCGAAACCATAAGCTGGAAAATTTTGAAAAAACAGTGGAGGTACAGCCCCTCACCTGAACTTTACTGGAAAAATAAGGAAAAACCCCTAATTTTTTTTTGGGGGGGCAAATTATAGAATTAAATGGAAAATATAAAATTAAAATTATTTCTAACCCATCATGTTATATATCAAATGAAAGGGCTCATTACGACGAAAACAAATATATTTTTTTTATATTTTTAAAATAAATTAATTAAAAGATATTAACAAAAATATAAAAAAATACCCATCCCCCCTTATCTCCGAAACCATAAGTTGAAAAATTTTGAAAAACTGGAAGTATAGCCCCTCACCTGAACTTGACTGGAAAAATAAGAAGAAACCTCTAATATTCATTTTGGGAGGCAAATTATAGAATTAAATGGAAAATAAAAAATTATAATTGTTTCTAACGGGTCATGTAATATATCAAATCCCAGGGCTCATTATGACGAATATAATTAATATTTTAAAATATATTAAAAAAATATTAAAAAAAAATTACCCATTCTCCCCGTTATTCCCCAAACTCTAAGACTTCTTTTTTTTGTTTATAGGAAAAATATGAAAAAAATACCTAATTCTATTATTTGGCCTCCAAATAATAGAATTAAACGGAAAATAAATTACTAGAAAACCCCCATAGTAATTTTAGGGACAAATTATACAATTAAATGGAAAATAAATATAATAATAAAACGCATCATGTAATATATCAAATAAAAGGCTCATTATGTGAATTACAAATATATCATATTTTTAAATTATTTGTTTAAAAGATATTAGCAAAAATATTAAACATCGACTTAATTTCCACTTTAGAAACTACACTATTTAAAATTTGAAAAATATATTTTATTTATATTTTTAAATAATTTGAATAACAGATTTAATAATTTATAATTTAAACTTTGACCTATTTTGCCGTATTTCTTCCAATCTACAGAGCCTCAAAACTCAGACAGTAGATTATAAAAGGCATTTCTGAAAGTTTATTCGTAAAATAAAACTCTAATGTTACTTTTTGGGGGCCAAATTAGAAAATTAAATACATATGTATTGTGATAAAAATCAAGCGAATCCTAAAGCAGATAAAATAAAAAGTCTATGTGTGGAAAATCAAAGTGTATATTTTTTATAAATTTAAAACGCTTCCTTTAAAAGATATAAGGGTAAGCATAAGAAAATGCACTCATTCCCTGCTTGTCTGAAACTGCAATATTCGAATCTTGAAGGTGGTACGGAACCCTAAGTAGGCGAGTCCAACTCGCACTTGACCAAATTTTATTTAAATGTTGCCGTTGCTTTGTAATAAGTTTCGGAATTTTCATTTTGTGTGGCGTATATTTATTTTTTCAAAAACCATTCTGTGAATACACTTGTAAACGATTGTTTGCTGATACTCCTTATCTACTTTTTTTATTACATACTCGATGAATCCATATTCAGTTTCAAGGTTACAATGTTACTTGTTTAATATACCTGGTTAATCTTAATCCACATACTAAAACAGATAAATTTAGATAAGATAGATTCTCTCGTGAAAGTCTTATTCATACATATTATAGGAAATATAATAAAAATTTCCCATATTTATCATCAGTCTGATTGTATATACTTTTCTATTACCAAAATTATCATTTATGTAGGGCGTTTATATTTTATCAATTAATTATTTATAAATTGTCGTACCGTTATATGGCTCAGTTATTTTCCTTTTATCTTTTAAAATACCGTTCTAATGAAAAAAGTAGACTTGCAAGCAGTCGGAGACGGTTTTGGCCTATGGTGGCAAATTTGGGGATCGATTTTTTTGTCGTCTTACATCCGGTCTTAAATAACTAGATACATTTCTTTGCATTTCTTTATGAGGCGTTTTATAAATCGCTATTCTGGATCATCAGAGTCTGTCTTCGTACCTGCGGAAACGGAGGTTGCAGAAAGTTTTTTAAAACGTAAATTTCTTAACGGAGCCCCACATGTACACATTAGGTCAGTATTAGGGATGTAATGAATGTCCGATTTTCGATATTCGCGAATAGCAATGCGAATGCGAATTTTCTCTTCTAATATTCGCGAATGCGAATATCAGATCAAATTTATTTATTTTGATATAATCAAAAATAATAAACTAAACTGTGCTTAGTAATTATTATATAAAGCCATTCTTCTATTTTTAATACATAGACTGAAATGCCTTTGAAACATTTGTTCTCACAGATGTATAAACACAAAATTTTCTATCCTAACACGAAACCCTTACGCTCAACGCTTTTTCATCAGTTAAGTTGTCAACATATTAGAATGAACCAACAAAGTATTTTTTGGTTTATGAGAGGAGTTATAAGAAGTTTGTATGTATTTATTTTTAATTAAGCAGAAAAATTATATAATTATGTTTATGAGCTAAATACGAACTAAAATTATATATGGTTGCCAAAAAAAAAACGGAATTTGATTATGATGTTATATGGACCCATTTAAATTAAAGTTGGCTTGTTTATGAGATAATTGATGGTGTCAGTATATATTTTTCAAATCAGAGCAAAGTGACGAACGAGTCTAACCTTTGTATAGCTTTAAAAGTAAGATTCTGCCAGCTTGTTTATTTGTGAGTAAAATCATATTGAGTGCATGAGAATCGGTCAAAAAATAATTGACTGATGACAAGGCAAAGGTATGTTTTAATATCCTGATAGCTAATTTCTCTTATTTTGCAAAATTAACTAGGCGTAATGACAAATTTCACTTCGTTGGCTATCGCCGCTAATTAGAATTGACAGCTGCGAAAATGGTACTAGCTTAATGACGATAAAATTTGCATCAATACTTTAAATTAGAGAATGATACATGACGAGTTCTGCCATAATTTGTTGCTACGCGATATAATAAAAAAAGCATAACTTACAGTTCTGTTAAGAAATTTCACCTAACACAATTGCCAGGCGCAAAGGAGGCAGGTGCCCAAGGAGTGTAAGAACGCAAGTACGACAGTTATGGTACTTTTATTTCGATTTATCTAACTTATAGGCTGTGTCCCTTGTAAACACATACAAAGCTTCATTGTGTTCTTACAGGAAATTCAATTAGTGCTTTTGTAGCGATTTTATATTGTCGGAGATCACTCGGTGGTTTGTTTTCGACCCCAGTTTCAGCTTGTGCCTGTCACTTTGACGCAACGCACGGCCCGAACCGCGCAAAGCTCGTTTACTTGGGACAGACCCTTAGGAAAATATTCTGTTTACTTCGAATTTAGCAGTTAGCCCTGACAAAAGGCCTGGAGCTAGTCTGAGTGTTCCACAAATTGTCAAATTTAAACTGGGTCCTGAAGTTAAAGCTAGGAGACTATTAAGATGCCGAAACCTTTTAAAATTTTTTAGAAGTAGAAGAGATATCCAAAAGAAACGGTTTAATGACAAATGTTTTATTATAAATTTTTTAACAACAGCGCAAATCAATAGGTTGTATATGTTCCTAGCAACCAAAAAAGAGTTGAAACACCATTAACCGTTTTTTAGACAAAGGGACAAGTTCAATAACTATGTAATGGTGTCTGTGGATTTAGCAGCAGCATCAATTGTCGTTTAAACAAGCGTTATTTATTTAAACTTAGTCCACAAATAAAAATGTTTTAAAATGAAAATAAAATTTCGTTTTTCTTGGACAACCTTATATAATACTGTTGAAAATATATTGCTTCTAGTCCAGAACCTTCATCAGTCGCGCTCCCCTCAACTGATTGAACCTCCAATAGTTGGTATCATAATTTCTTTGACAGGTTTTCATGAATCTACGAATTCTTTGTCGCAGAAATCACAAGGAAACGGCGTTATATGCAGTATGACTCCTGATGTAGGTTCTCTGACAGCTAGTTTTCCGTCTAACTTCTAGATCTCGAAATTCACTTGGGCATAAAACCCTATATCTTGTTATGAAACTGACGTAACTTGCTTAATTTTACTTAGCAATTAAATTGTTGCTTAATTACATGTACATGTGAGGATTCCAGAAGAAATGTAATTATGTAGTTGACACTTAACTGGTGTATTTTTTCTTTAAAGTTTTAAATAAATTTATGTCATCATACAACTGTTAATTCACATTGCAAGCACAAGTTAATATCTCTACTTAACTTTTGAAATGATAAGTAAGTTATACAGTGTGCAATGTACCTAATGAGTAACATTATAACAAACTATTTTCGCTTTTCACTGTCAAATACATTCCCAAAAAATTCGCATGAATAACCGCGAATACGAATGCGAATATTAAAAAACACGCGAATATTCGCTGATGCGAATGCGAATATTCGTTACATCCCTAGTTAGTATGATAGTGAAATGTAAAAATTGCATGCTTCGCGACTTCGGTCCGACTCTTCTATGACCTTGAAATAACTATTACAACATAGTTTTCTGTCTAAGAAATAGGGACTAGTTTATATACTTAGAGCATATACTTCTGGAGTTAGCCAGCAGTGCACAAATATCGTGACAAGACTTCAAAGAGAGGGCAATAAAAAGAGCAGCTGTTATTTCACTTGGTGGGCGGAAGCAACTCGCCTTAGAACATAAAACAGCTTCCAATCTAGTGAAATAGCCTATTGCTTTCCATACTGTCCTCTGATTTTGTAGTTTTGCCACAATATTTGTACATCTAACATTATATATTAAGAGTCTCTTCGTTTATAGAAACTCAATAAATTATAGTAATAAACAAATTTAACATTAAATTAATATACAATACCAGCTCAAAATTTGCAATTCATTCTAATAAACATAAACACATTTTCTGTTGCTATATTTTAAATTAGAGACTTGACACAAAAAGTCGAAGTTTGTGGATGGTAGAAGAAGGGATGATGACAAACTAAAACTCCGCAAAAAGGTCAAGTTTATAAATGGTACAAACGAGCATCACAAACTTTTGTGGGGATTAAACTGGAAAAGTGTCCACCTGAAAGCATTAAGTAACACATTTAAGAAATATAAAATACTAATGTTAAGATACCGGTTTTGTCTTTTTTCAACCAAAGTATGTAAAATATATTTTCTCTAAATTTTATGAGATATTCTAAACAATTTTCTCATGCTGTTTAAAATCCAGCCTTTTGGCTACATCCGCACCTAATTTAATCCAATTTGACGGACACTTTTTTTAATATTTATTGGATTAAACTTGTTATTTATTGTCAGCATTTTAAGTAGGTATATATGATATGTTTGAAATATTTTAGTTCAACAAATTTTATATTTGAATTAAAAATTAATTTACACGTCATATGTTCCTTTGCAGTTACAAATTAAGAATAAAATTAGACATTACGATTAATACTTGAGTCGTAACAAAATAGTGACAATTCGTTTTATTCTTCTGACATATACCTCCATTGTCTTCTAAACGTTGTTTGTGGCATATTCTTGATTACTTTTATGTTTTTGGGGAATAACACCACAGTAGCAATAAAACTACGTATATTGCAGGAATACCAAACGTTTCAAAGTCTATTCTGACTTCGTTGTCAATGGCTTTATATTTATTGATGTGATTGCAAAATGAAAATTTTCATTTTGCATTCATTACCTCCATTACTAAAAGTGACACAAAGAGAAACAGAGATAGGGAGATAACGAGAGACGGGAAGTATATTTCGAAAGAAGCTTTCGCTTCCATCGTTCAGTCCCAAATGTCCGCCGCTCTTTTTTATTACAGATTCATTAATTGATATTTGTTTATTCGTCTAATTATTATTAGATTATTTTGTTCACAGAGACAGATTTAGGCTTAGGCATAGTGAGGTTATCAGTTATCATATGACCTATCATGTGGAAGGTCTTGTTATGAAAAATATATAGGTACTTACTTTTTTGATAATTGTAAAATGTATGGTTTAAAAGCTTTTAAAGAAAATGTGTGAAAATAAAATCATTCCCTCCTTTGTATTCAAAACAAGAATAAAGTTTGCTGAGAAAATCAAATAGGACAAATAGAAATATAATTGAAATTAAAAAACAAAGTTTGCAAGCGCTTTATGTGCCATATTAGATGAGAAGTAGAAATAGATAGATAGATAGATATTCCTTTATTTATACTAGAAAGCCAAGTTTGGCATAGTACAATGTCACAGAGTACAAAAGAGAATTACAGTTACATATTCCAAATAAATACAGATTTTTTTTTACATCAGTCTTACCCTGTCTGGATCACTAAAGAATTCATTTGTTCAATAAAAGGCCTTATTGACTAAATAATTTGTTAAAATTTTTTTAATTTTGGCTTGAGGCAGGTTTCGAATACATTCAGGCACACTATTAAATATTTTTGTAGTATATTTTTGTGGGATCAAAATAGACCTATGTCTTGTTTCATAGCTATGACTCTACACATCTCCTTCAAAAAGATGCTTATGTTTATGGACAAACATAAAGCAATCAATAATGTACATACTAGTTAACGTCATGATTTTATTACTTATGAACACAGGCTTACAGCTATCTCTTTTTTTCATTTGAAACATACTTCTGATACATCTTTTCTGAAGTAAAAATACTCTCTCAACTTCGGTAGAGTTACCCCAGAAAATTAGTCCATATCTTATTTTTGATTGGATATATGCATGATATGCTGACAGTGCTGCTTCACGGCTAATATTCTGAGCTACAGTTCTTAGTGCATAGCAATATTTAGATATACTCTATATGTTTTTTATAATTCTTAAATGCGTAGTGTAAAAGATTTTATAAGAAAATCGATCTGTATGCTGCTTATCTTCATCAATTTTGAAAATAATTACAGGAAAGCCGACGGTAATTTTGGGAATAAACTGGAAAGAAATGATACAGAACAAAACCTTTAGTATGCCAGTTCAACTCATACTTAACTATATTTTTTTTTCCTACAAAATAATGTAATTAACATTTAATACAATTTTGAATTTGTAAGCTACATAAAGTAACTCAAATATTTATATTTCCGTCTGTTATCTGTCTAATACATATTTTGTTACAGACCTCTTCAGACGAAGAATCTGCAAAAACGCAAAATGGTACAACAGTTAAGAACGTGAGTATTTCATAATGTTTAAATGTAGGAATGCCAAGGTCGTAATCTCGCGATCGCGATGAAAAACTTTGGTATTTATGTTCTAATTCTCCATATTATTAACCGCGCAGATATTTTTAGACTTTCGTGCTAATTTGTGTCTAGCTATGTGCACGAATGGATAAAATGATTGTGTCTGGTGAAATCATAGTTGCTTTCGGTATATAATAGACTATAAACAAAAGATTTAAGTTTATTGCTAGTTAAACTGCGAAAACTTAATAAATATAGAATGAATCTCGAAACAATTTTATGCTGGAAAAGTTTAATATCTGTACGCCTTTTTTTGACATAAAATTTAACAGTTCAGTAATTTTTCGTAATCCTCAGTATTGCAAATTACGAAATACTCGTAGCTAATTGAACTCAATATTAGCTACAAATTGTTTTAGCAAAATATTGTTCGACAACGAACGCTTTCTGAGAAGGAATCGAAACATCACGTCACATTCACCCAAATGAACGACCAAAATAGATATTTACTTATTCATTCAGAAATTACTTAGGAGTATATGTATTTGTAAGTCTGTCACATATCAACACTGCTCCTGTTTTCTTCAGAGCAACTTCCAGTTGAATTTATCATTCATCCCAAATATTTAAAATTAATTATTTGCTCCAGTTGTAGCCCATAAAGAAAATAAGAACAGAGTGTTCGACACAGATCATACAATAAAGAGTGTTCGATTCCCAACAGAACATCGGAAACAGTACGACATCAGCGGCACTATGCTCATTGGGGGTTGAACTAACCTGAAAAGCGGGAAACTGAAATTTGACATGTGGTATATTCCAATTTCAATAGTTTGATTAAACGAATTTTTAGGTTATGAAATTATTTCAATCGATTGATTCGATTGAAAAATTTTCAAAACCGTGTGATTTGTTGTTGGTGAAAGATTAGGAAATAAAACTACGTAATACTCTATACAAAATTTATTCATAAATTAAATTTAGAACATAACCATGTATAATAATTTATGCAAATTTCCATCATACCACTAAAAATTAGCAATACTATATTCTGAGAAAACAGAGAATGAACCCCGTGAAACAATACAATACAATACCCTAAAAACAGATTTCTAAAGATTATGTACATGCCAATGTATTTTAATAAACAATTAATTGTCAACAGTAAAAACATTTCCTTCAAATATCAGTATTCAAATATACATCAAGCCTTGATGTATATTTGAATAGCTTTAAATTTAGTACCTTGATGATCAAGGTACTAAATTTAAAGCTAGTCTGTGTTCTATATTTATAATTTTTGAATGCCTTGAAAGTTTTTACATTATGTTAAAAAATTGGCAGTTGCTTACTGCATCAAACATTTATGCATACAATTTGTCTTAAATTATTCATTTTTGATACCTACTCTGATTTTGTAAATATATGGTTTGCTTATCCCATGCATTTGAAAGATGTTTGATTGAGATGCTTTTGTAATGTTGATTATCCTGGATAGCAAAACTTTTTAACAAATCTATATCTTAGAAAATCCAAAGGCTAATCACTACATGGTCATAACAGTCATTTTAAATTATGTTTTATTCATGACTGCAAATCTGTCCACCAATTGAACTGATGATTGCCCCCCAAATGTATTTTTTTAAACTGGATTATTTTCAATGCAACTGTAGCATAAATGTGTGATCTGTGATCATCGAATTTTGGTAATTCTATAGATCATAGTCTAAATGTGTTGCCTTGCTTTTGTTTTTGTTCTTTAGACACAAAACTTAGGTGCATTATTGAATTGACCAGTACTTTTGTTACATGTGTTTTTTACATTAATATGGTAATGTACAATATGCCTGTTCTTTCTTTTTTCTGATTGATTAATAATTACTGACATCAAACTTTACTTACCCTTTAAAAAATAGTGCGAAGAAAAGATTATTGAGCATGTAATCTATGTTTTAATGTATTAATGAAAACTTTGGTTTGACATGATCTTCTCATATGAATGAATTGTTATCAAAGTATTCCATTACCATGAGTTTTAATTTTATTACATCACATTTTTGGAATAAAACTGATTGGGAATGCAAATAAACTTTAGTTCTTACAATGTAAATCTGAAGTTTATGTATAATACAACTGAATTTGCGTTCCTGAGGCACCTTTTGTTTAATTTCAAAATTCTTTCTGAAATAAAAAAAGTTTTCAGATTAAACTATTTCAAATTTAAATTTAACAACTTATCACATAAAGACAAAATTGACATTAATGACAGATATAGTAAACCATTTAAATTGAGTATGCCTAATAAATATTATCTTAGACGACTAGTTATATGGTCCACTGTTTTAGTTCCACCGCTCATGACCTTGTGCGCTGTTATCGTTTTTTTGTCGTTCCGTCTACCTGTTCTGTGCCAAATAAAATACTCTGTTCTTATTTTCTTTATGTTGTAGCCCTTTAATCATAATCCTTACATCTTTTTTCTGTTTTTCCTATTCGCCAGGAACGTCTTGCCTTGTCCTTAGCACTGCTTACGGTTATCCCGTCAGTGTCTTTCAACACTTCACTTCTCAGTTTTTCAGCACGTAAGTTGAATAATGCCGGTGATATTTAACAACCTTGTCTTACACCTCGTCCAATGAATATTTCTTTGGTTTCTTCATTCTCTACCTTTACTACTACTTTTTGCGCTTTGTAGGGTTCTCGAATGAAGTGTCGGTCTTTCCAATTCATTTCAATTATCTTAAGTATTTTCATTAGTATTTTCCACTTACTGGGTCAAACGCTTTCTCCCCGTTAATAAAACACATATACCTTCACTTCTTCGTCTCCATCTTCTCTGTTGCAACATTCTGACACACCCTATAGCATCGCGGGTTCCGCTTAAGATTGCGGTATGCAATAATGAAGAAAACATTAACAACATTCACTACGCCAACGACATAGTGCGAAGAGCGTGCAAGAACTAGTAAGTTCTTTTAATATTAGCAGCAGGGAATATGATCTAGAACTCAGTGCCAAAAAGGCAAAGTATATGGTAATCAGTAAAACTCCAATACCATATACAGAACTGCTCATCAGTAATGAAGTTATTGAACAATTCTCTTATTTGGGAACCTTCTGTCCGAATGTTGGGACTATTCTGTGGAGCTTCAGTGTCATATAGAGAAAGCACGAAGCACGTTTATTACAATGAAACCCTTGCTCAGTTTGTAGTTGGAAAAACGAATACTGAAGTGCTACATCTAACCGGTGCTCTTTTACAGAGAAGTTCATTGGACATTCTCGGATGCAGTGTAGAAATGAATTAGAGCCCTCGATACCATGGACTGACCACATAACAATTAATGAAATACGAAACAGAAACAAGTGCCAACCATAACTATTACAATTAAAAAACGAATACTTAAATACTTCAGTTCCATTTTGAGAAGTGAAAATAAATACCTACAGAACATCCCTACAGAGCAAAATCGAATGAGGGAGAGGTTGAGGTTGAGGTAGAAGAAGAATTTCCTTGTTAGCAAATTTCCTTAAATGATATGGTGTTACTTTCATGAAGTTGTTCAGATATGTTAACAAGAGAATGGTTATGATGAGCATTCAAAAAGGATAATTAAGAAGAACATCAGTCTTCAGTCTCCCCGATTTTGCTATGTGATTGTGTTGTGGCTCAATCTAGTCAATTTTTGCCGCAAAAGGTCACTAGAGTTTCTTGGTTGGATTTCTTCTATAATGTGATTGATTCATGCGTTTAAATCTCTCATTTTAAAGAGTTTATCACATGTTTGTTGTTGGCACCTTCCCAAATTCTGTTAGAATATTGTAGAAAAGGTCCGTTCACTTTTAACGTTTGTTGGGCTCTAGTGCATGTACGCTTATGTGCAGTTTCCCTTTTTGGTCAGTGACATAGTGCTCTCTGGTAGGCGTGTTTAATTGCGGCCGCCGGATACAGGTAGAAAACATTTATTTTCATTTTTTAATATAATTATTTTTCCATATTTCAGCAGGGAGTGCTTATTGTGCCTCTTTTTTTTTCATAGTGTATAATGAGGAACAGACCGAATCACAACAAAATTAAAATATATTAACAAATATAGACGTTATATGAAAATATTGCCAAAGAATGTTTCCGAGATTTATCTATAACCCTAGCCTTAGAGCATACAACTTATACATTGAAATCAGTGCAGCTCATGTCTTATGTAAATTTTCGGGATGTTTGGATGTTTTTTTGGACGGTGATGGATTGATTAGAACTGCAAAATTTATGTTTCTGTTCATGTGCCAGGATATATAAAAATCCAAAAATATAAAATTTATTTTTATGAAGAAGATGGATTTGGCTAAAATTGAATCTTTAAACCCAATAATCCTAAATTTCGGGTTAAACACTCCCTCCCCCGCTGGCTACGACGGTGTTGAGGTTTTTTTAAGCTGGAGAGCCAATTAAGTAATCAACATCTGAACCAAAGTCATTATTTGTTGCATTTTTTTTGTTAATTTATTAAGCGAGAAATAATGTAGCGCTTGCTATTCCCAAAAACAGTGGTGCTATAGCTCTAACTAACCATAGTTCCAACTGTCTAGCCAATAGAGATATCAAAATTCTGAAAGCGGGTAATTTTGTAGCCATTTTATTGCTTATCTCTTCCGCTGAAAAGAAATTTGGAGCTATTATCGATTACAAGAAATACCTAATACCTTCTGTAACACATTTAAGTAACAGCCATAGCGTTAACTTCTGAATTAATAGAGATATTGAAACAGGAAGAGACAGATTTTGTTGCGGTCTTGTTGCTAATATGTTATGGCTCCAGAAGCTCAAATTTCAGTTTCTTGTCAGAGCTAGAGAATTTCTTTTAGCTGAAACAATTAGCAGAAAATAACTACAAAATCGGCTGCTTTTACAGCTATGCAGGATCGGTAACAGCTATAAACTTGCTTTAAGCTTGACATAATAGCTGCTAAGTCCCTCGTTTTCAGATTTTCGATTTCTATTTGTTAGAAAGTTAGCATAACAAACAATAAAAAAGGTACAAAATCTGATTCTTACAGAACTTTAATGTTTCTAGTGCTTAGAAAATTACAAATATGGCCAATGAAACTTAAATTCAAGCTACGGGGTTAAGTAGTTAGCAGCAAATGAGAAAGCAAAGCCCTGTACTTTCTATGTAAATATTAATTTGATATAAGATTATGAAAATAAAACCCAAGTTGTTACTATAACAAGTTTAACATAATTCTATTCATTCAATTTACAGCAAATACCAAGAAATTCGTTACCCACCCAACCAGCAAATCTTTTTCAATCTCAGCGCTATTATTCGTAATAGAACTCCATTAAACTTTAACCTAGTCAAATATGAGGATTTATGGTTCACTTAAGTGATGAAATATTTAAAAACGCCGTTCAGCGCGCCTTTGAATTTGTTAACGATGAACAAACATACTCTTAATTGGTTTACACTACCGGAATAAACATTTGCGTGGTCCAATTTTATTGCTTTTAAGCAATTTCAGAGCTGTTTATATATACGAGAGCTTTTTGCTTGGTTGGTCGTGTAAATAAGTTGAAACCATAAAAATTATAGGGTTTTGTTGAAATAATAAATGAAACAATAAATATTTGTTAAATAGTTTCCAACATTTTTTCTCGGCTATTGGTAATGTGTGGTATTATACAGGGTGTCGCACGAAGGTGCTAAAATTCTGAAAATTTGGCAACGTAAGTAAACCTATAGCTTCTATGTGACTAAAATATTTTCAGAACTGTGGCAGTTCCGGTGATACTGGAAGTAGACAACTTTATTATATCAAATAGTACACCCTGTTTGTTATCGGAAATTTGGAGTCTACGTTAAATTCTAGATAAATGTTAATAACCAAATGTTATCTCTAAATTTAACCATTCTCAAGATATTTACATTTTTGTGTCAAAAATGCGGGTAATCGACAATTTTCGCTAAACAATCATCTGGTTTAAAACGTTTTTTTTTGCATTCTTATTGGAAGACTCAACCCAGCAAACATCACTAAAAAACACCCCTTTTTCTACAGGGTGTTCTTAAAAAATTACTCACAATATGCTTAAAACTCAATATTTTCTAATGGGTACTCCCAATTTTTTTGTCAGGATCTCATTCAGCACTAAAAATGAAGGTAACTTTGTATTACTTTACCTATATCTAAACCTCATAACTTTCGATTAAATCACGAAAAACCGTTTTCCGCCTATTAAAATATGATAATTGGCTGCTACGAAATGTCACTTTTTCAAAATTGCCAATTATGATTACACGAAGCGTAATAGGAGTAATTATTCCAACGAAGATTATTTCAATATCTTTAC
This sequence comes from Octodonta nipae, assembly GCA_034190945.1. Taxonomy (NCBI): domain Eukaryota; kingdom Metazoa; phylum Arthropoda; class Insecta; order Coleoptera; family Chrysomelidae; genus Octodonta; species Octodonta nipae. Next base: position 25,462,282 of record CM067219.1, on the reverse strand, counting down.
TATTTATACCCAGTGCAATAAAGTAGCAAAGAAGCAGAGTCCATTACGGAAAACAATTAATCGAATAATACTACCTAGAGAATTTCGGATCAGTCAAACTAGCAATTATTATGAAATATTTCTAAAATTATTAAATGTTATTTTCTTAGAAAATAACAAATGCAAAATAACAGACAGCACGTAAATGTACCGTATAGGGACATTTTGAATAACTTATTTTAGTAAATGTTCAAAGTTAGGCCTTTAAACTTTTAAGGGCTTTTCGCATCTTCTAAACAGTTCTCGATAATTAGCATTTCTTATTGATGTAGGCTCAAAATTTCAAAATGCATTTTTCACTCGTTGCATATAATCCTCTTTGGTCATTAAAGGACGATCATAAAAGGGCCGTTGTTTGCAATCCATTGGTCAAGGAAAACCTCTTCTAAATAGTTGGTCACCAAGTAGCCATTGTGGGAGGTGCCTCGTCATGCTGATAAAATAATTCTCTAAAATTGGCCATTGGTAAATTTTCCAGATACGTGACTTCACCTATAAAAATTTAAAAAGCAGTGCATAAAGCAAAAGGTAAAACATATTTATAATTTCACGATTTAAATTTTCTTCATAAAAATGTAGTACCACTCCGTCGTTTCTTATCAAACAATAAATATCAAAACTACCAACTCTCTTGGAAATTTCTACATCGGAAGTCATTCATGAGGATTAGAGTCTCTTCAGTAGTGGAAATTGTGCCTATTAAATGGAACATTTTTAGTGAATTTTGCCTTATCTGACCAAATGATATGGTCCAAAAATAAATGGTTTCCTTGGAACCACGTTACATTAAATTCACAGAATCGTATGCGTCTCGGAAAATCAGTTTAAGATTTTGCATTAAAGAAAACGAGTACGAATGAAATTTGTGGTTTTTCAATATTTTATGAATAGAGCTTTTAGAAAATCCAATTCTAGTACTGCTTGCTTAATACTTGCTTTCCGTTACGCTTGACCGTAAGCCAAAGTTGAAATTTCATTATTGGCGTCATCAACAATAGGCTATTTTTCTTAATTGTTGGTTTTTGGTTTGAAGTTCTTAAAATTGTCTATTATTCGTTTGTTTTCTCTGATGGCCTATGCTTTTCCGCATATCTAGCAGCAAGTGTCTCATATGTTAGTGACAATACTGTAATGTTTTTATTTCCACACTCGGGTTCTGTTTAGTTCTTGGATTTATTTAAAAACACAGTCCAACTCACTCTAATTTATTTCCACTACTTTAATACAATTTATATTCACAGAAACTATTTACAATTTATCTTAACTGTACAATACGGCCGACGAAAACTGAATGAATCCCATCGCCAGCTGTCCGTATTTATATATTTCTCTTGGAATTATTCTGGCAAGGCAATGAACTATCGGGAAACTTCTTTCATGTGTTCTGGAAGCTTTAAGGGAATTCCCAGTAACGGCAACGGTCGGTCTGTTGAGAGACAAAACATTTGGGATTCCCAGAAGTATCGGAATAATGTCCCTTCCACGAATTGGTTGATGGTCGATTGCACCAGCTGTCGGATGAATTCTCGTAACAATACTTTACTACTCTCTCCATAAATCATAACCATATTGAAGTAATCATCGTTAGAGTAATTGATGCGTGCAGTCATGTTTGAAATTTGAGAAACATTTCGTAGCTGCCAGTTATTTTTTTATTATATTTTACGGTTTTTCGTAATTTAATCGAAAGTTACGAGGTTTAGATATAGGGAACGTAATACAAAGTTACCTTAATTTTTAGTGTAATTGTGGATTACCTACAACCTACAGGACTGCCTCTGTCAATTTTGACATAAAAAAGTGTCACAGTTCTGAAAATATTTTAGTCACATAGAACCTATCGGCTTGCCTACGTTACCAAATTTTCATCGGCTTGCCTACGTTGACAAATTTTCAGAATTTTAATATCGATTTTTTTTGAGTTACAGTTAACCGCCCAGCTTCGTGGGACACCCTGTATAATTTAAGATTTCCATTGTAAGCGCTCATAATGTACCCATGAATAACTATTCAATTAGTTCATTATAGGTTGAAGAAAAGCATTTATTTATTGTTTCATAAAAATTAATCAGCAGCACTAAAATTTTAAGCTTCAATTGTACTTACGTAGATCCTAATCATTCGTAAATAATATAACATTTTAAGGCAAAATGAATAAAGGCACTTACGAGTTTCAGTAAAAACTAGCCTACACAGACTTCAAATCGGAAGTTGTGCTGAGTGTAACGCTGTGAACCTAATGCCTAATATAGAAATATTTATTTTCATAGGTTTTAGTTAGCCTACGAATTTATCGTGTGATTTCTATATTTTTGGTCTGGTATAAAATTAAGACGAAACATTAAATTTAAATAACAAACACAGTTTGAACAAAGTAGACACATTTATTTGTAAGCTATAGATAGGGCATTATTCGAAAATATAAAAAAAATAAATTTCTTAAATAAAATGAATTAATGGTATGTAAAAAAATGTAATTTATGTAATTTTGTAATTAATACATACTATTTCCTCCTTTAGCCCTTATAACACTCTGAACACGTTTCGGCATTGAAGTAATTAAATTTTGATGATCACGTTGGTCAAATTCGTTCCATATTGTCTGAAGCTCACCCAACAAAAAAAGATTGAGCAAAATCAGTTCAGTAGTTCTTACGTGATGCCCGAACAAACAAACAAACAAACAAACAGACAAACTTACAATTTTATAATAGTATAGATAACTTAGAATTATTTAAGCCCATTTTTGCAAAAAAATCTACAGAGTGTTTGATTGCTTTTTTCTTGAAGAAAGGATATGGCGTAACACATAAAAAGAGCTAACAAATTTTTATTTCTTAATTATACAGGGTGTTTAAAGTTGCAAAAGTTGCAATTTTGGGGGTTTTTGTCACTTTCAGCAACAAAATGAAAAGTTTTGTTTTCAAATGTCAGTTTTTTTATACATATTTTTAATAGCTACTAAATGATAGGTTGATCTAGCTAGCCTATTGGATAATTAATTATTGAGTATTTCTATCGCTCATAGTTATAGTTTAAAAAATGTTAGAACTCTGAAACTTGGTAAAAAGTTTCATCTTTATTAGGTAAATAACTGGTCAGAATCACAATTTCGTGACTTAGAAATTATTATATATATATATATATATATATATCTTTCATATTCCTCCATATATATATATATATCTGCATTTCGATATATATATAGCCATATTCCCATAACTCTATAAACTATATAGTATATACAATTTTTAATTAGACGATTGTAATAAAAAATTGACCTTAATAATTAATATACCTACAACTATATAAATGTTGAAATTCATATTAACTTTTATCAATTTGCTAGTACAAGTGTCATGTCAACAAAGAAAATTTTCTATTATCATCTTTTTCCGCCTTCTCTGCATCAATATAGTATTCAACCCTTTGAAATCTTGAGGACTCCATGGATGTTTAATCCTACGGTCAAAACGAAGTTAATATCAAAGAGAATGAAATCTTTACAAAATAGCATGGTCATATGTTAAACAAATACAAAATGATTACTTGCCTACATAATTTACATAATAGAAAAATAAATTGAATAATTACATAAAAAAATAAAAACAGTAAAATTATAAAATTGGGAAAAAATCAGCTGATGAGATTCGAGTTGGGTCAACAATATTATCACATTACAGTAGTCATCGTCTCTCGTCCTTGAGCTGTCTTGCAATGTTCACATGGCATTTATATTAAAATAGTGTTAAAAGTCAACATGAATTTTCACATTTATATAATTCATTACACTCATCTTATTAAAAAGAATGTGTCCTTAAAAATTTATGAAAAACTACTAATATATTTTTTCAATGGGAAAAACGTCATTTAAAAGGAATGTCAGTTCGATATGGGGTCATATTGTTAGGGGAAGCGATTTCTCTCCACCACATAATTTTACCGGATTCGAAATGTAGGTTTTCAAACGGAATTTACAATTAATAAAACAAAACCAAAAGTAAGTTAATCTACGAAGGATTGTACTGATTGTACTTTCAGATGCTCAAAAATTTTTTCAAACTTCACGTAATCGAAAACGCCCTCGGAAAAAAATATGTTTGCGAGAAAACAGTTTCAGAGTTTTAACTAGTTTTCTAAACAACTAGGTTTGAACGATTGAAAAATGCAATTTTTTACAGTTTTTTGCAAAGAACTCAATTATCATATGCTAGCTTAAAAATATATATAAAGCAAACTAATGGCGATTTTTGCAACTTCAAACACCCCGTATAATTAATTAAGAAACAAAAATTTAATTTTATATATTATGTACCTGCTTCAAGAAAAACCAATCAAATACCTGTGGAATCTTTTACATTTGAAAATATTAATTTTCCTGGAGTGTAAAGATATTCCATTGCAATGAAACACGTTTGAACACTAAATCGGTGTGATTGTCAAAATAAACACTAGCAAAAAAATTCGTTAAACAGTTATCATGGGTCAAGTTCTGACAAAAATGTAAATTCCCATTGTTTATAAGAAATATTAAGAAATTTGTACAAATTGATAATTATTGTTATAGCAGGGTTAGTCATAACTTATACAACCCGTATAAATAAGACGAAAATTTTAAACGTAAAATAATTGGGAAAATCTCTGTAAACGGTATGAGTGCAAATATTTTGAGGAATAATAAAGTGAAAATAAACATTTTCTTTAAGAAATTTCGTACACGTTTTTAGGAACTAACGCTTGTTAAATTTCAAATGTAAAAACTAAACAGTTCATATGACTACTAACCATTTTAATAAAGAAGAGTTTTTTAGTAATTAAAAACATAAATAATAATTTACTTTCTTCCAGGGTCACACGAAATTCTTACCGGGAACTCCATCAACCACAGGCCCTCCCAAAACCAGAGAGATTAAAGAATCCATGGAACCGCCAACTTTGTTCACGGCCGCCTTAACACAAATTAGTTTTTACATTCTAATGTTTTTGGGATATCTGAGTCAAGCGTTCTTCCCGCCAAAGATAGCCAAAGAGAAAAATCGTGAGGGTTACCCTGCCTTGTTCGATCGGTTCTCTGCATTCTATAATAATTATGTGTACAGGAGAGTCAGGGATTGCTGGAACTATCCGATATGTAGCGTGCCCGGACATGAAGTCGTTCTTAAGGATAGAGTTACGAGGGATAACGGATGGACTTTTGAGTAAGTATGGTTTTTATATGGTTTGGTATTTTTTAAATGTTTACAAATACTTGGTTGAGATCAGGGGCGGCTTGTCCTTAAGTGCTGCAGAGCTTCCAAAGTGCCAAAAAATGTACTTTTCAATCTGTTTATTTTTTAGATGTATAGAGTTGAAAACAAGACAGAACGTGTAAATATCGCCCTACATAATAATTTGTACAGTTGTTATCAAAGCATTTTGTTTCATTTTCTAATAATTTCATTAGTGGTCGTTCACACGGGTGGCGGGATGAGTCGTAGTTAGCGTGACTTGATGTGACGAGGGGGACGGGGGGGTCTATGGAAATGTGACGTTCGCAGTTCAAACATTTCTAATTTAACTTTTCTCTAGACTGTTTTGCTTCATTTTTCTGTTACGGTAGAAAGTCGTACGTTTAATCTTTGTAAATATATAAATATTTTTACGTATATATTTCAGTCACAATAGCTTATTATTTGGTATATTTCCTTCAGTCTGTCACAATCGGTTCGTCTGTACATCCAGTATCATCTGCGCTCTCTATTCAATAGCAAATGAAAGTAAGACTTTACACGGCCGATGGTAAAATAAAGTTGCATATACAGGGTGTAAATAGTTTGAGTGCATATATTTGATTATTTAAATTGTATTCTACCAAGGTAGATTCAGAAGTGATCCTATACATTCTTCTTCTATTAGATTAAACTATAATACAGCAGCTAATATGAAGAATAGTCTGGAGATGTTTTGGTATTTAAAAAATATGTACTTCCCGTAATTTAATCTCTTATAATTAAAGTGACCTCGTTATACAGAGGGGTCCAAAAAAATATATCCACTGTTTAACAGTCTATAACTTGCAAACTAATTGACGGTGTTGTCTCATTTTTGGTGAAAGTGTTGCTTAAAGTCCAACTTAAAGATATCACTGTAGATGTTCGAAATGGTCACCATTAACATCCACACACAAACGATGCCGCCGAACTATTGACTGCAACGTGTTCAGTTGGATATTTGCATATGAATGTACGATGGAGTCTCGAAGTTCATCCAACGTGCTGACTTTTGTCGATATACAACGTCCTTTAATGTTCCCCACAGGTAAAAGTCCAGAGGACTTAAGTCTGGGGAACGTTGTGGATACTCTACAGCACTTCTACGGCCTATCCTTCTTCCTGGTAGATTTTCATCGAGGTAAGCATTAACACGATTATGGAGGTGGGCTGAGGCACCATCTTGTTGAAAGTAAAATCTTCCGTCTCCGTACAAGTCTCGGATGGCAGGTAAAATGTATGTCTGAAGCTTCTGAAGAGATTGGCACAGTCAAGTCCCGGTAAGAGAACCTACACCATACATTTACTCCTGGCAAATTCACAGCTTTGTCTACATGGACGTTTGGATTTTCGGCTGCCCAGTAGATGCAATTGTGGCGATTCACTATTCCATTGAGTTTAAACTGTGCCTCATCAAATCACACAATCATCTCGGCAAACCACTCGCTGTACTCCATTCTACAATCTGGGTCGCCCTCGTTCATTGCGTGTAGCAATCTTGGGGTGTAACACTTCCACTTTGCTTCCTTCAAAATTCGCCGAACACTTAAGCGACTCACTCCAGTTTCACGGACACACTGTCTCACAGACTTCTGTTGTGATCGAGTGAATTGTAGTAACACAAGACGGGAGTTAGCTGGACTTGTTACTGTTACAGGTGATCTAGATTGTTGTTTGTGTACATCGTTAACACAGCCATCGGCTTCAAATTTGTCTCGAATGCGAATCGTTAAACGTGTCGGTGGCTCTGTTTGATACTCATTTTGCCATTGCCGTTGAACCTCATTAATGTTTTCGTTCTTAAAATAGCACTTCAAAACTGACTTTCTTTCATCGAATGTAAGCCTTGGGCCAGCCATATTTACTCAAGTAACTAGGTACAACTAACAACAAAACTGACAATCTGGCGACTGTCATCTGACAAAACAAAACAAAACAACGCAATACAACGCTTGTATGGCGGAACTACAATCTATTACACTACCAAAAATGAGACAACTCCGTTACTTTACAAGTTATGGACAGTGGATACATTTATTTGAACACATAGGTGAAGTAGGTTTGAATTATTATAAATCAACAATTTTTCTATTTGTTTAAAATTAACTTACACGTCATATATTCCTTTGCAGTTATATTTAAATTAAGAACTAAATTACACATTAGTATTAATACTTAAATCGTAACAAAATAGAGACAATTATTTTAATGTCCTGAAATTTATGTCCATGATTAAGAATGACACAAGGAAGGAGAAACAGAGACAGGGAGATGAGACGGAAAGTATATTTCATAAGAAGCTTTCGCTTCCATCGTTTAGTCTTAAATGACTGCCAGTTTTTTTTGGTAAAATTAGAAATCTCATTTCAGCACTTGTAACTTTCGCTCAGTTTTGGCTTCCAATGTGTAGGTACTGTTTCTTTCTAGAATTCTTGTTCTGTGTTCGCGCATGTGATTTAATAAACATTTTTTAACTACGGAAAAATAATTTTTGTGTAGACTTTATCAATGACAGATTATTATGAATATGAAGGAAGGTCTTATATCTGAACAAAATATTGAATATACAGGGAATAGACGAGAACATTTTAATGTCGTTCAATTACTATTAACTAATACTGGGATCTTGCATTTGTGCTTTAGTTGTTCGTGTGTATTACTGCCTGAAAATAAAATGGAGTTATATGAGTGAAAGTTTTGATTCACGTAAGTGAAAATCATTAGAAGCAAAATAACTGTTCACATTGTATTAACGACTAAATAAGGTTGACTTTTCATTAGTAGAAACATTAACAACTACTATATTCGGTACTAATGATTTGCTGTTATATGACTTTCTGTTCGTCTGCTGTGTTTGTAGGATATACCTACATAAATGGGTTGCTCTAAGACTATAAAATTTAACCATTAAATTGTCTACTTGTCCTTAAGTAATGTAACCAAGTGAAAATGATCTTGATTTCTTGATGAGTGGGACAAGCTAACTGATAACGGTGGTAATTTTCAAAGGGTAGTTTTTATTAAAAATAAATATTGTTGTTGTTAATTAATTTTGAAATGTTGAAGAACCTTAAGTGTATTACAGGTAGAAAAAAAAAGTTTCATTAATTGTCGAAACGGTACTGAGAGAATCAAAGTTTTGGTGGGTCTAATATGTTTATCGACTAATTAATTTAGTGTTATTCTTACTGGGGGAGGTGTAGCCCTAGCATTGTAGAATTTTGTAAAACTCCGTTCAGATATTTTCAGGGTCAATCTATCCTTTCTCTTAAAAAAATGCATCCCCATTTCAAACACATTATAAAAGATAACGCATTATTCATTAACTACATTGTTTAATTAATCCACTCATTTATTATGTATGTGAACGATTATAATATTTAATAGCCCATGATTTGCTTACTAATGTTTATTTTATTTAAATTAAATTTTATAATTCTTGGCATAATTACAATATAATTGATTTGAATTAAGTATATATTAAAAGTAAATATCAAACGGTCTGCACCGTAACTTAAAGCTTGTCAGCCTATAGATATAAAATTGATTTTCAACGGAGTATTAAAATCTTTTCAAACAGACAGGCTGACAAAATGATTTTTTTGTTCAGAAACCAGACTATATTTTCCTGAAGCTTTTTGATGCATTGAATTCAAAATCGCAGTATTGGTTTTAAGATACCCTAACCCAAACCAGCAAAAACAGCGTTTCTTCTCATTTTTGATATTATAATAGAAAAAAAAAACGTGTATGTATATACGTTATATACGTGTGTATAATATATGTGTGTATATATAAACTTGACGGTCTCGGGGGAGGGCACGTGCCCCTAGTGCCTCCTCCCTGGAGCCGCTAATGTTCTAAGATTTGATTACATACATAACTTTTCACGATAGTTCCAGACAAGAAACTAAAAATACATTTTTATAACATTTAACTAGTATTTGAATTGCCCCTCCTGCCCCTGCCCGGCGACAATTTGCGGTGTGCATTGCATAAATACTTGCAGGGAAGCGTATTTCTTCAGCAATTATATCATTTAACAGAGTGATGATGTTATAGATTGATAAACTGTTTATTAACGAAATACTAGATTTACGTATTCCATTCGGGTTCAAGACGGCACTAAACTAAATCGGCAGCGAGCCGCCACTGATTGATTTTTTTTCTTCAACTATAACTTTATTGTTGTTTTCAGGTTTACTGGTACAAAATCCAAATGCATCAATTTGGGTTCTTACAACTATCTTGGCTTTGCCGAAGCATCAGGTCCTTGTGCGGAGGCATCTATAGCTTCTCTATATGAATACGGAATTAGTACCGGGGGAACTAGGCAGCAGTATGGTACTTGTGACTTACACGATGAACTCGAAAGATTAACTGCGGAATTTTTGGGAGTTGAAGATGCCATTACATTCGGAATGGGTAAGATAACTTTGAATTTGACTAATGATTTCTGTTTATTTTACTAGTTTGATAAATTTGTATGGAATATATAAAAATCCATCATCTGAGTTAGTTTTTTAATAGTTTTTGTTTAGAAGACCTAATTCGTAGAGCTAAGAAGCTCACGAGGATCCAAACAGGGTAATTAGATTGATTAGTATTTACTTACAATTTGTGATATTTTCCAAACGTATTTGTGAATCTGTAAAGAATCATACTTTTTCTAGATCAATTATTTTCATTTGAACTTTGATAGGCAGAACAACTTTAGAGCTTATTCACTCTAATCTTTGGTTGGAGCATCACAAAATACTGCTAAGTCTTGGAATTATGAGACAAATTCGTTCTCAATTTCAGATTAAAACTTCTAAATAATACAGTCTCTATATACCATAAACCATACGGAAGAACTCTAACATATGTGTCTCTCTCTCATTTGTAAGAAATTCAAATTTTTCTTTGCGTCCTTAACATTCATTTTCTAAAAATGAGGCCATTTTTTTTAATTATTAGCCAAGGGCGGACGATTACTAAACTCTTGTAAGGCAACAAATATTGTTGTGTAGCAGCAAATCACCTATTACATTTAAACATTTGCCGGTGCTGAAGAACAGAGTTTAAACTTTATACAATTGATCATTTTGACTGCATTGACCGTTGCGTTTCTCAAGTGGTGTGCAGAGTTTGCTGCAAAGTGATTTTTCATGAATTACGCAGCGTTAAGATAATAGACCCAATTTTTACCTGATTCTTTTTATTATCCCCGTGTCCTGGATGGAGCAAAGTCAATCAAACACAAAAGGTCGAATAAGCCGTTTTTATTTTCCACCCTGTATTGATTCTTGCCGATAAATAAATATATAAAATCTTTATTCCAAAAATGCCTTCAGTGTAGAATGCGTCGGATTAAATTTTTGATCACTTGGCTATAATTATATAAGTATAAAACATTTTATGACAGTTAGACATACATACAAAAAACAATTTCATATTGTTACATAAATTACAAAAATTAAAAAATATATCACATATGATTCACTATATTTCCAATTTATTATCTAAACATTCCTTAACTACAGTAACTGGCATTTAATAATTCCGTCTTAACTTTATTTGTAAACGCTTTTTTTGGGATTGACTAAGAGTATATTCATTGTTTTATTCATTGTTTAAACGTTTAGTGTTTTAAATAAAGTCAAACTGGATTGTTTAGTCGGTTTACTAAGAATATGCATCCACACGTTATTAAATTAGTTCTGAATTATTTATGTGTTACGTGTTACGGGTATTGATTTTGTGCACTTTTGAGACCTTGCTCTATGCTCTTTTGAAGCTAGCTTAACTTTTGGAGAATTCTAACAAGGTATAGATCTTAAATATTCTGGCAATTTTAGTTTCGGTTTAAATTTCTTTCTCACTGTTTACGGAGTTTACGAACATTATTGCTGTATTTTTGTTGTGTAATATTTCACGGTCAAGGTGAATAAAAACAATCAATCAACAATTGCACCAGATAAGAAACTTGTATATCCTTTTTTATATATAAATTTATAGTGATTTCGGATATGATGTAATACGTATGAAGTGGTTTGATTGTAGACACAATTTTGTTGATAAAAAATCATGAAAAATTAAGATAACGTGTACAACTCTTGAACATTGATATTGTTAAATATTATATTTTACATACTTTACAGAAACTGAAATAAATTACGAGATAAATTTCGTTCATTTGCCGGTTGCTGGTAGTAAATACGTCTGACTATTAAAAATATACAACAAGGAAAAACTTGAATAGCCGCATTTCTGTAATATAATATGAAAGCTGAATTATTGAGTGAAACTCTTGTGGTTCAATTTGTTACCCCCTAATTTTGATCTATTTATATATCTACATAATCTGCCCTTAGCCCTTCAGGATGATAAAGATGTACAAACTAATAAATCGATTTAATCTAGTTTGTTTGACTGGACTTGAATTTCAAAATCTATGTAACTTTTTTCACAAAATAATCTGTTTGGGGGTGGACATATGTTTACCGTTAGCTCATTGGTGGTACACATTTTAACTTCCTACTCTATCAAAAATTACAATCAGGTCTATATGTATGAAAACATGGGTCTATAGCAATCTCCATTGACTGAAACGCAAACTGAACTAGGATTTTCGAAATAAATTTGCTCAATTTTCAAGCGTTGTTCCGGTGTAAGTCTGTTGTTCATTGTGAAATGGCAAAGCGTACTGAACATAAATTAGCTGTCAGTTGTCAAAATGGCTGCCACCAGAAGCAGCGTTGCGAACTTGAAAAACAAACCTCTAAAAAACCCCCCTTATATGTGCTAAATGATTTACTGCCCTTTCGCCTAATGTCCCTATTTGTTTACATGTTTTTTTCCAGAATAAATTTTCAAACCTTAACACTTTACCTTCCAGAATATAATATAGAAAATATTCCAGTAACTAACAGCAATTGACTTATATACATACCACTTGTATTATCAAATTTTTAACAAAATATTTTGTGTGGCAATTTTTGGTACATGCTGGTTAACCAGAAATACTTCCTCGTAAAGCCATAAAAACCCCCGTGTACCAAAAATTATGCACATTACAAACATGATATTACAGTTGCACAGTTCTTAAAGTTCCCCATTCAGGAGGTGAACGGCTGTACTTATTTTGCAAGGCTTATCATTTTCAGGAAAATTTTCTTTATTTGCCACATGCAAAAAGTGCATAAGTGACTCAAATCTGTTGCGGCTCATTCCACAGGAAGTAGAAATGTCATTCTTATAACATATATTTTTACTCCAGTAATCTCGAAATCTTCGCTTTTTATCTAAAACCTATCTAAGTGATTAAACCAACAAAAACTTCCATTTCGTCCCTTGAAGTAGGATACCATCATACTGTTTTTGCTATATTGTTTTGTTCGTAATTCTGTCAATCATAAGTTGTTAATAATATCGGGGTAGTCTCTTCAACAAGTAGATCTGTAACTGGCTTTAAAAATAACAAGTAAAACCGATAGGCAATTTATCTTGAATATCATCAATATTTTGAAAACCCATAGCATCATCATCGAAATCAAACTTATTCAGTGTAGAACAATCGATATCTCCCCAAATGACAACAGGATTCAGCAACTTCAGTATTCTGTAATTCGTCTAAATCAGTCACTATAAAAATCACCTTCATCGCTTATAGATATTTGTTGTGTGCCCACTAAAGATGTTCAATGTGCATCCTCGGCGATTCTGATTCTATGTATTTTTTGTAGAATGTTATCAGAAAAAAGGCAACTATTTTTTCTGAGCATGAATTAGACAATTTATTATCACTTTGTCCTTCACTTGATTCATCATAGTTAAGATCTTCAATAGAATCATGATACTCACTCCCTCTATCAAAAAGGTCACTTTCTTCAATAATTTTTCTAATTTCATACCCACTTAAATTCCTCATTATTCCATACAAACTTTTCTACTAAAAATAAACAAAAATTTAAGCAATTAAAACATTTATTTGAGTATTATTTTGATAAAAACGTTGTTTATCAACATACATCTACTTGCATTTTATTTACTCTAATAGTAAAAATAATTCGCCTTATCGATTATAAATAATTTATTTGCATAATTTTTTTGAAAAAAACTGGTAATTTGCTGATTTTTTTTTGAAAAATTATGTCTAACGCAAAATAAACGGTAAAATATTTTTGAATTTAACTTTAACATCGAATAACTTTGAAAGGAGTGAGTTTAACGGAAAATGTTAAAGACCATTTTTGTAGAGCATTAAATTTCCTTTAAGAATAAGAATTAATCCTATAAAAATATTGGTATTTAAGGTCGTTTTGAGAATAGCGAATACAAAATAAAAATAGGAAAAGTAAACCAATGTTTGAGGCTTGATTACAGACAAAGGGCTCGTCCTACGAAAATTTACTAAGATAGCTTTTTTGTGGGGAATTTAATTTCCTACACGGATATGAGAAATTTATAACTGATTAAGTTCGATTTTTTTGCAAAAATGCGCTTTTAAAAAATGAACAATTGCGATGATGCACCACTTAATATTTTTATTAAGGGCTCGAAATTTCAGGAAAACTTTTTTTGTCATCATAAACAATAATTTTATAGTACAATTAAAAAAAAATAGTTTTTTTGGCATAGTCTATTAAACATGTCTTTAAACTGAACCACAACATATCTTCCGATTCTACTGAATATGCATTGTCTTTAAAACTTATAACTAAATATGTCAGAAGAACTCGATATATAGTCTAAAAAATATGTACTGGATTGTTAGTTTTGTTTACTTGGACTATGGAGGAGAAGAAAACTTAATCAAATCCGTTGCTTTTAATGTTTCAAAAGTTCTGTCAGAGATAGTTGCTATTGTAGTAGTTATATTTACAAGCGAATTATATTAACAGTGAAGTGAAGGTGGACATTCAGTTGGTGATTTTTCGGTAAACCATGTGGGACAGTCTTAGTTGTTTTGCTAGTATTTCACGTACCTGCTGATTTTTTTTTTGAAATTGCCTCCTGTACTTTGTCTCTATTACAGTATTCAAATACTGTTCTAGAAAAGGTTTAGCAAGAGAAAAACTCAATGAACAGGCAAAATAATAATAATCTCCTTATATTTATTTTGTGATTATATTTAAATTAATAGAGTAGAGTTGAAAAAGCTTACAGAGAATATTAATTATTTCTCCAAATCTTTGAAAACAAGTAAGATGCTCGTCTATATATTGGAGCTCTACTTTCTCTTCAACAAAATCTTTTAACATTTCTGAAACTATTGTAGACTTTTTGAAGATTCTAGTTCCACATGTTTGGCCTTTCTGATGGAATAAATATTGACTTGAATCTGATTCATTTATTTTCCTTGAACTATATTATTTACTTACATTATTTACTTACAACGACAAAAAAGGGATATCGGATACAAAAGACAGTTATTCCATAAATGTCTGATTTTAATTTTTTTTCAGGGTTTGCTACAAACTCTCTGAACATTCCGACTTTACTATCACCAGGTTGTCTTGTTATTAGCGATGAGAAGAACCACGCAAGTTTGATTTTAGGAATTAAACTTCCAGGTGCTACCGTGAAAGTATTCAAGCACAACAGTAAGTATTTTACAGTTAACTTCATCATTACCGGATTAACAGTCTGTTATCAGTAAAGGGAAATGTTTCTAAAAAATATAGCTTTTATTGCTACCAGAATTGCGAAGGCAAACCTATCCACAAAATTCACATAAGAAAAAAAAAACGTTTTTCCAATAGGAAAAATTTAATGAATAAACTTTAGCTATTATAATATATCTATCAAATAAGCTCAAGATGATTAACATAATATAATATATTGATTCTAGTCGAGGACCTTCATAAGTTGTGCTTCCCTCAACTGATTGAAATCTTCTAGATGTCGGAATATGCGATAAAACAATTAATATAGTTTTATTTGTCCTTGAGAAAAATCGAATAGACTGTAAAAAATCGTGTTTTTTTGTTTTACTATCTAAATTAGTATCAGATTTTATTTTGTACTTTATTACTATTTCTTGAAAAAAATATGTTTAGGATTAATCGGCTTAATTTTAAAATAGAATCGATTTTCTTTGTTAGCTATATTGAAAAGCGCAGTCAAAAATGTCAATACTTTTTTCTATGTCCATATTTTTTGTTTGTCATCTTTTGTCCCTGTTAATTGGACTATCATTAATTTAACGTTCCAGACGTTCGACATTTGGAGAAAATCCTTCGCGAAGCTATTTATTATGGCCAACCCAACCAACCAGGCGGCACTTATAAACCCTGGAAAAAAATTGTGATAGTTGTCGAGGGCGTTTACAGTATGGAAGGTACGGTCGTTCGTCTTCCAGAAATCATCGCTCTCAAGAAAAAGTACAAAGCCTATCTGTACCTGGACGAAGCTCACAGCATAGGAGCTATGGGTAAACACGGTCGAGGAGTTATTGATTATTTCGGTTGTGATCCCAAGGATGTCGACATTTTGATGGGCACATTTACGAAGAGTTTCGGATCGGCCGGAGGTTATATAGCTGGATCAAGGGTGAGCTAATTTCAAAAATGGTCAATTAATTACTCTCTGCAGTCATATCACAGAAAAAAAGTTACTTAAAACATGAGTGCAAAAGGTTATTTGATTATATTATCTCATTATTACAATGAGCTATTTCTCTAAGAAACTTAATGAATGATTGTCTAATAAGCAAATAACAATAGACGTAATACTAACTTGTCGAGATTTTTCAATCCATTGAACGCAAGACAATATATTAAATTCAGTTATATGTACTGTATACCTACATAAATAATTATTCGAGAATTCAATCAGTTGAAGGGAGTGGAACTGATGAAGGTTCTCGACCAGAAACAATATATTGTCTTGCGTTCAATGGATTGAAAAATCTCGAATAGTTAGTATCGTAATTTCAGGTTTTAGTAAACCTTCGAATTTTTTCGTGTGATTTCTATCCTAGGAATCACAGGGAAACGGCGTTACACACAGTACGACTCCCGATTTGGAGCCTCTGCGAGCTAGATTTTCCTGAAACTCCTGGATTTCGGAATTCATTTCGCGATAAAATACTTATTTATAAATTAGTGGTGAACTAAACACAAAATAGGAGAATTTGACTTAAGAGGTTTTGCAGTTTAGCCATCAGTATATGTTGAAAACCCTCTCTTAAGTCATCTGTTAAATGCTTTTATGTTTATTGTAGAAATTCATAAAAACACATGTGATATAACTGGTTGATGTAACCTTATATTACTGGTCTGGTTGAGTTTTTAGATTTTATTAGTCTAGTCCTCATTTAAAGAATTTTTTGTTATGTTATTGTTTGTATGTCTAACTGTAACCTTAAAAGAAATTATACTTAGGTACTTGAGGCTAAGGAAGTATTAACTGTGTACCTATGTTGTATGAACTGTTGTAAAAATATTTCTAATTGCAAATAGGTACGTCCTAACTGAAAACCAGTACCTTCAATTTTTTATTCCTTTAAAATAAGGATTTTAACTTTTCATATTTTCAAGCAATTCAAAAATACAAAAAAGTCACATTTTGTTGTTTATTTCTGATCTAATAATATTTGTCTTTTTCAACTTTATTTATCTACATTTAAATAAAAGTTAGGATCTGTAGTTTTCATATATATTGTTTCTAGTCGAGAACCTTCATCAGTTGGGCTCCCCTCAACTGATTGATATCTCGAATAATTATTTATGTATACAGTACATATAACTGAATTTAATATTTTATCGTGAAATGAATTCCGACATCCAGGAGTTTCGGGAAAAACTATCTCACAGAGTCTCCAAATCGGGAGTCGTAATGTGTCGAACGCCGTTTCCCTATGATTCCTAGGATAGAAATCACACGAAAGAAATCGTAGTTTTACTAAATTCCGATACTAACTTTTCGAGATTTTTTAATCCACTGTTGTCACTAACTCAAGGATAGTAGACACCAGTGGCGACTCCAGCCAAAGATCTCAGTGGGGTACTAGAATGCCGTCAGAGTACATCGATGAATCAAAATGTCAATTTCGGGAGGGACTCTAGAAAAATAAATCGTTTATAAACGTTATATATGTATATGTTCTGGGGGGTCGTGAAAATGTTATCATCACAAAATGTTAACTTGTATTTGATTTCTAAAGTCTGGTATAATAAACTGTTTTTCACTGACAAAAATGCACACTTGTTAAAGATATAACAGAAACTGGAAAGTGGTAATAACATGAAGTAGGCGGGGCCAATAAGTCACAATTGATCAAGCAAGCCTGGCCTATTATCCTGGACACTACGTGGATTCCATTTTGAGACGATTTTTGTAAAAGAAATAATTAATTGGTTTATCCATGTAACTTAGTGGTCATTACGTACAGGAATAAACGAATTATATATTTTACTTTTTCCAGGAATTTATAACGTACCTGAGAGAAAAAAGTTACGCTTCGAGGTATGCATGGGCAATGGCGCCACCTTTAGCAGCACAAATCATATCAGTATTAAAAATTCTTATGGGTAAAGACGGCACCGACGAAGGACAAAAACGATTGCAGCGGCTGGCTAGGAACACTCGGTATTTTAGAATGAGATTAGAGCAGATGGGCATTATCATACATGGCAATGAAGACTCTCCTGTCGTTCCAATATTGGTATACCTGTATTCTAAAATTGCGTAAGTAATTTTTGTGAAGTTTTGTTTCAATGATTGTGGTTGATATGTGTCTCTTGAAATTGTTTTTGCTTATAAGATAGCTATTAAGGGGCAGTTCAAGTATTACGTAACCAAATTTATTACAATTATTTACCCCCTTCCCCCTTGTCAGCAAAAGTAAGCAAAGCTCTTACTACCCCCGCCCCCTATTTTGCTTACGTAATACTTGAACGGCCCCTAAGTTGCATTAGCCATTTTATAGTACTGCAACCAAACTTTTTTTTATTGAATTTGTGTCGCCAATTACGATTTTGTTGCTTTTTCAGTTTCCGAAAACTGCGGCTACTGCTGTTTTAATTTGGTTTTGGAGACTTCTTGTCATACTCTCAAGATCTTGCAACTTGCAACATCAGGCATTGTTCAAATGTTTTCGCTCATAATCAGTTTATAATATGATTTTACAACTGAAGAGAAACATCAGTATTACATAAAAAATTCTTAACAACTCTTTACTAAACCAACTGTTTTTGTTAGTAAACACATATATTTTGTTTGCCTATAATGTTACTACAGTCATTATTTTGGTAGTGCGTTGTTATTTCTTATATTCAGTACATTCAATATATTGTGCATTTAACACACATACTTTTATAACCTGTAGTAATTGATTATTTTTGTGTTTCTTTGGGGAATAACACCACAATAGAAATAAAACTACGTATATTGCACAAAACACAAAACGAAAAATAAAAGAGTCTGCCTTAATTCTTTTGAATGAAGACGATTGTATCGCTTCTACTTCTGTAGAATTTAATCGTATCTGGTTACCGACAATTAAGGAAGAAATTATTAATGGTAACCTCCTTTTGAACAACCCAATATCGGGATAGTTCATAAGGTTTTTCCTAGGTTTTCCCTTATGACGTTAATGGGATCACTGAAACAATAGAATTCTTTGATCGCATTTTTGGCGAATGCGCTATCTTTTAACAAAGTCGTACCTAGGAACGCCACTTATAAATTCTAAAGACAACTCTTTCAAATTCTTCTAATTTGAAAGCTGGTTAACTATAATTCATGATCTTTAGAATTTTTTGTGCTACCTGTATATCTAAAAACAACAAATTTTCTAATGTCATAAATGTCAAATCAGCAATTTACATCAATAAATATAAAGCCATTGACAACGAAGTCAGAATTTTGAAACGTTCCTGCAATATACGTAGTTTTATTTCTATTGTGGTGTTAACACAAAAATAATCAAGAACATGCCACAAACAACTTTCTATTTTTTTAGTAGCTACACATGTATACAGATAAAACAGTTCAGTACATGTTTCTTCTCAGATTTTGAACCGATTTTCTTTCTATTTTTTTAGTAGCTACTGACGATCTTTATTGTTGCCATTAGAAAAATTTGGAAACTGTATTAGTTAATTAATTACTAATAAGAAATTCTTGTAGGCAATTTCGACCATGGCATCATCTTTTCAATAATAGCTGAACTACCTCTGCTAAACATCTGGTCAATATAGAAAAACTGGTCAAAAATAGTCAAAAATGTATATAACTTTCTGGTAACTAATACTGGAATATTAGTCATCGTCAAAACGATAGTTTGTAATATTAAGTTTATATGGGCTTTTGACTAAGTAGTTTTTGAACAATTCGGATTTAAATAATTTAGAGTGTTATTTTGCACATCCCACTGTATTAACGAGACTAGTCTGACCGGGGTAAACTGACGATATTTTGAAAGTTCATAAATTCCACTTCAATTTGTCTATCTTGATTTTTCGCTATAATGCCGAGAAGTTGGTTTAAAATATTAGGAAACATGGCATTGAATGTACGAATATGTGACAGCCAGCCTGTGCTGCACTAACAATAACTGTCAAGGCACATGGACGGATTTAAAATTTTCTTAAGGTGGGGATACGAAATGAAAATTATGGTAAATTCTATTATAATATGTTTTTTTCTCAGCAGTTTATTGTTTTTATTTACATAACTATTGCCTGCTCAAATTGGTCTATTTTTTCATTGGTTTAACTGTTTCCCCTGACGGGATGCGCCACTGCCAAAATATCGGAGAGTCCATTGTTTAAGCCAAATTTCAAAAGCAGGATTAATACATTTTACGGCACTATGACAATCCGAGATATACAAAGTCAAGTGCATTTTATAAGCTTTCAAAATATATTTTGCATACCGCTATCGAACTATAGTAGTTAATACGATACGTCCTGCAAAATATTTCTACAAATTATTTAATTTGCAATTCTGCAAGGTCTACTTAACGTACAATATATATCTTCAGCATTATTAATCCCAATGTTATAAGCTATCACCAGGAGGCAGATTAAAGTTCCAACTGTTGTTATAACCAAGTCATGAGTTTTTTAAAATCACTCACTTTAATTAGGTTTTTCCAGCTTCTCTTTATGAAAAATGCTGCGATCACATCTTATAAACAGCCATTTTGTGATTCTCTACAATTTTTCTATTGACGGCATTATGAATCATATTATTACTTTTTACACTATAAGCAAAAAACGAAAATACCCCATATATTATGGGGTTTTTAAGGCTCAAATAATTTACTTCTAAGAGTTTGCTGTTAAAATTATGTCAGTTATGACTTATAAATTATTTACGTGATGGCTTATCGAGTTTGCTGTTGAATTTTGTCACGTAAAAATTTCTATTGACTGGTGTACATGATTAACTTTAGATAATATAATTTTGGTTTACAATGACCTACAACAGAAATTATTTATTTTGCAATTATTACTAAGAAATGAAATACTTTTCAATTTAAACAAGTTATAGTTAAAAATAAATAAATTTCGGTGTTGATATGAATTCCAGCAACCAACAATACTTCATCTTTCCGTCATGAGTCATCTCATATTTAAACCTTAAGGCTGGTACTGCTATTCGGAATAGGGTTTCGATATTTTCAACAAATAAATTGTTCATTCGCTGTACTCATTACAGCAACGAATGCTTAGTACTGAACTATAAGATGAAGTAAACGGTATTTGTTTATTTTATATTTCCTCAATCAACAATTAATATGTTTACTACTAGTTAACTCTTCCCACTAGACACCTAACTGTTAATGTTTGTAGATCAAATTAAGTTTCTCTACAGTATCTTCGCTTGCGGTCTCGCGGTTTTCGAATTATAGGCTACTGCAAAAAATATTAATTTTGATAACCCAGACTTTCGCTTCATCAATCCATCTATTTTTTTTTCATCTCATGGAATTTAAGGAAACAAACTAATCAATATCATTTTCCGACATTGCACATTATAATTATTTTGATGCTTGAACATTTTTTTCTTTTTACAGTGTTATGGTAAGAACTTTGATCCGTGAAAAAATTGCGACAGTTGGTGTCGGCTATCCTGCTACTCCACTCACTCAGGGCCGTATCCGAATCTGCATCTCAGCAGGCCACACCAAAGAGCAACTCGACTACGCTTTGGAAGTCATAGAAAAAGTAGCCGATCAAATAGGCATTAAGTATTCCCGAAAACCACGCGATCTGCGACCCATCGACTACTATAAAATCAAACTCTACCACGATGACGATTAGTGGGAAGGAAGAGATTGCAATGACACAGAACAAGAAACAACATAAAATCTTATAATATACATTCAAATCAACGCGCTTTCGAAACACGACACCATTTGATTTAGGGAATTTTATTGTTATTTTTTTATATAAAGAGCTTTATAAAATTGATGTTTGATGAGATGTTTGTGTAGCACCGTAGCTACCGAAGTGGGTATGTGAAGATGTATGGAAAATCTGATGGCTACTTTATTTTATAGCTGCCCTAGTTTTTAGTTGAAGTTTTTGATTTTCAGTATTAAGGCAATCTTGCAGAAATAAAGACGAAAGTTTAACAAAACAATTGCGGATGAGAACGAACTTTTCCTAGTAACCATAACGAGTACAAATTTACCGAAATGTTTGATACCATTAAACATCTGGATATTTGGATGAAACCATTAGGAAAAATTTTACAGTACGTCAGTATGTCAATGTGCCAACTTATGGAATTGTATTAATTAAAATAAATCAGTTACTTTTTTTTATTGTAAATATTTTTAGTCCAGAGAAAAAAAAAAGAAAATCCTTTCAACTGCGCCAATTTGAATAAAAATCTGAAATGAATTTTTGTAGAAATCTCAAGTGTTTAAAACTTTTAAACTATCTGTTATGCATAATTGACTCTAAAATACAAATCAGTAAGTGAACTGAATTGTAACTTTAGCTAACAGTAACGGGATGTTATGATGATTTCCAACAAACCGGTTCACTTTCTGACATTACGTTATATATTTTGAAATACAAAAAAACTGTTTTTCGAATAATGAGTTTATTTAAGTTCAAAGTAAGCACAATTGGTATTAACGCAATTTTGTAACATAGTGTCCACAAGTTAAAAGCTTGAGACCATCCATCTTTTAGAATGCTCTCAAAAAGTGATGGATTGTTTCATTTATCTATGCCTCCGTCGTGAAATGCCGACCACGTAAAAATTTCTTGATGTTAAAAAAATTAGGCATTCACGTAACAATTGAACAGTATGCTGATGCATTGTCTTAATGCAACATTGGCGACATATTGAGTGACTCAAGAACTGCCGGTAAACATTTTATGACTAGTTTGCTGTAACTGTGTTCAAGGTTAATTACTTTGACTAATTCTACGAAAGAAACGCATATTCAGTCCTTTGTTTTTAGGTCATTGTTGGTTTTGAAGCATCCTTCTGGTAGGAATGTTATTAAATAGTATGTATGTTTCATTACCTGTTAAAGAATATATTGTTTAACATTTCCAACTTTTCCCAAACTATTCCTAGTCGTTGAGCCGTTTAGACATCACTAAACATCTATCCCACCCAGCGCGTAACATTTGTTAAGCAGATGCATGTAAACTTAAATTTATTGTTGCGAATCCAACACCAAGTGGCTTCAATCTGGAATCTTCAATCATACGACTTGTCATAAAGTTATATCAGTCCCCCTTTAAATTCTCTATATGAGCGAAATACAGTTGCTCGTTATGAACCGTCATCACCAAATGTGAGTAGCGATCGTTCAAGACTTTGCTGCTCACTTAAAACCTAGTAGATAAGAGTGCGAATATTTTCGATGAACAATTACATGTATCAGGTTTACTCTTTGACAGTTTGAGCATACCAACTACTGATGGTAGTATTTAAAAATGCAGTGTTGCCATTACAAAATCGTCTAATGTCGTGGCATCTCAAAATATGCAGTGTGATCGTCGTATAGGGAGCAAAAGAGGATCGAAAACCGTTATATCTCTGTGATAGCTACACATGCAAGCAGCCTATACTGTGTTATGAAACTGACTTGTCACTGTCACTGCTAAATGAAAATCTCTAAAAAGATATTGAGTGATGTTGTCTTATCTTTTCGATCTAGCGTCTTAGAGTTATGTTACCACCATTCGCGTATAACTTACATACTCTGTAATTTTGATATTGCAAAGGATATAGAAAGAAAAGTATCGATTGATATAGGTAGGAGTATCGAAACAAAAGATATCAATATTGGTTACTCTCTTCTAGGTGTCTTAAATCTCGCATCTTCAAATCAATATTGGTATCGAAAGAAACTATCGATGATACCAATTAGCGGGGGGGACCCTCAAATCCGAGAAATTACCAATTTGAGGGGGGTAAGTGAGATCAGAGTATCAAAATCACGAACCGGTTACATACTCTGTAATTTTGATATTGCAAAGGATATCGAAAGAAAATTATCGATACCGATATAGGCAGGAGTATCGAAACAAAAGATATCAATATTGGTATCGAAAGAAAGTATGGATAATACCGTTTAGCGCGGGGGGGAACCCCTTAAATCCGAGAAAATACTAATTTGACTGGGGTAAATGAGATCAGAGTATCAAAATTACGAACCAGCATCGAAACAAACATACCCATATGAGTATCCATGATTCGTAAGAAAAAATAGTATTGATACCAAAAATACCCTGTATGGAAAAGAAGGTATCGATACTCATATCATATCAGTAGTATCGCAACGTCCCTAAGTGCATGTTGGATCGTACGTTCTAATATGTAATTAACCAACTTAATCCCACCAAACAATTTTTAAAATAATTAATGTAGACTTTTAAGGTACTCATAAAAAATCTTTTACTTTCTTAGTCTTTCCTTGCTCCAAACAATGCAATGGGAAAACCCTTAATTCATGTAGTAAGTATTACCAACTATAAACAGTTGAAAAAAAAAGAACGTTTTAATTACCTCAAAATTGACATTTAGTTGACATGCGATCGTCTTCTCAGATCTGTGATAAGCATACTTGGTGGTTTTTACAGATCAAAATCTATAGAAGTAATCTAGGTAACCTTGATTAATCTTATAAGTAACTTAGTTCAGAATTTGAAGGCAGTTGTTATATGGCTTCATTGACATATTGACAGTTAATTCCCAGATTGGTAGATATGTTCTAACTTCTAATGTATGCTGGTATAATTTATTTAATAATAGTCTAAGAAAATACATACATCTTTCAACGAATATATACCTTCAGATATTTAAACATAGATTTATTTAGGACCAAAGCTGAGATTCTATAAAAAAATATTACTCTTTTTCTAGTATGCTCTATCTTAGTATTACCGGGTTACAAATATAAGACCACCAAAAAAGTATCAGACCCAGAAATTTTTGAAACTTTGTATCAGCAAATCGTTGAAGGTGCGTCATTTAACTGAAGAAAAACAATGTGGCTTGATTTACATGCGACTGATACGTGCTAAAGAAAAACTAACTACGGACACGGGAAACTATTTATCGCATGTCTGAGTCTTGTACGTTTTTTGTGGGGTGATGTAATTTTTCCCAATTTTTAACTAACCTATTACTTCAAGCTAACTCCTGCTAATATTTGCAGAATCGATTATTAAAGTATAAGGATGAGGCTTCAAATGCAAAATAAATGTATTGCGAACCTGAATTTAGGTGTACCTTATGAGATATCTGTATCAATACGTTTGAAGTTTGAAGATTTTCTCTAAAAGTAATTGAAACCTATTCCTTAATGTATTGCTTATGATATTATCTGCTTAAACAAGTAGCTCTTTGACATTCCATTAGTTATTAGTGTAGTACTAGAATTCTCCTTTTTCTAGAAAATTCACTTCAGATGTTACAAATTTCTTCACTGCTAGTAGGTCAAATTAGTATTAATAGTCAGCGATAACCCCTACTTCTACCTTAAATGCCAAATTCTTATACTTCATATTAAGCATATGGTTTTTGTGTTCTGTGTTAGAACATTATTCTGACATTTCTCTTTTTTTTCAAAATAAGATTTCATTTTCTTTTCCTTAAGCAGTAAGCTCTTATTTTTTAATGCGGTAAACATGAAATAATGTTTTGTACCCTTGGTGTTCATTTGTTTTTAATTCTTTTGTTATACAAGTATTATTTTTGCTTAGCCTCCTATACCTCAAAGCTGTCAGATTTTCTTTACTTTCTGATCTCCTGTTATTTATGAATATGTGTTAATTTTAATACAATATGAAGAAAATAAAGTTATTTGATAATAATTGTTTTTTTTCTGTTGTTGAATAAATGTTATACCCTTACAGCCCAAAGCTAAAGAATCCTGAGAAACATGAGTTGTTCATTGGGCAACCAGGTTTTTGAAGCGCACGGAGGCTCACACTGACACATATCAAAAATGAGAAGTATGGCAATGAAATACAAAAAATTGCATTTGTTTCATTTGTTCCGGCCGACTTAAATTGTTCTTGTTTGAAGTGAGTTATTAAGTTCTAATTTAATTTTTATAAATTTCTCCCCGACTTGACCATGCAATGTATGGCAGTACACTCCCTCTAAGGCACGCATAGCGTGCCTTTAGAGGAAAATTCACTAAACCCCAGATATCCTAGATATCAAAAGGGATTAGCTCTGTGGGAGCCCTTGCCAGGTTTTCAGGCCCGTGGTTCGTTCGTCCATACCGAGGTATTTTAAATTGTTTAATAGATATTTTGGGACTAGTCCTGTCGTTGACATAACAATTGGTCAGTTCGTGTGTTGTTCATGTCCCACTGAGTCTTTATTTGAAATTCCAAATCTCTATATTTGGTTATTTTCTCAGCCTGCTTGATATTTATATTATTGTTGTTAGGAATTGCTGTCAATTAAAAGTTATTTTCCGAGAGACTTTATCTACCAAAACTATATCTGGTCTATTGTGAGCAACAGTCATTGTTATTATTATTATTAGAATTGAAATATGTAATCGTGAGCTTCTCGAACTTACGATGGGCCGTAAAGAAATTCCAGTTTTGTGTATCTTTGAGACTCCATATATGTGTGGTGGTTTACTGTAGTGAGGTATAAGTTGTTTTCTTTCGGAAAAAGTGAATTCGTGTTTGTGTTGAGAAGTAATGCCTCTGGCTGTTTTTTTTTCTTTGTTTGAAGTAGGATCTTTGTTGAGTTTTGTATATATGCCTGTGTTAATGAGTTTTGTCATTTTAGTTTTGTATTATTACAGATCTAAAATTACATTTCCATTGCCTTTATCGGCTGGTAGAATGTTAATAGTTATCATCTTTAGTAGGTGTTTTGGCAGCATGCCTTTCTGCTAGAGTTACATTTTGTGACACATTCTGCTCTTTTTGTAGAAGTAATTTGTTTTTAATATGATATTCATTTGATACTTCTGGTGTAATTTTTGAGCATCATCCGTAATGGCCACTATCATGTCTAATTTAGGGAGTGTTCTGGGAAGTGACTGCATGGACGGATCCAGGGGGTGGCGATCGCCCCGTCCGAGAGTCCCAAAGTTAGTAAATTTAATACTAAAATGAGGTAATTTATTTTATCTCTAAGAGCCTAGAAGGAGGTTACTTCAATGGGTTTAAACCCCAGGACAACTATTTTCAATGTAATAGTCCAAGAAATCTGAGTTAAAAATTATGTTTAGGTAAATTTAGTACAGGATCTCCCCCGGCAGCACGTGTCTGGATCTGCCCCTGAAGGACTGCATAATTAATTCCTTTTGAAAGGATGTTTTGTTCTGTTGATGTTATGTTTTTTAGATAGGTTTATCACAGTTTTCAGAAAGAGCCGGAAAATTTTACGTCCGAATATGACCTTAACCATGACCCTGAAATTGACCGAGGTCATTCCAAGGTCAAAGTTTTTTGAAAAATCAACCAATTATCGCCTAATTCGATATTTTTTCGTCGTCGCTGATTATGAATCTGAAATGAGTTTTTGAAAATTCGCAAACCTAGATGGCGGACCAGTGTTTGAAAAAATCAACCAATTGATGCCAAACCAATTTTAGGGTAAAAAAATAGGATATGGAATTTGTCTGCCATCTTGGATTGCAGATTTTCAAAAACTAATTTCAGATTCGTAATCATCGACGTCGAAAATCCCCTTATACCGATGGGATGTTTTTGGTTTAAAAAAAACAGGCCCGCTGTCTTGGATTGAGAGTTTTCAAAAATTGATTTCAGATGTCAGCGATGTCGAAAACTCCGCATGCCGAATTTGGCATTAATTGGTTTAAAAAAATATTAAGTTATGGTTTTCGCGTCCGAGGGTTTTTTCTTCTTTTATGTGGATAGATGTTATTTGGTACGTTCTATACGTACACATTGTATATAGATTTGGAATAAAAAGTTTCCTGCCACATTCACCAGAACGGAATATGATAGTCGGAAAAGGGTATTTAGTGTAAGCACCAGAATAACAAAAAACTTGCAAATTTACCGTGAACAGCTAGAGAAGTCGAGGAAGCGTAGATACTGAGTGCTAAACATGTGAAGACTGATCGGGATAAATTTAAATGAACGCACCTACAAGAACAACAAGTAATATGATGAATTGACCCGAAATATCACTACACCAGTCAATAGAAATTTTTAGGTGACATGAAATTCACCAGCACCGTCATAAGTTTATAAGTCATAACTGACAATTCTAAAGCAAACTCGTAGAAGTAAATTATTGAGACCCCCTAACATATGCGGTATTTTTGTTTTATGCTTATAGTGTAAAAAGTAATAATGTCAATAGAAGAATTGTAGAGAATCAGAAATTTTTCAAAATGAATGCTTATAAATTTTCATCGCAACATTTTTCAAAAAGAAAAGCTGGAAAAATCGATGCAAAATGCAAATTTTAAAAAAATCCATAACTTGCTTGTATTAACAGCTGGAACCTTAATCTACCTCCTAGTAATAGCTTATAACGTTGAGATTAATAACGATGAAGATCGATATTGTACGTTAAGTAGATCTTGCAGAATTGCAATCTAAATAATTTGTAGAAATATTTTGCAGGATGTATCGTATTAACCACGATAGCTCGATAGCGATATGCAAAATATATTTTCAAGCTTATAAAATGCACTTCACTTCGTATATCTTGGATTTTTGTCATAATGCCGTAAAATGTATTAATACTACTTTTGAAATTTGGCTTAAACGATGAACCCTCCGATGTTTTGACAGTGGCGTATCCTGTCAGTGGAAAAAAGTTATTTAATTAATATCAGTAAACTGAATACAGGTAACCATTAACTTAATAAACCAATGAAAAAGTAGACCAATATAAGTAGGCAATAGTTATGTAAATAAAAACGTAATAAACTGCTGAGAAAAAATGTATAATACAATTTACCATAATTTTCATCACGTGCCCCCACCTTAAGAAAATTCTAGATCCGTCCATGTGCCTTGACAGCTATTGTCAGTGCACCGCTGGTTGTCGCATATTCCTACATTTAATGCAATGATTAATATGTTTTAAACCAACTTCTCGGCATTATACCGAAAAACCAATATGGATATTGAAGTGGAATTTATGAACTTTCAAAATATCTTCAGTATATCCCGGTCGGACTAGTCTCGTTAATACGGTGGGAAGTGCAAAATAGCTGTTAAATTATTTAAATTCGCATTGTTCAAAAACTACTTATACAATACTATATCCATCGTGAGCCCATATAAACTTAATATTATAAACTATCGTTTTGACGATGACTAATATTCCAGTATTAGTTACCAGAAAGTTATATATTTTTTTAAAAAATCCACTTTTGATCAGTTTTTCTGAGTTTACTCGGTAAAAAAAGATTTAATCAGCATGTATAAACACTCATTAAGAAGGATTTCTTATTCTCCTGTAGACGACATTACGATTCCTCCATTACTTTTCATTAAATAAGTAAAAGAAATTCGTATTTTTGCGTGTTTTTATTATTTAAATCGTTTACTTCTACGAGTTTGCTGTTAAAATCTTAGCAATAATTATCTATAAACTGTTACTGACGTGATGGTATAAGCCATTGTATAAGCGAAATTGCTATTGAATTTTATGTCCGAAAATGAGTTTAATTTTGTTCTATAAATTGGTGTACGCCTTTTTCCGATCGATCTTTACACTACTATTGATAACATAATATTTATCGCACACAATTTGTAGACATAAAAAAGGAAACAGAAAAAGCAAATTTTATTATGAAATAAATAACAATACTAACAATCTTCCTTGAAATTAATAAATCATCTGAACTTTAATTCTGTAAAATTTTTAATTAACATTAGTAACAGGTTATTAAGTGAGTAAAGATATAGTTACTCACTGGTTATTAAGTTGTTGATGACTTCTTATTATGACATTATCAACTTTACGATCTATCCTTGAACAAAGGAAAATCTAAAGTTAGCTATAAATTTTTTTTAATTTGTTCATAAATCAAAAACAATGAATTTCGTTTTATCACAGCGTTTCTTCAATCTCTCAAAGCATAGTGCAATAATATATTGCAGTAACAAATCATGTGTGAATCGTAACTATATTTTTGTTAAGGTTATGTTAACTTGCTGATTTATTAAATCGTCTTGCTTTACTGTATCGTCGCTGTTTTTTCTGGTGCTGCCGCTTCCGTTCCAAGGCTGGACTTTTCCCGAACCGCAACATGCAAACAAAATTCCAACTGCGACGTATATTGCTCCTGCTGTGGAGAAAACGAGCCTCCATAATTTCTTATCAGTCTGCGAAAAAAAAACGGTGTTATTAGTTATTTTCTACAATAACGAGGATATAAATTTATTATATGTATGTTTTTTAAAAACCTCCACTCTAGGTAACACTATTGATATTTGCTATTACTATTTTCAATATATTTTTATAATTGTTGATCTGTAAATAGTGCCAGCTTAGTAACTGGTAGTTTGCTTTTCCATCTAAACAAATATAATGGATTTTGCAGGGGGTAATATCGAGTAGAATTGAACCAGTTTTTAAAAATTCAATGGTTTTAATCATAACTTCCTTAATTTTGCAGCTTCAATTCACTTTAAAATTCATTTTACAGGGAATTTAAAGAATATCAGGTTAAAGCTCTTCGATTTTGAGATTTTGCATTTGAAGAGCTTGAGAATGGTGGTTTTCTCCCACAAATACGATCTTTTAAGGGTGATATCATGGGAAATAGTTACTGTTTTCCGTTAGGTTGAAAGATTTAATTTCAGTTTTCACTGGATACTATACCTACTCACTGGCAAATAAATCCCAACACCCAAAATGACATTTAAATTTAATATTGTTTTGGTAACACATATATTCTATACATAAGAAGTAAATGATTAAAATTTGATAAAGTTTGGTGAATGTTTTTCTTGTAAACTTTTTTTTGAACAAATAATATTAAAGTCGTTTTTGTATTTTTTTATTTACCAAAAAACAAAGTATTTGATGGGATCCAAAATTGATGTTTAGTAATCTTAAAATGCCTAGAGTACGTGTAAGGTTGAATTATTAGTTTATGGGAGGTTTATGTTGTCAAGTGTGCTTTAATAATACCCAAAATCAGAGAAGAATGGGCACCGGATGTCGAAGAATGAAGTTGAAGATCGCAAACTCGAAATTTGGCTGATTAGTCGTTAGGAGAACAAGGCCACCTTGTAAGTGTCCTAACGGTCTACTGCCGTATAAGGTCTTTGGGACTGCAGCATTATCGTCCCAATCTTGTACTAATTCTGACCGCTGAGTATTGACGGTAACGAGTACGATGGTGCAGAGAATGACGACATTGGAATGTGGAATGACATCAGGTCGTCTTCTCTGATAAATCTCAATTCTGCTTGGGTGGCATGATGGCCGAGGAGAAAGACTTCAACCTCAATTTGATGTTGAGCGATATGTACACCGAACCTTAGGTGTTATGATATGGGGTAGAATTGCACATGGAAGTCTTTGTTTGAGGCAACATGACAGCGCAATGTTATCTTTAGGAAGTAGTAGAGACGTATGTTCTTTTTGAATTTAATCGGCTCATGGATCCCATATTTCAAGAAGATAATGGTCGGCTTCATGTTGCTCGAGTTTGTTTAAACTGTTTTGAAGAGACCCATGTAAATTGTTGCCATGACCGCCCAGATTCCCCGATTTTTCGCCAATAGCACATGTTTGGAATATGATGGGTAGAAGGCTCGGATATTTACCCCAGCCTCCAGGGACTGTGGAGGTTCGAAGATATGAAATACAGCTAGCTTGGGATAGTAAGAAGAAATATACGACCTTATTGAATCAATGCCAAGACATGTTGAAGAGTTTATAAATAACCGCGGTGGACTCACATTATTAATTAACTTAATAAAGACCAAAGCAAGGCCCTCCCCAATTGAGACAAACACCTCGAATACCACCTTGGCAAAGAAGGCTAGAAGGGAAAATTAATTCTCTTCGGAAAGACATTGGAAGACTGACCGAGTACCAACGAGGGGTTAGGAATAACAGAATAGAAAGACTTGTCACGACTATCATGGACAATAACCGAATACACTCCCAGTGGGATGGAGAGATCATCACATCTCGGCAGTGTCTGGACAGTCTACGACAAAAGCTTTCCGTATACACAAGTCGATTGAGAAGCTACAAAACCAGTAACCAACGGAAACTAGACTACGCACTATTCCGTAAACAGCAAAAGGGTTTAATGGAAAACTCAACAACATCAATAATAATGAAACCCTTAGTTATCCCAGTAAAAGGCCATCGAGTAGTTCTGGAAAACACAACTTTCCACAACAGTTTCTCATAACTCCAGAGCGAACTGGATTAAGGAGGAGGAGGCGGCATTTCAGAATTGTGATAAGATGCAACACCAACCATTTACAGCGGAAACACCTCCACAACTGGAAAGCACCAGGACCAGATGGTGTGCAGAATTACTGGATAAAGAAACTTTACGCCACCCACGAGAAATTAACAATACTCATTAATGACATAATTATCCATCCACACAAGATGCCTAGTTTCCTTACGCATGGTGCTACATACCTCTTACCAAAGGACAATCTATGTACACAGGACCCAGCAAAGTACCGACCAATCACTTGCCTCCCAACCTTATACAAACTTATAACGTCGTGAATTAATCATCGCCTTTTCAGACATTGTGAGCTGAACAACATAATTACCGAATAACAAAAGGGTTGCGCGAAAAACTCGATGGGGTGCAAAGAACAACTAATAATTGATGCTCTTGTCTGCAACCAAGCCCATGTCAAACGACGAAATCTCTACATGGCATATGTGGACTACAAAAAGGCCTTTGATTCAGTTCCACATGATTGGCTCATTCAGGTGCTGAAACTCTATAAAGTAAATAATCATATTGTTAACTTTTTAGAATATGTCATGACTACCTGACTCTATCCCTATCAGAAGGGCTATATTCCAGGGAGACTCTCTTAGCCCGCTGTGGTTCTGCCTTGCCATGAACCCACTCTCACACAAACTGAACTCGACTAACTTTGGGTTTAGTCTCAAGCACAAAAACATACAAGCATTAAAGATAAACCATTTGTTATACATGGACGACTTAAAGTTGATGGCAGCTACGAAACAACAGCTGCATGATATGCTTAAAATAGTAGAAGGGTTCTCTAGTGACATCCATATGCAATTTGGCCTAGACAAATGTCGAATTATTAATATAGTTAAAGGCAAAATACAGCAGGGGCCCTACGAAATGGGAGATGGCACCTCAATTGAATCGATGGAGGAAGGCCATACTTACAAATATCTTGGAATAAAGCAGGCCCAACGAATTGATCACACCGCCATGAAAAAGGACCTAAGAACAGAGTTTTATAGAAGGATAAGACGACTGCTGAAGACCAAACTTAACAGAAAAAATCATCTATTTCAGGCTATTAATACCTACGCGTGTTCAGTGCTTAGTTAGTGCTTAGCTACTCTTTCGGTATAGTTAACTGGTGCAAGACCGACATTGAACAATTACAACGGAAAGTTCGAGTACTACTAACAAAAGCTCAAAATCATCATCCAAAGAGCTGTGTCGAACGTACAACATTGCCCCGGTGTGAAGGAGGGAGAGTATTGGCAGATATTGGAAAGTTACGTGATCAACAAATTTCTAATTTGCGTAATCATTTCCAGAGACTCGCAGAATTTTCTGATCTACACAGAGTCATAGGTCAGGTTGATGACTCAACACCTCTGCGACTGACAGAACAACAAGTTCAAGTATACCACCAGACAACTGATCAGAAACTGCTCAAATGGAAAGAAAAGCCCCTTCATGGAAGACATATAAATGACGTCAACCAAGATTATGTCGACAGTTTAGCGTCGAACTACTGGTTGATCTCTGGTCATATGTTTCCTGAAACGGAAGGCTTTATATTGGCAATCCAAGATCAAGTAATTCCAACTAAGAACTATCTAAAGTAATCGTCAAACACCCTTCTATCAACAACGACAGATGCAGATATGGTTGCCAAGAATCATATCACAGGAGGTTGCCAAGCGTTCGCTGCAACTGAATACAAAAAACGACACGATGCTGTGGTAAAAATACTGCACCAGGAACTAGCGCTGAAACTTGAGCTATCCCAGTCGGTAAGAACACCCTACTATATATACAAACCAGAATCTATTTTAGAAAATAACAACTACAAACTGTACTAGGACCGGACGATATTGACCTATCGGACTGTTGCTCACAATAGGCCAGATATAGTTTTGGTAGATAAAGTCTCTAGGAAAACAACCTTAATTGACATAGCAATCCCCTAACAACAATAATTTAAATATTAAGCAGGCTGAAAAAATAGCTAAATATAGGGATTTAGAATTTCAAATACAGAGACAATGGGACATGAACAACACTCGAACGGTACCAATTGTTATGTCAACAACTGGAGTAGTCCCAAAGCATCTATTAAACAATTTGAAATACCTGCGTCTGGACGAACATCTTTACCAACTGATGCAAAAAGCCGTCCTGTTAGGAACAGCCCGGACGGTCCGAAAATTCATGGGAAACTGCAGCCACGACGCCAACCACGGGCCTGATAACCTGGCAAGGGCTCCCACAGAACTAAACCCTTTTTATATGTAGTATATCTGGGGTTTAGTGAATTTTCCCCTAAAGGTGCGCTATGCGTGCCTTAGAGGGAGTGTGCTGCCATACATTGTATGGTCAAGTCGAGACATAATCTTAATCATTTGCTCCTTACATTAGCGTCTATTTATCAACGTAATAAATTCGGCCTCTATTGCACATACGAAAAGAAATGATTTGTTTATTATGAAATATTATTTATGAAGATAAAATGCACTATTTTAAAGTTATTCGTGCAAAACTGTGTCAGAACATATACTTTTCAATTTGGGTGGATATTTTAATGTGTTAAATTTTCCACCCTCAAGTACAGATAGTATCCACCCTCATGGAGAAATGGGCAGGGGCACTGTATAACTTTTGTTTCTTATGTTACAGCCCAAATTTTTAGTTAGTCTTGAGCGAAAGACTTCGGGTGTATAACGGTTAGTGACTACTTTAAATCAATCTCTTTCAAATTGCTTCGCCGTCATGAATTGTCTATTTTATTGAGATTGTTCTTCATAATTTTAGTTGTTATAGTTGATGACAACATTGCGTGGAAACGTGTTTTAAAACTAATGTTTTGATATTTGGGTACAAAACATCGTTTTTGTCTATTTTTGTTAAAGGTCCAATGTCTACATCATTTAATATAATAAGTTTTTTTTAATATTTAAAGTGATAAATAATAACTTACCTCTTCATATCCTGTTATGAACTTTAAAAGATCCACTGCCAGAGGACTGACCAAGGAAAACAAGTTTGAGATGGAGTTTGTAATGCCCATCAGAGTTCCAGCATGGACTGGTGAGAGATCAATGTGATTAACGTTATATCCAGAATAAACGCCCGAATTAAATCCGACAGCAACAATCAACAAAAATACAGCAATTGTTGACTGCTCCTTTCCAACCAAACCCAAAGAAAAGAGCGCTACAGCTGGGATGAACAATCCTAAAAGAACAAATATAATGAGCTTTATAATTCATTTATACCTGAGTGGGCCAATAGTGTGTGGATGGAAGATTCTGCGTATACTGATATAAATTTAAAAAATCTGTCGCCAGGGTAGGATGAGGCCTAGTGAGAGATGCAAACTAAAAATACTTTCCTGGACATATACAGAATGAATCATGAATATATTATTACATATTTGGATTCGTCAGTCAATTTTACTATGACATTGTTGATCATAGATTGTATTTAAAATGCACAGTTTAATCGTTATTAGATATTTTGACATCTAGAAATATCAGAGTTGTCCGGTTGCTTCAATTGGTGAAAACTACTCGTATTGACTAAGAGGTACAATGACAATTTCTTTATTATGCCAGCTATTCTTCAAATGGAACCCACATATTCTTTTCACGTTATTTCATAACTCATTTAATTTCCCTTCGTCCGATATACGTGTACCTATTTCTAACGTTTCTTAAACAACAAACAAATCAAAATGATTTATGCCTTTTTTGTATTTTCTTATTATTCCTAGAATGTGTTTGATCATTGAGTTTAATTTCATACGCCATCTAAAGGGACATTTCAATACTTTCTAACGATATCATTTATTATCGTTATGCCTCTAATACTTTGGTACTCATCCTCAATTCCTTATTACCATCGAGTTTTTTTCAAGACTCGGTAGTAATATCTGCCTTGGAAAACAAACAGTGTGCGGCACTATAAATCTTTATTAACTAGTCAAATAAATCAAAAAAACTTACCAATTAACTCGTAAATAATTTTTTGTTTTAAATGTATTCCTTTGGATGACAGTCACGATCAATTGGAATTTTTGATTTCAAGATTCAATTTCAATCAATTGATCATCTTTTTCATAAGAATAAATTTTATGTTTATTCAACTTATATCTTATATATATATATATATATATATATATATATATATCCTGGAAATATATGAACTAAAATATCACCAATCAAAAAATTATAAACCCACCTCGAAAAAATTTCCTGGCTACGGCCTTGCTCACGATCAGGATATTTGCTTTGCTTTATAAGTTCGATTTACCAATAATGGGTTTTTAAAGCATTTTCTAAGAATGAAAACCCTATCGACTATTTCATTTTGAGTAAAACTTGCTAATTTCCGTAATGTAATTTAACAATGAGAATATTCTACAGTACAAATGAAATTAGTGTCAAAGTGAAGTTAAGGTGATAGGACTTTTCTGTTTGTTTTTCTTTGATAACTCACTTCTGAATGTTGGAAAAAACTTCTTTGTATTAAATAATTGAGAATTAGAAGGAAAGCATTAGAGACAGATCCAGATGCAATATCGTTGAAAAGTAATGTAACGTACTTCACATTAGATGACATACGAAATTAAACAAGACGGTCTTCTCGGGTCAAAAATATAAATAATAAGAAAACACACAAAAAACAAAATATTTTCAACTCTGTATTTCTTAAAAAAATTGTTAGAAGTATCCTTATAAACGGCGAAAGGGTTTTATTAAAAAAATAACTCATCCATGGTTAAACTTTTTAAAATTGGAGTACAATATCTGGCACAATAAAGTCAAAATTTTTAATCGTTAGTAGGAAGAGTAGATATAATTTCCCCAATTTAAATTCCCATTACCAAACGGTATTTCTTAGGTACCATTTATTACATAAAGTCAAACTAAAATTGACTGAGAAATCCAAATATGCACGGAATATCATCTTGCTATATAGGTCTCGGAATTCTAGTGAAAGTATTTTGAGTTTGAACTACTTCTCATTCTCCCCTGGTGACAGATTTGTAAATCATATAACAGTATAGCCACACTCTGCCGTCCACACTCTTGATCCACTCGGTATAGTAAGTAGAACCTAATAATTACCTATACTATTAAATATTTTTCGGCTTGTCCCCACAGACACATAATGTACTATCAAGTAATCAGCAATTGGACTCATCACAAGGCTCAGAAGCCAGTTCACCAAGTAAGGTAAGGCAGACAAAGTGCTATTCTAAAAGATTAAAAACAACATTTCCATGTAGTAAATATTTTTATGGATATTTTACCGAAGCTATTTCGAAGTCTAAAATCAACTTCATATATGACGGAATCTCTGTAAGCAGTGTCCAGAATCCAAAATTTTGTCCGCAGTGGGTGATTAATATGGCCCAAAAGGGTAGTGAGGTGAAGATAGACTTCCAAGGTGTAGGAACTTTCTGCAATCAATATATCATAATATACAAAAGGCAACGGTAAATTATTTTATGATTATAATTGTTACCTCTTTGTCTTCGTCACCTTCTATACCAGATTCAATATATTTTCTTTCTTCCGGCGAAATTAATTTATGTTTGGCTGGGCTGTCTGAACCAACTAAAAACCATATTATCGACCAGACGACACCGATTGCTCCGTATAGATAGAAAACAACTGGCCAGCCTATACTAGATGCTGAAATCCAACCGGCTATGGGAAAGGCAATAACGTTACCCAAGGGACCACCTAAAAATAGTCGATAGGTTGAGATGGTGTGTGTTGAGGTGTTGTGGTTGATGTTTAAATGAAGATATTAGGTTTATTTGGGGGTATAGGTACGTCTACAAATTCAGGAAAACATGACTTTTTAATAAACATGATATGGCTATGCTCAAGAAATGCAGATTTTAAACTTGTTTGATTTTTTAATTTGACTGGGCCACATTTGTTTATATTTTCAAATCCATTCTTTCGTTTTCTAGAACTCTCTATTTGCCGTTTTCCAAATTTTGTAGTTCCGTGTGAGAATCTATGTGCAGCAGTCTGCTGATGTTCCGTTTTGCCGATATTTCATATTTCGTTTGTCATAGGCAGTCTACATTATCAGTAATTTCTTAATAGGCTATCTTCTAGGGCAGGTTCTGCCAGCAGAATTAGCTACTGACTGACCACCACTGTTCCTCAGACGCTTTTATTTACCGAAGAGAAAAAACAAGCCATTGAAGAGAGCTGCAATGGTTTGTTTTCTCTCTCTCAACTTTAGTAGCTCTAGATTCAAAACTTCTAGACCCAATACGTCGTCGGTTGTCGGCCTCCTAAAGGACGTCTAAACTAAAAGTTGCCTTTGTCGCGATTAAAATCTCTGTCTTCTTCATTATCATGATTAATATGTCTATTAGGTGGATTTATATATTCTCATAGATATTTCTATTGACTACATCATGTCTGCTCTTTTAAATGACGGATCTCTTCTAAGATCTTTTGTGTCGACAATTTTAACTAATTCAATGAATTAATACGGTTTTGTGAATACAAGTTGCCTACTCCAAAATCTCAGTACATTGATGCTTTCTTACGATGTCAAATATGCCACTAGTACTTTATGCTGCAATTTTATATGTACTTTTCCAACTAATGATACTATGGCTAAACTGCCACCAGAATCTCCATCCGGTTAGCATCCTGATAGTTTACGGGTGGTTAGCAATAAACTGGCTGCCTGTGGATGGTGAGCTTTTTGGTAGCTTATGCTTATGCAGTCCATCTTAAGGTGGTCTATACTTTCGAATTGGAAAGATTCTTCTATTTAGCTCTGCTGGGCTTGGTTCACTTGCCTGTGTTGTCTGCCCAGATATATTTTTCATTTCACACAAAAACTTGGGAAACATGTCGTTCATATAGTTGATTGCCTTTGGGTGCTCATAAACCTGCGCTTACCGCTAGTTTGGTATATTCATTTTAAATGCACAGAGGAGGCATCATTGCCTTTTTTTCTACTGAGTCTCAGACTTTCTGATGAAATTCTGAACTTCTAATTCTACTGCTAAAATTCTGCTGTTCAAGTTGCTCTCTAAATTCCCCAGTTGCACCTATTACCAGCCTCAAATTCTTGTATGTTTTTACCGAGACTTTTGTGTTCGTGTACTGAGTTGAATTTGGCGGGAAGATTGGTTGCTATATTTTCTATTACACACTGGGATTATTTTATCAAAATCTTCCGTTGTTCTGCTGGAATGCGTTGGAATATTTCTAGAAAAACCGCAAGTGATGTCATGTAATCTTTCGTTTTACTAATTGAGTTTCGGTATTTACCTTGCTTATATCTGAGTTCTGTCCAGTTATTCCATTATTAACTATTTCATTATTTTTACATGACTAGAATATTTCTTGAAACTGTCATTGGGCTTTTAGTTCTTCCATAATCTTGTTAATGTAATTCAACCTTTCGTATTATGTTCAATGGTTTTATTAACCTAGCTTAAATCTCTTTCCCTTAAATGAGTCTATTTTTTATCCATAACGTACTATACCCAAACATTTTCTAAATAGTTAGTACATAATATTTAGTTTTTTTTGTTGTTGTTGTCTTACCTGCATATGCGAAACTGCCTATCTTCGCCCTGTCCTGCAAAGGCGCCCATGTACTAATCAGATGATGAACACAAGGAAAAATGAATCCTTGCGTCATACCAGTTATAATTCTACATACCATTACTCCGCCATATCCGAAGTAAGCTCCAAAGAGTGGAACCAAGGCGCAAAATACGGCTCCTAGCAGTTTGGCAGCTCCGATGAAATATTTGGGTCCGTATTTTTTTGCTAGCTGCCCAGCTACTACTTGGAAGCATACGTAACCCCAGAAAAACGAAGAGAGCATTACATTTTTGTGGCTCTCCCAATCTGGGTAAGTCTGAAAAAAAAATCGGTGGTTAGAAGCAAACTTATTTATCTACTGTTTCTGTTATCAAATTGAGGAAGTTAAAATTTACGCACTTCCCGGTGTTCAATTGAGCTGAGATTAAGACCGGGACAACGCAAGTATTCATAATAGCAAATAATAACTAATATTACGATTTTCAATATAAAAGCAAATTCTAACGTCAATTTGGAATACTTGTCTTATGTGTCAGACATCTATTTATATAGGTTTAAGCTTCGTATATTCTGTGGAACATTCTGGAACTTTCTCGAAAAATTTCGTTTCATCACGAACATTTCTTTTCTTACCATAGAATTTGGGATGCTTATCTTTAAGAGCTGTTATAACATTTCATAATACTGCCCCTACCCCTTCAGTTACAATCATTCCAAGCACATACAAGTTCAGCAGAACTGCACTAGAGCAGGGACAGAGGTATGTGTTCACCCACAGCTCGTTTTATGACTGGTGTAATGTGATTATAGTTTTCTGAAACCCTTACAAGTCTATTGCAGATTTTCTTGAAGACATTTCATTGGAAATTAAGGGCTTGTTTTGAATGGAGCTAGAGTGCCACCCCAAATCGGCTAAACAGATGCTCCAAAAAAACGGTTGCTAGAGGAAATGTCTTTTGTTGGCGAACAACAAGTAATTCGGGAATGATCCATCTTTGTCAATGGTAAATATTTAATTATTTTTTTTTAAATTTAATGCCCGAGTTTACCCAGTAGAACTGTTGTAACCTTAGATTAGTAGGTACTGTCAGATGAGAATTGGTTTCATTTTCATCATTATTTTCCCATATCAACATAAAAAATTCGTTTTCCACTCGACAGGATCCCACTGAGCCCCGAATAATTTTATCATAATGCCTTGACTAGATATTTTCACCACGGTGTGCAGTTTGTCTCTTTCTTAACTCTTTGAGCAAATTGGTGCCATTTTCTAGTTTCCTATCCGTTATTATACACAGTGTTCAAAAAGTCCCGATATAGCTGATTATCTCGACAGAAAGACTTTTTACAAAAATGTGGTCAATACAAAACTATTAGAATTTTTCCGTGGCCTCAAAATGGTCATAATGGATTTGACTTTAACCATGATCTGCAAGGTCAAATCAAGGTCAAGTTGATTTTTTTTCATTTGAAATAAAGAGAGGGGGAAATTTTAAATTCAGATATGTCGAACCCAGTTTGGCTTTGGAAAGATTTTTTGACAGGCATATACTTTTACCAAGTTCATTATGACCATTGCGTAGCCATGATAAAATGACAAAGGCCTCTGTCAAAAAATCTCTTTCTTCATCCCATAATGTCCGTTGTACGAAGCCAAACTTGGTATGACCTTAATTTGGCCTCTGCTGATCAACAAGGCAAAATGGAAAAAATGGTAAATTACATATTTGATCATAAATTTTCCCGCTCTTTTCATTTCCGGTATCAAAAAAGGATGTTCCCATTTGAAAAAAATCAACTTAACCTTAATCAGCCGTACTGGGACTTATTGAACGCCGTGTATGTTGGCACGTTTCACGTTAACCGGGTCATCTGCCTACCCAAAATTTGGGTTGATGGATTTGGACATTTGAGGTTACAAAATGTTCGTCTGGAAAAGAGCTTTCAAAAAATTGCCGGTGAAATTCAAAATTCAAAATGGCGGCTCTAATATGGCGGCTAGAAAGAATTCAACTGTAAGGTAAGAAAAAGTTTCAGAAAAGAAAATACGCAACCTATTGTGTCGTTTTTTGGCTGAAATTGGTGAAAGGTGTGGTGAGAATAGAATCCATGATAGCGGTAAAAAATCAAGTAATTTGTACCAAATTTGATACGTGGGGGTTTTTGGGGTCGCTGTTCTCGAATTCGAGGTCAGGTTTGCAAAATTAAGATGGTGATTCCAATATGGCAGACAAAATTTTCACAAATCAACCGGTTAACCAAAAATTTAGTATTCTGGCGGTTATGAATTCATCCTCAAATTTTCAGAATTCCAGGAGATAGATTGAAGATGGCGGTAGATGTTTGGAATTTCGTTTCTGATTATTGATCTGTCATATTTAATTTCAAACAATCTCTCTTCGTAGTTATAATCAGCAACTCCAAAGACCTACATATATCAAATTTCAGTAATATGGGTTGACTTTTAAATTTGATTTATCCGCCATCTTGGATCTGCTATCTTGAATTTTGTAAACCCGACCGCGGATTCATGACCAGTGACTTCAAAAACCCCCATACCTCCAAGTGAATTTTTTATCGCCATGATTATTTTATTTCTCATCACAGCAGCTATTAAAAAGCATCCTTTAGGTTCAAATTCAGCCAAAAAAGGACCCAGTAGGTTGCGTATTTTCTTTTCTGCAAGCTGTTTTTACCATACAGTTGAATTTTTTCCACTTTCTAGCCGCCATATTGGAGCCGCCATTTTGAATTTGTATTTATGAATGTAACAGGTCATTTCCAGGAATTCGTTCGCTTATTTGATAACTGCTCCCTGTCGGGATCGATGGTAAAATAACAAGGTGTCGTCAGTGTCACATATGCCCTCATCGGGTCGGTTCGCATAATTCTGATATTATTTTGCTTACGCTTCTAGTTACTCGAGTTGTTCACTTTACTTATTTGCGATTCTAACTTAATCTGTTAATATTATGTACTCAATAAATAAATGGAATATTTGCTTTATTTATTCTGGTTGAAAACGTCTGATCCTTTGACGGCAACTTGTTTAAGTCGGCACAGACTAGTTGAATGTACATTCTGGTATTAACAATTCATTTATAAAAATCAGGACATTTTTACCTGCGAAACGTGATATCTAATTTTTCTTCTAAAAAAAGCAATCGATAAAAACGCAAAACAATGTTTATAAAATGATTAATTCTTTGTTTTGTGGTTAGCTAATTTATTGCGAATTATTGTATTTTGTGACCATTTAACCTTTTTATCTAATTGAGATGAGATTATAAAAAATGTAATTATTTAATTGAAGTTTATATTAATAAGATTTGATAACCTTTGTGTGAAACATATCTTACTACAAACTTTTAGGGATCACTTAATTTCAAATAGCTTTAGAAATCTGGTTTTTATTTTGACTATTGCTGATACCGTGATGTATATATTTCTTAGGAAATTTCCAAACTAATCGTCCCTGTTACTTTATATTTTCGTTTCTCTTATATATCTACCGAATTTAATTATTGAGTTTAGACTTTTTTCTTTATTATATATAAATATACACATTTTGTGTACATTAATTAGATATTTAAGAAACATTAGCACCACATTGTCACATTTTATTTTTATTGTAAATGTATTTATTACACCATAATTTGTAAAACTATTCTAGGTGTAAATAGTCTAAGACACACCCAAAGATTTCTACATTCACATGTTTAATTGAAATGCAATTTTAATAGAGGCATATTTCCAATTAAATTTTTAACAGGAATTTTATAATACAATTTTTCAATTAATTTTTTAAAGTCTTTCACCCACAATATACATATAATAAATTAAAGTTTTTTTCTCTATGTGATTAAATAGGACTATCTACTTAAAAGTGAGTATAAATAGAGGTTGTCTACGATAAATGGTAAGTAAGAGCAATACAAAGTATAATGTTAGTCTGAATCTGGTAGACAATGTAACTCATTGAACTTCTATCGTCTTGAAATGGTTGAGCTCACAACGTTTCAATAGCTTTGTATCTACTATCGTTATCAGGTGAATAAAGCTACAAATAAAGCTATTGAAACTTTGTGAGATCAACCATTTCAAGACGATGGAAGACCAAGGAAACTTCGAAGAAGAAAGTATGATACTCCGCCCCCAGCTGTATATCAACGGCACGTTACTGAGAGTTTGTGCGATTATAATCCAGTATTGGCGTTAAAAAAATTAATGCTTGTTTTTTTTTAAATC
This sequence comes from Octodonta nipae, assembly GCA_034190945.1. NCBI lineage: Eukaryota > Metazoa > Arthropoda > Insecta > Coleoptera > Chrysomelidae > Octodonta > Octodonta nipae. The sequence goes on along the minus strand of CM067219.1, from coordinate 25,418,306 downwards.
TTAAAAAATGTAATTAAGCTTCTATTACTCTCTAGGAAATGTTTATTTATAACTGAAATTTAGGGAGAACAGCAATTACATGGAACGGACCCAGATTCGGAACCTCTGTGTGATAGTTTCCTCGAAAATCCTAGATGTCGGTCTTACATCTCGCCTCCTACAAATAAGTAACGAAATTCAAGTTTTTTTCAGATATAATTCAAGGACTTTATTTGTGTTCAAATTCGTTATTCTTAATTTAATATGACAACAATTTAACCGCTAATGGTCCCTGTATAGCTATAATTGCACTCAATTCTCTAACATTTATTAAAATCCTCATTAAAATAATTCCATCTCATTATATATTTCCACCACCCTGTATATGCAACTGCTCATGGACATTTTTGAACCACCCGGTAAACCATTCTGTATATGCTACTGCCTATGCTCCACCATATTTACTCTTTTGTTTGTGAAATTTTTAATTATCTTCTGTAATTATAATTCTACTACGACCTACATTTCAATCATTATATATATGGAACTCTTCGTGGGCTACTCTATAAATCATTTCCTTTTCTAACATTTTTTATCATCATCCTGTATATCTATAATTCCTCTCACCCTATAGTTCATCTTCCCCTATATATACAACTGCTTATGGGTTACGAAATGTTGGATTTCCATTTCCGCCACCCTGTGTATGCATCTATGTATAATATTTTTTGCACCACCCTGTATAACTGTAATTCTACTGCACCTTCTATTCCAAGAACCCTGTAAATTCAACCGCTAATGGGCTTCCCTATATAAATATTTTATTAGTTATAATTGCACTCTACTTTATATTTTAAACACCCTATATATGCAACTGCTTATGTGCCACCCACGAAAAAAATGATTTCTAACATATCTGGAATCACCTTGTATAATTATAATATACAACGATTACTTTACCAGTAAACAATAAAAACGCTTGCATTGGTCTCTCTATATATAATTACTCAATGTTTTGAGTCTGGTGGCAGCGGCACATTCAGTTGTTTGGCATTGACATTATGGACGTAAATAATGATTTTTTATTATATTTTATTTAATGAATGAACCAATATTATAAATTAAGATTAGCATTCTACACTGAAGGTCGTCAATAGCTACTAAACAAAACAAAAATGAAGAAAATCGGTTGAGAAACAGAGGAGAAAATGGTACCTAATCGTTTTGTCTTTGCCTATTTATATATAGATTAAAGGGCTAATATCGCATTCGCAAAAATAGCTTTGCAATTACCAAATTATATGTCACCATTAGTCTAGGAGGGCAAGTTAGCAAATTTATAGGAAGCTTTTATGGTTCACGGTAGGTGTTTCAAGTCCAGAGGGGGGCAGCTGCCCTCCCTTGCCTTCCCCTCTGAACGCCCATTATCAGAACGTCGTTTTACTTTATCGTACAGTTACCTGCATGGAGAGGAAAAAATACGTTTCATTGATTAAAACATCTTGTGAAAAAATGTGTTAAAAAACATTAAATGAAAAATATATAAAAAAAAAATAAAAGATACTTGCAGCCATATGTTGACAAGCAGCCTATCAAAAACGTATTCCCCTATTATCCTACTGGTACTTATCTAGTATAATTGCATTTCAGTTAAATAACAGTTGAATATAGTAATTTTACGGCGTGGGGCACGGTGGCGGGGGGTGTCTTCTAAGTATTTCCATGTAAATACATATGACAACTTTTAATCAAAACATCTGATTATTTATGCCACAGTCAAGTGCGTCAAGACAGTAAATCGACATAAGAGGCATTGCGTGTCGCAAAATACTAAAAAAATCTGGATGCTAGCAAATCGATAGTACTGGAATTAATATATCATTTATATATAGGGTGTTCAGAATGTTCAGGACCGGTTGAATAACTTGAGACGCAGGCTCAAAAAATAGTTAAGACAAGAGTTGTGGCAAATTTTCCTGGCTTTCCTGGGGCGTCTTTGGTAGTGACCTTGCCATTGACTTTCAAGGTCAAGTATATTTTTTTAAAATACAACCATTAGTTTCAGCATTGGCAATGGGAAGGGCGGATAATTTACACAAAACCATAGAATTTCAGTAGTACGTGGGCCATGAACATTGGAAATCAAAGTTGGTTTGAAATTTTTTTTAAATAAGCAGCAACAAGATTGAAATTTTATTATTTTGGGAAAATTCTAAAAATATTGGAAATATGGAGCAAAATTTATATTAAAAAGAGAGTTGAAAATTGTAAGACCCTCTTTGGCTTTGCATAAGAAATAATTTATATTATTTAGTAGCCTAACTATATATTTTTATTCTATATAAAAACACTCAAAAAGTGAAAAATTTAGAAAAATTAAGAAAATAACTAGTTGTAGTTAAAGGTATCCACCGACCGACTAAACTTTACGCGTACTTTCTATGTATTAGAAAATAGGAGAAAAATTGTTTTTCGCATTACCCTTGTGGATAATCCGTGACAGTTTGGAATTATGCGTAAATTAAGAGAAACAACTTAATTTTATTTACTTTTAAACACATATAAAATGACTGTTACTCACCGGTATACTTTTATCTGGCGGATGAGGATTCATCATTGCATATATAGCTACACTGAGGATAGCTCTTGTCCCATAAGCTGCCATCATTACCGTGAAGAGCATTACGTATTGTACATGTCGGATACCAAGAAATGGCACTGAAAAATACATAAAAAATAATAATAAGGTTTTACAATTCTATGCTCTATCTTATGTAAGGCATTTTTGTTATTTTATACCAATTGCGGTTAAAAATATTAAACAAACAAACGCAGAAATACTTCCGATTTGCACATATTTTTCTATTCTCACTAATAATATATAAAGAGGTGAAATTTATTTGTTTGTTCGTAAGGGGTAATTTCTGGTAGCAGTGAACCAATTTAAAAATTCTAATGTTTTTACTTAAATTTAATATCTTATAAACAAAATGTGCTACAGGCATGAAAATTTGTGTATATACTCTTCTCCCCAGATATATAAAAACCATTTTATTCATTTTGCAAAAATTCAATTATCTAATGGGGGACAGGTGGGGAAATGTTTTTTGAAAAATACGGGTGTAAATCTTGATATATAGAGTTTCTAAAATAAAGAAGAGCGAGTTTTATATGTTTTTTCAAAATAGAAATATTAAATGGGAAAAATCGAGGTCTGTATTGTTTTATGGAGAATTAATATCTCCAAAATAGAAAGTAAGATGAGTGCAAATCTTGATATATATATATATATATATATATATATATATATATATATATATATATATATATATATCGTCTTCTAAAGTAAATAGAAGCGGGTTTTATCATTTTGCCAGAATTCAGTAAGTATGAAACATATCATACTAATTCATTAAATTAATAGAGATTTAATGTGAAATTTTGCGAAATTTCTGTTATTGAATGGGGGGTCATTTTTACAATACTGAATTTATGATTATCCATAGTGAATCTAAATAATTAGAATATGTCGGAAATATAAAAAATGTTAAGAAAATAAATTGTCAAAAATGTCAAAAATGACAATAATGTCAAGAATGATAATGACAATATATGTAAAAAAAACTAAAATGGAAAACGGGAAAACTTCATTATCAAAAAGCTCAAAAACGCAAATATGTTTATTAGACCATATTAAATTCCAAAATAATTTATTTTTAGAAGCAGTTGTAGCCATATAAATTTCGCTCATGAATGATGATGTTAAAACGGTTTTCACAAAAAATTAGCAACTGAAAAAAAAATTCTATGTAAATATGTCAAATATGCTTATTTGTCTATTCGGTGTGAATGGTTTTGTAAAAAACACATACTTCTGATCATTCTACAATTGCAAAATATAATTTTTCAATTATTGCCCAAAGTTTTCGGAATTCGAGTGAAATGGAATTTCGCGATACTTATCCAGAAATATCTGGATAGGCGTATTGCATGTATAAATAGACTCGATGGAAACAAAAGAATAGTTAATTTTTGACATTTGTATTCTAAATTCAGAATAAGCAGTAGGAGGGATGCCTTTATATTTCGGGATTAGAGAACATAAAACAAATATTAATAATCGAAAATCGCTTTATTGTTTTTCAAAGTATTCCCCATGAAGATCTATACACTTTTGCATGCGTTTAAACGAATTGTCGAAGCACTTTTTCCACTCTGATTGAGGTATCTCCAAAACATGTATTTTAAACGCAGCAACCGCTTCTTCAAGTGTCGAAAAACGTTGACCTCTCAGTTTGTTTTTTACGTACGGGAATAAAAAGAAGTCATTTGGTGACAAGTCAGGACTATACGGCGGATAACTCATCAAATCGTTTTTTTGAGTGGTCAAAAATGCAGTTGTTTGAGCCGATGTGTGAGAGCTCGCATTGTCGTGGTGAAGAGTGATCCGTCTTCCAACCGCCGAAGACGGATCACTCATTTCTTGGAAGACAACTGGCAAACAAATGGTTGTGTACCACTCAGAATTGACTGTTCTGCGTTGTTCTAATGGTACGGTTGCGACATGTCCAGTTTTTTCGAAAAAACAGGCGATCATTTCCTTGGAAGTGCTTCGTGCGCGAACAACTTTTGTTGGATTCGGCTCATCTTGAAACACCCATACAGTCGACTGCTGTTTACTTTCGGGCTCATACGCGTAAACCCACGATTCATCACCTGTCACTATGTCATAAACGCAATAGCTTGACTAATCGACACGAGCCTTTTTTTGAACGATTTGTGTCCAACGCGAACAATATGTTTATGCAATGTGTATGCTCGTCTCAGTGTAAGGTTGACTCAATCTCACGATAGGTCACATGACGATCTTGCAATATCAGTTCGCGCACAGCATCAATGGTTTCCGGAACAACAACTGTTTTTGGACGACCTTCATGAAATTCGTCTTGGAGTGAACTGCGACCTCGATTGAATTCATCATACCATCGATAAACCGTGGTCTTTGATGGAGTTTCATCGCCAAAAATTAAATTAAGTTCATCCATGCACTCTTGCTGATTTAATCCACGTCGAAAGTTGTAAAAAATAATCGCACGAAAATGTTCACGATTAAATTCCATTTTTTGGCCGAGATAAATCCTTTATGTTACTTTAAACAACACATAGCGCTCGTATGTCAAAACGTTCTGAGTACGTATAACCTCAAAAATGTCAAACTTTACAATAGAGCTGTCAGTTGTCAGATTGCAACACTAGGGTTGTCCAATCCCGAAATATAAAAAGCAGCCCTCGTACTATTATGTTTAAAAGTAAAGTGAGGCTTATTTGGCTACAAGTGTAATTTCAGATAAATGGAAAGCAAGTTCTTTAGTAAACAAGTGCTGTAAGAGTATTTTGTTATTTTCAGTGTAGATACCAAGAGTGTGGTAGAAATCATCAAAATATCAGTGCCAAGAACTTTATGAAAAGTTATGGAGAAACTTGACGAAAAACTGGCAAATTTCCCGATCCAAAAGAGTGCAAAAAAACTCAATTTAATCACGAGTCTCAATACCCATTAATAGAAGCGTTGAACAGCAAAATCCTATTACACCAATTTATGGAAAACACCAACATTAAAATTACTAGGGCGAAAATGTCGAGACATATAGAAAAACTAATTAGATATAAATGAGGTAAACACTGAAATTATATACATCGTTATCCAGAGCTGCTCTCATCAGTTTCCTTACTAATTTTTGATCCGTATGTTCTAAAATATAAAAATATTAATAGAAAGTATCCAGTCTGGTATACTACGGATATAATTCAGCATATCAAAACCAAAGAATATTATTATAATAAATTCCGTAAATTTTCCAGGCTATGTAGAATAATCAAAGCTCAAATTAAAAAGCATATAGCAACTATCTAAGACAAGTTGAAAACAGTATCCTCACAGATCCAAAGAAGTTCTGGTCATATATACAACATAAAAGAGGCATTACGCGAATTCTTGGCAAAGTTTCCCATAATGGTACCGACTTTAATACTCCTAATTCTATTGTGGCAGGTTTTGCTAATTACTTTCAAAGTGTATATGTTCCTGGACAAGATAATGAAATAGACTTAAATACAAATAATGCTCCCTTTTGTCATATTTCCTGTTTTTCTGAAAAAGATATTTTGATTGCCATTGCAAAACTTCCAATGTTCACTTCTGGAAAAGATATGATTTCCAGTTTTATCTTGAAGGATTGTAGTCGTGTATTTGTTCTTCCTTTATTAAAAATTTACAACCTAATTCCTCAGAAATCGGACCTTAAAGCAGGAGATAGAGCCAATATTGAGAATTGCAGACCAATTTCAATAGTAAATAATTTTGCGAAAGTTTTGGTAATGTCTATATATAACTTAATTTATCCACAAATCAAGTCTTCAATGTCTCCATACCGATACGGTTTTAAGCAATATAGGTCGACTACTACCAATTTAGTTGAGATCACACAGTATATAGCTGCAGCTACTGATAACAGGCGCCAAGTAGACGTAATCTATACTGATTTTTCTGGGAATTGATCATTCATTGCTTATTAACAAATTGCAATATTTTGGCTTTAGTTGTTCTCTACTCAAGTTACTTAGATCTTATCTTTCCAACAGACGTGATTATGTATCCCATAATAGTTATTGTTCTAGAACTTATTGCTATACCTCTACTATTTTTAATGTTTATTAATGACCTTACTACATCATTGGAGTGTAGACACTTAATGTTTGCTGATGTCTTGAAAATTTTCTTGAACATTGAATCTCGCATGGATTGCCTGTTTCTTCAGAATGAATTAAATATAGTTTCTAAATGGTGTATTGAAAACTGTCTACCTCTTAATCTTAGTAAGTAAACGGTATGTACTTTTAGCCACAACACCTATCCTATTTTATTTCAGTACCAAATGGATAATGTTGAATTAACTAGATGTAGTGAAATCAGGGATTTGGGGATAGTGTTTGAGAAATAATGTTAAATCTCAAGCTACTAAATCTCTTGGTTTTATCATTCGAAACTGTAAATCGTTTACTAATGAAGATGCATTAAAAAGTCTTTACACTGCTTTGGTTCGTTCCAAATTGGATTAACGGGGATTTACCCAGAGAGGGTATTGGAACAATCTGTTCTCCTGCAACAGGTCTCTAGGGGTTATTGGAAGTTCGTAGAATAAATAGTAACTTAATTTTTCTATTTAAGTTACTTCACAACGTCATTGATGCTCCTAATCTCCTCTACCAAATCAGTTTCCCTGTTCCCAGATTAAACTCACGATAGATCCCCACGTTCTACTTATTCGATGCAAGAACCAATATTCTTACTAACTCTCCGCTGTACTCTATGTACTTAAATGTAACAACATTGCTAATGATTGCGACATCCAGCATAATTCATTATCCTCTATTTTAGATAAATCCAATCAAAACTTTTATTTAAATATGTTGTTAGGTTAAGATTGCTTACGAATTACACATATATACTTACATTCAAATACTTCTTTTTAAGTGTATAAACTCATTAATTTATTTTCTACTTGTATTTACCATATAAATATACAGAAGTTAGTTTGCACGTGAATTCTCCTGTAAATGGTTATTCTGTTGGTCAATAAATCTATTATATTCTATTATATTCTTACACCTTGGTGACCAAAGTGTAAGCACTCAAGTAAGAGACGTATCTACTGAGCTCCGATTCGCAAAGATAATCTGAGAACACACAACGCAGAGAATTGAAATCTGATTAACCAGAGCAGAATATTTTTATTAAGGACGTCGAAGCCACTGCAAGAGGGACTGCAGCCTTTGGCCGTCAAAAGGATCGTCAACCAGGGGTAGTCGATCCAATTACACTAAAGTAGAAGTACTAGTACTAGAGTATTTTTCTACTGTGGACGTAGACGCCATTTCAAAATGGTCCGTTAAATTAAGTTACCCAACGTTCGCTTGCCAAATACCATCAATTTAACTAACCACCTACTTCAAGACAGTAATTAGATGGCAATTTTGCGAAGATAGCGGCAGCTAAGTCATCCAGGGTTTAAATGACTACCCACGTTATATGCGACACGGGTGCTACTGGACCCATTGTCAAACCTAAAGTTTTGTCGTTATCTGAAATTCAATCAGTTGTTGACAATGTCTAGCTACGAACCTCAGGGGTTCAATATGAGTAAAGGTGAGCCAGGAGTAGAATTACACCATCCGGCAAAACATACTAGTGGCAGATATCGAACGTGACATTAGATAGATAGCATGGGTTCACGTTTGTTCTGAAGTATAGCTTACTGCGAATATTGCATGAGAAACTTGTATTGGTGAGAGTTTCCAGCAACCGTGTGGTTCCAGGTTCCAGTGAGACTTTCAGAAAAATTTCGACAAATTGAAGCCTAACAAGAATATCGAATAGAAGAAAGACTACGATTTAATTCTATACTATTGCAACATGACCGGTGCAAGCCATCGCGAGTTATGAATGGGTTCTGGAAAGGGTTAGCTCAGAAATTTGATATTGACAATTGTGAAGGCTAATTTCACGTTCAAACCTATGGAATATACATCTGTGGATGTATCATAGTCTGTAGCTCCGATATACGGTGTCTCCGGACGTATAAATACAGTTCAAACAGAAAAAGGAGCAAGCTTGGCTAAAGATTAGATCATTTCCTTGAAGGATACACCTAGATAGAATATCTGTTAGGATAAACTATCCTAGAAGGAAATGTTCTAAAGAAATTATTGGTGATGTATACCGAATGTACATTTGAATAGATTGGTTCTATACCAGGATGAAGACTCAAAGCAGAGGCAGTGTCATATACAACATCCTGGCCAATAATGTAATAGATGGCTCCTTGCTTTACGAATCGCTGAGGTAACGAATCGACTAGAACGTTTAGGTACAAAATCCTGAAAATTTTGAAAATATTCGCGGTATTGAAATAGTTTTTTAGTGTATTTTATCTAAAATAGAGAATGTTTTTCAGTTTCAGTTGTGTAAATAATTAACTTAACGTTTGTATTTTGAATTAAGGATAAGTTGTAGTATTTGATTAGAAGTAAAGCGAAGTCAATCTGTTTATAAGCTTAATTTAAAGATAATCAAACCCAAATGTTTCATTTAAAGTACTGAAATGTAATTTTATTTAATGTTTCTCTAATAGTATTTCAATGTTTACGTAAATATTAGTAATATTTGTTTACCATAAGGAACGTGTGTACTAATTTTAATTACGTAGTAAATCATAAAATTAAAATCAATCACTGTCGTGGATGAATATTCTATATTTGAAGATTGTTTTGTTGATTTGACCTGTTATCATTATTTTTTGCTATATTTTGAAATATCAGACTTAATCATTGCAATATTTGGCGCGTCATTAGAAATATTATCATATCTGAATAAAGATTTAATGAAAACAGGTTTTTGTTCAGAAAAGTGACGACTGTCAAGGATAGAAAGTTAATAAATTAGTTTTGTACCGTTCCAGTGTGATTTAGCGAATCCTTGTATAATCAATTCCTTTTATAACAAGGTAACAGTGTGATGGACTCGTGCACTTACTACAAAAAAACTTCAAGCTAGACATTGTGCAGTACGGAAATTATTACTCCCATAAATTAATGAAGTTAAGAAATGTATTGAAGACAGTAATGTAAATAAGATGCATTATAAAAGTTAGCTCAAAACTCAAATTCAACCGTAGTCCAGTATATAACAGGACAGCAGGTAGAGAATAGTTCAATAATCAAAATCTACCTTATGGCCATAAGCGATTTTTTCCTTAGGGTGGTAACTACCCAATCTTGAGGTGGTAATTTTTATATTCAGATTATTAACAGGAAGCAACAAAAAATTGAATCTAAGGAGAAAATATTCTATAAAGTTTTTCCCTAAAATTAATACTTTTCGAGTCATTTGCGACGTTTTTAAACGGTTTCTCGTGAATAACTCGAAAAGTTAACATTTTGTTGAAAAAACTATATTAAGCAAAATTTTAGCTTACAAAAAAACACAAAGAGAGCGTATTTGTTGCTGCACATTCAATATATATCGCGTTGTAGCTTCTTGAAGATTGGCTATTGTTCGTCAAACGCTGGAATTAAAGTTTCAATGCTACATAACGAAGAAACAATGTTTCGGGAAAGAGGTATAGAGAGCAGTTGAGAACCTGCATCTTAAAGATGGTTTATTTTGCCTTAATTCTAATATATTTTCAATTTATTACACCCTAGGTTCCAAATATACATTTTCGTTAGTACTATTGCCTCCACCAAAGGTTACTATATAAGAACGTCAGTTAAAGAGTTTTTGCCGATTTTATAAAAAACGGTATAAGCTATGACTTTGAAATGTAAAAACACAGTTTTGCACCCTAACACCAAACCTTTATTTTAAACACCCAACGTCGTTTCAACAACTCTTAAGTTGTCATCTTCAAGGAGTAAACCAAACTTTTTTTTTAGTTTGGTTTACCACTTCCATATCTTCCATATTAACAAAATCCAGTTTAAACGATCCAAATTCCTTGAACAACCATTTTCAAGAAATTTGAGAGCACTTAGATATAAAAACATAGATACAGGTGAATTGAGAACCACTTTCTTTTTTAAGAATTTTTAGTGATGTAATTACTTAATTGCATGTAGTTTTCAAAACTAATTAACTTTTTCGATACTACCAAGGTGTTTTACTTTTAGGCAACATTCATTATTTTGACCAATTTCGTTTATTGTTGAATATAATAGAGTAATAACTGGTTTTCTAAATATTTGATATGTATTAAGAAAGTTTTGCTGATGATTCCAACCAATGACTACTAATATAAATGGCGCGGCACTCTTATATACGACCAAAGGAAAAATGGGTTGAAACATGAGACAAAAATAGAAAGAGACTCAGATATATTTGTATAAAAATATTCCGGCTCCAACAGTAGCGTCCAAACTACATTAAACCAAAGGTCATGTTATTCAGATTCAAAATAATAGAACTACGTACCTAATCCACAAATATAAATATAAATATATTAAAATCTATTAAAAGATGTGTACAATAACAAAAACAATTAGTGGCTTAATTACTAATATGTAATAGTAATTATCAAAACATTTATTTCTTCACGTGAAATGTAGTTTTATTTACTGCTTAATTGACCTTTTGTAAAACTCAATTAACACGTTTATGATCTGACACTTACCGGTGAGAAGATAATACGGCAAACAAATATGCCGTTTCCTGCATGTAAAACAATGAAATAACACTTTATTTTTGTTTTTTTACAATTACACAAAATAATCACTGATTTCAATTAAGTTTCAATCCCAAAACACTTCAAAAATTATCAATTACGAAGTTAACCTCAACTGAAAATGTACGCAAACTTGCGCTATTGCCTGCTGGACATGAACGGCGTAAAGTATCGCCATTCAGGCGTTCAGTCAATGCGTACATATATCTAGATTTACGTCTTAGTGGCTACAATGGAAAGAAGTTTGGCATTGTTTACTATTTTTCGGCAAACATCTTTCAACCCGTTTTAAATGTAAACAGGCAGGTCCATTTATATTAGTAGTTATTGATTCCAACTAAGGTGGACCCACTGTATTGTAGACGATTTGAGGATCTTCAAGTACTTTAGGTTTTCTTAACAAAATTGATATTTTCTGTCAAACCTAGTATATAGTTCAAAAAGTGAGATGAATATTTGTTATACAATTTTTAGAGCAATGACATAATTAGACGCAACTTTTAATTCTAATTACTTCTGTTTGACAATAATTTTAGATGCTATCGAAAAGAAGGTACCTTAGTTTTGAAATAAATGCAGTTTGCAGCAAAATATTCTAAGAATGGCATCCACCATTCCCAAAATGCAGTTATTTATCTGGATTCTTGGTTGTTTTCTGCCGGACAGGCTTATGTAGCTCTAATTCGTGGAAGGCTACTAAACGGTATTCACAAGAAGAACTCGACTGCTCAAAGTTAACAGGAACAGTTCCATGTAATAAATAAGTAAAAACATGATTAATTAGTTAAAACAGACCCCCTCCCGCTGGCTACGGGCTTGAGACATTTCACATGCGTAAGTAATAGTGGAACTTATTATTGTTTTACTTTTCATCCTCTTTTTCTATTCGTTTTTCATCTAAATTGCCAACGTCGATTGAACGGATTTTGCAATGTTGTCAGTTGTTTGTAATATAACGGGTGAATTTATATTATGAACGAGTAAATTTAAATTACTTATAATATATAAATAGTCTTAAGATTTGTGTTGCAGCAACCTCAAATATTTTCGCAGTATTTTTTAGGCAGACATTCATTGTATCAGTAATTTTTCATTCTAAAACTTATACACTACTGACAAACAATTGGCATCACTGTAATAATTTTAATGCATAGGCATTCCAATTATCTTGTTCTGTTGTTAATTACCTTTTTCTGTGATTCGTCTCGATACTGTAAAATATTTGAGTTTTGCAATATTGAAATATTGAAAAAAATTAACATGACCCCCGTGCAATAGTAACTAATAACAATAATTATTGTTGATGAAGAATCAAATATCACACCTTACAAAAAACACCCCAGAAGGTAATTTATGAGAGAAAAATTCTATTTTAGACAAATTTGTCAAGATGTCGGCGTCTTATTTGCAATATTAAAGTATGGTACAAAAAGTGATTACTGTGAATAAGAAAGCAAAAGTATGACGAAATAAGAGATGTATTTAAGTGCATCTTACCTTTAAAACTAATTAATCTAAAACGTATCGCGCACGGTATATTTGTTACATTGATGTTATACACAAATGACGTAACGCACTGTTATTGGTATTTAGGATAAATGATGATAAATATCATGATTATTATATTTTATTTATTATTCTAAGAATATAATTCATTATTATTTCACAAAAATATTTGTTGAATAAACTTTTAATTTTATGAACATTCCAAAGTACATTTTAGATCTTTTTAAAATTATTATCTGATACACTATTACGTATAAAGATTATGAGTAATTAAATTTTTCTAGTCTCGGTAAATTCAATAACCTCTTATACGCCGTATCGAGTTTTTTCTGTTTTAATCAATTTTTGTATTTAACCATTTGCATAGATTACTTGTGGTCAAGTAACACGTTCAATCAGCTTTGATTATCTAAACTTTCACAAGATTTCTCTGAGAGCACAATGATTGCATGATTTTATTATTGTTTTGTGAAATATTTGAAGAATACTTGTTTTTTACGCGAAAGATAATACGATAGAAAATATGTCGATATCATGATTTTTTTGTTTGGACAGTCAACATTTTTCAACAGTTTTCTGGAAGGTTGAAACAAAAACTGACCAAATTGTTAGCAGCACTGTTTAAAAAAAATCACAAAAGGTGATATATGTTTTACTTTTAACTGTAATTTAAGCATTTTCTGGGAAATAACACCACAAGTCACGAAATTTCTGTATATTTCCAAACGTTTCGGAGTCTAAGCCAGACTCCGTTGTCAATGGCCTACGCTTTTGACTCTGAATTGAATTATTCCTGTAAATAACTTAAATTTTATTATATTTTTATTTTGAGGTAATTAATCATGATTGATTGCTCGACTTTCTACTTTATATAAACTGTTCATAATTAAAAATTATTTTCTACTTTTTAGTTTGGTTTGCTATTAAAGCGTATTTTTTTAGTTTTTTAAACTATAATTTTTATAACGAAATAAATAATTTTCGTCTAAAAAATTACTTCATTCACTATTTTATTATAGCATGATTCTCGTATTCTAGTTATCTTCACTAGTTGATTTTACGTCCTGGGTTCACGGGGAATATTCGTAACATTGGGGAGTGTCTTTATGTGTCAAAACGGTATGAAGGTTTTTAAGAGTTCAGAAATCTTGAAGTTTAGCATCAGCAAAGCAAATATTTTTTATAAATTATAATTTTTTAAAATTTATTTATTCCAAATTTTTAATTTATGATAAATAAATGTATAAATAATTCTAGGGGTTGTTTTGAAGAGTAAACACGGCTAGTGGCATCAAACATTACATTTGGAGACATTTTTAGAAATTAAGGTTATACGTTTGTAATGTAACATGTAACAAAAGTCAAAATTTATAAATTAAAAGCTCTTACCCCTGTAGTATCCCTAGTTTTTGTAATAATGGGTGAATTTCACCTCAAAGTAATAAAAAGTTTTAGAAGAAAAGATGAGTATATGACATGTGTAAATTTGTATGAAAATCCGCCCAGTCTTAAGAATTTCGGAGTTAATATCTCATTTTTACTGGCCATGACTGAATTATCTGTACTTTTATAAAGTGCTCGCTGTACATGAGAAGCCTTTTGATTAAGACAACAGTTTCGCTAGGTTTATGAGGGCGTTTAATTATTATGATTTTAATATTTATTATAGGTATACGTCACCAAATATCAATAGCATCAAACAGTTACAAATTCAATGAACCGTCAACATCACAATGCTTCAATGTAATACGAATTCAACGAATCCAAAACCGTAATGATTTTCATTCCGTCATTCATGCAGAAGTTATTGTGACATGTGCTGGACATGACCTTGGCATATCTAATATATTTTGTGACATACCGCAACATACAATTTGTTGACTGAGAATTTTTAGAAAGTAATTTATTAATAATATTTTTAGACTATCGATTATTGTCAGTTATGATCCTACAGCATTTTTATACATATTGTTTCCAAGTGTATTAATAGCGTGTTAAAAGTGTATGTAAAATGTGCACATTTGAAGTTTGAAAACTTGCAAACATAGTTTTCCCAATTTAAACTTTTTTATTTTTTTTAGAAAAACTGGGATCTATGTAGAATGAAGAAAGTTCTGGACATTTTTTATAAACAAATAAAAGTTGAGAAAAGAACTATTTTGAAGTTTTTTCTTTATATCGTTCTTATAAAACAGTTTCTTAATAAAAGTTATTTACATTGAAATTTTCTTTAATAAGGATGCCATGCAATTTTGTATTTTTGGAAAAATGGAAAAACTTTGTAAATATGTGAAAATTTTAAATAGAATATTGGATGCAGAAGATTTACATCTTTATCGTACTACTCCAGTGTTTTTTTCACTAATTAAAATCCTGTAAACCAATTTCAGTTTTAAAATTTTCAATTTTCGAAAATCCATTTTATGAATGTTAAAAATGGACCCAGAAAATTAAAGTTGTTTATCTTAACTGTAAAATAAAAAAACAGTGCTGGAATATTAAAAAAAATAACTTTGATAACTGTACAAAAGAAAGGTGTCCTAACTTTATTTACACAAAAGTACGAAAACATTTTTATTCATTATTTCAGATTTGGGAGTTGCAGCAGTTTTCAGATTCAGTTTAAACCAAACAACTAATTACTGCTCTGGTAGTGCACTGATACTGACCCGTTCTCTAGAGGATCAACTACTTTAAAGCAAATTTATTTTTTCAAATTTAGGGAAAAATTCGAATAAATTCTGTGTAGCAAATAAATTTTAAAAACACAGTTCTTAAAAAAATTTTTGTTAAAATGTGTTAATTGTCAAACATCTAATGGCATCTACTTTTTAGGAAATTTAATAGTAACCAACTTTTCTTAATTTCCGATAGCAACGAAGTTATTGAATGTTTAAACCCATTCATAAGAAAAACAGATATATTCCCCATATTACAAAAAATCGTTTAACTTATGTATTGAATTTTTCTTTTCAATGTAGATTTCTGAGATAACTTTATTGAAAAGAATTGTGGCGTTACTTGACATTTTCAACCGACCTCAAAAACTCAGCAGATTCTCAATTTTATATACTTCACGGATTTGGACAGTGTAAGCTGTATTCTATTAAGGACGATCTTGATGTCGTCTCATAATGTTTTCAATGACGTGTGACATAAGTTTTTCAGAAAATGAAAAAAAGCAATTACTATGTGGGTAATTTCATCGAAGATTAAGAAAATGAAATTACCATTATTCGAATTCTAGAATCTATATATAAATAGGCAAAGACAAAACAGTTCGGTACCATTTTTTTCTTTGTCCCTCAACCGATTTTCTTCATTTTTGTTTTGTTTAGTAGCTATTGACGACCTTCAGTGTAGAATATATAAAGAATCTTTATTTATGACTTTTAAAACAAGTAATTTAAAGATAAATTATTAATAAAATCCCATGAACAAGTAGCTTAAGCCTTAATCTAAAGTTCGAAATTTGACAGCGGTCAACAGTAAAAACCCGTTACTTTTTTACAAAAACTATGACGACACTAACTATTAAAGTGACCAAATTGAATGTCTTCATAAGAAGTTTGCGCAATTACAGAAGAATCCAAGTGAAAAGTTTTATGTAAGTACACTATTTAGATATTCTAAAGCTAATTGATAACAATTGATTTCCGAACCATAAGAGTTGAGTATGCACATTCTTTCAGTCATTAATTTCTCACAAATCTAATAACAATTTACTAATATTTTGAAAAACCATATGCACCTATTATCAAAAAGTAATAGCAAATATATTTTTACTTATTTATATTTATGCCATGTGTAAATGAAACTTGATTAATTATTACAGAACTAGTAAAAAAAAGCCGAATTATTTTTCAGTTTTATTTGATGTAAGATAATCTTTTAAATTAATTTTAACATCTCATCTAAAAATTAGTCAGTCAAATATTGTTTAATGTTATTTTAACGAGATGTGATATATTTTTACTTATTTATCTAATAATATAACACATATGATGTTTGCATACATCTTATTTATGTGTAATTCTCGCAAACGGCACTAGGATTTTTTCGAAATTCCATTTCGGGGTTTTGGCGTCTACAAATCGGGGTAAATCGTTTACCGAGATTGTAACAATTACATTCCAGGGCGTTCAATAAAGGGTGATTTGGTGACTTACCTACAATAGAAATTGATGTCCTATTAATTACCTATGAAAAACAAGTTGAATTTTGTTAGGAACTAGTGAAACTAATTCTGTCAATATAGAAAGTTTGTATATAAAAGTTTTCAGATTTAGAATATTCATAGTTTTCATAAATTTTAATAGGCTACACAGTTTGAGACACAATTTTTATAGGCTAGGTGTAACCATTATAATCCAAATATTAAAATGACTTTTTTTCGCGATGAAAATAATGTAGATAATCATCTCACGTTCTTTAAGATATTGCACCCATATACAATTAAGTCGGAGTTGTGAAAAAAAGTAATTTCCAGTGTTCGCGGAACTTGTATTAAATATAAATAAACTGTAAAATTTCCTACGTTACGCAACCTTGACTTACGGAAAGTTGTATATGAATTCCTCAGTCCATGCACCCAATAAATAAATTATAAAACAAATGATTTGATGTTTTTTACTGGCTATCAAACAAGCGAATTTATCGAGTAACCTTCATTATGTAATATTGTCGGATTGGTAAAAAATTAATGGGTACAGGTATCTCTATGAATACGTTTGTTATCAAATCACCTGCAACATTTGCACTAACATTCAGTATAAAAATGTAAATTACTATGTTCTAATAATAGTACAGATTGTGGCACATATCTATTTGTATATTGAACATTGAACAATTTTCTTTAATTTCTTGATTTGCTACTATACTCCGGTCGAAGGTCAAATTGGCTTCATTCGTTCTGCATTCTTCCACTTTATCAGTTATATTTGCCATTATCAAGTATTCTTAATTAAATCTTTAGCTACTATCTCAGTCACTTCATACCTCCTTGGGAGATCAAATATCAGCAAACTAGACTAGACTAGCAACACTAGACAACATTCATAGGCATGGGCGGGATTCGCACCCACGCCCAAAGTCGACTCAGACCCCTGTCTAATAATTGACTCAAAAGCAGCATTTTTACAAAAATAAATATATTAATAAAAGATGTCCAGAGTTTGAGGGAAGGTTTGTTTTCAAAACTATAACGCTTTGTGACATGGGGAAGGATATTCCCTTTGTGTATTTTGTAACGGATCGAACTATGTGCTTAATTTTTTATGGAGGTGTCCATTCATTGGTCAACTACATATAGGACACCCGTAACCTAATTGTTACGGGTGTCCGGCAATTTAAGGAACAAAGATGTGCTCAGAATATCATGTGAAAATTGCTCTAAATCATATGTCGGTCAAACAAATAGATGCCCAGCGGCTCGTCGTGATGAGTACATATTAAACATAAAAAACAAACAAACCACATTAACTTCATTCAAATATCAAGCTCTAGAAAACTATTATTGCATACGAAGGCGGAGACACAATAGAACTTCCAATAAACTTTACTAAACTGATTAACGAAATTACCAACAATACAAATAAACGCCCTATCGGACAGGGAGAATGCAAATCAGATAAACTTAATCCTCACCCAGACCGAGTAACGGAGCCATTAAATTATAGTAAGAAATTTGGAGGAGGCTATAAATTAAGAACTAGAATAAATTAAACAGTAAAAATCTGTTTCAGGCTATTAACACCTGTGCGTGTTCAGTGCTCAGTTACTCTTTCGGTATAGTTAATTGGTGCAAGACGGACATTGAACAATTACAACGAAAAGTTCGAGTTTTACTAACAAAAGCTAAAAATCACCACCCAAAGAGCTCTGTTGAACGTACCATTTTGCCACGGTATGAAGGAGGAAGAGGATTGACGGATCTAAGTAAACTATTAGATCAACAAATTTCCATTTTGCGTAGTCATTTTCAGAAACTCGCAGAATTTTCTGAACTACACAGAGTCATATGCCTGGTTGATGACTCAACACCACTGCGACTGATACAACAACATGTCCAATTACACCACCAGACCACACATCAGAAACTGCTGAAATGGAAAGAGAAGCCCCGTCATGGAAGACATATAAATGACGTCAACCTAGATTATGTCGACAGTGCAGCGTCGAACTACTGGTTGATCTCTGGTCATATGTTTCCTGAAACGGAAGGCTTTAGATTGGCAATCCAAGATCAAGTAATTCCAACTAAGAACTACCTAAAGTACATTGTTAAAGATCCTTCTATTAACAACGACAGATGCAGGTACGGTTGCCAAACATCTGAATCTATCCAGCATATCACAGGAGGTTGTCAAGCGTTCGCTGCAACTGAATACAAAGAACGACACGATGCTGTGGCAAAAATACTTCACCAGGAACTAGCACTGAAACTTCAATTATCATAGTCGGTAAGATTACCATACTATAAATTCAAACCCGAATCTGTTTTAGAAAATAACAACTACAAGCTGTACTGGGACCGCACGATACTGACCGATCGGACAGTTGCTCACAATAGACCAGATATAGTTTTGGTAGTTAAAGTCTCTCGGAAAACAACTTTAATTGACATAGCAATTCCTAACAACGATAATATAAATATCAAGCAAGCTGAGAAAATAACCAAATATAGAGATTTGGAATTTCAAATAAAGACTCAGTGGGACATGAACAACACACGAACTGTACCAATTGTTATGTCAACGACAGGACTAGTCCCAAAACATCTATTAAACAATTTAAAATACCTCGGTCTGGACGAACATCTTTATAAGCAAATGCAAAAAGCCGTCCTGTTAGGAACGGCTAGGGCGGTCAAGATAGTCATGGGAAACTGCCGCCACGACTCCAACCACGGGCCTGAAAACCTGGCAAGGGCTCCCACAGAGCTAAACCCTTTTGATACCTAGAATATCTGGGGTTTAGTGAATTTTCCCTTAAAGGCACTCATAGCGTGCCTTAGAGGGAGTGTGATACCATACATTGTATGGTCAAGTCGGGATAACAAATCAGGCTCATGATGGTAATTATCACATGAATGTGCTTGTCATGAGAAATACAAACGTATTTTTTTTTATAAATTGAAAATACACAATTTAAATGATCTTATAGAGAATCACCAACACTACTAAGCTCACATATAAATAATATATATCCTAATGTAAATTTTTAGTGGAAAATTTTAACTTCAAAGAAATAATTATAATTTACTTTGATAATAAAATATCTTTATAGTGGCACTGAACCCTTAATAAGCGAGACAGTACTGATTGGATTTAAAAATATTGTTGAGTTATAAAAATGACAATACCAAGTTTACAATAAACACATTGAGCAAAGAATAAAAATCAAAATTGCTATAAATTCTCTGAATACAAGATTTACCTATGTTGTTATTCAGCCATGCAAAAAGGTGGTTAAATATGACGGTATTTAATTAATTTCAGAAATAAGAAACAATTTCTACGTAAATTATTTGAAATTCCTAAGATGGTAATTAACATTGAAAGGATGATGAAATGAAAGCTTACATTTTCCTAGTTTAGTTACACGAAGAAATTGTCACGAATAAAGCAGTGATTTTTGTAACTACCTTAATGAGTTTTTTATGTATTACTATCAAAGAGTGAAATAATTACTTAGAAAAACATTTTAATAAATGATATTGTCGAGAATTTAAATGAAAGTTTTGCGGTCATGCTAAATTGATATTCTTGTCTAAAAAATAATTGTTGTTTTCTACTTCTGAAAGTCATGTGATAAATTTATGAAAATTATTTCAACATATTGTTAGAATTTCTAGGTGGGACAAACAATGGGTTTAATGACAACAATGAAAATTGTACCACAAACAATATGATTTTAGATAATTCTCAACTGGAAAATGCTGTTGAATTTCAGAAGATTCATTGTGTTTTATTTTAAGATCTGGTATCCTAATTGAAAATTTTTATTGGTGAATGAATATTTTTAAAAACGTAAAAACTATCATGTAAAGTATCAACATATTTTGTGTTTATCCAGAAATATACGATGGCGTCCAGAGGCGGATCCAAGATTGTCATTGGGGGGGGGGCTTCGCCCCTTAGCTCACACCCTGGATCCACCAGTGATGGCGCCAATCCATCACAAAAGATAGTTAAGTAATAATGGTTTTGAGTGGAACAGAACAATATCTTAAGATCTCGAAAAGAACTGAAGATATATTTTGAAGATAAATAGAAAAGATTAAGAAATCTAAGGCTTAAGAAATCTTTTGAAGAATATGTAAAATTGTACTCGGACTCAGAGAGAGAGGTAAATCAGAAGTTTTTTGGTCCAGTCAGCAATTTTATGGGAAGCTTTAGTGGCTCATGGCTGGAGGAGGGCAACTCCCCCCTGCCTCCCGCCTCGGTATGCCCATGGCGTGTACTTTAGCTAAAATATGCTGTGGAAATTACACTTGGCGGTATCTTCCGACACATGCCAAAACCTTCTGTAGTATGGAATGCACACAAACTATTTTCAGATGCATTGGCGTTGGCACTTATTACTGTTTTGATGCAAGATATGTTAGTAAAACTTAGAGAAGCTATCTGAAATTAATAGATCAAATTTTTTTTATAATGCATGGATTACCGTTCTTCATTGAGGGTTGAAAATCTGAAATGCTACAAGTTCATTAATTACCTACAAGGTTTCCTCAGGAAGCTATTTAGACACGTATAAAAAATATTGAACATTGTTGTGAAACAATAATTATAAGTATAGTTAGAGATTATCTTGTAAATAATCCTTGTCACAAGTGTTATTGATCCAGATTTTAGTCAACGATACAATCAGAAACGCAAATAAAGAAAATCTGTATAAAAACAATTGTTGAAATTGACTTCGATCAGATAAAAAATAAAATCAACACCGTATACAGTACAGTATTAATGGAAATAATTGCATCTCACGCTACTAATCACATGTTTCACGGTCTTACATGCATTTAAGAAAATGTAATTATAAGGCAGTCCGAACTTGTCAATCTTCGTGCCATGAATTATTTATCAACACATTCAGCATTCATTTGCTAATCGCAAAGAAAGTTTTTCCCCATAAATTATTTGGAATTCCTAAGATGAAAGAGGATTTAACATTATTGAAATGATTTGTAGAGAATAAACCTTACGGATTTTTTAAAAACATTTTTGTACATATGTATTGTCGAGAATTTAAATATAATTGTTGTGGTCATGTTAACCTAATATTTTGACTAGAAATCTTTTATAGTTTGGCCAAGTTATACGGCAAATTTTTATCAGAAATTTTTTTCGCGGTGGGTTGGGTAATTTTTTCGGGGCGAGGCTTGGATAATTTTCTTGATTGGTGATGGGCTGATTAGGGCTGCAAAATGTATATTTTTGTTCATGTATTTCCACGATATAAAAAAATGTACTGTGAAGTATTGAAATGTGTGAGTCCATTTATATATGATCTGGAAGTAGTAGGTCCCAAAACTTACAAATCTTTCAAACGGTTGGTTTTATTCTCAAAAAAATTTTTTGTTGTTGACAAAACTAAATAGTTTCAGGGATATAACTACCACATCTTCAGAGTAAAGATATATATACAAAATGTATAAATACGTATCAATTATTCCAATTATTTTTATTATAAACTATAGATTGAAAACTTATCTTATTGAATAACCAAAAAACTCGAAGGATCGCCCCCCTGGCACTAAGTATAAAGGAGGTATACAATATATAACAAAGTAAAGGTTCAAAACTTTATTTCGTCAAAAACAAAACATTTTTTAAGAATAAAACCATTTCAAAAATTTGCAAGGGACCTACTACTTCCAGACCATTTATATAAAAAAATGTCTACAAATTCACTCTTATGAAAAACATGATAAATTGGTAAAAATTGAATCTTGAAACCCAAAATTTCAAGGATTTTTTGATCTCTACTAATTTTGGGTTCAGCCTCAAAAACTACAATGGTGGAGCATTAATGGTAAACCATTTCAGCTGCCTGGTATGCTTATCTCAATTAAACGAATTGGTTACTCACCTTGAAGAAGGACCTAACAACATAATTTTTTTCAGTCCATAGAAATGCTTAGCGTGCATTTGTCCGAGGACGCAAATTTCTTTTTTAGATATCAAAGGGGAGTTAGTGTAAAATTAAAATGCAAGTTTGTGGGGTTGCAGCCCTTGTCCCACGACCGTCATCT
This sequence comes from Octodonta nipae, assembly GCA_034190945.1. NCBI lineage: Eukaryota > Metazoa > Arthropoda > Insecta > Coleoptera > Chrysomelidae > Octodonta > Octodonta nipae. The sequence continues at coordinate 25,395,284 of CM067219.1, read as the reverse complement.
TGGAAAAAGGGGTCCAAATGTTTTTTATGGTTTATCTGCTCACAAAAAATATATATTTAACATTTTTTGTTGCAAATGAAATTATCTACAATGAACAATTTAAAAAGTTTATAATGAAAATTACTCCTTAAAACAACATTTATAAAAATGGTCTGATGCCATTTTTTTTTTGTAAAATGAAAAAAAGTTATATATTTTCATTTTCATTGATTTTCGCTTATAACTTTTTTATTTTTGGTGTTACGTTTAAAAGTGAGTTGAGAAAAGTTGTAGAGAATTTTATTTGCAAAAAATAGTAAAATAATTTTTATTGTGAGACCTATAGTTTGTCAGATAAAGCATAAACATCATTTGGAGCTTTTTTTCCAAGATGGCGGTCCATAGGACAAGGGCTGCAACCCCACAAACTTGTATTTAACTTTATACTAACCCCCCATGATATCTAAAAAATAAAATTGCGTCATCTGAGAAATGCAACAGTAAATGAAACTTTTCAATGGACTAAGAAAGCTAAGACGAATGTTAAACTTAGAAATCAGTTAGTTTGTCGATATAATTAACTAATGTAAAACTGACATTGAATCAGGGGCGTAATTAGTCCGGTAGGTACAATTAAAATTTTCTTTTTAACAAACATAACGTTCAAGGAGCCAATTTAAAATTCACAAAGGAAAATAATATTGCAACATTAAGATGTTGGCTGGCTTGTCCTAATTTGAAAATTAAAAAAAAATATGTACATACAGGTGAGTAAGCAGGGTCCAGTGTTTTCGGAGTCTAATAACAGATCTTCATGTAATTGAAAATTTAAAATTTTGTCAAATATAACTCAGATAAATTAAAAAATATATGGGGTTATCAAATTATTTATTAATAACTAACCTTATTCAAAGAAGTAGAAATTGGAAACTATGTATTTTAATGTATTTTATCTCTCAATAAATCTCCTTAATGTATGTATCTATTTACAACACGTAATTTCTAAAATATGTGCTTTAACAAATTCTATAAAAAACTCGGTTTGTTAAGGATCTCGATTATTCGAAGTACTGTTAAAAAATCTACAATATTTTGTTAGTAATGTTGTTACTTGAATATTTATTTTGTTGGATGGAGTTGGCGTCGCGTTCATTGTATGATTAAGCTTCATCGGACGCGAAACAATTGTCACAATTTTTTAAATAAAGTGTAAGTTTGTAATAAGTGTATTACTCAAATCATCATTTATTTTATTAATGGTTTAATATATTTAATAATTTAAAATATAAAATGCATTGCTAAATTTTACACGGCCACTACTAAAAATGAGAAAATAATTAACAAAACAAAGCGCTAAAAGAATAAAACTAAACAAAAAAAGTTATACACTAAAATATGGAAAGATTTGTAAGATTTAGAAATAAAAACGTGTGGTGCATAGAATTTATAATTACTGGTAACAACATAACAACTCCTATTAGTTGCAATATTATAAAATTAATTATGTCTTAAATGAACTAATCATGATTCAATTACCTACTGAAGGGGCTCCAGGTTTTTTCGTTTTAAAATTTATTTAAAATTCACCATTACACATTTTCAGAGAAATATATAAGGGGTTAGAAAAATTATTCTTATAATTTTTAGTTCGTTCGAACATGGTATATTAGTATATTATTTTTCAGTTAAATAATTCATTTAACTTTACGGTTACATTAAAATTTACGAGCCATACAAAAAACGCTGATTGTATAACGTATATTTGCAATTACAAAAAAGTGATAAATCTTTATTCCTTAACTACCAATGAAAATTGAAAAATGATGATTCTTACGTGATTTTTCTCCTTCGGTAGCTTGTTTTTCTTCAGCACTAACACCACCCATTGTTGAAAAATATTCAAAACCGAAACACTAACGAAAAATTTAACAACAAAATCGTACTTTTGAAACCGTAATTTTTTCGATTCTAATCCGTTCTTCCGAATCGCTAGTTGTAACAAAACTGACTGATTCTCGGTTCGAGTATTTCAAACGCGACTTTGCAAAATGCGATTATTATTTATCCAGCTATACAAAAACAACACTTTGTTGCCTCACATAAAATTAATAGAAAATTTAAAATAAGTGATAAGTCAGATTCGAAAATTTTTTAAACTGAAAGCAAGCAGATCTTTCCGTATTGTGATACGGTTTTGTACAGGGTGTGCCAATACCAACCGCCGACCTTGTATAGTTTGGTAAATGGATTAATAAGAAGTATATTGATTTAATCGACTGCGTTATTATTTATAATTACGATAATCTCGTATAATCTTATTTCCTGAAAATAACTGTGATTGTTTATAATAGTTCCTGCATTGTGTGCACAAATTAAAAGTAAGCCTGTAATTTATGTTAAAAATCGTTAACCTTTATCACATTGGAATATTTCATATTATCGATATAGTACCAAAATTATTCCAACTGATTTCGTTTCATTTAAGCAGTTATTCGTTCTATTTCATTATTCTCCGTTTTCCTTTGTTTCTCTCTACTTACTTACGGTTTGTATGTTACGTAAAGTGTCGTTTAGTATTGTTTGTGTGTCCATCTCTCAGTTTGAATTCCTCTGAAAACTGTCCGGTTTCCTTTGTTTGTGGTCTCGTCTTTGTGGTGTTGGTTAGGACTGATCATACTCTGTTTTTAGGGTTCCGTATATATAATATACGGATACCCTTATAAATATCACTCAGGATTTCTGCCTCTGTCACATCACAACCATTTTCCCCTAAACTACTGGACGGAAGAGGTTGAAATTTGGTATCAATGTATAGTTTGGTGATCCGATCAGGAATGAATGAAGAAATATTGATTTTAGGGGTACTTCTGCGGGGAAAAACTAAAAAAATCGACCGTCCCCCCGTGATCTCCGAAACTACTGAGCCTAAAATTTTGAAAAAAAAGGAAATATAGAGCGTAGTCCGAACTTTACAAAAAAAATAAGGAGAAGCCATTAACGTTAATTTTGGGGGGCAAATTATAGAATTAAATAAAAATTTAAAAATAAAAAAAAATTCAAACGCATCATGTAATATATCAAATGAAAGGTCTCATTCTGAGCAACAAAAATATATCTTTTTCATATTAAAAAAAATATTTAAAAAGATATTAACGAAAATATACCAAAATTTACCTCTCCCTTATCTCCGAAACTATAAAACGTAAAGTTGTGAAAAAAAAAACAGATTTATAGGTTCTGACCTGAAGTTTACTGGAAAAATAAGGAGAAACCTCTACTTTTAATTTTGGGGGGCCAATTACAGAATTAAATGGAAAATATAAAATTAAAATTGTTTCTAACCCATCATGTTATATATCAAATGAAAGGGCTCATTACGACGAAAACAAATATATTTTTTTCATATTTTTAAAATAAATTAATTAAAAGATATTAACAAAAATATAAAAAAATTACCCATTCCCCCCCCCCCTTATCTCCGAAACCATAAGCTGGAAAATTTTGAAAAAAATGGAGCTATAACTCCTCACCTGAACTTTACTGGAAAATTAAGGAGAAACCCCTAATATTTATTTTGAGGGGGGGCAAATTATAGAATATAATGGAAAATTAAAATTAAAATTGTTTCTAACCCATCATGTTATATATCAAATGAAAGGGCTCATTACGACGAAAACAAATATATTTTTTTCATATTTTTAAAATAAATTAATTAAAAGATATTAACAAAAATATAAAAAAAATTACCCATCCCCCCTTATCTCCGAAACCAAAATTTTGAAAAACTTGAAGTATAGCCCCTCACTTGAACTTTACTGGAAAAATAAGAAGAAACCCCTAATATTCATTTTGGGGGCAAATTATAGAATTAAATGGAAAATAAAAATTATAATTGTTTCTAACGGGTTATGTAATATATCAAATCCCAGGGCTCATTATGACGAATAGGTACAAATATATATTTTTTATTTTTTTTTAAATGAATATTTTAAAATATATTAAAATAATATTTTTAAAAAAATTACCCATTCTCCCCGTTATTCCCCAAACTCTAAGACCTCATTTTTTTTGTTTATAGGAAAAATATGAAAAAAAATACCTAATTCTATTATTTGGCCTCCAAATAATAGAATTAAACGGAAAATAAATGACTAGAAAACCCCCATAGTAATTTTAGGGACAATTTATACAATTAAATGGAAAATAAAGATTCAATTTTCAAACGCATCATGTAATATATCAGGTAAAAGGCTCATTATGTGAATTACAAATATATCATATTTTTAAATCATTTGTATAAAATATGTTAAAAATATTAAACATCGACTTAATTCCCACTTTAGAAACTACACTAGGTATTTAAAATTTGAAAAATATATTTTATTTATATTTTTAAATAATTTGAATAACAGATATAATGATTTATAATTTAAACTTTGACCTATTTTGCCGTTTTTCTTCCACTCTACAGAGCCTCAAAACTCAGACAGTAGATTATAAAAGGCATTTCTGAAAGTTTATTAGTAAAATAAAACTCTAATGTTACTTTTTGGGGGCCAAATTAGAAAATTAAATACATATGTATTGTGATAAAAATCAAGCGAATCCTAAAGCAGATAAAATAAAAAGTCTATGTGTGGAAAATCAAAGTGTATATTTTTTATAAATTTAAAACGCTTCCTTTAAAAGATATAAGGGTAACTGTATAAGAAAATGCACTCATTCCCTGCTTGTCTGAAGCTGGAATATTTGAATCTTGAAGGTGGTCCGGAACCCTAAGTATGCGAGTCCAACTCGCACTTGACCAAATTATTTGAGTACAACAATACCAACAATACTTTGTTGTAGTGTCCGACAGAAGGTCAGATTTTGGCCGAAGCCGATTGTTCGCCTTATCATTAACTTTCGGCCCTAGCCGAAGGTTTCTTTTTAGTATAAAACTATTTCTTTATTCAAATGAAATAAGTTAACAATACTTAAAATGACAATAAAATATAAAGTAATTTTCTTAATAAAGTTGCAAAAATCGAAATTTTATGTTTTTGTAATTTTTCAGGAAAAGTAAATAATTTTAGTATCAAATGTATTTTGCTTGTGAATTAGTGAGTTATTTTTGAAAAAAACTAAAAAATACAACGTGCATAGTTGTTGTGTGTTGTGCTAGAGCTTTGATAAAAGTTCTTGACTTTGATGGTTATCTGGCAAATGCGTTTTTTTGTGAGTATTTTTGACATGTTTACAATGCTCCTGTTTTGTGACAAATAATTTTTTTTTACAATCTGACAGGAACATCGTAATTATCCAGTTTTCAGCACACTGCCTCACAGTGAAAAAATTAATATTTTGAATTTAGGATCAAAAGAAAAATAAATTATGACGCGTTGTAGTGAAATATTAGATAAACATTAAGTTTCTTTAAAATTAAAGACATAATTTGTAGCAAAATGGGAGCAATGTAAAAATCTCGTAAAATGAAATGTTCTCGAGAAAACTATATTTCCCAGAAAAAACAAAAAAACAAAGTCATGAAGTTGAATTGTTGAACAGTTATTTAAGACAATAAAATGATACGATGTCCAACGTTTCAAATCTCTAACATTTTTTACCTGACAAAGATTGACAATTTAGACATTTGAAATAACAAAAACTCACGGAATGCTGAAATTCCATGGAGAGCTTGGGTTTACTCTGAGAAAGGAGGTTTTAAAAGTCCCGATTAATCCCATGTGCGTTACAAAAGTTATTCGGGGTCAAAGGTCAGAATTTGAGGTCTTTGGATTTTTTTCGGAAACGGTAAATTTTATCGAAAAAATACCTCAAGCCAAAGTTCTTGATCTTAAAATTATCTACAAAAATGTTTGTAATGATTCTTTTCAAGAGTCACGAATTCTGAGATATCGCGATTCTAAGAGTCACGTTATATATGATATGCACACATTTCCACGCCTCCTGTGAGGTAGTGTAGTCGACGGGTTTTTTAACGTAGTTTCCCCAGTAGGCCTATTCCACGAACTATTATAATGTTATTTTAAGGGACAATCCTTTTTTAAAGGTATATTGAATATTGATATTGATATTGGATATTGACTTTAATTGTAGTTTTCATACTTTTGTTGATATTTTAATCTGATTCATACTCTTCAACGTTTACTTCAACAGTCATGTCTGGATCAATTTCTTCTTCTCCTTCCTCTTGCTGGAGGTTCATCAATTCTTCAAATAAAAATGAACTAGTTGTCTCTTCATCAAAATCACACGAATCTTCCTTTGTCGTATTTAATTGGACATTTGAGCAAAACTGACCTCGCAATTGGTGCACACTAATCTTTGCCACTGCAACATTTTTTTTGCAATTGCAAAATATAGAATTAAAGAGTTTTTCTGGAGCGGGTAGCAGTAAACTTTGAATCAGTTCCAAAGTATTATCTATGGTTTCCAACCCCAGTCTTCTGTGTTAGCAGATGCCGATGTTGGGAGGAGAGCTGATAATTTTTGACAAAGGTTAAATATAGGTATTTGTCTAGACAATAAATTTTTTTAGAACTCCATAAACAGCAAGGAGAAAGCACGTGAGTGTGAATGCAACACCTGACAAGTTTCTGTTTCTCGTCGAGATATCCGGGGTAGAAAGTGTGAATCTATGAATGACTGAATATTTGCTAAAGTAGCTACTTCATTTCTGAAAAGGGTCAAGGTCATTCCTTTATTAGTAACTTTGATCAAGGAATCGATGATGACCTTGGATTTAACCTTGAACCTCATTTTTGAGGTTATTTTGAGGTCAACCTCTTTTTTTAAATGAGAACCCCTATTTTTTATTACGGAATCGGAAAGAGAGGGAAATTTTACTTCCGGACATGTATTGAGGTATGAGATTGAGGTAACCCCTTAATTATTGCAACAATTAGCGATGCAATCGTTTTCAATTAACAGAACTAAGGCAGACTCTTTTAGCTTCCGTGTCGTGTTGTATTCTTCTTTGAGTAATATAGTCGAATTTTGAAATAGGGTGGGAAATAGGGTCTGGACATCCTGCCCTGCCACTATCGTTATAATTTTTAGTCTAACTCCACCCATCCCTAGTCTTTATCATTTCTCAAACTTCCAAATGCCCCCTCCATTTAATTCCTCTGTAAAATCCTACACCCTCTCCCCTCTTCCTGCAGTCGAACCCAAACATACTCCTCTCATCTCTTACATTCCGAAACAGTTGCTCTATTCTTTCATCCTTATGTAACTCGTAGTATGTATCAAAGCCCTTTATATCCTTTGTGACAATTTTGTATATCTGACCCCACACATCGCTCTCAAACTCGTCGACTAATTTGTTCCAAATAGCTTCGTTAGCGTTCTTTATCCCCACAATCACAGTTTCGTTTGCCTTTTCATATTTCCTTCTCGTCAGATCTATGGGATCTCTAGAGCTGGATCGGACATGGAAATAGTAGTATTGTAGACTAGTATAAAAATGGATACCTCAGTTTGAAGTGTCAGATAAAATGTCATTGTCTTATTTGGTAAAAATTCTTTGGTAGAAGTGCTTAGCTTTGTCAATTATTATCAACGTTTTAGGTTACCTTGTGTGGATTACAGAGTTTGTGTGAACTTAGTTTTTATGTTTGGTCTAAGCTAAGTTATTGTTGCTTCACATTAAATAGATAGAATAAATACATTTTTAAAAAAACAAAAACCGACTTCAAAAGAAAATGAACTAAAAAGCATGAAATAATATTTTGCTACAATTAAAAACTTTTTATGAAGTCGGTGCCAAGCGAAAGTGAAAATATTTTGTGAGGTACATTGATGAGTTGTACTTCGCAACTTGGCTGTTCAAATTGGCACCGACTACATAAAAAGTATTTAATTGTAGCAAAATATTATTTCATGCTTTTTAGTTCATTTTCTTTTGAAGTCGGTTTTTGTTTTTTAAAAAAGTATTTATTTTACAATTTTCAGTGATGCAATGTCTGTAATTGTTAATGATTTATCTTACAGCTGTAACATTCTATTAACATTTTTTTAATCATCCTTCTTAACAATATTTGTACTCCGCCCTGTATGTCAGCTATCATAAATTTCCAACTGCTATGAGCTACCTTATATAATTATGGACGTTTTTTTTTTAACCATCTTGCATAGCAAATCTTATGGATCACCAACATTTTAATAATTACCCTATATAATTTTATTTTTACACCACATATGTATATTTATATGCATGAAATTAATATGCAAGTTCATTAAATTTTACTCATTCAAAAATCGCCCGCCTCGGCAATTTTATCACTTTGAAAAGTTGAATTCTCCAGGTGTAAAAATATAATGCTAGGAAAATATGAGGTAGGCATTAAATAGTTACTTGTTCGGAACATACAAGTACATTTTGTATTGGAAAAATGATTACAAGAGCAGTTTCACTCTCAAATCACCCAGCATTGAAAGAATTTTTACAAGACGAATCTCACTCTTACGTAGGTTACTAAATCACCCTGTATTGAACACCTTTAAATTAAAAATCAGCTATCTTGATTGTCGCAAACTGCCAATAACTTTTTTAATTATTTAATTTCTCTGTAAAACAATTTTTCCAACTATGAGACCCTAACCAATCGATTTCTATCTATTGAAACTTCTAAATAAGAAAATTTCATCGAAATCGTTAGAGCTTTTTTCCACAACTCAATTATATATATATATATATATATATATATATATATATATATATATATATATATATACAAACCTTGTTCGTTATATAGTATTAGATTATTTCTATTTGATAACAATTTTATATCTTAACAGAATTGAAGATACTTTAATTTGTAATTAAAAGCCCTCTTTGAAGGCAAACTTTGTCTACAGTTAATAAAAATTGACATGGAATGATTACTGTTTATGTTTTAGACCATGTAAAAAATCTGTTTGTGAAGAATAACTTTTTTCTCTGAAAATTATGAATAAAAAGAAATCGTTTAATTTATGAATACACACTGTATATTCCCATTAACTGACACTTATTTTGATTTTGATTAATTCATCTTATTTACAATTTACCCCAAGTTCCGAATAGTTAATACCAGTAACTCCATCTAATCTTATAATACCCGCGACTCCACCAAGACATAGAATATAAGAAAATAGGTAAAAAAGTTTTTCCCCATTCTATAAGAAACGATAGAAGCTATGTTATTTGAAAAAAAGTTCTGACCACTTTGGGATATCACGGCACTAATCTAATCCCTTTTCAATTTGCCCCACGTTCCGAATAACATTTTTCAAATTTTATATAATAATAATACCGGCTCCTCCACCATGGCATAGAGTATATGAGAATAGGTAAAAATAGTTTTTCCCCATTTTCTAAGAAACGGTAAAAGCTATTTTAATGAAAAAAATATGGGACCACTTCGCTATCCCGCCAAACAGGATCCAGTAAAATGTTTGAAATCCCTCAAGCCGTTTCCTAGTAATCGGTGAACAAACATAAAAAAAAAGCGACATAGATACAGACGAATTGAGAACCTCCTTCTTTTTGAAGTCGGTTAATAACTAATTCATAGCTATATTATAAAATTTTTTATTTTGTTTGATATGTTCGTTACAACTGATCAAATTTGTTTGTTAAATTTATTATTGGATCCTTAATATTATATTCAAGTGATTTCAAGGCATAGTAGCAGTTAATGACAGTTTTCTTCACAATGGCTGTATATGGCGACTTTCATAGTTCCTAGTTCAGATGGTGTTTCTTGTTGGTACAATGTGATGTTTGCTGTCCTCCTGATAAGATTGTTAGATTTCGCCAGTTACAAGTTGCTAGTAGTCCCTCTAAGGTACCCGGAGTCTTGAAGCAAGTTTATTCTGAAGGCTCCGAAAAACATATAACATAAAGGGTAATGCAAATTCGACAATTAGCATTGGGATCTCGGAAACGACAGAAGATATGAAGTAGGTTAAATGAGGACAAAATTCAGTAATTTAGTGCTTGAGAAAATGCCGTTTTTAAACTTTTAATATCACGAATACCTCATTGGAGCTGTTTTCGTTTTGTGAAAATTATTGTGATTGAAATTATTTCTACTCTGATTTCATTTGACAAGTAGTCATGTTTATAAAAGAAAATTCTTAGATGAGTCAATGCTAACTAAGGCGATATTTTTTAAATCTAAATGTTTGTACTTTTAAGTTGAATATTATTGAAATTAGAATGAAATGCACTAATTTTCTGTGGAAAAAACTAATGTGGCGTCTATGAGAAAAAAAAGCTGATGATGCTAGCCCAAAAACAAAACATCGGATGACAAATTTGAAAAGGTCATCGTATAGCTGAAAAAAGTGGCAATGAAAATGTGATTTTGATCATTTAAGCTTCTTAGTATTAAGAAATATCGCGGAATTGTTAACACAGTGTGGACCAGCCAAATGGAACAAATTCTATAACGAATAAAGAGGGGTAAAACGCTTCGATACGTCGATTTGTATTTTTAAATGCGCATTTTTTCAACAAAAAAATATATAGGTTGTGTCATATGACAGTGGGCAATACCAACTTTCTTATTTTAAATGCAAGCCCCTGAATATTATTTATTTTTTGGATTTAGACATAATTCATGTACAATGTCCTACACCTATTTCCAAATGTTTCGGAAGTATTAAGTGTTTCAGATATATTACAAAAATGAACATTAAAGAAAGAAAATTATTTTATTTAAAAAATTCGCTACATTACACTCAATACTTAATTCCTCTTTAGCTCTTGATATTGAGATAATAAGTAAAAACCATTCTTGCGCGTTCCTTTTTACTGATTTGGAAAAAAAACAGTTTTGTTTATTTTCCTCAAAACTCATAGCCTTAGCATCTTGTCTGCCTTCATGACAGTGGTGATCAGTGTCAGTGCTATTGTCGTTCGAATTTCATTAACTGTACGTAATAATGTTAGAAAAATGGTTTATTTGACAGAAATTCACAAAATAACCATTCTACAAATGATTGGTTATGGAGATAACACAGGGACACAAATGGAAGTTTCTCGCTTATTTCATGAAAAATTTCCACATTTGCCGCCTGTATCCCAAGGAACCATTAGCAAAATAGAAAAGTAGTTTCGCGAGCTTGGTCATGTAAGACTGATAAAAAAGTAGCTGCCATTGCCCTAAGTAATAATACGAAATTGGATATTATGCTTGAGTTTCAAAAAAACCCACATAATTCTGGTCGAAAAGCAGCCCCACTGTTCAACATTAGCCACACATCAATTTTTCGAGTATCAAAGGAAAGTAAAATGCATCCCTCTAAAATGATGCCGACTCAGGAGTTCATGGAAGACAATTTCGATAGGAGAACGTATTTCTGTGAACAAAGGTAAGGTTTAAGGTTAGGTAACAATGTGATCCAATTAGAAGATATTTTGTTTTCTGATGAGAGTACATTTACACTTCATGGTCGTGTTAATCGTCAAAATTGCCGCTATGGGTCTAATGAGAATCCTCACTGGATGACAGAGAAACATACGCAATATCATGAAAAAGTTAATGTTTGGGCAGGAATTGTTGGAAATCATATCGTAGGTCCCTTTTCCATTAACGGCAACTTGAATGGAGATAAATATTTAGAATTACTTAAAATAATGTCGTGCCAACTGTGACAAACTTATATCCTGATCCAGTAAACTCACAAGTTCCTGCCAATACAATATGGTTTCAGCAAGATGGAGCACCGCCCCATTACGAAATCAATGCCGGCAGTACCTGAACCAAATTTTTCCGAAATCAGTGGATTGGGAGGCACGGCTCTATAGAATGACCAGCACGATCATCTGATTTGACGCCATTGGACTACTTTTTGTGGGATATATCAAAAGTACTGTATACAAAACTAACCCCCTCAACTTAAATTACCTAAATAGACGAATAGCGCTTGCGATTAGATCAGTCACGCTTGAGATATTGAGTAACTTTAGAAGACATTTCTATACCAGATTAGTATGTTGCCAAGGCGTTCGCGGCGAGCATTTTGAACATTTTCTACATTGACATTAATGATTTTTTGTTGTTTTATATTATTAAGAAATAATCAGTATTACTTATTTGTTTTTTAGTGTGATGTAGCGAATTTGTGTAATAAATCTGAAAACACTTAATATTTCCGAAACAGTTGAAGATAGGTATTGTACATGAATTATGTGTAGAATTTTCTGGAGAATCCAAAAAATAAATAATATACATGGGCTTGCATTTAAAATAAGAAAGTTGGTATTGGCCACTGTCACAGGACACACTATATATAATTTTTCCCAACACGCCCTCCTTTATTGGTTATCGAATTTATTCCATTTGGCTGTTCTACACTGTTTAATTTTCTATAACCTGAGATTTATCATTTTCCGAAAATAGAGAAAAACAGTTACAATTCAAGGTCCCGCCATTGATTTTTTCAAACTTTTTAATCAATTTGAATATTATAAATTGTATTGTACTAAGGTAAATTCAGATGGTTCCAAACATTTTTCTACAATGCAAAACATACCGATTAAAACGACTGTAAAAAATCGTAAACATCAAAGGATTATAAATTCTTCACAAATCTCTAAAGGATTACGCAACCAATATATGAGATATTGGATCCATATCGGATTGGTTGCAACCGATTTTTTTTTTCGATAGTATTTGACTAATATAAGTTCTCTTGGGCACAACACTCATGATAGCTTCCTAGAGGGTCTGGCAGGAGTGTAACGTACCCACTATATGGGATTTTGAATCCCCGTCGAATTGATTGCAAATGATTTTTTTCCATAGTATTTGAACTTCTATAAGTTCTCAAGGGCATAACGGCCGATAAAAGCCTCCTAGTGAGTCTGACAGGAGTGTAAAATGCTAAGTCCAGGGGTTAAAAATACGCCAGCTTGAATGTGACAAACTGTATTAACATAATTGTTTATGGTAAATAAGGGCTGATTATAGATCTAGGGGCACCTAACATCCATCATGTCAGGTTCAAGGTCATTTCAAGATCAAGCTGTGAAAAAAATAATTAATGCTACTAGCTAAATCACATAAAGCAGTGTTTTGACAAGTTTTTGAGGTAACGCAAAACGGATACACTGTCAACGATCTTCTCTGACAAAGTTATATTAGATTGAAATAAGTGGTTCCTACAGTTTTTTGGGTCGCTAAATTCGAATCCGAGGTCTGTTTATTTGAAAGAGATCACGGTTAAGGTCATTTCAAGGACAACTTAAAAAAAGTCTAAGGAGGCATTCATGGGCGTTCTGCCCATGAGAACTCTTTATCAGAAGGTGAAATACTTATCGAAAAAAATCGGTTGCAACCAATTTGACTGGGATCCAAAATCCCATCTACTGGGAGCGTTACACCACAGCCAGACCCTCTAGGAAGCTTTCGTGGGCCTTGTGCTCATGAAGAATTTTGTATCTAAAGGTCAAATACTATCGACACAAAATGGGTTGGATTAAATTCGACAGGGGATCCACAATCACGTATATGGGGTGCGTCGGATTTTAGCTGGCAATTTAAATGTCAGGAAGTAATTATTGATCACATATGGTGTCTGTTACAGGTTTAATTTCAATTTATATCAAGTCGTTTTTTAATGAATTATGTGTCAACCTACGATATAAAAAATATTTGATTAAAGGGATAACAAAGTGTGTTTTCTTCTTATTAATGTCTAATTATTGTTATTTCTCAAGGAAGCGCATTTAAATTTTTTACCGGTTAGTTTCACTTTTTTGAAGTATTTTTGTTTCTATGTCAAAATAATTAATTGCTGACTTATTCAAATACTACTAGATATTGTTAAACAAAGCTTTATTGTTACCAGATATACACTAATGAAGATAGCGCAGCACACCTGAAATAACCTAAAGTCGGAAAGCTATATGCAAATAAATGATACTTGAGTAAATTTGTTCTATTCTAAATTTGATAAATTAACATGATTCTCCACTTTTAAAATTTTACACAAAAGTTGAAAATGTTGTTCAGAACGGTTGTTTTAAGAGCAAGAAATATTCAGCAAATTAATGCCCTGAGGTTTTTGTCAAACGTTGAAAATGGTACAAAAGGTACTACTGTCAACAATGGGATTTTAGGCCTCTTGCAGTAATGATTTAGTCATACCAACAGCTAGCCTGACTGAGGTGCTTTTCGAAAAATTTCAGCCTTTTTTGAAATATAAAGCCATCGTAAGTATATGCAAGTACTTCAATTTCTTTAAACAATTTAAAAGATTTATCTAATTAGAAGATTACTTAACGAGGTATTCCATGACACATATACAGTCCATTTCAGGTGGGATATAAAATCTGCATAATTTTAGCCGTTAATGATTAAAATTGTGTCTTCTAGACAACTTTCAAGTTTTGGTCGTTTTCTCCATTTGTCGACTTTTTATTTATGTGACTGAGTTCACTCAAAACTTCTATTATTAAAAAAACATTCCGATGTAACAGTTTCCTTTGAATTTAAAGCAGCTATTTGGACGTACAGTAATTTTCTAGGAAAGGGGGAAAATTGTAAAAAACTTTTACTTAATGTAAATGTATAATATGCCATAAGAGGTATTGTTTTTATTTTTAATACGAAAGTAAAAAGTTCTAAAATGTCATGTATTTTGACATGAAAAAAAGCTAGGACGCAATAGGGGGTTAAGGAAAAATTGTACTAACCTTTAACGCTGATTTTCTTCTTTTTTTTAATACGCTTTTATTAGGTCGATCTGTATATATGTATCTATCTATCTATGTAAGGGAAACTTTCGAACGTAATTTTCAGCAACTTAAAGAAGTCCAATTAAATTGAAATTTGGCACACGTATCAAGGGATGATAACAATACAATTCTATAAGTTGAATTTTCCCCTTTGTTTGTCTTTTTGTCACTATTCTTGCCTAAATACAAATTCGTCTATTAACTACTGCCATCTAGTTATCAGTAGTAGAACTTGCTGCTATGAAATGGAAAGGTTCGCAAACATGAAGTAAACTTTTAAATATAAATACTAAAGACATGCTTATGAGACTAATAAAATAATTATAGTTAAAAAAAAACTAAAAAATACGCTTTAACAGCTAAGCCGAACTAAAAAGCAGAAAATAATTTTTAATTTTGAACAGTTTATATTACTGCAGGTAGAAGGTCGAACAATCAATCGTGATTAATTACCTCTAAATAAAAATATAGTAAAATTTAAGTTATTAACAGAACAATTAGATTCAGAGTAAAAAGCGTGGGGTGCTTGAAATATTAAATTTCACAATTATTCTATTGGCAACTATTTATAAGAGGAGAATTATGCAAATATAGTGAAATGCACCAAGGTTAAATCTCATGGCAGATTTGCTTTAAAATATTTGTATAGTTATAACGTATTTTTACACTACAAGAGACAATATTAACAAGAACAAAAAATTGATAATTCCTACTTTTTTTAATACGATACTTAGTAGAAAATTAGTAAATAGTTACTAATTAGTATCATGGATTTCATAAAGATTGTGCACGTAAAGTATGGAACCTACCTAATAAAACCTATCCAAATAAAAGAAGAAAAAAAATCCTTGGAAAAGTCAACTATAATTTAATAATGTGCATTTTTTCTCATGACGTCATTAATGTGGGCTGTATGAAGTCATATTCAATTTTTGGAAATGGCGACTCCAATATTTGACATATCGATTTGAAAGATCTCGTAATTTTATATACAGGGCGGTTAAATTTCAAATAGAAAAACTCTTTCTTTCACTTAAACCAAATAAATCAACTGAAAGATATAAATGTAGTAAAAAAATAAGACTAGGTGACAATGAAAAATACGATTTAAATTTTTTATTACGTTGGTTAACACTTGAGACTAATCTGATTTCTTCTATTATTCTTATCTTTAAACTCTCAGTACGATTTAGTCGGTTGACGTAAACTTTTGATTTCAGATAGCCCCACAAAAGAAATCGAGCGGAGTTAGGTCGGGAGATCTTAGCAGGCCATTCAATCGCTCCTTTCCTAGCAATTCATTTGTTTGGGAAAATGGTATCTAAATAATTTCGGAGAGGTTGTGAATAATGTGATGGTGCACCGTCCTGTTGAAACAATAGAACATCATCAGGCATACCGGGATGCTCTGCATTTGGAAAGACTACCAGCAATTGCCGGTATTATGTTTTGCTTGTAGTAGTTCCAAATAATTCGCACCCGTAAAAAACAACACTACTGCAGTGTTAATCAAGGAATTTGAAAATCGCATTGTTCACTGGCTTGTAAATGGTGGCCAATTTGAACAGGTTTTTTCTAGAAAAACTTGTTGTGTAACCGATTTGAAATTTTAACGTTCTGTATGTCGGATTTCTAGATCTTTCAAATCTATATATATAATATTTTCTCCTTTTATCTGGATAGCTTTTATTTGGTATGTTCTATACTTTATGCGCACACTGTATTTACAAATTTAGGTAATTCAAATATTAATGTGGAAAATTACAACTTTACGATTTCATAAATGTGTGTTGGTAATATTAACAATTATTATGATTAAAACTGTAATGGATGTCTACTAACATAGTTTTTTTATTGTTTAGAAGTAATAACAGGATACATTTTAATTTAATTTCAAATTGACGCTTTATTGTGGGGGGCGGGCAGAAACACATTAGGTTAGATTATTATCAAGTTAAGAATTTTTTTATTACCGTTGCAATAGTGTTTAAAATTCGACAAACCAGAATTTATTTACTTTGTTTGTGGGTTTGTGGTTTCTTTGCCGGTACAAAATTGTACAAAATACATCGAATCAGATAGCGTTATCATTTTTATATGTCATACGAGGGGGTGCTGGCGATATATTTCCGATAAATTGATATTAATAATTGATTAAATAATTTTTTACTACCGTTATTATTTTTTATTGACGATATGTGGGGCTAGGGAAATACACATCAACGGCACGGGAATTGAACATGAGCTGACGGCTTTTAACTAAGTAGGAAAGATACTACACTAACAAGAAAATTTAAAGCGGAAGTAACGAATTATCCAGGCGAATAGATAAAATATATGATTGTTTCAGTCTTAACTTGATGAAAATGCATTTTAATTAGATTCAGCCAAAAAAAAAATTGAGAACTGTTTCGCACAGTTAACTGGTTTCGTTAGAATACAATTTATTTTTTAGGCATATTAGCATTTAGTTTCAAATTGAATTCTGACGAAGCCAGTTAGCAGCTCGAAACAATTGTCAATATTTAATAAATTATTTTGGGGTTTAACCTAATTAACAAAAAATTAACAACAAGTCAAGTTCTAGAACTTCATCTAGGGACATAAAAGCACAATTCTAGATTTACAACACTTGCTCTAGTCCTAACATGTAACGACATTGAATTGGAATTGAAAAATTGTGTGATTGAGTTATCGTTCTACCTGCTCAATGTGGTTTTGTCTACTCATTTTTTCCTGTAACAGACAAGTATTGAGAACAGTTATAATAGCCCAGTGTAGTAAGGGGAATTTTCGGATTACTGTTTGTGTATTAGAGGAAGTATTTCCGCACAGATGTTTAGAGAGAAGGGAATCTCTACAAAATGATCACACATTTTCCGTGTGCACTAATAGGTATAATGTGATGTTGAAATTTCGTTTTTGGGCTTCGATCTTACGTTTAAGCAGATTCTAGTTTTCAATATTTAGACAATCATACACACCCAGACACCCGGAGTCGAACTTGAACTCACTATGTCAACGACAAAGTCTACGCTTCAACCACTGGGCTGCAAACAATGGGGGTCCGTATCTGTAACTGCTTCGACGCCTCAATTGAAGTAGCCACTTTCTATTATTCTCAGGATATTTGTGCCTTACATGCTACCTCCAGTTTATGGTCTAAGAATAAAATCGAGTTAATTATATTATTTTACTGTCATCGACCTGAATGCCAAATTCAACCATTCGATACTTGAGCATAGAGGGAACCACCTTAGTCTGATATTTGCAATAATTTAGCGTTATATTAAGTACTGTAAAAAAGCAAATAAAAACTGTACATATTCTGCCACATCTATGGCATAGTTTCATACCTTTCGAATGACATACGTTTTATTAGCCATGCTTGAAAATATCATTGAAAATACCAAAAAAGGGGTACTTCGATTTTATTTTCAAGTGTTAATATATAAGAATGTTTCGTTGGATGCATTTTTTTGAATTTCTGTAATAAATTTGTCAGTGTGGCAGTTTAAATTGATTTGATAAAATACAAAAAATGTATATGTCCCATAAAATTGCTGACTTGCCCCCCCAAAAATTTCTGATCTGTCCTTCTTTCTAGGATAACTTTTTTTCCAATTTGCCTTCCTCTAATTTTGCCCCCCCCCCCTCTATACCAAACCTGGGTACGCCCTTGCATATAGTCATTGATAACGATTACGGACTTGGAGCTTGGGACGACTCTACAACAATTAAGTATACACAATATTTTATACATGACCCAGGAATATTGTAGACATTTTTTTATTCCATAACTTCGGTGAAGAACATTTTGTGTAAAGGACAACCAGTAATTTGAGCCATTTTTCGAGATTGCTCCTATTACACTGTCTCCATTACAATTTCAAATACACCTGTTGCAGAAAAGAAGTGAGGAGAAGAAACCCTAACGAACAGACAAAATAATCTGAGACCTCATTTCGAAATTACTGAGATATCAAATGAACCTAAATGTTAGAAATACAAATTTATTAATCTGAAATATTGGTCAATAATCCAAATTATTCCATTGTTATTCGTTTTATTTATGTTTCTCTTCGATATGAACCCGTTTACACTATATTTAAAAATAATAACAAATTTCTTTCAGTAATTTAACACTCATCAGTGCATAACGTTACAATACGATAATAATAAGTATTAGTAGAACGGAAAATTACTGATTTTTTTTCTGGTATCAATGTTAAAAGGAGTTTATTATTTTGATGGTTTTACACATTATTGTAGTATTATCAGTAGGTAAAAGTTTATTACTTTAAATTATAGAAAATTAGTTTGGTTGGTTTCTTGACGCTTTCCGATAATTGGTACAATCTAGTAAACAACTTCATAAATTAATTATTCATATGTATAAAGTAATATGTACTAAACACCAGAGAGGGACACTATAACCTTCCACTAAGTTGACGAAAAGTTAAAAAAAATTGCCGAAATAGCGATTTAAACACCCCGTATAATTAATTAACGAATACAAATTTGCTAGCAACAGTTTTTAGGTCTTATCCTATATACATTCTTCAAGAAATGCTAATCAAACCCATGTGGATTTTTTTTGCAATTGAAAGTACTAACTTCCCTAGAGTAAAACGATCTTTTACCAGTAACTTAAAATCAAGTTATCGATTTGAACATACAAAAATGATATTGGTTTGCTATAAATACCGAACTACGGCATATCAAATAAAGATCACTAATTTATTTTAAAGCTTTTCTACAAGAAAACTAAAATAATAATAATCACAGCATATGTTAAACTTGATTTTGATGCAAAGTAAGAAATATGTTTTATTTTTTTTATTTATATCTAAAATAGTATATAATTAAAAAGGTTTTATTTATTGTTTTTTATTGATGTTTTGCATATTTTTGATGAAAATATATACGTGTATTCTACTTGATATTTATGGATAATAATCTTACCAGTCTGCATGTTTCAAATATTTCAGGGTCTAGGTCAGATCGGGTTTCCAAGGACAATTAGAAGCAAATGTAAAATTTAAATTTTAAATTCAACAACAATCATTCAATACATGGGGCAGGTTTCTTCTTAAGGTTCCATAATGTTATGGGAAATCTTACATCCTACGTAAAAATTTGGTTGAGGGCCAAAATGTTTTACTTACAATTTATATTAATTTGTTTTGTAAAATTTCAATCACTGGTAATTTGATTATTTTTATGTTTCTTTGGGGAATAACACCACAATAGAAATAAAACTACGTATATTGCAGGAATACGAAACGTTTCAAAGTCTATTCTGACTTCGTTGTCAATGGCTTTATATTTATTGCAATTTACATCAATAAATATAAAGCCATTGACAACGAAGTCAGAATAGACTTTGAAACGTTTGGTATTCCTGCAATATACGTAGTTTTATTTCTATTGTGGTGCTATTCCCCAAAGAAACATAAAAATAATCAAGAACATGCCACAAACAACGTTTAGAAGACAACTGGTAATTTGCCCGACTTTAAGTTAGAATTGAACATTACGCCCAAATCTTTTTAAATTAGTATTTTTTACAGAATGCAGTATTGAATGCAGTCTAAAGTTACTGACACCGTGTCAGTAACTTTAGACTTTAGACCAATTTGCTATATCATCCAATAGTTTATTCAATTCAGTTTTTTGCAACAGTCCAAGTGCTTCATCCCTAGATACCACATCAGTACTATTCCACATATTGAGTGTATATTGTGCAGGCGTCTTAGTCTTACTACTGCAATAAACTCCGTGGGTTCAAATTAAATTTTAAGTTTCGACTGATTTTCTTGACCACCTCGTATGGACCATCCCAAGTGGGTGTAAGATTTGCAGATTTACCCTTGCTCATCTGGGGGTTGTACAGCCAGACCTTGTCCCTCCCTTGGAACACGAGTAAATTGGCCTTGAGGTCATATCGTGTTTTCATCCGGTCGCTGGTGGCCAACATCTGCGCTCGGGCTAGTTCGTGTATTGATAGCATGTTATGTAGGAGTTGCTCGGCATAATCGTTGATTTCCAGATCGCAGGGTAATCTCAGCTCTTTGCCGAATAGTACCCTGGCTGGTGTCAAACCTGTACTGTTATGTACGGATGAGCGATAAGCCAATAGGAATAGGGGAATATGCTCATCCCAATCACGTTGGTTATTGCGGAGGACCTGGGATAGGTGTGGTTCCAAGGTTCTGTTGAATCCTTCCACCTTTCTGTCTGACTGTGGATGCAATGGTGTTGTTCTCATTTTCCTGATTCCTAATATCGAACAGACCTTCTGGAATACATTCGATTCGAAGTTACGCCCAAGGTCTAAGGTTTTATTCAGGCCCAGATGACCTCCGGTAATCCTATCATGTACTTCGGTCAGGATGGCGGGTACCTTCCTCTTTGGGACTACCAGTTGACACTTGGTTTCTCGGCCGTCAGTGCTTTCACAAATTATCTTGAGCATTCCATTCTCTACTCTTTGAGAGTCCCATTGGGCCCATAATGATTTCAGGAGACCCGAGTATCTAGATACCTCGTCCCAACCTGGGTGCCCCTCTCTTTTTAAGTGTCAGGCTTGGTTCGATGTCTGGATCAGCCATTTGGTCCTGGCTGCACTGTTCCGTTGTCCAGTCTTCGTTGGCCTGTACTTGGATTTGTCGGATGGAGATAACCTCTCGCTGTTCCGTCTTTAGGCAATGTCCGCATTCTTCCCTACAGGGTCTTCTTGACAGCCAGCAGCCATTTGAGGGCGGCATGATCTGTTCGGATTAGGAAATGACGACGATAAAGGTATTTGTGGAAATGGTCTACAGTCCCTATTATTGCAAGTAGTCCTTTTCTGGTGATAGCTCAGGTCATTTACGAAATTACGTGACAAAATTAATAGTATAGCAAAACCGACATCAACGTGTTCTAATGATAAAACATGAGTAACTGACATAAAGTTTAACATTTTTAATCGATGCTTTTTTGTTTTTTAACAAAAAACGGCGAAAACTCGGTAATAATTTAGTTTTTTACCTTTTACACAAAATCCACCGATAAAACCGTGTTTGCTGCTATGGGAATGTTGAAGAGAAATGAAAAACCTACAAAATGAGCTACTATACGCTCAACTTCGTTAATTGGTTTCTTAGATAATGGAACCTTTACCCGAAAATTCTAAAAAATAAATAATCGCTTACATATTTTTTTATTTCATAGCGGAAAGATTCTTATTAACTGAAGATAGATCTTCTCATACCCAATTCATGTTCTAAAAATAAATACTGTAGCCCCAGTAGTTTTTGCAAAATTTCAGTCAATCCTATGGAAGACATATTTTTTTGAACGGCGATATTACCTCACCGAATGACCCTATCATTATGAATAAACCACCAGTGTAAAGTAGAAGAGTTGATCTAGAGACCCCTCATCTCACTTTTTCAAAATTTAAAGTATAAATATATATAAGTATTGAAAATATTTGGCCATTCCGTAAAAAAATATTTGGACGAGTCCATTCGAAAAATTGCTAAGGGGTGGTACCTATATTCTTAATAAATAATCTTGAAGCAAATTTTAATTTTGAGCAGACACATATTTATTTTCTTGCATAATATGGATTTATGTAATAAATTCAGCAAAATGGAATACCTACACTCCATTTAGCCACAGATGATAATGACGGAGCAATCATAATATTACGCTAAATGCGAAGGCTACTGCAAGCGATTTTTCCATTTGTAAATGTTTCAATAAAAGATCAACACATACCTACCTATATATCTAAAGAAATTTGTCTTGTCACTAATGAGTATTTATTAATAAAAAATTAACAGGAATCTGAATTGAACATAACATTGTTAACTAATTGAAGAATAACACTTATGTCTTCTATTGTTAACTATTATCAATTTGTATCAGTTTTTCATTTTTGTATAATAATAAAATATGAAATGTACTGAAAGTGTAATCAAAGGAACCTACTATTATTTACTTATGTTTTAAAAAATCAGTGAATAGAGAAGGCAAATTTTCATTTTTTATTTAAATTTAAAATAAGCATATTAAAAATGATTGCTCCATCATTATCATCAGTGTCTGTCTAAATGGAGTTTAGGTATTCCATTTTGCTAAATTTATTACATAAATCCATATTATGCAAGAAATATAAATATGTGTCTCCGTAAAATTTAAATTTGCATTAAGATTATTAGTTATAAGGATATAGTACCACCCCTTAGCAATTTTTCGAATGGACTCATCCAAATAATTTTATATAATTATACTTTAAATTTTGGAAAAGTGAGATGAGGGGTATCTAGATCAACTCTTCTACTTTCCAACGGTGGTTTATTCATAATGATAGGGTCACCGGTGAGGTAATATGGCCGTTCAAAAAAATATGTTTTCCAAAGGATTGACTGAAATTTTGCAAAAACTACTGGGGCTACAGTATTTATTTTTAGAACATGAATTGGGTATGCGAAGATCTATCGCTTTAGTTTATAAGAATGTTTCAACTATAAAATAAAAAAATATGTAAGCGATTTTTTTTTTTGGAATTTCGGATAAAGCTTCCATTATCTAAGAAACCATTTAACGAAATTTAGCGTATAGTACCTTATTTTTAGGTTTTTCAGTTCTCTTCAACATTGCTCATAGTAGCAAACACGGTTTTATTGGTGAATTTTGTGTAAACGATAAAAACTAAATTGTTACCGATTTTTCGCGGTTTTTTTTATAAGAAACAAAAACGCATCGATAAAAAATGTTGAATTTTATGCCAATTAGTCAAGTTTTATTATTAGAACACGTTGATGTCGGTTTTGTTCAACTGGCACCCAAACCTCCGTAAATAACCTGAGCTATGACACAATAACTTCTTTCCGGTTTCGAAAGTCCATCTGTAGTATTCGATCACCCTCTCTTCTGCATCTTGCACCTGGGACAGGATGTCACCCAAACCTGTATTGCTGGTGTCGGTGTCTAAGATGAACTTGCCACACTGTGTAGGGAACGCTACGGATTCAATTTTGCGTTTTTCATCGAAAAATTTCACTAACCTTTGTTGAATTTCTTCTTGATGTTGTTTCTCCCTCTTGTCACGTTTTTTCCAGAATCTGAGTTATTTTTTTCGCCTAGTCCATCCGTAACCTGTTTGACTATTTTTTTGGTAGTCTCGTCAATTTTTTCGATACTTCGCTTAATCCTTCACTTCTAACACCAAATTGCAATAAACTCCGTGGGTTCAAATTAAATTTTAACAACTAATATTCACTATGACTTTCCAGAACTGTATTTACACTTAAAAATCCAATATTCTAGAGGGTGTTCGCCCAGCCTTCGATTTAACTACTTTTTGTGGTCATGTAGTGTCTTTTTCTTTTTTTTATCCCCAAAGATTGATGTTTTGTTTTCGTCGGACCGACTAATGTTTTCTCCAGTGGCGGCGAATAAATTTTACAACGCTACCTATTATACCATTTTTACCGATTTTATGGTAAATAACCCCATAATTGTACACAAGAACTGTATATATTTTAACTGCTTGTTCTCGTATATAGTGTTATTTCGCTAATAATTCTTAAAAATTAAATAAAATTATCAGAGTATCGAACGATATAAAAGATTCGGCAGTGCCATTAACCCCAATTAGATGAGAGCCACGGTCTCATCTTTTTTTTTAATTGTAAAGCTGACCATTTAAGATATCTATACCAGTGCTCGTTAAATTTAAGTTACTGAGGCCAGTGTTCCTCAGATTCAGAAAAACCTACAAAATTGCTTTTAGCGTTAGAAATAGCAACAAATTAGTTGTTTTCTTAACGATGATAGTGACATCTATAGTTTGTATTTTTATGATTTCTTGGGAATAACACAAAAATTGCTGGAAATTCTGGATCTCAGTTTTCTTAATGTGTTGCAATATTTGTCAGAGTTTACTGTTGTTCCATGAGGCAAAAAGTCGGTCAAAAGCACGAATTTCGCATCTGGCGGTAACAGCGATAAGGAGCTCCAGCTTCGAATGCATCTAGGTCGGTACTGTTGGAAGTAGTGAGGCGCGAGTGGTATCGATATTGAGAGGGACAGCTGATGAGTAAAACAGTGTTGCCAGATTTCTCCCAGCACATCGCATTCTGTCTCCGCGGCATAGGAACCTTATTCTACTAATACCCCTAGTATCTTACTTACAAAAACACAATCGTCATTCGATACACAAGTCTATAGAAAGCCGACTCACAGTAACAGATATTTCAAATTTAACTCTAATCATCCAAATACCGTAAAAAGGCATAATCAATTAATTATATGATAGAGCAAAAACGAACTGTTGTGATATGGATGAATTTAATGAAGAATAAATGTTTATAATAATAATGTACTTTATCTGGGTATGTGCTAACGAAGTTTAGCTAAAGCTATTCTTACACTTAACCTAGTTAACTTTCATGAATATAATACATTATAATACAGGGCACCACTTAAGTTAGAAATGATTAGAATTTACATTATACTAATAGTCTACAGAGAACAATTTACAAACAGTGAGTACCAGACAGCATCAAGTTACTAAGCCAACTTTTAAATGCTAGTATTGATGTGAATGGCTTATTTATTAGGAGTTTGTTAAAGTAACTTACACCTAGGTAAGAAAATGAACGCTTGAATAAGGCAGTATTGTGACGCATATGAAGAAGTCAGCGTAAATTAAGCGGATGGAGGGTATTCCTAAATATTAATTTATGGTATAACGGTGGAGGCATAAAATTGACGACTATAAACTATTGTGCAGTAATTAAATTCTTTCTTTGGTCCATAGTAAGCCAGGAAATATTTCTCAAATGATTTGAAATGTGTTCGTATTTTCTGACACCGCAAACAAAACGGCAACAACAATTTTGAAACCTTTTGTATTTGACTGCATCATTATTAATAAAAGGGCCATATACTGCGTCAAAATTAAAACGAAGACCAATTCATTAATAGTTTCTTTACTGAGGTGTTTAGATTAAATCATGTGGGTATAGCAACTTTATAGTTGCATAATTTTTGTATTAAACTGTTTACATGAGAAACGAATTTCAAATCTCTATCGACCCAGATTCCGAACACTCTCTTTAAATTGTAGGACTTGACCATCTGCATGAACACAAAGTTGTTCTGCACAAGATTTTGATGCCTTCCCAGGGCCATTAAATGACTTTTAGCACTATTTAGATTTAAGTTATGGTTTTTGGAACTCTTTATTATTCTTTCCAAGTCAGCGTTAATACACGACTCAGCATGTTTAATGTTGTCAATGTCAAAGTTTAAATACATCTGCAAGTAGCAATGCTTGAACTTTACAGTGCTGAACGCTCTTTAAGACATCTGTGGAATAAATTAAGAAGAAAAAATGTACTATCTGCTAACAATTAAAACCAAAAAGTTTATCAATAAAGGGTTAGAAAAAATTTAACACCAAACAATCACTAACATTCGACGCCAAGTTACTCCAAACAATACTAATACCCTTGACAACCAAATTACCACAGCAACCATACCATTACACAGAAAGACTGAGGGTGGTAAACGTACATTCATACAACACATAAGTAGATCTATCACTTGCTGCTTGGTTAGTGAGCCTCTGTTTGTTATGGTTCTGGTTGTGATTAAAGCAATTGCAACATCTCCTGTTGTTTTTATTTTGACAGTCTTTAGTAAGGTAATTTCAGCACAATAACTACATTTTATCGGGGAATGACAACTTTTTGCACTACGGCCACAGCCAGAATAATTATAACAAATGTTCAAGTTACAGTCATCATTAACCTTACATCTGTTGTGCTTACATGTATTTTCTTTTTTGACAGATTTTCTCATATGAAAATAATTTAGTTCAATAAAAAAAAGTCCAGGTGTTGTTTTTAAAATTTTTGGTTTTATGTGCAAGATTTATACTGTCTTTTTCGTTTTGTAAATCATTGCGAAAAGCAAAGTGTTCAAGCATTTATTTATTTATTTGAAATTTCATTTATTTATTTGAAAACCAGTAAATATGCTAATACAAAAAGAAAATAGAATTATAATGTACTGCACCTATAGAGGCAATCTAGTTGTATGTGCGTAGGACTGGGATATAACTGCTAACTAATATTCTTAAAACTAAATGCTAACAAAATCGGAAATTATATAAAAATAAAATAATATTACTTACTCAAATATTTGTCTTATTGCTCTTGTTTTATATTTATATTATAGTTATATTATATGGAATGTCTTCGATGCACATTCCATAGAGAATATTCAAAAAAATGTATGAATTAGATGTTGCGGTTTTAGTTCAATGCTGGTTCAATGCAAGTATACAATTGACGAAGGACCTTTAGCGGTACATTCAATAAACACGTGCCGTTACATAAACGAATCACCAAGTAAAACTTATACTCTTAATACTCTTGTTTGATATGTACCTACTGAAAGGAAAATCATGAAAATCATGAAACGTTGCGCATAATCCATTGTTTTAATTCCTTTTCCTTTGGTTTTCCCTAAGTGTTTTGAACTCATTGGGAGTTCATTCAAAAATCTAATGGCCATGATAAGACTTCTTTTCTAGCTACATCTCTTTTTCATTTTCGGCAAATGGTCTCTATAGTGATATAATTTGTTCCAAATTTGGTGGGTTTTTGTTGGAAAGGTATTTATTCTTGTTTACAATTTTTAATATTCTATTTTGTAACCGTTGCAGCAGGTTAAGATAATAACCATTCGCAATGTTTTAGTGTTCATATATATCTGAATATTTTATAAAAATTAAATACCAAATATTTGTTTTTTTACAATATATTCAAAATGTTTGTCCCATTTTAGATGGGGATCAAAAATGACACCTAAATATTTATACTCATTCACCTTACGTCAGTTCTTACCGTTTATATGAACTCAATGGAATGTGCCAAACTGTGGCATCGATTCCCGAAAAAACATATAAACTGTTTTATCTATATTCAGGGATAATTTATTTAAGGCTAGCCATTCCGATATTTGATTCAGGCAGTGATTCATTTATGATTCTACACCTTGCCAAGTTTATTATCATAGTATCATCAGCGTAAGGAAAGATCGTGTTATCAGTCATATCTTCTAGAATGTTATTCATATACAATATAAACAACACAGGTCCAAGTATTGTTTCCTGAGGAACACCGGTAGTTACTGGCATAAATTGATTCCATATTTTCTAGAATCAGATTTGTGACCACATCAAGTGCATCAGTTGTGCCTTTATTTTTTAATAAAGCTAAATTGCTTTTTCGATAAGATTTTGCATTTGTTCAAAAAGTTCATAATTCGGTTGTAAATGATTTTTTCAAATTTATAACAATAATAGAATTCAGAGATATTGATCTGTAGTTTGTTGTTAAGTTTTGATTGCCACTCTTATATATAGGTATTATTTCAACATTTTTTAATAAATTGGGCCATGAAGATCGTGGAATGCTTATATTAATTATACGAGTCTATCGTAACGGGTCTACAATGAAGCAGGAGAGACTATTGAATATTTTCGCAAGAATTTCATTTTTAAATTTCAAATGTTTTATTTCTTTGTTTATTTCAGTTATGTTAGTTGGATGTAGGTACATTGTATTTATAGTTATATGGTGGTAGTTTGAATCTAGGTTTGGCGGTTGTTCAATTCATTCACTTAATTCCTGACCTATATTGCTGAAACATTTATTCATAGAATTGACAACATCATTAGGATCTTCAATTTTAATTTTCATCAAAAACATAATCAATGTATTCTGTTTTCTGACTTTTTTTGCCTATTTTGTTATTTATTATGTTATATAGCTTCCTAGAATTGCTTCTATTTCATCAGATTCATAATTCAATTTTGCTCTGTTTATAATTTTGTCTAAGCTTTTTCGTCATCTTTATACTCGCTTGCTTATTATTTCGATAAGTTTCCATAATATATTGAAAAGGATTTCCTTAGTTTTACAGGGAGCTATGATACCAGAAGTTGTCCATTTGTTTCTAGGAACCAGTTTGGATTTCTTACCGTTACTTTTGCGCTTTACTGTTGTTAGGTTTATGCATTTAGTAGTAGTTTCAATTAGTTTATCCGTTGCTAAGATTGGATCACCGATTGACAGAATCACATTCCAGTCTTGTTCCCTGACTATTTTAATTCGTTTTCAGTAATTAATTGTGGGGAAATATTCATTATGATTAGATGGTTTAACTTTATTTAAGGATATAAATAATGGACACTGATCTGTAAAAGTTACTGTTAACTTAAAGTATGTAACGGAAATTTAATTTGATTTTATAAAAATGCTATCAATGCATGTTCCTCCTTTAGTATTGTTTGATGGTCTAGTAATGTCGCAAACCCAGGAACAAAACCCTCTTCCATGAAATTATGAAGGTGTTCCTGATTGATTGTCAGTTTCTAAGAGATCGATATTAAAATCACTAATGACTAGGTAATTTTTAATGTTATTTTTATCTTGTAAGAATGTGTTTACATTATATAAAAATTCAGTTTTAGGTAGATCATGATACCAATATAAAGACGAGATTTTAAGTTTGGTGTCATTTTCTAATTTTACACTAAACGCTAAAATTTCCGTTTTTAATTATTTCTGTAGGTATCATTAGAAATGCCGTCATTAATAAAAACAATTACTCCGTCTTACCTTTATTAATTATACAACCATTATATAATAAATGTTGTTGCATTACAAACTAAAATATTTATATTTTTCCAAGATCCAGGACTCGGCACATTTAATTATTTGTTGCTTTACAGATAAATTTTCAACAGAGTATTAATATAGAAAAATTGGCGCTAAGGTTTCTGATATTTACAAAGAGGACAGTAGCCTTACAAACAGAAAGGTACTTTCCCAACTCTAAAGAATTTGAAAAGGCTTTCGTTTTCGCGTTCTATGGAGTCATTTATATTATCTAATATTTCGAGAATTGATCGATAAAATTATTAATTACCTAAATTCTAAGACAAAGTTACTTTTAATACACGAATTATTAATTACTTTTTTATTAATGTACATAACTGAATGTCGTTGCCTTGTTTTTCTTGTCATGCTGTTCCGTAGATAGAGTTGCCTTTGCTACTTGATGATTTCTTTGGTTACTGGATTCATCAGTCTTGCTACACCAAATCTTGGGTTGGGTTTACCCTATAGTCGGTGTATGAAATAGTTTTATTAATCATTTTTTAAAGGATCTTAAATGCTGATACGTCACACGCCATATGATCAACTTGGTATTGGCCCTTGTAATTTAGATTGGCGTATGTGCAATTAGCGCACTTCATTAGTTTTGATTTACAGTCTTCTGCCATTTGATCTTCGGCACAAAATACACACCTATTGGCTATACTAAGCCTTATTTTCGAACGATTTCATGTTTTTTAGGTAATTTCTCACAATTTTGATTGGTAACTTGCTTAGATTTAAAATACGAAAAAATTATCATTCCCTTTTATTAAAAACTTCGTAATTGATTTTAGGAATGTGCACTTTCGGGTAAAACTTACACCTATGAAGAGCTGAGAAGCAAATCACGGAATTTTAGTAGGTTTTTAAGAAAAAAACTCAATCTCAAACGGGGAAATGTAGTGGCAGTGGTATTGTCCAACCGGCCAGAATGTGCTGTAGGTGTTTTAGGTATATTGGAAGCTGGCATGACTGTTACTTCTATTAATCCACTGTATACTACTGGTAAGTTCCATTAAGTTATTTCTTCGCTTATGGTGTCAAATAACATATTTTGATAATACGCTAATATTTTTTAGTCCAGATCAACTTTTGGAACACGAAGGAGGATTGTTAGAATATAATTTAGAGTATGTCTTATACGCGAAATTAATAACAACATCTATGACTTATAGAAAAACAAGTTACCAGACTCTCCTAAATGGAGGACTTGTTATATCTAACCCTTCATGTTTTCGCTAAAGCACCTATAGGCTTCCATCTATTTAACCAACTTTACCCTGGATCAGAATTTATAGGTGTCCAGATTTGTTAATGTTTTATATAATGTGAATCAATTATTTAGCTGGTAGTCTTTTTACTGTAACAAATCAAAAAATAACAGACTTTACTCTCATAGTTGATATATACTAAGTAGTACAGAAATCAGAACATCTAGTAATAATTCCTTTATTAGAATATTTTTTTACACTATTATATTGAAGTAAGTAAATGATCAAAATTTCCTCCTAAGGCATCTTATCTTATCTCATGCTACCTGTATCTGGCGAAAACGTGCCGGTATAGTCTGAGGATGGGGTAGTTTTTGCAATCGTCTAGATATAATATTCTTTATATTTTCAATGAGCTACAGATTGGGAGATGTACGTGAACAAGACAACAAATCAATTTGATTATTATCAAACTAATCCAATGTACCTTTGGCTAGATGCGGTCGTTGGAACAATGGATTGCGAAGGGTGCTAATATAGGGAAGAACATGGGTTTCAATCAGGACTTGAATGTACTGATGAGACAGTCATGTTGCGTTTGATAAAGAATAATTGTGGTCTACTGCCAACAATAGCTTCCCACGCTGTAACTCCACGAAATTGATGCAGTTGTATTGTTCTTTGTCCCCATGTTCGTCTATCAGGCATCTCCTAACCAAATCTGGATTTGTCGCTAAAGACTTCCGTATTCCATTCCAAGTCAGGGGCGGACCCAGACAATTGCTTTCGGGGGGGAGGATTTCATGCTTCAGGGGGGTGATTTCAAGTGTCACGGGGGCGATCCTGTACTAAATTTTCTAAAATATAATTTTAAACCCATATTTCTTGGACTACTACATTCAAAATAGTTGTTATGTGGTTGAGTCCCATAGGACTGACCTTCTTCTAGGCTCTTGGAGTTAAGATTACCTCATATTAATATTAAATTAACTAACTTTGAGGCTCTCGGTGACAAAATGAGGACGTATGAAAATAATCCAAAACTTTTTATAGGGGGATAACGTATTCCATTCAGCCTGTATGTATTCCAAACCATTGTTCTACCGTCGCATTTGTGGATGTGAGACAGTCCCATAGAACCAAAAGTCTTGAGTATAGTGTAAAAGTCAGAAGAGCTGAACACAACCGAGTGCACTGTAATAACGTATACAGGGAGTTTGAAAAAACATGCTTCAACACTTGGCTCAGATTTACCATCGCCAAATAATAGAACTATAGGTTAAACACTAACTGAATTCAAAATTTAGAGTTTGTGGGCTTGTGCTTTAGAGTTTGGATGCTCGTTGATTGTCTCAGTGAGAAAATGAAAGAAATTCGACTGGCAATAGCTCGTAAACTATAGGTGTAAATCTGGGGTTATAGCTAGTTATAATATGTTCTTTTGATCATTGAAGATTCAGATTTCTAGCTTTATCGTCAATGAAGTTACAAGGAATCAAACGTGGCTTCGAGAAACCACTGAACTTTGCAGGGGAACTACCGTAAATTAATAAATACTCTCTACCTGACACCTATTGTTTAGCGAAGGTTCAAAAGTGGAGTGCAGATATTTTGGTAGATGATAGAACTGATCAGTATAAATAAAAAGTCTTAAGTAACATATGTGAAAAAGTTTGTGGTTTACGAGAAAAAAATGTTCTAAGTTGTCAATCAATGTAAGCACTAAGGTGTGTATTTAACAATTTAGTTGCAATACAGCAACACATTTGTCAACTGAAAAGTACAGTAATCAAAAGCCTTTCCCATTCCTATCAAATAAAGGCATTTTTAAAAAATAGTAATTTAATTTTTCAACAGAAATCATGGCAACAATGAGTTTTTTCTTTTATTCGCATACCGTAATAAAGAATTGATTGCGGTAGATTAGGTTCCGTACTGTAATATCACTTTACTGAAAAAGTAAGGTGATATTTGTTTGTTTGGAATGTAATATTTTGACTTAGTGGTTGCGATAAAATTCCCAATAAGAGCATTTACATTAAGTAAAGATGCCACAACTATAATTCAAGAAACAACTGTGAAGTTTTTGTTTACTTTTAAAGAAATGTGAGTGTCGAAATCTTAAGCATGCAATAAATAACAACGCAATACTGCTGAGTTTTTAAAGATATTGAAAATTATTGTTATTTATAAAATTTCTCAATTCTGTGTTCGTAATTTCGGGTATGATACGTTTTAGGTATTTATACTTTATTTTTTTTTAATTTCAATATCGATGAGGAAGTTATTATTAATAAATGTTAATTTATTTAGAATTTGTTGAAAATTAGCACTATTATTGTCTCATAAATGAATAGAATAACTACAAAAACTACATATTTCTAAAAATCATTATAGTAATTTAAAACTTAAATAAATTTCAATTCTTAATATAGTCTTTTCGTTCCGCACATTTTTATTCAGGCAAGGGTAATTTGAAAGATGTACAGAAATTTCCAAAACCATAATAATGGAATAGGTCCTTAACTATACAAAATAGATATGTTTTTGTTAACCGATTTTAGTTCCTACTAACCATCTCGCAAAATATCTGCACTGCAATATGTTACACCCTGTATATACTTTATAGATGCTAAGAGAGAGTTAAGTCTTTTGAAGTTTGTATGAATTATTTTTTTCCAAATTTGTCGATTTACGAAATACTGAATTTATTGCTTCCATTTTTATCGTATTTTATATTGAAATTGAAACCTACTCAACTTTACGGATTCAACTGTAAATATTTGCGAATAATGATAAGAGTAATTAAAACGAATTTATGTAATATGTCATGTTATTTATAATATATTATTGTTTACATTTTGTCGATTTAATATATTCGTTTACGAATTATTTTGCTGATAATACAATCGCTTCAATAATTAGTCAAGATAACATAATTTATACATATTTAAATTTGTATTAAAGTAACTTCAACATTTTTGACGACGCATTTGTGTTAATAACATAACGTTTTGTAGCGTCTTGATAACAATTTTTGTTATTAATAGTGACAATCAAATCAAAACGGATTTAGAAATGATAAGAGTACGCTATAGGGAATGAGTTGTCATCACAAATTCCATTTATTTAATTTTGATGAATCATAACCATTATTTGCACTAGCATATTATAGGGGTTCCGTACCATCTTTGAGATTTGATACAATGTAGGTGAATCAAAGTATACATTTTTTCTAATATTTCAGTTTCAGACAAGCAGTGAATGAGTGCATTTCCATATATTTACCTTCATATCTTTTAAACTAAGCGTTTTAAATTTATAAAAAATATACGCTTTTATTTCTCACAACAAGCCTTTTTTTATCTGCTACATGATTCACTTCATTTTTACAAAAATATTTATTTAATTTTCTAATTTGGTACCCTAAATTAGGATTAGGATTTTCGCTTTATTTTACAAATCAACTTTCAGTATAACCATAAATAATCTTTTGCCTGAATTTTAGGCTTAGCAGTTTGGAAGAAAAGGAGGGAATGCTTCAAATTTTCAACAATAAATTATAAATATTTTAAAAATACAAATAAAAAATGTATGAAATTTGATGATGATTCGTTTCAGTTGATACATTACATTAAGGTTATAAATTACTGTTAGAATTTGTGTTTTACCTTTCTTAATGGGTCGAATTTTATATATTTTTTAACAGATTATTTTAAAAATATGGAAAAATACACTTGTATTCCTTATTAATCCATTTTCATTTAATACTGTAATTTGCCCCCAAACTGAACATCAGAGATTTCTCCTTATTTTTCAAGTTCAAGTGAGACCCTATATTTTAATTTTTTTCAAAATTTCAGGTAGCCTAGTTGTTGAGATAGGAGGGGGATAAGTCGGTGTTTTATATATTTTTTAATATATTCTGAATAAATGATTTTAAAAATATGAGACAAATATATTTGTATTTCTCATAATGAGCCATTTCATTTGATATATTACGTGATACGTTTGAAAATTTAGTTTATTATTTTCGATTTAATTCAAAAATTTGCCCCCAAAATTAATGATGGAGTTTTCTACTTATTTTTCCTATAAAGCTTAAGCATAATGCCTTTAAAAAAGTTTAGTTTTTACTTTATGTTTAATTCTATAATTTGCCCCCCGAAATTAATATAGGGGTTTCTATTTATTTTTCCTGTAAAGTTAAAGTGAAGTTATATAATCCTAATTTTTTTAGAAATTTTATTTCTTACAATTCCGGATATAAGGGGGGAATGGGCAATTTTTTAAATGCTTTTGTTAATATTTTTTAAATAATTTATTTTAAAAATATGAAAAAAATATATATTACATGATGTGTTAGAAACAACTTTAATTTTATATTTCCTATTTAATTCTATAATTTGCCCCAAAATTGGTATTGGGGTTTTCTCCTTATGTTTCCTGTAAAGTTCAGGTGAGGCCTTATATCTATAGTCTTTTTTCAAAATTTGTTTCTAATGGTGTCGGATATAAGCGGGAGGATGTGTATTTTTTATATTTTTGTTAATATCTTTTAAACACATTATTTTAAAAATATGAAAAAATAATATTTGTATTCATCATAATGAATCCTGATTTAATATATTACATGAAACGTTAGAAACAATTTTAATTTTATTTTTTCCATTTAATTCTGTAATTTGCCCCCCAAAATTAGTGTTTGGCGTTTCTCCTTATGTTTAGTGTAAAGTTCAGGGGGCCTCCTATATCTATAATTTTTTTTCAAGGTTTTACGTCTTATATCTTTTAAAATAATTATTTTTAAAATGTGAAAAAATATATTTGTGTTCCTTAGGCTGAACACTTTTATTTGATGTATTATACGATGCGATTGAAAAAAAATCATTTAATTCCATAATTTGCCGCCCAAAATTAAAAGTAGCGGTTCTACATTTCTTTTTATTTAATTTGAGCTCAATAGTTTTGGAGATAAGGGGAAGGGAAATGATCGATTCTTTAAAATTTTCTCCCCAAAAGTACACATAAAATAAAAATTTCTTCATTTTGCAAAATCTACTCCTGATCGGGTCACCAAACTATACACTGGTACCAAAATTCAACCTTTTCCGTCTAGTAATTTCGGGCAAAATTGCTTTGATGTTAATGATAATGTGAAATTATAAGAGTATCTGTATATTGAATATACGGGACCCTAAACAAGATAGCGCCTCTTATGACAATACTAGTAATTGTTCTTCATTTATAATCATTAAAAGTTATTAAAACGTCAGAAAAAGACATAAGTATCAATGGAATTACTTGTTTTTCGATTGAGAGCACCACCCAGATTGTTTTACATAACAAAGTATCATTTTATTTAGTTATAATAACTTTGACATTAAATAATACAACAAAATCATCCTTCTCTTTTTTGAAATTGTACTGTCGATAAAATAATATATTTTTTTACAGGGGAAATGGCCAAACAACTTTTAAACTCATCAGCTAAGGCAGTAATAACTCAAACGGGAATCTACGCAACAGTAGATTCCGTTATAAAATCGAACGAAACTCTATCACAAATACCTGTAATACTTGTGAAAGATAAGGTACATTTTTTGCGTCATTTTAATTATAATAAATAAATCAGAATACATTTAATACATTTAATTTCAAGACACATCTTATTGAACATTCGTTCTTAATTTAATGGAGGTTTATCAATTAAATACCATCCAAGGGAATGTAGTGAAATGTGTCATAATATTTCCTGTTACACTGATGTTTTATTCTTCGACTCCTCAAGTTGCACCAACCAGATACAAACAAGCAGTGCTACAATATTTAAACCAAACGAATTAGTAACCATTAGTAACTGGAAAAGAAAACCAATATGAAAATGCAAGAGGGCATAATTTACAGAAATGTATAACATTTGATCTCAAGGTAAAAGTTTCATAATAGGGACAAGTTCAACGACCCGTCAAAAGCAATAAAAAGGGTGCACCTTTAGAATAGATAGCAAGCTCAATTAGATCTCCCAACACAATAGCTGGTAAAATAGTTAGCCTTAGATTCACTAGAAAACTAATTTAAATGTGCTCGAGGATCCAGATGGAATTCGATAGGTGACAATCTGCCTACTTCCCAAATCTGAAATTTAAAAGAGTTTCTGAATCTAGATCGAACTGGGGGTCTTAATCTGTTTATTGCCCAAGTCTCAATAGATAACTCTGTCTGTCATTTTGAACTACTTTGTGTATTTAAATTAATTAATTAATTACACCAAGCACGTCCAAAACAGGAAAGTGTATGTTTTAAAATAAGTTTTTCTATGATAAATTACGATAAAATTAAACATTATTCCGATTGATAAGTTTTGTATTTTGTAGCAATCTGACAGCATATACCAGGCTACAATTGATTTTGAAGAAATAGCTAATAATGAATTTACTGAAGGTTTTGACATAGCTCCTTCTAATCCAGAAGAAATAGCATTTTTACCTTTTTCCAGTGGAACAACCGGACTGCCTAAAAGTATTCAACTCACCCATGGAAATCTTGTGGCTGCATTGTATCAACAATGTCATCCTGATATAAATTATGCTGATCCCCCTTCAGGTAAATGTATAACAGGACATATTGTTACACTCATCGTTTTTAATGTACTATTCCATAGCAATCTGTTGAAATTGAACTAAAACTATAATCTTTTGCGCTTTAATAACATTTTCAAATGTTTAACTACACTTTAGCATTGTCAGCATGATTGAGATTTGAAATGTTCTTGATACATATAATATTTGTTATTGCACGAAGTTTGATGAATACGATTTTTGATTTTTTCGGTTTATATCACATCATCCAAGTCAATATTTCTTCAAATTGATATGAAGAAGAACGACAACTACCAAAAATTTACAATCCTCTACGATACAGAACTATTTCATCCATATATGCACAACTTTCTCGCATAAGAACTCTTCGCGATATCTTATACCTACCATAAAATATAGCAATTGAAAGAACTTTTCGGTTAGGGTTTGGTTGAATATTCTTATTGTTTTTACTTATTGGTTTATTATTAGTATTATACTGATAAATGAAAAAATACGAAATGGAATAATAGTTGGTTTCAAATTTTTAAATGTGATCTAGCCTACAATCTAATGCTTGCTCTACATAATGCACTCGCATATTATTGAGATCAACCGTCCGATCCATAATTTTATTGCATAAATTCTCTATTTTAGGTATGTTTAATTTCATATATATGTTATAAGCATCTGACGACCTTCTTATACTCTCTAAATGATCATTGCCAGTACAAAAGTTCATGGATTTACTTACTTTCAAACCATTTCATCTCTATCATATGGTTAGACTTGTCCTTCTTGTTTTAGTTATTAATATGAAGTGTCCCTGTCTTGAGTTTGGCATACAATTTATGGATGAATGAACTCCGATCTACAAAAGGAGTCAGGATTTCGTCTACTGAATTATGTTTCTATTGTTCTATTTTGTTGAAGTTTATGTTGAACGCAACTGATTGAACAGTGAAATCCACAATGGTTGCAAATGTCGTGGAACCATTGATGTGATGTGTGAGCAGAGTAGAGTAAAAATTTCGTCAACTTATAGAACGAAACAATTTATTAGGTCTAAGTTTTTTCAAAAGATCTGATTTTCATTAATTTGTAACTACTTATCTATTTTTCCATTCACCCAAAGTTGGTTCCCCGTCGAAGCCATAATTCTCATAATAAAGAACAATAATTCACAGAAACACAGTTGACTTTGATTCACATCAAACAATAAATTATTTGCCTCCTCTTCACTGTATGTCTGATTTCATCTCCTTTCAAAAGAATAAAAAATTACAACAATAAAACAAGGAGAATCATAGTTATTGACTCACTAAAATTGTTATAGAAATTATAGAATTCTACCATTATGTGAAGACAAACTTGCTTAATGATCTCTAAAAAAATATGTAGCAGAAATATTACTACTAATTTCTAGTCTTCATTGTAAATGAAGAGTTTTCGAACAATTTGCTTTCTGACAATGACCACCTGACCTTTAAAATTGTTGAGACATTAGGGGAAAAGAGATAAACCATGCCAAACACAAGGCTTTTTGGCCATAAAATGTAACGGCGATTCGCTTATTCGCATCAAGAATAGTTTATAGGAGCTAACTAACATTAATTTTATATTAAATTCTTACAAATAAATTCTTTAATAAAGAATAAAAACCTGCAAAAAATTTAATTGTTCTTATTTTTTGATTATATTACAAAAGTAATGCTGTCAATAGAAAATTGTCTTGATTGAAGTGATTTTTATCCAGAAATTTATAACTTAGTTGTAATATAGTTACATTGTTTAAAACAACTTACCGAATAAAGTTATTTGTGGTTTTATGTTATAGAATTTTAAATCGCGAAGACAGGTCAACTTCTGAATTCAATTGAATGTCCACTAAAAGAAAATTTAAATAACAGGGTGATTCATGTAAGTCTAGCACAGTCGGTACCCTTCATTTTTAATGGAACATTTTTATATCCTTGAAGTGCCTTTGTTGAGCTAATTTTAACGAACTGTAGCATTTATGGTTTATGATGTCTCCAGATTAAGTATCAGCGTATTTTGGTAAATTTCTAAAACACTAAAGTCTAATCCCTTCATTGATCACAGTTTGAAAAACAGTTTATTGTCTTGAATAGGAAAATAGTTTTTAGAGAATGACAACAATTAAACAAATATTGGTAAATCATGTGGATTGTTATTTGTCAATTCTGTAATTGTAGAATTGTTGAAGTGTTTTACATCCAAATATTAAATTCTCATTTAAAAATTATTGCTTGCTGAATTAATAATGAAATATTTAAGTGAGACTTATAGAATGGAGATTTTAATGATGTTGCTTCTACATGCATCCCCATTTAATTCTATATTATGTATAGTAAATTTTGAAGTGGAATATCTCCAAAACTGTGTATATAATCTTTGTCGTATTTTAAGAAGTATGTACAAATATTTAAGAATGTTATGTACGATATCTGTGCCATTTGTCATGGGTTTTAATTAAATGGCATAAATTATCATTTTGAAATTAATGACTTTGTTGTATTACAACATATTTTTGATTATTTTTATGTGTTCTTGGGAAATAACACCACAATCGAAAAAAAAAAAAATCTGTATATTTAAGGAACAATAAAACGTTTCCAGTACTATTCTGACCTCGTTTTCAATTAATTTAAACATGTATTGAAAGTATAAAATGTTAAATGATATATGATATTTAAGTTGTCATAAGAAAAATTTGTTGTTTATAGATATACAGGTAGCACAAAAAATTCTAAAGATCATGTATTACAGTTAAACAGCTTTCAAACTGAAAGAACTTGAAAGAGTTGTCTTTAGAATTTATAAGTGGCGTTCCTAGGTACGACTTTAATATAAGAAAGCGCATTCGCCAAAAATGCGATGAAAGAATTCCTTTATTTCAGTGATCCCATTAATGCCACAAGGGAAAATCTAGGAAAAACCCTATGAACTATCCCCATACTGGGTTGTTCAAAAGGAGATGGCCATTACTAATTTCTTCCTTTATTGTCGGCAACTAAGTACGATTGAATTCTACAGAAGTAGAAGCGATACAATCGTCTTCATTCAAAAGAATTAACGCAGACTCTTTTATTTTTCGTTTTGTGTTATGTTGTTCTTTGTGAAGTATAGTTGAATTGTCAAATTGTATTTTATGGGCGAGGTTCCATGCATGTTTACAAATTTTCGATTTTTCATATTGTCGTTTCTTTATGTAATTCTTGTGTTCATTAATTCGTACGTTTAATGATCTCGATGTTACTCCAATATAACATTTATTTATTCGCAAGGATTTTGTATATGCATATACAAGAAAATTAAAGAACAGAAACAACAAATTTTTCTTTTGTCAACTTAAATGTCATATCAAACTTTCATTTTGCATTTTATATTTTCAATACATGTTTAAAGCCATTGAAAACGAGGTCAGAATAGACCTGGAAATGTTCGGATTTTCCTTGAATATACAAATTTTTGTTTCGATTGTGGTGTTATTTCCCAAGAACCCATAAAAATAATCAAGAACATGCCACAAATAACATTTAGAAGACAATAACAAACTTATTATATTGTGAAAAAAATCACTTGTAATCGGTTTTTCCCGTTGTCTCGGGAGAAAAAAAATCCTAGTGGATTTATAAAACTCACTTAAAATTTTCTACTGAACATTTTAAAAGCGGCATATTCTTTATAGCCATTAGTAAATATTTTTAGGTTGTGCTTAGATCATATTAAATAGCGCAATAAGCTTTAGTAACCTATTAGTATCTATGTTTTTTAAATAAATAATATCTGAATTTTCAGATACTTATCGAGAATCAGTAATAGCCAATCTTCCATTTTTTCATATTTTTGGATTCTGCACCGTTCTAATAAACAGTATGGCAAGAGGAATCAATCTGATTACACTTCCAAAATTTATACCAGATAAGTATGTGGATGTGTTGAGAAAACATCAGATTACGTTATTGCAACTAACTCCTCCTCTTGGTAAGAAAATATAATAATTTAATAGGGGAAGTAGAAATGAAGGTTCTTTTCAGTTTTGTTTTTAACATCGAACTCGGATGTCAAACCTGAATATTTAAAGCATCTGAAATATATTATGTGCGGAGCAGCTCCAATTGGTGCGTTGGATGAAGAAAGATTTTTGAATAAGGTTGGAAATGTTAAGAAAATTTTTCAAGGTAAGCCTGCTTAAATTACACTTTAATCTGGGTTTAGAATTAAACAAATGATATCGGAACTTAAACACACGTCTTTCAGTTAATGATAGATGCCACTACACTTCTTTTTAAATATTTACTAATATTCGCTTCAATAAAGTCTTTTCCGTCCATAAAACAGCTATGATTTTAAAGATTTGTCAGTTTTTTTATTTTGTTTTAAATTAGAAACTTTTCAGGGGACAGCAAGATCCCGTTCTAGGGTGGTGGAAATTTTTTTACTAAAAATATCCTCGGGAGCCAATATAGAGAGAGACATATTTCAAGCAAGACCAAGTAACGGAAAAAAGATACAGTTTTTAGGAAAAAGTGGTAGAATATTAGTACCAAAAAGAACTTTAAAACGAGCACCGACAAAAGTCGCATCTATTATAACTATTACTATATTACTAAGCAAGCAACCATGAAAATAAAATGAGTCCCTAGCATTTTGAAAAAAAGAACGGTAATACCAACGTCATTTCCACCAAAATTAAATTTAATCGTAAACTCTCTACAGTTCACTACTACTATAGTATTATTTATTTACTCGAAAGGTGTGAACATTCTACTCTGTTCAATTGAGTATAAAAATGAAATAAAAAAAACCCTCAAAATTACTTGTAAACTAAACATGTTACGGTAAAAATACAAGCGCAAGATGTCTCTTTTTACAAAATTCTTCATTTTGTCTGTCTTTATTTTTCTAGGATAAAAATACCTAAGATCGTATACAATCTGTAATTGAGGGCGATCATTACTTTTATGAACAATTTGAATTGAAAAAATTAAAAATTGAAGCTTTTGAATGATTTTGAGGACTTAATTTCTTGTGACACTTGACACTTCGACACAACGTTTTTTGTATTATTAGGATAGCTTGAAAAGTATTTTGTATAAATTCTTCTTGATAAATTTTAAGCCACAAATAAGTAAACTCTCTATAGATTTTTGAGTATAAAAGGTTTCATCCCCCGGAAAAGGCTTCCAGGGTCTGTTCCCAAAAGGTTTCTAATTTTAAGCAATATAGAAAAAAATGACTTAAAACAGTTCCAATGTTCAAATAATTATGTAGAGCAAATTTATCAACTGTGGTATCAAATATATGATAAACAAGAAAATTTATAGAAGTGAAAAATTCAAGATTAAAAGCAGAGTTAAAACAGCTGAATAGCTGAAATTTTTCCTGCAGTAAACAGTGTAGTACCTTTACCTTTATTCAAAAAGACAAGCGAATCATGTAGTAGCGGTTTTCCTTTCTTTTTGCAGATCATACGCGAGGAAGGGTTTTTCTAAAAG
This sequence comes from Octodonta nipae, assembly GCA_034190945.1. Lineage (NCBI taxonomy): Eukaryota > Metazoa > Arthropoda > Insecta > Coleoptera > Chrysomelidae > Octodonta > Octodonta nipae. Next base: position 25,352,522 of record CM067219.1, on the reverse strand, counting down.
ATTTACGAGCTAATTGAAGATAAAATACCATAGATATCTCGAAGTTATGATAAAAATCGTTAGCCGTTTCAAAAAATCTCCTTCTAAAGGATCATATAGAAAAATGGACTTCCGTCAAATTATTTGAAATGTCGGGATGTTGTAGACCTTAATATTCTGACAGATTTTATTACTAGTTTTCGAGATACAGAGTGTTAAACATAGAAAATGCATAATTTTTGATATCAGATTTAACATGGTAGACGTGTTTTATTTTTGGTTATTGGAGAAATCGCGATTGGTACATTATTGAACATAAATATTTCACAAAACAATTGCCATAAATTTTAGTGGAAAAATACATATCACGTATTTTTGCGATACCGGGTAGGTAGGTATTGCAAAAATGCCTAATATGTATTTTTGGACAAAATCATTTTTATATTACTGCGTTGAAAGCGTAAGAAGATGGTATTGCACAATTAATATATCGTTAAAGTAATAAATTATTGGACGTGCTTCATGTAATATACAGTGTGAGTCATAAATATATTTAGAGCGAGCATATATTATTTTTTACTATTAATGAGTCACCCTGTACGAACCATTCTAGCTGCAATTTTAATCATACATTAAACATATATATATATATATATATATATAATCCGTCTCTTTTTACTATACAGGATGTTAAACTGATTGCAAAAGCTGTACATATGAAAAAAGTAGTTTTTTTATACTATCCTGTAGTTCTAAATTTTCTCCGTCAACTTTGTATGTTATTACATTTTTACGTTAAAAATGTTCAGTGTTTCACTGAGCAGAATTTTGATAAAATTCTATCACTAGTTTTCAAGATATAGGGTGTTAAACATCGGAAATGTCTCTTTTCCTTACAGTTTTCTCATAATAGACGTGTCTTATTTTCGTTTATTTTAGAAAACGTGATTTGCACATTATTTGAAATAAATATTCCACAAAACAATTACTGTTCATTATACAGGGTGTTTCCACTATACGTAACATGTTTTTTTATAAAATTGGGTTTTTTGTTATAAGGTTGAATACATAAGAAGTTCTAATTGCAGAATTAATATAATGTTAAAGTAAGGAATTCTTGGACGTGTTCATATATTTTACAGTGTGCATCGTAAATATTGCTATTGTGGGCATCTATTATTTTTGCCATTAATGAGTAACCCTCTATAAACCCTGCGTACAGTAACTTTTATATTAAAGTAAACAAAGGAGTATACAGAGACGGATTCTATATTTGTTTAATGTCATATAAAAATTGCAGCATGAATGGTTTGCACAGAGTGACTGATTAATAGTAAAAAGTAAGACATGCCGCTCTACCTATATTTATGGCTCACACTGTATATTATATGAAGCACTTCTAAGAATTTATTACTTTAACGCTATATTAATTGTGCAATAACATCTTCTTACGTATTCAACGTAGTAATACAGATGTGATTTGAAGACGCAAGATGTAAAGACCGATATCTAAGATTTTCGGAGAAACTAGCACATAGAGGTTCTGAATCTGGAGCCGCTCCATGTAATTGCTGTTACCCGTAATTCCTAGGTTAACATGTCACGATGAAATTTTCAGTTAATTTCACCTGTTAGAGATATTGAATACTCTCTTCGATGTGTCATTCTTTTGTACGCAAGACAAAATATATAATATACATTGTTTAGGGAACCTTCATCAGTTGCGCTTTCCACAATTGAATGTCCTCTCGAACACTTCTTTATGTATTTGGTACATTTTGTTCAATTTGAAGATGCGTACAAAAGAATGACACCTCGAAGAGAGTATTCAGTATCTCTAACAGGTGAAGTTAATCTGAAAATTTCATCGTGACATGCTAACCTAGGAATTACGGGTAACAGCAATTACATGGAACGGCTCCAGATTCGGAACCTCTATGTGCTAGTTTGCCCGAAAATCCTAGATGTCGGTCTTTTCATCTCGCGTCTTCAAATTTAACGAAATCTATCAAATACATAAAGAAGTGTTCTAGAGGACATTCAATTGTGGAAGCGCAAGTGATGAATGTTCCCTAACCAGAAGCGATATATATTATATATTTTGTCTTGCTTACAAAAGAATAACACCTCGAAGAGAGTATTCATTGTCTCTAACAGGTGAAGTCCATTTTTATAAGAAAGGTGCCTGGTTGGAGTAGCCTTTTAGTCCGAAGTTATTTTACATGTCTATAACAACTATTAATAATTAATTAAAATCAAATTACTTCAGCTTTACTTTAAATATCCATTATATGTTTCTTTCGTCTACTATGATTCTAAACTATTCAAATATTTTGGTTAGGTTTTGGAATGTCAGAGGCCTGCTTAGTGGCTACAACGGGTAACAAGAAGCTTGAAAATCTCGACACCTCTGGATCAGTAGGTTTACCTGTATGTAATACCATTGCTAAAGTTGTAGACATTGATGATCCAAAAGGTTGGTAGAATAATAATCAATTAAGTATAATTTTCTTCAGTTTCTTAAGTAGGGCATTTTAGGGACACCTCTTGGTCCTAATGAAGTTGGTGAGCTTCTGATTAAAGGCCCTCAAGTCATGAAAGGGTATGGGAATGCTCCAGAGGAAAATTCAAAAGCGTTTCATGAGGGTTGGTTAAGAACTGGAGATTTTGTTTATTATAACGAAAATGGTTTTTTGTATGTGAAAGATCGGCTTAAAGAAGTGATTAAGGTAATATTTTAATGGGAGTGCTTTATCATTTGTTAAACCTTTGTTAAAATAGTTAATATTGTTTAGATTTCCAGTTCAGAATTTTTACCGCAAATTATGTTCAAGCTGTCATTCGATACATAAATGTATCTAGAGAGTTAAAAGAAATAAGTATTGAATTTTTTTTTAAAGTATAAATACTTTAGTAAATTGTAAAAATAGAACTATTAAATATGAAGATTAAGCAACAATAAAATTAGTTATTATTAGATACCTGAGTAAACAATAATCAGTTGAAAACATAAATTTTCGGCAATTATTAAATTATTTATGATTTTTTAAAGTTAGGTGTGATAAAATTACAGATAAGTAAAATAAAGGAATTTAGAGATTTTTCTACTTCCTAACTCTATTCTCAGATAACTGTAGAAATTAAAAATTGGAAATCTCAAAAAATCCAATACCTGTTATTAAAAACTCAAGAAAATATTTTTTTTAAATTTTTTTACTTTTATAGTTTATAAATATTTTTTAAATAATTTTCTAGGTAAAAGGATATCAAGTGGCTCCCGCGGAATTAGAAGAATTGCTACGCAACTTTCCCTCTATTGAGGATGCTGCTGTTATTGGAATTCCTCACCCCATTTTTGGTGAAGTACCTAAGGCGTATGTAGTCCAGAAAAATAACGTTAAACTAGACACTAAAGAACTTGAAGAATATGTTAACAAAAATGTTATCAAATACAAAAGAATTTTGGGTGGTGTGGAAATTATCGATGTTATACCTAAAACTGTTTCTGGAAAGATCCTAAGGAGAGAACTGAAACAGGAGTTTTTGAAAACAATTGTAAAATCTTAATAAAATTTATGTTGTCTTCTAAACGTTGTTTGTGGCATATTATTGATTACTTTTATGTTTTTTGGGGAATAACACCACAATAGAAATAAAATTACGTATATTGCAGGAATACCAAACGTTTCAAAGTCTATTCTGACTTCGTTGTCAATGGCTTTATATTTATTGATGTAGATTGCAAAATGAAAATTTTCAATGAAAATGAAAATTTTCATTTTGCAATCTACATCAATAATTGATAATTGACAACGAAGTCAGAATAGACTTTGAAACGTTTGGTATTCCTGCAATATACGTAATTTTATTTCTATTGTGGTGTTACTCCCCAAAAAACATGCTATCTCTCCCAACAAAAATAAAAATAACTAAAAACTCCAAAGTAAGACTTAGATAGAACGAACGACAAGAATAAAACACGGTGTTGTCACTTCGCTGCATCAACCACTCAGTCAATAATAATACAGGTTGTTATGTAGAAGGTTCTCCAAACTTGGAGGGCAGATAGGTCGGCTCATGTGCTATATTATGTAACCCATAACATCTAGATATTTTTTTGCTTTTTTTAATTTAACTTTTTTTTTTCTTAATTTTCAAATTTTTACATTTTAACTTTTTTATTTCTCACTGCATCTTCACCAAATAAACTTAAATCTAATCTATGATGTTTGTTTGCTCATATTCATTTGATATTTGACACAAATAATTAGTTGAAAAAATTATATTATTATGAGACCACAAATGGAGAGGTTCCAGAAAAAGTGACTAAGTTAAACACTTTTTCACATTACAAAAACAAAAAACAATTAGAAGCACATCGAGAACTTCGAATGCTTACAAAAACTTCTCTACTTCAACCTCTTTCCAACGATATATTACATGTATTGGAAAGTAATTAGAATCATAATAAAATTTGAGATTGTAACTTACAAGGTTAGAACTACAAAAAATACAACATACATCAAGTTGCAATAATTTGTTATAAATTTTCTACAAACTGTCTTCTACCGCTACGGATGCAATAGCGACATCGTTTGCTGACTTCTACAATCGCATCTCATCCCATATTATTTCAAAAGCAACATTTATTCTTTCTCTTAACTGTTCTTTGGTTTCTATTTCTCTCTCGTAAACGAGTGACTTGACCCGTCCACATACAAAAAAATCAAAGGGAGTCAGGTCTGGCGACCTTGGACGGCATAGTGTAGGGCCAGTTCTCTCAATTCGCGCGTTTGGGAATGTAATCTCCAGGAGCTCTTTGGCAGTTCGCCTATAATGTGCTGGACAGCAAACTTTTTGAATATTATTGGTCTGTCTTCCACTGAGATTTCATCTAATGAGATCAATCAATCGTTCATTAAAAATTCGTCATTTACGTGATAGAAATAGACACCAAGGAGGAGCTAAGGGAAATAATCAATGTTGCGTTCCAAATAATGCGGCATGATCGATCTTATTAGATGAAATCTTATTGAAAGACAGACCAATTAAATTGGTCAAAAAATTCAAAAAATGACTATCCAGCACGTTATAGACGAACCGTCAGAGAGCTCTTGGGCCTTTCATTCCCAAACGCATGAATTGAGAGCCCTATACAATGGCCTCTAAGGTCGCCAGACCTGACGCCCTTTGATTTTTTGTATGTGGTGGGGCCAAGCAACTCGTTTCTGAGAGAGAAATAGAAACCATAGAGCAGTTAAACGAAAGAGTAAATGTTGTTTTGAAATAACATGGGATGAGATGCGATTAGAGACTACTACGGAGTCAGAAAAAGGTGTCGCGATTGCATCCGTAGCGGTAGAAGCAGGTTTAAATCAAATTTATAGCAAATTATTGCAACTTGTATGTTTTATTATTTGTAGTTCAAACTTTGTAAGTTACCATCTCAGTTTTTATTATGATACTAATAACTTTCCAATATTTGTGATATATCGTTGGAAAGAGGTTGAAGAAGAGAAGTTTTTGTAAGCATTTTGAAGTTCTTGATGTGCTTCAATTTTTTTTTGTAATGTGGTAAAAAACTTAATCACTTTTTTATGGAACCTCGCCATTTTCAACCAATTATTTGTGTCAAATATCAAATGCACATGAGCAAACAAACATCGTAGATTAGATTTAAGTTTATTTGGCGAAGATGCAATGAAAAATAAGCAAGTTACAGCAGTTCAAACATAAAAATCTGAGAATTAAGAAAAAATAAGTAAATTAAAAATACAAAATCCGTAAGATATCTAGATTTTATATGGCCTACATAATATAGCACATGAGCCCTCCTATCCGCCCTCCAAGTTTGCCGAACCTTCTACAAAACACTCTGTATATAGGTCAATGGGTATAATGTGACATTCTGATCTAAGCATTATAGGATAAGAGCAAAGACTTGGAACGGCTCAGATTCGGAACCTCTGTGTTCCCCGAGAATCCTAAATGTCGATCATTACATCTAGCGCCACTACTTGTATTATTACACTTTTACACGTTGAAACTCTACAAATTACAATTTATGTATACTAGAAACTGATCCAAAATTGGATAGTGTCTAAGCAAAAAATATCCATAAATTGTAGATTTTAGCAGTGTAGCGACATCTATGGACCGAATACTTTACTGCATAATGTAAGTATGTTTGCCTATGTACTTGTGCACCGGTATCAAGCTCAATGTGAAAAAAATATTCAACACACACACCCGAAAAAAATGTCTGGCTCTGGCCTTATTAAATGTACAATCCTTTCGATACAGATCAAGTAAGTTGCTACTTACGTAGTAAATAGCTTATAGTTTGTGGGAAAACATGATATTTAGGTTTTTTTCGGATGCTCTGTTGGCATTGGATCATAGTTAATTGGATCTATTTAAATTATTAAATAACATAATGTTTTTGAATTGTGAGTAAAAGCCAGAAGTAATAACTTGATACTTTTGCTTATTTATAAATTATTCAACTTCTTCTTCTTCTTTCTTCGGTTTTTTACTTTCCTCAGATTATCGCTTGTTTCCACAAGTCCCTATTTCCCTAATTAACCATTCCTAGTCCCTTTTCAGGTACCACGTTTTTTAGATGTTTTGCCCATGTAAAAGTAGGTCCCCTTCTTTGGCATTCCCTCTTCGATGACCAGTCTATAATTGTTTCTTGCAATCAGTTTTCTGACATTCTTTTAACAATTTCATACCATTGGAGTGCTCGATTTTCCAATCTCCGTGTTGTAGACAGATTTATGTCCATTTTCTGCCAGATATTTTGGGTTTTTCTTTGGCCTCCCTTGTAACCCTTAAATTTCTCCTTACATATTCCAGTTCTACAGTTCTTATCTTATATCAAACTGCTGTGTTTATTGGTCACATCTCTGCACCGTAGAGTTTCTTTCTATCCTGGCCTAGGTTCTTAGTCCATAGCAAACTATTTCGAGCTTTTGTCGCCTTATTCCCCATACCATATATCATGTGATTTATGAGCATGTGATGGTTGCTTGCACACTATGCTTGTCTATATACACTTACAACTTTCAAATGAACTTTCCTTGCTTTCCTCATAATTAGAGGGCCAATTATAGATTTCAGATTTCTACTTGGTTCAATCAACGTAAATTTATATATGTATGCAAAAAAAGTATTCATAATTCCACAGTCATGGCCCCTGCAAAAATCTACAAGTCGTCTTTCGTTGATATTTAAATTTGTTTCCCTTAACTTCCTATTACGTCCTATTATAAGTTATTTTTTGTACTGTTGTGTTCTTTCCACGATGTCGTCTAAAGTATTACAGAAAGAACATTTCTCTTATGTAGAAGTGTTGTCATTCATGGCTTAATTCCTAAGATTGCTGTAGGTTGTATATATTGAGCTCTGCCCTGAATATGCTCTCACTTTTATGTTCAAATTGGAACACATAAATGGTTCCTGCATTTTCTTTTTATTAGGATAGACACTCCACTTTTTGCCTGTTGATTTTTCGGAACTTCAGTCTAGGGGCCGTTGATAATCTATGTCACGTTAAATTTTGCCTTTTCGGACTAGTCACTCCCATTTCACCACGCTGCGTCCCCACATTCTGCGACCCCCTATATATACAACGTCACAAAAGCTAGAACCCCCCCCCTGTATAAGATACATTGCGCCTAATAATATTATATAAATATTAATGTAATGAATGAGCATAATATCGATCTTGCAGTATCTTCTTCTTTGTTTTAGACAAATTTACTTCTTCTTCATCTATCCATTCTTCTTGCATTCCTCAATATGTATAGTCGATCTTCAGGTCAACAAAGAACCACACCTTGTATGTTTCTTCTGTTTTGGGTATTAATTTATAAATTTCTTTTTTCAGGATAACATTTTTGTAAGTGTTAAGTAAGTTTCAGTATAACTCACTTCTCAAATATGCCATTTTTTTTTCGAAAATCTTAACTGTTAAATATAAGAAATGCCTAACGTAGAATCAGTATTATACGTTACGAGTATAAAATTAAGAAATGCAAAGAGTCAGTATTTGTTGACTACTAAGCGACGAATATGATAAATATACAGGGTGAGTTTTTTTTGATGATCAGTATGGGGATCTCGGAAACTAGCGGAGATAGAGGAAAATTGGGAAAAATTTGCAGTTTTACTGGCCAAATTTAATGACACTTTCGGATTTTTGTAAAAACTCATCGCTTACTAGATATTTTGAAAAAACGAAATTCTGTCGATTTAGTCAAATCCCTCTAGCTCCTTTGTTTTTGATTTTATAAAAAAAGTGTAAATATCAAAATTGAAGGGAATTGTTTCCCGAATATGATTGTCATGTCCTCGTTTGCGTGACAGCTCTCGTTTTCGAGATATGACACAAACTTATCTTTTTTTGTATAGAAACCATAGTTGGCTATGGCCTCAAAAAATAGAACATTTTTAGAGCTTTTCAACGATATGCTACTCGATATAGTTATTCATAAAAATAACGGAGTTATGGATGCTTTTCTCTCGTATTTTCACTTTTAACGTAGTTAGCCATGAAATAGATTAATTTATTAATAACTATTCCAAAAAACATTGAACGATTTTTTTTATTAGATATATCAGATATAACGAAAAAACTAAATAAGTAAGTACTTACTAAAAACTTAAGAAATTAAAGTACGTAATAATGGTTACAATTTATGTTCGAAAAGTCCACCATTGTTATTTAGACAAAAATTGCATCTTTTTAAGATTGACAATACCGCTTTCCTCACAGAATGTCTATCAATTTCTTCAAATGCTTGTAATACCGCCTCCCTTAGGTCACCAACTGTCTCATACTTTCTTTTGTATACTTTGTTTTTTAGCGCACCCCATAAATAGAAGTCTATAACTGCCAAATCGGGAGACCGGGGTGGCCATTCGCGTGGGCCATTTCTTCCTATGCAAGAGTTTGGATAGATATTATCTAAGTGTTGTCTTACTACTAACGAGTTATGAGCAGGTGCTCCATCATGTTGGAACCACTCAATTTGTAAACGAGTTCTCAAATTTAAATTATGCAACACGTCTTGAAAAGTGTATTGCAAGAAATGCAAGTAGCGCTCCCCAGTAAGTGATTCGTCATAGATAAAAGGCCCCAGAATAGTAGACCCTATGATACCACACCAAACATTAAAACCAAATTTTACCTGGGGTCGTCTTTGTTCTACATGGAAAGGGTTTTCTTTAGCCCAGATATGCTCATGGTGTCTATTGAACATACTGTAGTTAGTAAATCTAGTTTCATCTGACCATAACACCTTTAATGGAAACTGTGAATTGTCAAGGCACATGTCTCTAAACCATGTACAAAACAAAATACGTCGATGTTCGTCACCAGCATGCAAAGTTTGAGAAACTGAAAGTTTGTACGGGTGGAACTTGTGCGCTTTCAGTACTTTATCTACAGTTCGTTGAGATGTGCCAGCTTCTGCAGCAATCTCACGATTTGATGTAGAAGGATTTTGATTTACCATTGCCAAAACATTTATTTGTGCTGCTTCGTTAATTTGATTAAGTTTTTTGGTGGTTTAGTAAAAGATCCATACCTGCGTAAACTATCGTAAAGCCTCTTAAATGAACATAGAGCAGGTTGACGAGGATAAAAATATCTATGAAAGTATTCATCAGCTGCACGAACTTTTATGGCATATGATATAACATTCCACCATATTCAGTTTTTCTTCGTTAGAATATTCCATTTTATCACGAAAACTTGTCAATATCGACTGTCAGTTCAGCACTACTAATGGAATTACTCTCAAATGAGGAAACGTCAAAGTGAAAACAATCTTTTTCATGGCTACCTACGTTAAAAAATTGGAGAGAAAAGCATCCACAACTCCGTTATTTTTATGAATAAATGTCCGATTTTTTTGAGGTCGGAGCCAACTATGGTTTCTATTCAAAAAAAAATTTTTGTGTCATATCTCGAAAACGAAAGCTGTCACGCAAACAAGGACATGACAATCATATTCGGGATACAATTCCCTTCAATTTTGATATTGACACTTTTTTTATAAAATCAAAAACGAATGAGCTAGAGGGATTTGACTAAATCGACGTTTTTTCAAAATATCTAGTAAGTCTTGACTTTTTACAAAAATCCGAAAGTGTCATTAAATTGGAATAGTAAAACTGCAAATCTTTCCCCATTTAACCATTGCTCTATCTCCGCTAGTTTCCGAGATCCCCATACTGATCATCAAAAAAAAAACTCACCCTGTATAAAGATAAATATACTAGAACCTCTAAAATATTTGCTTTTGGAATATCCAATTGTAATAGTAAGAACTTTTGTATATAGAAAAACTCGCTACGCTAACTCATTTATTCGAAAGTTTATGCATTTCCCTTGAAATTACAGTTAACCAGGTTTTATTGTACACGAGAAATATGTGTTTATAATAACACTATTATATAAGCACCTTTATTTTATCATCGGCCGTGTAAAGTCTTACTTTCATGTGCTATTGAATATAGAGCGCACAATCCTTGGAAGCGTTTTTTTCTATGATATTGGATGCACTGTGCAACCGATTGTGACGGACATAAAAGCTAGTGCCGATGTCGAAAAATAAACATAAGTAAATATACCAAATATTAATATTGGGGCTAAAATATATACGGAGAAATATTCATATATTTACAAATATTAAACGTATGACTTTATAGCGTAATAGAAAAATGAAACAAAAACATTCTAGAGAAAAATCAAATTAGAAATGCGAACGTCACATTTCCTTAAACCCCCCCATCTCCCCTTGTCACATTTCGTCCTACTAACTGAGAATCCCCCCATCCCTCTTGTATGCGAAAGTATTTTATGAACATATGTACTACCCCACAGATGTGGTAGTAATTATCTATTAATTCTTCTCTTGACATCTTTTTTTGTTGCGGTCAATTTTAGAACAGGCTAGTTTATTTTCAGAAGATGCAAGGACATTGTTTCTGGTCAGGGAACCTTCATCAGTTGCGCTTCCCACAATTGAATGTCCTCTCGAACACTTCTTTATGTATTTGAAACATTTCGTTAAATTTGAAGACGCGAGATGTAAGACCGACATCTAGGATTTTTCGAGAGTATCAGCACACAGAGGTTCCGAATCTGGAGCCGTTCCTTGTAACTGCTGTTCTCCCTTAACTCCTAGGACAGAATGTCACGATAAAATTTTTCAGGTTACTTCACCTGTCAGAGATATTGAATACTCTCTTCGGGGTGTCAATTGTGGGAAGCGCAACTGATGAAGTTTCCCTGACCAGAAACAAAGTATATTATATATAATATATATTGTCTTGCATTTCGTTAAATTTGAAGACGTACAAAGGAATGACACCTCGAAGAGAGTATTCAATATCTCTGACAGGTGAAGTAACAGGAAAATTTTTATCGTGACATTCTGTCCTAGGAGTTAAGGGAGAACAGCAATTACACGGAAGGGTTACAGATTCGGAACCTCTGTGTACTGATTCTCTCGAAAATTCTAGATGTCGGTCTTACATCTCGCGTCTTCAAATTTAACGAAATGTTTCAAATACATAAAGAAGTGTTCGAGACGAATTGAATAATTGTGGGAAGTGCAACTGATGAAGGTTTCCTGACCAGAAACAATGTATATTATATATAATATAAAATATATATTGCCTTGCGTACAAAGGAATGACACCTCGAAGAGAGTATTAATTTTAGTGATTAAGACCAAATAATCTAAATAATCATACTTAATTAACACATTTCATGAATCGCTCATAACTCTGTAACTACTTATCGGATTTACCGAACAAAAAGCGCCGAATACAGAATAAGGCATCACAAGATCACCTTTTGCAATTGAAAAAAGTTAATAGTGGTCGATAGAGGTCGTAACTTGTTCAATTAAAAAGAGTGGACACTAAGAGTTCTCACTGTATATATAGAAAATATGTCTTATGTATATAAATAAACAAGTGAAGGATTGTTTCCAAAACTTGTAGTTCAGACAAATTTCAATTACAATATATCAACTAGTTAGGTGAATAATTGATAACACTATTTGCTAAGTAATCAAATATGTTGTTTTACTTCCTATTATTTATATGATTTTAAATTTATTGGATGTTCGTCGTCTGATAATTCAAGTTGAGATAAGTGAGCAAATTTGTGACTATAAGGAAGCCCAAAAAAAATATTACCCTATGTGAAATTTTTGTTTAATTAAATCAAAATAAAGCAAAATAATATAATCTTTTATAGTTTTGAGCTTAAGGACCTGTTCTATTCTTTTCTAAAATAAACGTCACAAGATTGTACATAGAGGTAAAGTCAGGTTCTTAGAATAAATTTTCATAAATGGAATAGTAAATACTCGGATATTATGGGTGAATATCTTGTACAAACTTTGTTAAGTAAATAAAGCAACGCCAACTGCACGGTAATAGTTTGGCGAAACTAAGCAGTATTTATCAAGTTATTCTGAAATAGGTATCCGTTAATTTATTTAAGTCTGCCCACTTGTTCTAACTATATTCGTTGGACCCAACAGGGAAAATATCGGACATAATTCAAGGACAATGTAAATTGGACTGTAGGCGATATTAAGGATCACATGTTTATCAGATTTGTGACGCGAAAGGGTGAGATTCTTAATTAAATGAGAATTTTTGCTAAGCGACCTTGACACTGACAGCTAGTATCGATTCCGCTAAATTATTTCTATCGAAACAATTGCGTCATTAATTTTGTCGAATGGGACATTTCTATCTCTCTCATTACGACTGGTTTTAAACAAAGAGGTTAATACTGTAGAGCACGTGAAGTAGCGAAATTAATGTAATATCAATAGAAAGAGAGAGAGATAATAAGCGTGTCGTTCCTGATTGGTCATTGTCAGTGGTGACGCCTGCTATTGGTAGGGTAGAGACATAGCAAGCGCTCCCTGATATTGTCTCTCTCTTTCTATTGTTATTACACTGCCACTTACAGTAACGCCCATACCTAATTCGCTCTACGTATAATAGCTCTATGGTTTTAAACTATCAGGATAATAATGTTGACTGATAAATCGTGAACTGTGTCATAAAAACTTTAGTTGTCAAATGTTATAACGCCCTCTAAATACTGCTCATAAATACACTTGTCTACTTTCATGTCTTATTGAGAGCACCTCTAGAAATCTTGTATAAGTAACTCTCTTCTCTTCATTTTCCTTTCTCGTTTTGCCGTCTACCTGTTGAATCTGTGCCATCTCAGTACTTAGAGCATATACTTCTAGAGATAGTCTGCAATGCACAAATATCCTGTCAACACTAGTAAGATAGCGTAACAGAGAGGCTATTTTACTTGGTTGAGAGCAGCGATTGGACTACACGCTAGGTGTATTTCATTGAAGGAACGTTCCAAATGACTGAAATACCCTCTGGATCTCTCTATTGCCCTCTCTTTATATACTTGGTACGCTATTTGTGCATTACAGGCTACCTGCAGAAATAAAAGCTCAAAGTCACCACTTTTGATCTGTCTATTGCGCATTTGTTCATTTGTGTTTCAAATTTTACTTTTCACTTCTTGCTCTGTGGTTTCGGCTGGTTGTCGTACAACTATTAAAAGTTTAAATCACTGGCACAGATAATGTACCTAAACTTAATTCCTCAGCAATCATCTGGACAGAAACCGACGACCGGAAAGCACAAGATATCAGATGTGTTCAATAACTCATGGTTAAATACCTGAAATCAAATAAATATGTATATATCACGTCGGCCTGTATTTTTTTGTATGTTTATTGCCTGATTTCTTCTCCAGTGGTGAACTGATTTGAATAATTATTGATTTGTTTAATAGATTGTAGGTCTGGAATTTGCAATTTCAAATTTGAGAAAAGAATGGTATTTGTTTAAGGGCTGAAATTTGGGATTGAACACATACATAAATAGGAACCGACTAATATACCTAATATATTGGTCGATTTCTTCAAGACTACTTACCAATTTGTATAGTTTTTCTTTAATTACATTGAATTAAGGAAGATCCAGAAGTGATTTCATATACTTTTCTATGATTTGTAACATGTAGTTTTAAAAAATATGTTAAACGATTTTCAAGTAGAACTAAACAGTTGAATATAATAACAAAACATAACACTAGTTAATAAATAGCACATTCATTGTTGTTAGGTACCTACATACAAAGGTGCTCGTTCTGTACAAATTAATTACCTACTTGTCAATTATATTTTTGAAGACGGTGCCGAGCAATAATCAAGTATATAAATAGTAGATAAGTAAGCAATGCAGGATTTTAGGTTTGCTTGGCACCGATTTCAGAAATATACTAGATAGGCAGGTAATTAATTTGTACAGAATGAACATATTTGTGTGTAGGAACCTAACAAAATTGAATGTACTATTTATTGCTTAGTATTATGTTTTGTTAATTAGTTTCAACGTATTAATTCTACTTGAAAGACGGTTAATATTTTTTTAACAAAGTATTTTTATAAGCTGTTCTTGTTTAATTTCTTTATTCAAATTGACTTAAGCATCAATTTAAGCTCAATTTTTATTTCATAGTATGCTAGATTGTGTGAATGAATATTATTGTAAGAACAAAATGTTAAAATTTCGGGCAAAATTGATTGATATCTTCCTAAACGACATATTCTCTCACTACATTTCAGTTTTACAATATAATATCTTATCAGTTAATCGACAGTTATCTGGTTATGACGTTTCAAGTATAACGGTTGACAAAGTATCAATGTTTATTGTTTAATTAAATACCAATAACAAAGTCATGTGATTGTAACTACGAGGGTGAATAAAATATGAACCGGACTTTTGTTTTAAAAATTTTATTGGTACGATCAATGCAAATTTTAATACATATTATTTGTCTACATAATCTCCTCTCTTATGTATACATTTTCCCACCGAATCGGAAGTTTTTTAATACCTTTCTCAAAGAATGAAACTGGTCGTGTCGATAACCAATTGCGCACAAACGTTTCTACACCTTTGTTGTCCTCAAAGTGGTGGCCTCCCAGTTCTTCTTTAAGTGGCCCAAACATGTGGTAGTCACATGGCGACAAATCAGGACTGTAAGGCGGGTGTTCAAGGGTTTTCCAATGCATTTTGTTCAATTTTCCTTGAGTCAATGCAGCTGTATGTGGCCGAGCGTTGTCATGCAACAGAATCACACTTCGGATAGACATATCCCGCCTCTTTTGCCGATAGGCAAGTGTCACTTGTTGGAGTAGTTCGCAGTAATACTCAGCATTAGTTGTACGGCGTTCGTGCAGAAAATCAATCAGATGTACGCCTTCAATCAGCTCACGAATTGCGTAGATATTCGCCTCATTGATGCTTGTCGTGGGACGGCGTGCATGAGGCTCATTTTCCACTGTCTCTCGGCCATCTGAAAACTTTTTGTGCCAGTCGTACACTTAGGTCCTTGAAAGTGTTTCATTGCCGAACTGTGCAGATAGTCGACGCAAAATTTCAGACGGTCTAACGCCCTCGCTTGCTCTGACATGATGCTACTAACAGCGCATCGACTACTCCTCGCCAAACCGACGAACTCCCCTCTTCTTAACATCCCTACCTAACATATATCGAGACGTCACGCCACTCGAATTACCTACAGGGCGAGAAACAGAAAAGTCCGGTTCATATTTGATTCACCCTCGTATCAACCAAGGCCTGAAAATTTGTAGGATATATAAAAAGTGGATATTCATCATTTTACCAAAATAATAATTCTGTCGTCACTGAATACCGTGTGTATCATAAAGCAATAGTAATAACAATATTTAATTTGCCATGCAAGTCCGGGGTTTGTCAGTTATATTGGAGTATTAATAAAGGTTAGACCAGACATTGTCAGGTTGTGCTCTGCGGGCCCCTAGAGCTCAGTCAGCTCAGTCAGTCCGTAAATTAAGATAAAATCTACATTGAAAATGATAAAGATCCAGAAAATTTGAGGTTTATATTTTGATTTTGCAGATAGCTCAAGATTTTTTTTAATATAGATGTTTTCTAGCGACATCTGAATATGAATATTAACGGACTTATTACTTTTTTCCTTGAAGTTGACATACTAATAAATAGAAACAAAGCAAGAGCGACGTAATAAATTTGAAGACGATTTTTCCTATTGTGATATAATGGACAAATATACATAATTATATGTCTTCTAAATTTATTGAAACTTTAAAAGTTATCATTTTTATAAAATATTAATAAATTCTCTAAAATCAAAATAACGATGACAAATAACGAAATTTTCATGATCTTTATCAATAAAAGATCAGATAAAATAATCATTTTCGACGATTTCGAAAACTATTTTTTTGAGGTGATCTTTGGAGGGAGCTCTTAAAATATGATGAACCAATAAATTTTGAGAGGTGAAGTGACAAAATATAAATCCTTTATTTGGGCCACCTACGTTTGTTGAATCCTGAAAACTGACGTTTCGCCAAAATTACATTTCATATAAGTGTCATGTCTCGTTTGTTGGTTTACAATAATTAATCGTTACTTATGCTGTAATTAAGGTAGTTATGGGTTTTGTTCATAATTTTGTTAATCGTATTATTCAGGTTTATTACTGGTTTTGCTGCTTTATTGTCTTGATATGGGATTACTTTTTTCTAAAAAGGTGTAACAAGTTTAAAGCTTCCTACCTATTATTACAGGTTTTTTCTTATTCATGTGTGAATAGCGTTCAGGTGGTCTGTTTGTTTTTTATGTTTACTTTATGTGCATTCCTGCGATGATATTTGTCTATTTCTTTGACCGACTATGCTTTGGGCAGTCTCCATAGGATGTGCGGTACTCCATGGTACTTCATGGTTCTCTAATGGGTTTATGTCCTTTGGGTTCGTTAGCAATTTTCCTATTGTTGTCTATATGGAGTGAAGAGCAAAGGACGATTTATATGGGAATAAAACTGAAAAAGTGTCCAACGGACGCTTTCAAATAAGATGTTCAAGAAGTAGCCAGAATGGCGCAAGTATGACGACAGGGCCATGTTATGAAGTCAGCAATTGTCAACGGATTGAAATGCACAAATCCTACATTTAGAAGTGAAGTGGCTGAAAAAGTGAGAATGATTTAATTATTCGTAAATATAACCTACAAAATCTGTTATGTGAACTTCTCTTTGTAAACAGTTGTCTACGTTTTTTGTAATCTCTGCAAGTGATATGCCTTTATAGTGTGTTAATTGTGATATAAATTAATAAGTGTGTGCCCCAGTTTTGATTATAAAACTTTTTGAAATAGTTAAACAATGGGAAAAAATTGTATATTTGTAATATTTGAATACTTGTTAACAAATAGATGATGGTGAATTAGATGTTAATAAAAATTATTTATATTTTCATTCCTGTGTTCTTATTAGTTTCTACTTCCTTGTTCACATCTCCCTGGATAAAAGGTAATTAACAATTCTTTTCACCAGGGAATAAACTGCTATAAATAAATTATCTCTTCTGTTATCATTTTGGAACAAATTTCATTTGCATTTTATTCTAGAAATTAATTTTCAGGGATTCTAAGATTTTCACGCAATGGTTTTCTATATATTTTTTGTTGTCTACTGGGACAAAAGTCCATTAGCAACAATTAAATAACTATTTTTTGCATGTTTCTGCTGTAGCAGAGTATTTAAAATATTTCCAAAGTTACGCCTGGTGAATGCTCCTGGGAAAATATTTTCAGAAGACAATATGTATTGTCAAATATTTCAATTTACATCTAAGAATTGTGCCTTTTTAATCCGTAGTTTCTTAACCATTGACAACGGGGTCTGATCTAGACCCGAAACGTTTGGAATATACAGCAATTTTCTTTAAACTTTAAACAAGAAGCACTTAGACATTGAAAAATATGCCACAAGTATCATTCAGAAAACAACAAATTTGTTAAAGTTCTGGAGTTGGTGGACAATGCCTTAATCAGCTTAGTAATTATATAATAATGGGTACTTCAGAGTTTAATTTATGTAGGATATTTATCTTGACTCTTTATCTTATGCAAATAAGTAAGTGCTTTTTATCTATGTAAAAAGAATTTCATTGACTTAACACTTTATTATTGTTAAATCCCAATCTGGTTGTTTAACTGTGAAGGTTAAATTTGCTTTTTTTGGATGTGAATTATTCACATTAATCTAATGTGCTGATACCCATTTTGAATAACAAGTGCTTCATGCACCAAGTGCACGCGACCAGAATTTGCCAAAAAAAAAAGCCGTGTGGGGGTGTCAACTTTGCACACGTCTTGCGTCTAGTAGTAATTTTTCTCACATCACCAAACCAATAATAAGCACAAATGATCGACATCAGTCTACAGAAGCAGTTCAAGTGGATATTATGTTACTATTATATCAATAGATCTGAACATTTGTATAGGTGCTTTCGAAAAAAAAAAAAAAACTGTATAAATCAGTGTGCAAAAACTAATTTTGCATATGCCATTTCCAAATTCTTAAGTAATAAAAGATATTTATCAAAAATAGATATACTCCTAACAGAAGTTTGTTACCGTGATATTGTACGTTTGTTGCGCTTTTTATTATTTGGACAATCGAGATAAAAACCATAGGAAGGTGATCAGCATAAATATAAACATAAAATAGAACAATTAAGATTGTCAACTCGGGCACCAATAAAAGTATAACTTATGAAGAAATGTAAGCGGTCTTTTTAAATAGTGCTGAAGGTAAAATACGATATAGATCGAACCATTAATTGATTAAAAACATAAATAATGGCAGAACGCAGAAAATGTAAAAGCACACATACATGGCTATAAGCAAATTTAGAAATTAATAAGTTCTGAACGTGAATGCTAAGATGAAGAAAAGAAAAATAAACGAAACAACTGTAATATATCGATGAAATAAATTTTTGATAACAAATGAAGATGGTCAACTCGCATGTGATCAAAAGAATATTTTTTTGGGAAAATTAGTTCAAAACTCTATTATATGATGAAAAACGGAGTACTGAAAGTGAGCTGAATGGAAACTATCTGGACCTTCAATAGCAAAGTAAAAGTAACAACTGGTCCAGATGAAATTCCAGTGGATCCCATCAAATTACTAGACGAAAAAGCAATAAAGTTTACATAAATGGTTCAAACGTTGGACTTTTTGAAATAAATGATATTAACTCCATTGGAAACGGGGTCTGATTTAGACCTTGAAACATTTGGACTTTTTGAAATATACAGACTTTCAATTTTATGTGGTGTTATTCCAAAAGAAAATAAAAACCAGAGATGCCACATTATTCTTATATTTACCCTTATATCTTTTAAAGGAAGTGTTTTAAATGTATAAAAAATGTATACTTTGATTTTCCACACATTGACTTTTTATTTTATCTTCTTCAGGATTCGCTTGATTGTTATCAGAATACCCCCAAAAATTAACATTAGAGTTTTATTTTACTAATAAACGTTCAGAGAAGTCTTTTATAATCTACTGTCTGAGTTTTAAGGCTGTGCAGATTGGAAGATAAAGGGCAAAATAGGTCAAGTTTTAAATTATAACTTATTAAATCTGTTATTCAAATTATTTAAAAATATAAATAAAATATATTTTTCAAAATTTAAATAGCGTAGTTTCTAAAGTAGGAATTAAGTCGATGTTTAATATTTTTGCTAATATCTTTTAAACAAATAATTTAAAAATAATATATATTTGTGATTCACATAATGAGCCTTTTATCTGATATATTATATGATGCGTTTGAAAATTGAATCTTTATTTTCTTTTTAATTGTATAATTTGTCCCTAAAATTACTATGGGGGTTTTCTAATAACTGATTTTCAGTTTAATTCTATTATTTGAGGGCCAAATAGGGATTTTTTTAATATTTTTCCTATAAAAAAATGTAGGTCTTATAGTTTGGGGAATAATAATAAAATATTTTTTTAATATATTTTAAAATATTCATTTAAAAAAAATTAAAAAAACATATTTGTATTCGTCATAATGAGCCCTGTGATTTGATATTTTACATGACCCGTTACAAACAATTATAGTTTTTTATTTTCTATTTAATTCTATAATTTGCCCCCCAAAATGAATAATAGGGGGTTCTCCTTATTTTTCCATTAAAGTTTAGGTGACGGGCTTTACTTCCATTATTCTCAAAATTTTTCATCTTATGGTTTCGGGGATAAGGGGGGGGAATGGGTAAATTTTTTTATATATTTGTTAATTTCTTTTAATTAATTTATTTTAAAAATATGAAAAAAATATATGTTTGTTTTCGTCATAATGAGCCCTTTCATTTGATATATAACATGATGGGTTAGAAACAATTTTAATTTTATATTTTCTATTTAATTCTATAATTTGCCCCCAAAATGAATATTAGGGTTTTTCCTTATTTTTCCAGTAAGGTTCAGGTGAGGGGCTATACCTTTATTTTTTTAAAAAAATTTCCAGCTTAGGTTTCGGAGATAGGGGGGATGCGTAAAATTTTTTATATTTTTGTTAATATCTTTTAATTTATTTATTTAAAAAATATGAAAAAATATATTTGTTTTCGTCATAATGAGCCCTTTTATATGATATATAACATGATGGGTTAGAAACAATTTTAATTTTATATTTTCCATTTAAATCTATAATTTGCCCCCCCAAAATGAATTTAGGGTTTTTTCCTTATTTATCCAGTAAAGTTCAGGTGAGGGGCTATACCTGCATTTTTTTTTCAAAATTTTCGAGCATATGGTTTCGGAGATAAGGGGGGATGGGTATTTTTTTTATATTTTTGTTAATATCTTTTAATTTATTTATTTTAAAAATATGAAAAAATATGTTTGTTTTCGTCGTACTGAGCCCTTTCATCTGATATATAACATGATGGGTTAGAAACAATTTTAATTTTATATTTTCCATTTAATTCTGTAATTCGCCTCCCAAAATTAAAAGTAGAGGTTTCTCCTTATTTTTCCAGTAAACTTCAGGTCAGACCCTATACTTCTATTTTTTTTCAAAACTTTACGTTTTATAATAATAATATCTTTTTAATTATGTTTTTTTAAATAAGAAAAAAATATATCTGCGTTTCTCAGAATGGAAACTTTCATTTGATATATTACATGATGTGTTTGAAAAAAATATATTTTTAAATTTTCATTTAATTTTATTATTTACCCCCCAAAATTAATATTAATGGTATCTCCTTATTTTTTCTGTAAAGTTCGCCCAACGATCTACATTTCCTATTTTTTTTTAAATTTTAGGCCCAGTAGTTTCGGAGATCAGGGGGGGTAACGGTCGATTTTTTTAGTTTTTCCACCCAGATGTACCCCTAAAATCACAATTTCTTCTTTTACGATATGTACTCATGATCGGGTCACCAAACTATACATTGATACCAAATTTCAACCTCTTCCGTCCAGTAGTTTAGGAGAAAATTGCTGTGATGTGACAGAGGCAGAAATCCTGAGTGATATTATAAGGGTATCCGTATATTGTATATACGGAACCCTAAAAATAAAACTTTTTATAATATATATAGATTGTTATTATTTATTTTCATTGAAAGCAATAGATTTCCTTTATTAATTTCTTTACGATTTTTTTTCCAAAATGTTTTACAAAAAAATACAGTGATTATGACAATATTGAAACTTTCAGTTTGACAATTTGTTCACTAATCAAAATAAACATTTATATATAAAAAATGTTTCTTAAAAATATTTTTATTGCTTAATTAAGTAAATAAATAGAATAAGAGCTGTTCTTCTGTCAGCTTATTTTCTACGAATTTTCAGTATGAAAACTCTTGAAATTTAGTACTAATATACTATATAATATTTTAGCTCAAAAAACTGTTTAAAATAATGCAACATAACAATAATGTGTTAAAATAAAAGTTAAAGCAGTTCAGATTGATATATTTGAAGTAAAAAAAAATAAAATGTTCAGAAATTTTATACTGTATTGATGGTATGTCAATAACAGTGATGATTGTCAATCAATTACTTTTTCCGTGTCTTCAATGCCTAATTACAACTTTGACACAATCTTATGACCGGTTGTCTACAAAGAATAACAATAAATAATACCTACTATAAGAATCAAACATTGAACTGTTTGGTGTAATACTTCTAATACATAGAAATTGTACAAAATGACCTCCATGCTGTTCATTGAAGTAAAAGTATAACTTACCTAATTATAAATTAAATTATATAATAAATAAGAATAGTGTCAAACAACTTATTTCTAATCAAATAAAGCAATAACAAACATAATAGCAAAACCTGTCAAAACAGCGAAAAATTGTTTCAATCCTGACTTCTTCTCATTTTGTAATACTTCAAAGAACACGACATATAACAGCGTACCTGAAGCAAGTCCTTGCAAAATGACAGACACTAAATCGGTTGACGTGTGATTGGTGCTCGATACAATTATACCGATTCCAATGCCCAAAGGACTTACAAAGGCAAAAGTAAAGACATAAATGATTACCAATTTCGTTGTCATGCCCGACGTCACTAGTTCAACACCAATACAAAAAGCAATCACTAGTTTGTGCGCACTTACAGCTCCGAACATATACCAGACCGAATCTGTAGAACTTTCAAGACCAACGGCTAAGCCCTCAAAAAGTTCGTGAATAGATAGAGCCAGAACTACTAACAAACCTCTTAGAGCTTTTAAAGTAGATTCTGTTGAGTCTTGGTTAACGACGAAGTGACTATGGTTATGGGTTTGACTTTTGCTACTATTATGATTATGATGATGTTGTAAGCTATGTCTTACTGTTACCTCTTCTCTGCCATTGTTCATGTGGATCTCTATATCACCTCTTCTAATTGATAAACTTCTACGTAAAACACTTAAATTTTCCTTTTCTTTCCTATGTAAATATATATGAACACATTCTTCAACGAAGTACATCACAAAAAAACCCACACACATCAAAAGTTCTGCATAGTGGATGTCCAGATCGGGAAGATTGTTCAAATTTTCAAATGTTTCAGCAACTTCTGGTAAGAGGTGATAGAACGTTGTACACATCAAAACACCACCTCCAAGTCCAAGGAGAAGTTTTACATACTCATTCTGCTTTGCATCTTTATGCCAATGATATACTTTACTCAGTTTTATTGGAATCACCCCGAAAAAGAAGGACAATATGAAAAGCGATGCCATCGCCGTACCTTTAGCCACGTTAAGGGAATCATTGTTTGATTCTGTAGAGTTACGATTTTCATTACTTAAGTCCATTCTATTGTGTTTCTTGAGATTAACTGTTTAAAATGTGTTGTTATTAGCAATCTTATCAATAGTTATCTCGTCATTTGATTAAATTGTTCTTTTTTGACCTTTATAAGTGAAGTGGTACTCGGTGTTTTACAAAAGTTGTAAGTTGTTTCATGATCTTAACTATTAAACGTTTTACAAGGTGTACCAAATATATCACAGGGTATTCTTAAGTTTGTTGGGTAATCAAACTTTTTGAATATAAAGACCAAAAATAGAATTATTTTTACTAGCGGTAGCTCAGCGGTCGAAATTCGACCATAATTCAATGAATTTTTAAGTTTGAACTTTAAGAATTATTGAGATTCTTTTGTCAAAGAGTGTATCTCTATAAGAAATAATATTGAAGCAAAATTAGAAAAGTATGCGAGGCCTTGGCTATCATGATTACGTCATTTAATGATATTTAGAAGTTTCTGTGCTATTCTCTATACTAGCGGTCGCCCAGTGGTCGAAATTCGACCCTAATTCATTAAAATTATGGGTTGAACATTATTGATGTTATTTTGTCTGTACAAGATCTAGAGTTGAGGCGAAATTAGAAAAGTAAGCCAGGCCTTTGCTATCCCTAATCATCCTATCCTAATCATTTGGATGACATTTATATTAT
The DNA here is from genome assembly GCA_034190945.1 of Octodonta nipae. Classification (NCBI taxonomy): domain Eukaryota; kingdom Metazoa; phylum Arthropoda; class Insecta; order Coleoptera; family Chrysomelidae; genus Octodonta; species Octodonta nipae. The sequence goes on along the minus strand of CM067219.1, from coordinate 25,328,606 downwards.
ATTTTGTTATTTATGTATATAATTGTAGGATTATTTTTACATAAATATGTCTATGCAACATGTTCGATCTAATTATCGGCGAATTATTTGTAACCTAAAATTTCCGTTTCCGATTTTAAAAATAGCGAGGACAAACAACCCAATGAAAACTCTATGTTTAATGACATTTCCATTATCCGCTGATTGATGATTTATTGCACAACACCTTCGGAATATTGTGGAAATTATATTATATTAACGACCAAATTATAATCACAACAAAAAAACACAAACATTATTTTCTACCAAAGTTAGTACTACTTGTCCGAAAAATCAGTACTGATCTATAATTTACAACACTAAATATTGTCCTATTGAACTATAGGCAACTCCAAAGATAGTAAAATATGGTCATCACTTGGCCTCTTAAACGTTACCCAGCCACTGCCGTGTTTATCATTTGAAAACCAACCTACCATATATAATTACGCAGTGGTTTATGTCGTGTAGAGCTTTTTGGATTTTAAATTTTTTGAACATTTAGGTTGTACATTTTAAAGCCAGCAGTGTACGATTTCAGAAGTAATGTATATGTAAAAAAATATATTTTACTCTAGAGTAAATAATAACTTAACCTAATATATTCAAACAAATCTTTAAACTGTTTTTAACAGTCAGAACTTTGCAGCAATGGGATCATGTAATGTAAAATTAGTTAACTATAAGATACCCACATTGTCAGAAAACATTAATTTTCACTATGATTTTCAATATAATAAATTTACTTACCAATGTAGTACCTAACCCATGACTCTTTTATGTAGAAAATATAAAGAAATAGGAATCACACACTGATAATAAAATAGTAGTTATATCATCTATTTTTGAGAATTTTTTTCTCTGAATTGAAATTGAAACCTTGAAAATACTTTGAATTCTTGTCTTACTGGATTGAAAACTTTCAACCTAATCGCTACAAAAGTAATGAAATGTCAAAATTCAAAGCAAATTTCCGGCAGATGGCTGAGCATTCAGTGTTGTCAGATCTACCTATTTGTCCTGAATTTGTGCATAATTTCACAATTTTATGTAATCTTAGTTAAACTTATATGAAATTTACCCGACAAAAATAAAATGACTCTAAATTAAAAGTATAAGGTTAAACTAAAGAAGATATCAGAAATAAATTAATGCGGTGCAACATAATTATGATTTTAGTTGACAACCCATATTTAAAATACAATAGAAGTTGCAAACTGTAAATTTGCGAGCGCCCAATAAACGACGATTATTATGTATTATAATTTTTCGTTGGTTCTATTTCAATAGCAAGACTATGTAGTCTAACTTTAGCGAAGGGCCAAAGCTAAACTAAAAGTTTTACATTTAATTTAGTTTGTCTTTCACATTGGAGTCAACCTATCTTATGATTTTCTCTCCAAGCAATCTGGCGGCACTATTTGGCATTAAGTGGGCATGTAAATAATGATTTTTTTATTATTTTATTATTTAATTATTGAACCAATATTATAAATAAATTTTAGCATTCTGCACTGAAGGTCGTCAGTAGCTACTAAACAAAACAAAAATAAAGCAAATCGGTTGAGTGACAGAGGAGAAAATGGTACCTAACCGTATTGTCTTTGCCTATTTATATATAGATTATCGAATTAAATTCTCTTAGTTACTTCATAATTCAAATACAATTGTCAAACATTTTAATTTTAAATTTTAGAATTGTGCATTTTCTTCATAGTTTCTTATACAGTTATTTCGTGAATTGTGGTGTCATTTCAAAAAAAATGCTTAAACATTTCCGTCATTTGGATTAAATTTATAGTAATAATTGATGAAATTATTTTTTATTTATGTATATTATTGCCGGTTCATTTTTATATAAATATGTCCTTTACATTACCATTGTTCGATGTAATTATCGGCGGATTTCTTCGTAACCTAAAAGTTTTCATTTACAGTTCAAACGATTATCTTCCTAAATTATCTAAATTACAATTCTTGAAAAAGTACTTATTCGACATTATGCTACTTGAGTCCATATAAACTTAGTATCACCATCATTTTGATGACGTTTAATGTTATAATTTTATTTAACATAAGAGTATGAATTATTGAAAAAATCCAATTTCTGCCAGTTTCCACTTTTCTCGGTGAAAATGCTCTAATCGGGACTTATTAATGCTTATTAAGAAGGTTCACGATCCCTTCACCATTTTTCAAAACATAAGAAGAATCAAATGAAATCATTGCTGGTTTATATTATTTTAATGCTGTTAAAGTATTATCAATTATTTTCTATAAACTTATTGAAGTGTTATAAGCGAATTGTATGTTCCAAATTGCATTCCATTTTGCTCTATAGACTAGAGTTTAGATAATTTTACAAAAGTAAGATATAATTACGAAAATTACTCTAAAAGGTGCTTACTTGTGAAAGGGGGTGTCTAATTAGCATCAAGTTTACCAATAAGTAAATGGGAGAAGTCAGTTATTGTTGGTAACATAATGATATGTAATTATGATATACTTTCCATTCGTACAGCCTGTATACTAATACAATGTAGACATATCCTGTATATATACTGCTACAGATACGTTACGCTGTATGCGTACACTCTGTATACGTACACCCTGTATATTAACGTTCTATGTGCTGCTACAAAAGCTTCACCGTGTGTAGTGCTTAAACCTATCCTGTATACTTACAATCTGTATTCTAACAAACTGTAGGTTTACAATTTGTTTACTAATACCTTGTATACTAAGACATTGGTTACAAACACTCTATCTATTTCAAAAGTATTCTGTATACTTACCATCTGTTTAGTACTTACAAACAACCTATATTTTTACACCTCTATTTACTAATACCCCGTATTCGTTTCTGTCCCAATACTGTAGCATGGGAAAGGCATGATCATTAATATCAGAGGGCTTGGTCCCCGACTCTTTTATCTAGAATTTTTCCTGTAACCTTCAAAATGTTTTCACGTCTATGCCACCAAATTATTGAACAATTTCTCAAAGTTACTGAAACAGTAAACCGATCTTTGAGCGTATACATACGGAAAATTTCTATGCAAATATTACCGTGTATACTTATATCCTGTATTATTAAACCCTGTATATTGCCACAGATGGTTCAGTCTATATACTTTAACCCCACATACGGGTACCTTGTAAACTGACTCTGTTTTCATGCATATTCAACGTATAGCCTCTTCAGCAAAAAGCCATTAAAGTCTGAATAACTTAATATTTTAAAAGTAAGAACCGACCTTATATACAAGCTGAAATGGGGGGGGGGTATCAAGCTGGATTACTTTGATACGGACTAGTTCCCTGATTGTGAGGACGTGCAAAACCGATTAATCTTGAAGTTCCAGTTCCGGTTATAGATGAATGTGATGCAGGTGAAAATCCTGGAGGAACAAAACCTATTGGTCTAGGAGCTGCATTTCCACAAGGCTCTCCATGCTTTGGTAGACTTTCCGCTCTAGATGGTTGTGAGGCAGGGGATACTAAATCCTATCCAGTGTTCGCTGGCCGAAATGATGGATAACCTCCACGAGGAGATTGATAAGGAAACATAATGAAGAAGATGGATGAGTCGAGTAATATATATTAAAAAAAGTCGTCATAAACACCAATCACTAAACCGCAGATTGTACTACTTAAACATTTATCGTTGAAGACTCATGGTTGCAGTTGTGTAGAGGTCAATATAGACGAACACAAGATAACATACCAAGCCAATGGTCTTATTCACCACAGATTTATTTTAAGTGTAGGAGTTCTAATCAGTTGGTCGGTGTGTCGATTTGGACTTACCTTGCTTATTCCTAGTCGAAACGCAAAGTGTAATTCTAGCCATTTCTCATTGAGATTTCCAAAGCTTCCTAGATAAAATGATTAATACTCTCTTTGAGGTGTGATTCGAAGAGAGTATTCAATATCTCTGGCAGGTGAAGTAACCAAAAAATTTTTATCGTGACATTCTGCCCTAGGAGTTAAGGGAGAACAGCAATTACACGGAACGGTTCCAGATTCGGAACCTCTGTGTGCTAATTCTCTGGAAAATCCTAGATGTCGGTCTTACATCTCGCGTCTTCAAATGATTAATGTTTAACGAAAGATCTCACCACTTCATAGCCTCAACTAACCGAGAACTTTACCTGGTGCCATAGAACAAAAACATTTTTGAACAGCAATCTTTTTTTATTAAGAAATATTTTGTAATAACGTGTTTGTGGAATAAAACAGAAAATACTGGAATTAATAAAATACCTATCTCATAAAAACCGCTATATCGCTACAGTCAGTCTCATATTTGCAAACAATTATTTTGGGTATTGCCCAAAATATTATACTAGATTTGGATTTACTAGCAATATTTTTAATATGTATTGATCTTTAGTAATTGTAAGCGATATAATCATTTTATATTTTTTCTGATCCTAAGTAGAAATGTCAGACTGTGCTGATTAATCACCAAGACTATACAAATTTTTGATAAACATTATTCATTATTATTTTTCTATACACAAGTATATAACAACAAATTACTAATTGAGATTTGCAAAGTATATATATAATGAATGTTTAAAAAATTGCGATCTACAAAAACAGTGAGTTGTAATATGTTATTAAAAATATGTTTTTTTGAAAAACAGAACAACATTTTGTTACTAATACTGTAATTCTATATATAAATCCATTTTAAATCTGAAAAACTGTATATTTGGGAAAGCAATAAACAATTATACTATTCGTATTAAAACGTAATATTATTTATACTATCCTAAAGTAACCGGTTAAATATTAGACAATAATAATGATTTATTGTTGTCGAGTGAAATGTAAAGCAATCCAGAAAGATGACCACATTCTGCAGATAAAACTTGCACGATCTGCCCAGATGAAAATTCTTCATGTTGGCCCAACTAATTATATATGTGCGTGTCAACTGAACGGTATATCCGGCAAAAAATACATACTACCATCAAATCTTTACAATGAGTTATAAAAATGGGCTGTTTCTTTCAACAATTATACTAATTTCTCATTCCAGATATATTCAAGTTTGCATTTTTTAGCAACTTTTTAAAAAAGACTTCCATCAATATTTTAATTTTGAATTAATTAATCTATTAGAGTAAGACCGAACATAACCAAAAATCCTAAAAATATGGCACAGTATTGCTTCAATCCATGTTTTTTGTCTGACTGTAAAATTTCAAAAAACACCACATATAGAAGCGTGCCAGACGCCAGTCCTTGTAAAAAGACCGAAACAACTGTAGTTGGAGATTCACCTTGATTTGTCAGAATAATTCCAATAGCAATCCCAATGGGACTAACAATTGCAAATATAAAAATATATATCACTATTATAACAGTCTTCAGTCCTGAGGATACCAGTTCCACTCCTATGCAGAATCCTATGACTAGTTTATGGGCACTGACAGCTCCGAACATGTACCACACATGGATGGTGGAATTTTCAAGACCAATAGCTAAACCTTCGAACAACTCGTGAACTGCAAGTGCTAGAACAACTAGCAATCCTCTAATCACAGCTATGGTGGTGCTCTCAGCAAAATTTACAAGCATGTGTGAATGGTCAGCATGGCTGTGCCCTCCATGATTGTTATGAATAGTTGAGCCATAGTCTGGGAATGTTTTCTGATCATCGCTGACTTTTTCATTTTCTTCAGTTTCTCCTCTGCGTATGGATAAACTTCTGGTTAGTACACTTATACTTTCCTGTTTTTGTTTCTTCTTTAAATAAACGTGGACGCACTCTTCTACAAAATACATAACGAAAAATCCAACGCACATCAATAATTCGGCGTAATGAATATGAACGTCTGGTGTCAAGTTGAGATCTTCAAAGTTCTCTGCTACTTCGGGAAGGAGATGAAGAAACGTGGTGCTGAGCAAAACTCCCCCACCAAATCCTAGCAGCATTTTAACATACATGTTGTCTTTGGCGCTTTTTTTCCACTTAAACCAAGTGTACAATTTTATTGGTAGAACCCCTAATGTGAAGGAGGTTAGAAATAGGATCGCTATGGCCATGCCTTTGGCTAGGTTAATATCGGTGTCGTCGACATCTGTGTCATTGTGGTTCCAACTCGAATGACGCGGAACCAACAGGATCATCTTTAATCTACAAAAGTTAAATAATTATTAAATTTATATTTAATGAGAAAATTTATGTAAAATTATTAAACAATCAACGTGTGTAGTTGCCTTTTAGATTCTCGATTTGAGATTTTGATGTCTAGCCCTCGATTGTTGAGAGAGATTCTAATCTTTCAGAATATGTAATACACATTTAATAATAGACGAGATCTGGAACAATATATTATTCATCAATGGGTTTGTTTATGCAACCATACACGCTAAAATTAAATTTGTATGTAATGTTAGTTGCGTAGCTAATAACTTATTATTTTGCCATTTTAGTGCTATCTTCTTCACCCTGTCAATTTGTAAATTCACCCCCGCGTCTGTCTGTCTGTTCGGTATAATCTCAACAACCACCGCACCGATTTTCATGTTGTGTTGACCAGTGGATAGAGTGGTTCTCTAGGATGATTATAGTATATAGTTTGTTAAGTTTTTATATAAATTTAACGATATTTGTTTGAGGTGTCGGAAAAAATAAGCCGTCTGGGAGCTTTCAACGATAACGCTGCCTAAACCCTTTGAGATATAACAAAATTATGTATGGTGGAATTGTGTATCTTATAGAGGTCTACAAAAATGTCCGTGACGGCATATGTCTATCTCTTAAGGATAACATACATTTTAATAACTTAAAAAAATGGGCAATTATAAAGCGGTAATTTGAACGCTATTTAGACAAAGACGATCATTTTAAATACGTTAGTTTCCTTTAGAATTTGATTTTCCGTTTACATCATGCAAATTAAATGAATACCTTAGGAGATATAGCAAAATCAAAATATGTAACACGCAACGAAATTAATTTCGTGTCGCCGTGATTCGATCGGACCGGGAGAGCTCCCCGCGCCTCGAGTCTCAGTTGTAGATGTTATTCCGCGTTGTAAAAAGCCCTGCTTCTTTCAGTAGACTACATACTTTTTAATGTATAATTTATGAAATATTTCAAGGACTTTGTAAAGCAATGGGTCTGTTAGAAGACAACTCTCATTGGGAAAGTACGCTTTCTAAAGCTACCTTATGCTGTTCAGCTCTATCAATTAGACATTTATTTACCATCATTATATTCTTCAGTCAAGTTACCGACCCACATCTTCTTTGGCAAAATGATCGCCAAAGCATGGCTGAAGACGTCAAGAATTGTCATTAAATAATTTTGACTCAATTATTTTATCAAGTTTTATTTGAATTGAATAAACAAGTGGAATATCTGTCAGGAAAATCTATAAAAGTTTTTGTTTCATCTCGCCATTAAATGTCAATTTAGTTGCAACAATCAATACAGAGTATTTACGAGAAACTAACTATAACCATTTGAGACTTTTACCAGTCATTCAAGATGAATGTCGCTTGAATGCTGAAGAAAAAAAATTTCATGACCTAATATTGTCCTCAAAAAATAATAGTAATGAAGTTAAAATGTTTTTTAGATGCCCTTAGAGGCTCAGGTAAAACATTTGTAATAAATTTATTATTAGCAAAAGTACGATCCCACAGAAAAAATGGCCATACCTGTGGCATCGTCCGGCACAGCAGCTACATTTTTGGAAAGTGGGCGAACCGCCCATTCCATAATCAAACTGACATTAGAAATATGTAGTTATGACGTCACTAGCATATGCAATATTTCTAAACAGAGTAGTGCCGGAAAATTAATTAGGGATTGCAGTTTGATTATTTGGGATGAGGCTTCTATATCTCATAAAGCTTCCGTTGAGGTGCTAGACTAGAGAATGCGAGATCTTCGCAACAGTAATTGCCAAATGGGTGATTGTACTGTTTTATTCTCTAGAGATTTCCGTTAAATTTTGCCAGTTATAACTAGGGGAACCAGAGCAGATGAAGTCATTGCATCGTCCAAAAGAGCGCATCTTTGTCACATATAACGAAATGTAGACTTAAAACCAATATGAGGATTTTATCGTTTAGCGAAGATAATTTGCTTGCTCCAGATAGGAAATGGTGAATTTCAAGCAGAAACTTTACCAATATTTGTGTTTTGGTGCATATCCACTAAGACAGTAAATTGGTTTCAAATTAATATTTAAAAGTAGGTGATCACATTATATTACTCAGAAATTTGAGTCCATTGAAACTGTGCAACGCTACAAGATCCAAAGTGGTTAATTAAAAAAAAAAGATTTAATGTATCATATTAACTGGCAACGCAACTGGTGAAACTATTTTTATTCCAAGAATTACCATGATACCCTCAGAATTGCCTTTCCAGTTTAAACGGGTTCAATTTCCCATAAAAATAGTGCTTGGAATGACAATTAATAAAGCGCAGGGTTAGATATTAAAAGTTGCTGCAGTCAAGGCCATAATAGGCCCAGGTGGGTTGGATATTTTTTTCGGGGGGCTTGGATATTTTTTTTGGTTGATGATGGACTGTTAAGTATGCACGTATTCCCATGATATAAAAAATTGTATAAACATAATATTTATTCTTATAAAAAAAGATTATTAACGGGTTAAAATTTAATATTGAAACCAAAAATTCCAAAAATTCAGGGGGTGTTTGAACCCCCAGACTCCCTCCCCCCGCTGGCTATGGGCTTGGCGGGTGTAGACACAGTGCTTCTCGCACAGACAATTGTATGTTGCCCTATTACTTCCAAACAAAATTTGTTCGTTTTACACGTGATCAGGTTATTAATGTCGTATACAAAGTATGTACTTATCTAAATGTTTTCTGTGTTGTTTGCCTCGCAATCTAAATTAATATTATGTATAAGAAGGAAAGATGATTGGTTTTTTGTTTGATATGATGTAACTTAAAAACTACTCAACCAATTTTACCGAAAGCTGCATTTCCTCGGACTAACATAGGCTATTTTAATTTTTTGTAAAGAACCCGTGAGAAGCTGGGACGGGTTGCTAGTTAGTAATATTATTGAAACATTGGAATTCCTTATATTATACGAGTAATGGTTGTGTGTAATATTTTTCATTCAATATATGGATTTGTATATTGATATGACAGGGTGATTTGTACAATGAAAAACCATCGTTTAAGGAATGAGATATAGAAACCAAGTTAATTTATTTTTTTAATATTAGTTGCACAAATTATACGAGTAATATTTTGTTATAAATTTATGCTTTACGAAGCGACTCTAGCGATATTGAGGAAATGTACTGATTTGGGGGTTTCGTTGTGTAGAATTTGATCCATCGAAATCTCATGATTGGAATTCTGGAGTGACACTTGGTGGCCTAGGTACTGTTTTAAAGTCTTCTTCAATAAGGAAAGTCTATGTTGAATTGCAATAAAAAAATATCATAATATTCTCTTGTCTGTATTATTTTCGGTTCCGAGAAATAGTGATTTCTTCTTAAAAAATACCTCACTTACGATGAAACACCTATTATTTCACTTAAAGAAAGTAATGAACATTTTAGTTCTCATGGCTCTAGGTTCCCGAAAAATAATAAATATTTCAAAAAATATTTCCCCACCTGTACCCCATGAGATAGCTTCTATTTATTTTAGAAGACTATATCTTTACACCAAGATTTACTCCCGTATTACTTTTTCTTTCGATGATATTGAATTCTTCCTAAAACTATAGTGATCCCCATTTCCACCATTTAATATTTCAATTTTCCCAAAATATCGAATCACTTGTTACTTCACTGAAAGAAGGGTATCACTTGTTAATTCTCAGGGCCCTATTAACACTTCTCGAAAAATAATAAAATTTACGAAAAACATTTCCCCACCTGAGATAATTGAATTTTTGCAAAATGATTAATATGGTTTTTCTTTTGATTTGTTTGTTTAGAGAACAAACGGCGTTGTCTATGGTCATTATCTTTAGTTCCTGGGTTAGTTGGATCTTGTTCAGGTGCAGGTCCATGCTCTGACGCCATATCCGTCAAGGAGGTACGGAGGTTGGACTCGATTGAAAGGAGAGATCGATATGCAGACTTTTGTCGTATTAAACATATGATAATTATGAGTATATTTCTCAAGGGATTCAACAAGGGATATAAAAACGCCAACAGATAATAACTTCCTTGTAAATCCAGACGCAGATAAAGTTAAAAATGTTCAAAAGTTCATCTTTGCTACCAACAGGAACACTACAGACAATATCATCTACGTATTTTTTTAAAAATGGAATGTTAAAACTAAGTTTAGGTATACATTCAGTGACCAGATCGTCCATAAGAATAATTTTCATATAAATAATATTAACGAAGAAACTTCTAACACAAACTACTGCTATGCCTCTTTACCATATATCAAAGAACTAACTCCAAAAGTGTTGAAAATCTTCAAAAACGAAACTAGTATAAAATTTGCTCATAAATCTATAAAAACAGTTAATCATCTATTTAGCAGAACAAAAGATAAAATTCTTAATGATCTTAAATCCAACGTTATATATAAAATCGACTGTAGCAACTGCCCTGCTTCCTATATTGGTCAGAAGTCAAGAAATTTGAAACACCGAATGACCTTACACAAGAGTGATATAAAACTAAAAAAGGAAAGTTAGGCTTTAGCCACACACTGTTTAGAACATAACCATTGTCCTTCCTTTGAAAATCCGCAAGTTCTGGCTATTGAACGTAACAGTTTTAAACGTAGCTTCTTGGAGATGGTCTTCATTAACGGTCAGTCTAATACCATTAATAAAAAGACAGATTTACAAAATTTAAATGTGATTTATTGTAACTTACTGGCAATGGAGAATAAGTTATCAAACACTCATAATCAATGAATTTTTGTTTCCTTAATAATAGTTCAATTCATCAGTAAGTTACAAAGAATAAAAATAATTTACCCGTACTTTAAAAAATTATACTCGTATCACGTGTCTTCAAATCAAATATGCCAACGTGACAATTTTGTTAGTTGAATTGCCAAAAAAAATTTAAGAATATTCTAAAGTTTTATAGATGTTTTTCTGCTTACAAAACCTCTGCTAACGTAAGTATTTAGTTTTTTACTTCTAAATTGTTAATATTTGTGTTATTTGTAGTATATTGATTGACGATGAAATAAAATAATTTCGAAAGCTCTCAAAAATAAGTTAAAAGCGTATTTCCTTGTAACCCAAGAAGTTTGGCTGCGTCCCGATACTTTCTTTTAATATATATATGTATATATATATATATATATATATATATATATATATATATATAAAACTTACAATGGGTATATCCAAAACAAGAACAATTCTACAAACTACTTTCTGTAATATCAAGGGGAACTAAAATGACGTATTAAATAATTCGTGCTGATTTACACTCTTACCCCCAACTACCCTCAGTAACATTAAATACCAACCTCCTACTTATGATACCTCATCATAGAGTTCTCAACAAATTGTTTTCAATGATAGTCTACAAAGTGACTCTTGATCAAGTGTTCTTCAGTAAAGGGGATATTTAATGAAAATATATTATAATATTATCCACAATTAGATTTATAATTTATTATTCAGGTACCTAAGGCCATAATAAATAAATAAAAAATATTTCACAACAGAACATTTGATTGCGGAATAGAGATACTTCTACTTTATCTTTGAGGTCTCTGGTGTATATCTAAGTTAATATGACATGATCACATTGTTTATTATCATAAGAACATATACATATAATAAAAATCTAGAAATACATTTAGGAAAGATATGATAATTAAAATTAAAACTACATGTGTACAGATTGGGTAGAAATGCATATTACTCTTAATTAAAATGATTTACTATAATGATTTTACTTTTAAAGAAAATGTAATTTGTTATGGACTCACTTTTGCTAAATCCTATGTGCTCACAATGACAACCTAAAAAAAACTAATCAGATCGATCATATTAAAAAATCTAGGTTTATATAGATTTTTAAAAATTGATAAGGCAATATTTTTAAGCCTACTTTCAACGATAACCAAATTGACAAACAACTTTATTCTCACATGGTGATTTGTTTAATATAATTTGTCGAAAACGAGACTATCAGTACGAGGTTATTGCAGCGGAATATTGAAGTTATCTGAATGCTCTAATTTATTCAAATGCTAAGTGATATTATGTGTCTATATATAATTATTAGATTGTTTCCCAAATAACGTATTTTAAAGAAAGGAGATTTCAAAAAACATCCGAAACATTTGAAACATTTTAGACATTGAACCTCTGTTAAGAATTAAATACATTTTGTATTATAACGTTGAACAAAAACTTTATACTGAGGAAAAAAGAGGTTGTGATTTTTTTTGTTAATAATATTGGTATTAAAAGACATACTTGCTGAATTTTTTTACCGTTCAAAATTAATTGAGAATGCCAACTTGTAAATATGTTGCTTCAGAACATCGACAAAAAATAATTTAGACTATCTCATTAATTAAAGAGGTACTGTTGTTATACATACCGATGTATTATACAGGCTTCGAGGGTTCAAATAAAAACTATTATGTTTACCCTAAACGTCTTTATTTGACCAAAGCAATTCAGAATACTTATTAACAATAACAACGATCGGACAGGTGTTCACTGAGTTGCCATCCATTAAACTTGAATGAACTCGACAGACTGTCTTTGTAATCAATCGAATTGTACCGGAAACCCTTTCTTATCAGGATTATTTATTTGACTGATTTTTATTGTTTAGTTTTTATTTAGGATGATTAATTTATTGAAGGTTTTTGATTCTGGCAGCGTATTCTTTATTTTCTCATATAAATTAATAACTAAATAGTTTACAACTAATAATATTGTACTATACACACTTTGAATTACTCAAATCCAGCTAACGTTCGACTACCTGTCTGCCGCAGACCAACTGGCTTATATATCCATTTCTTTTTAGTGAGTATTTTCCCGGCATCGACCATCCTTATTTGCGCATGTCCATAATTTTCTCGAAGCCTGTAGAAAGACAGCACTTTTTTAAATCTCTATCTTCTTTGTTCGAAACAGTAGTTTTTATCTCAGATCAAATAATTTAGAAGGATTCTTTTTAGTTGCGTAACAAATAAACGTTGTTACATTCGGGATTCCTACAGCCGATGTTATCTTGATAACACAACTTGTGTCCATCTTACCCTCTCTTTGTAAACTCTACAATCCTCTTGCTTCCATTGCTTCATCTACTTTATATTTTCACGATTATCTTCTACTCAATTTCGTTACCCTAGATATCACTGGCTTTTGTTATATCTGACACGACCATATACTTCTCTTCTACAGAAGTTACAATATCTTTTCTAACCTCCATACTTCTACTCATTTCCTCACCTTTTATTTTATTTATTTTTTGTTTCAATTAACAGCTTCCTATTTTAAATTCCACATTCGTTGCTGTAATCTTTTTCATATTTCGTTAGTTTAAAACTACCTTTCTGTGCTGTATATCACTATGCTACGCAGTGTTAAGTTGGATATTCTTGTCTTATTGGTTTTAGTTATAGGCTTATGCAATAGAGTCCTATTTAATTGTCTAATACTCGTTTTCGAAGTAGGTATTTATATTTATCTCATAGTTATCATCCAGTACTAGGTTCGATGGCCTCATGTGTGCTGTCGCTAAGTGTATTGAGTTTTAATTGGTATCATCATACTTCGGCATATTGTCGACCAGGGTGTTAGTATATGTTGCAGGAATATTTTAAAAATTGTGTGTCAGATACAGTACTTATTATGAAACTGGTTGAGAAGACTTTTTCACTTTGATACAACTCTGACAAGGGTAAAGTTACTGCAGGTATTACCAAAGTTTGACCTAGTTATTGATCCGGAAGCTTCACGAAAGTTAACAAATACCAAATGCCCTGCTTGGATTTATTTGTATTTATGTTTTATAATCTTTCAGTGCAGTCTGGCCGTTGACACCATCTTTTATATTATACATTGTATGTGAGCTTCTTTCTGGTAGTATTACTACTAGTCTGTTAGATCATTGATTATTTATTGGGACTACAGCGTGTTTAACGTCTTGTTGGGTTAATAGTAATTTACTAGTATTCACCAGAATCTATTCCTTCTTTATAATAAGTTTGTCAAGTCTGTTCTTTAATATATTGAACAGGATTTCAATTAATAAAACTTTAAACATTGTAGTTCACTTTATTTACTCTCTATACATATAGTAACTTTTAACTGATAAGTATATAAGAAACATTCATGTTCTGAATGTCCATACCAGTCCGAATTACAAACAAATACAACCTTTATATAGACAACACAAATATGACGAATAACATATGTCCTATTCTATTCTGCAATGTTACGCCTGCTGTATCGTTCACTCTAGATTAAGCTCAGGTTCGTAACAACATGGAGTAATCTCTTTTTCTTTAATGATCACATTTTTAGTGTCTTGAAGACTATCTCCTTCCCCACTACTCTAAGTACTATAAAAATGTTCTGCCATCGAATATTTTTCTTCTTGTATTTTACTTTTGCGATCCCTATCTTTTCTCTATATTTTGGATTAACATCTTTTTATATAGAGCTTTTCTATTAATATATACATACTGTTTCTTTGTTTATGTCATATTTGTATTTTTATAAGATTTTTCCTTTCTTTATAAACTTCTTAAGCATATTGTGCATATCCTTGATAATAGCAAATATGATGTATACATTTCTAAAAGAACAGTTCTTCAATTTAAAAATAAGCTGAAAGTTGTTTATTACTGCAATAAATTCACAGAGAATGACCCAGTCAACATGTTTAATGTTCACTTTATCTAGAAAATTTCTGAACAAATCCAAGATTCGCCAAAGAAATTGCAAAAGTGTTAGTAACAAAGAAGAGACAGCGGGTCGTTTTTAGAGAATATCTCGAAAACTATTGCAGATATCGGAAATAAAAAAGATTCCTCAAGAACATCAACGTTCCAAAAAAGAAAAATAAACTATTAAAATTGTTTCAAGATTATCAAGTAATATAATAAATGAAAGGGATCGTTTAAGTGATACAGATATATTTTTTTCATATTATTAGTTATTGTTTAACATATATTAATGAAAATATAACAAAAATCGGGCCACCCCCCCTTTATTACCGAAACTACAAGCCAAACTTTTGATATAATTTTTCCCATATTCGTAAAATAATTTGTTTAAAAGATATTAAAGAAAATATTTAAAAATCGGCCGAATCCTCCCTTAATTTCCGAAACTTGGAGAAAAATGGAGATTGATTTAAGATAATATATTGTTTCTAGTCGAGAACTTTCGTTAGTTGCGCTTTCCTCATCTGACTGAATTTAACATTTTAATGCGAAATGAATATAGAGGCCCAGGATTTTGAGGAAAAACTAGCTAGTGGAGATTCCAAATTGGGAGTTGTGCTGTGTGTAAGACTGTTGACGTGTTAAGTAAATGTCTTCAAAGAAATTACCATATTATCTATTTAAGATTTCAGTCAAATGAAGCTGATGATGAAAGTTCTCAACTAGAAACAAAATATTTATTGTCTTGTGTTCAATGGATTGTAAATTTCCAAAACGATATTAAATTATTGTAATAATTTATGCCTAATAAATTGTTTGAATAAGGAGTCTATACAGAACTGTTAAATTGTGATCCCCGACCGAAATTTATTTTTAGAACTTAGATTACTTTGTAACGTTTAGATATTTGTTGTCATTTCTAAATAAACAAATTAGTCTACTTTGATAAATCCAAATTATACATGTGCTATATAAAATTTATATAATATATCTAAGGATTAGATTATAGTGTACATTTGCTAGCCATAAAATGACATTTCAAGAAAAGTTAGTAACAGCTCAACATTATACTTTACATGTCTGGTTTATTATGGAGTTATAAAGGCTATATACAGCTAACATTTTTACTTACAGATGCCTCTGACGAAAACAGAAAACCTGTGAGTAATATATTGGTTTGAAAACAATTAATTTTTTGCCACTGTTTAATAGTAAAAAGTAAGATGTATACGAATGAATTCAATATATAATCAATGGTAAACAAGAGCAAAAAGGTAATTTAAAAATTATGTACAAAACATCGCAACTGAAGTAATATATGATAAATCATAAATTATGCAGTTGTTGGGTTAAGTTAAATAACAAGTAGCTATTCTATGAAGTAAAGGAACTGAAACACAAATTGAAGATATTCAATATTTTTTTCAAACATAAAATTTCAAACAGATGTCTAAAATGCAAGTTTAACAAACATGCAACCATACAGGCAAACCAACATACAATCGCACAACCATACAATATAAAAACATACAAATATACGAACATTAAACATACAAACATAAAACATACAAACATACAAACATGAAAATATACAAACAGACAAACAGACAGACATACAAACATACGAACATACAAACTCACGAACATATAAACATGCAAACATACAAATATACAAACATGCAAACATGTAAACATGAAATCTACAAATATAGCTAGTAGATTATAAATGCCAATATTTAGATGTTGAAAAGCGCCAAAAGATTAGACCGATTTGAATTAAATTTAGAACACAGATACCATGTAGGATTTGTATCCTGACAAATGACTTGGTTTAGCAGGATACAGAGTATAATATAATCAATGTAAACCTACAAGGTCAAGCATCTGTAGCAGTATCAAGAATACAACATATAGGTAATACAGTAGCATGGGAAGTTACCCAATGTTTAGCTTTAGTCGTCCGAGAGCCTGGTTTCTGATTCATTAAATCTCTTTGCCGGCAGTGTTTGGGCAGCCTAATATACTTATTATTATTAGAAAGAGTAGCATAAATGAAGTGAGTATACAAGTTTACCAGGCGTATAGTGTGGTTGTAAACAGAGTGTAAGTAGTTATACGGTTTGTAAATGAGAATATTTTAAAGTTCGCGGGGAAATTTTTAATGATCGTGGGACAATACCCAGTGACATTTGCAGACAGTGAGCAAGCTCTTCCTTTGGTGCTAGTGTTTGGGAGAATATACAGGATGTTCGTAAACTGAGTATACTGGGTGTTAATAAGTAAAGTTGCATAGAGGTTGTAAGTATACAGCGTTTATTAGGAATAAATAATATGGGATGGTAGTAAATAAAGTGTAAGAATACAGTATATTTAGCTTTTTTTGAAGTCAGCTTAAAAAGAACAATTTTTCATTGTTGTAATTAGGAACATTAATTTCTTCAATAATAAATGAACAAATACCTGTGATATCATGCTGTGTGTTTGTGATCAAGTAGTTGGATCCATATTGAAGTCATGAAATACTACGTATTTGATCAGTATATCAGCATCAGTATAACTCATTGAAGATTATATATAATAGTATGTGTTTAGCATATGTTTCTAGAAAGTTTTAATCATAATTAATTTTTGCTACTTAGAATGCTGCATTTGGTCTGCTATGAGACGATTAAAGAATATCTACTTATCAGAAAGTGATATATGGTATATTGTATATTGTATATTTAGTGATATCAGTAAAATATAAAGTATAAAAATGGCTGCCCTCTATAGATTGAATACAAAGTGTAATTAAATAAGAAGAAAATGAAGACAGTTAATTATAGTTTCATCTTGCAAACACCCTGTGTATATCGTTATGTAATGATCACCTAACGAAACTGTTTGGTAGATTAAGTGACAGTGCATTGGTCTACTGTATTAAAAATAAAATGTTTTGTTCATAAAAATACATGGGATCATCAATTCTGTTGTTTTTGTACATGCATAAAATCTTCATATTAAAAGAGATACGATGTAGAAAAATATATAAGAATAAAAAGGAATCTAATTTCTAACTTAATAGATTTCAGTTTAAATTGTTTACGACACGAAGCCACTGTACAGTCAATGAATGAATATGAGAGGAAAAACCCAAAAATATTTTTTCTGATTTTCTTTTCCTCGGAGTCTACTTAACTTGAATCCAGTTTAATATTAATTAAGCAGTTTTCGAGAAACCAGTAAAAATTCATAAGTTGGCATATATGTTTTTTTTTTCTTATTTTCTTAGAATTACAAATTTCACCTCTATTAGAAAAGTATATGCCACAATTGTGGACCTCACTGAAATAGAGTTTGCACCATTGGAATCGGTTAAGAAGTTCTCGAAATAAAGTAGAACATACTTAAAAAAGATTTGTTTGAAGTAGGTTAAGAATTTTATGAAATTATGAAAATCGAAATAAAAACAAAAAATAATAAGTTTTTTTAATGAAACACCCTATATAGGTAGTTCATATGTAAGTCTTACATATCTATGCAAACGGAATACCAGGAAATACATCAGATTAAAATTTGATAACTCGCATAGTATAAAGTAATATAAAGTTGCTTAAAAATATATATAGTCTAATGGAGAAGTGAATTTCCTGAGAAAAATAGTTGTAGTAGTCTTAAAAATTTCAATTGTTATTAATAAAAATCGAAAAGAAAAAAGGTGGTCTCCGTTTTTAAACAATAACTATGAAACTATTAAAGATAGCTTCAATATTAAAGAGGAGAAAATTTCATAAAAATAAGTCCCGATCCCTGGAGTTGTAGCTTCATTATTTATCTATATATAAATAGGCAAAGACAAAAAGATTAGGTACCATTTTCTCCTCTGTCTCTCAACACATTTTCTTCATTTTTGTATTGTTTAGTAGCTACTGAGGACCTTCAGTGCAGAATGCTAATATTAATTTATAATATTGGTTAATTCATTAAATAAAATATAATAAAAATTCATTATTTACGTCCATAATGTCAACGCCAAACAACTGAATGTGCCGCCGCCGCCAGACTCAAAATTGAGTAATTATATATAGAGGGACCAATGCTGTTATATACTTAAAGCATGTACTGCTGGAAGTGGTCTGCAAGCGTTGTTAATGTTTAGTGGTAAAGTAATCGTTGTGTATTATAATTATACAGAGAGATTCTAGATATGTAAGAAATCATTTTTTTCGTTGGTGACACATAAGCAGTTGCATATATGGGGTGTTTAAAATATAGAGTAGAGTGCAATTATAACTAATAAAATAATTATATAGGGAAGCCCATTAGCGGTTGAATTTACAGGGTTCTTGGAATAGAAGGCGCAGTAGAATTACAGTTATACAGGGTGGTGCAAAAAAATATTATACAGAGATGTATATACAGGGTGGCGGAAATGGAAATCCAACATTTCGTAACCCATAAGCAGTTGTATATATAGGGAAGATGAAATTTAGGGTGAGAGGAATTATACATATACAGGATGATAATAAAAAATGTTAGAAAAAGATTTGATTTATAGAGTAGCCGACGAAGAGTTCCATATATATGATGATTGAAATATAGGTCGGAGTAGAATTATAGGTACAGAACATAGTTAAAAATTTCATAAACAAAAAGAGTAAATACGGTGGCTCATAGGCAGTGGCATATACAGAATGGTTTAGCGGGTGGTTCAAAAATGTTAAAAAATATTATGCGTGGCCCATAAGCAGTTGCATATACAGGGTGGTGGAAATATATAATGAGATGGAATTATTATAATGAGGACTTTAATAAATGTTAGAGAATTGAGTGCAATTATAGCTATACAGGAAGGTTAGAAAAAATAAATATGTAGGGTAGCACATTAGCTGTTGAATTGTTGTCATATTAAATTAAGAAATACGAATTTGAGCACAAATACAGTCCTATGAATTATATCTAAAAAAAACTTGAATTTCGTAATTATTTTTAGAAGCGAGATGTAAGATCGACATCTAGGATTTTCGAGGAAACTATGACACAGAGGTTCCGAATATGGATCCGTTCCGTGTAATTGCTGTTCTCTCTAAAGTCCTAGGATAGAATGTCACAATAAAATTTTCAGGTTACTTAATCTGCCCGAGATATTGACACAATTGGTCGAATTTCGACCACTGGGCGACAGCTAGTAATTTTAATTCCACGTTGAAAATAGCGTTCCTGGCGGCCGTTCCGGTGCTGTCGCATCTCCGCCCAGCAAGGTAAGCTTTAAAAATATTTTTTTTATAATATTTAATATAAATTTAAAAATTTGAATAAATTATAGTCTTATCTAGGCACTTGAAGGAATATAATCCCGATATGAAAATATTTTTAAGTTAATTTTTTTTAATGTTATATAATTGCTAATTAACTAATTTTTTCCGTACTTCAGTTAACATTACATCTCTTTTAAAAGTTTAAATAATGTATTTAATGTAATATTTATCTTTTGGGAGCCTTTTTTATTTATAAAATAAACAAGATTCCGTTGTAAAAGTTAACTAAAGTTTTTTTATTTGTTTATAACGATTTTTCAAACTTAACAAAAACTGAAAAATCGAGAAAATGTTATTCACAAATTTTTTTTTCCAAATTTTTCATTTTAACTGTTTTTACATCTATTAATTACAATCAGAGGTTTAACTAACAATTTTTTTACGAAATTTGTTTATACAATTTTTATAAACAAATAGAAAAGTTTAACTTTTAATAAACTGTTAACCGGATCATGATCTACAACGGTTCTATTTTTATAACCATTTGTGTATAAAAAATGAATTCTTTGCATTTTCAAATGCCTATATCTTTTTTATTTTTACAGTTACGGCTTTTGTTGTTTAATACAATTTTGTTAATATGATAATAGACTATAAAAATAATTTTTTGAAATTTTTTATTTCATTCAATTTAGCGTTATTTGTAATTGTTTACATCAACACAAGATTAGGCATTTGTATTAATATAAATAATTATAATTAACGGTTAATTGAATGAAATAAAAAATTTCTAGTCTATTAACATGTTAACAAAATTGTCTTGAATAACAAAAGCCGTAACTGTAAAAATAAAAAAGATGTAGGCATTGAAAGATGCAAGGAATTCTTTTTTTTATAAACAAATGTTTATAAAAATAGAACCTGAATGTCTAAGGCGGTATTATCAATAGTTAAGAAATTATAGCAGTTTATAAGTTGATTAAACCGGCGACTCCTTCAACTTTCATGTGGTGAAATGTTTAAAAATTCAATAAAAAATAGAGAATTGTTTTTCATTACTTTAATATACATTGTTGTATTTGTGATTTTTCAAAGTAACGGAAAAAAATAATATGTAACTCAGAATTTGTTTATAATAAATTGTGTATTAAATAAACAATGAACATATTAATGAAAAAAATATTTTTTTATAAATCTATTTAAAATGACGAATTATTATTATTAGAAAAAAAGATTCCTTAATTAATAATTGAAATGTCGGATAAATAAAAAAAGATTATTAAACAATAAAAATGTGTTTTTAAGAAAAATTAAAAAAAATCATCATTTTACAGGGACAATATAATGGTAATTTGTTTTTAAATATTAAACTTGTCTATTTGTTAATAAAAATGTTATAAACAAATTACGTAAAAATTTGTTAAACCTCTGAATGTAATTAATAGATGCAAAAACAGTTAAAATGAAAAATTTGAAAAATCATTGTTAACAAATAAAAAAACTTTTACAATAGAATATTGCTTATTATAAAATAAAAAAAGGCTCCTAAAGGAAAAATATTTTTAAGTACATTATTTAAACTTTTAGATGAGATTTAATGTTAACTGAAGTACGGAAAAAAATAGTTAATTAACAATTGATTAACATTAACAAAAATCAACTTAAAAATATTTTCGTATCTTGATTATATTCCTTCAAGTGCCTAGATAAGACTATAATTTATTCAGATTTTTAAATTTATATTAAATATTAAAAAATATATATTTTGTAAGGCATACTCGCAAGGGCGGCGATGCGATAGCACCGTGCGGAACGCTATTTTTAACCTGGAATTAAAATTATAAATAATGGAGCTACAACTTCGGGGATCGAGCCTTATTGTTATGAAATTTTCTCCTCTTTTAGGATCTTTTAATATTGAAGCTGCCTTTAATAGTTTCATAGTTATTGCTAAAAAACGGAGACCACCTTTTTTCCCTTCGTTTTTTAGTAATAACAATTGAAATTTTTAATGGCAAAAAAATCAAAAATTCCCCATTTCCATAATTAAATTCGGAATCGAATAAACTAAATCCCATATTTTTAAGTCTACTAGAACTATTTTTCTCAGGAAATTCACTTCTCGATTAGACTAATATTGCTTGCGAACAAATTAAACGCCTGTAAGCCTGATACTAAAGAAGAGGTTAAAATACTCACCAGTTTTTAGAAATATTATCAGTAGATACTACTAACACAACTTAATATGTTAAGTGTCTATCTATATCTGTAATTTATTGCAGACATAACAAGCCTAAAATCTGGGTATTTATTTATACTGTTCTTATCTATATAGACAGGATCAACTTAGATACACAGATATAAGTTGAATACGAGTGCCTCTCAAATTTATAAAATATAGATATTCAAGGTTAATTTGTTTCATATTGGTGATAGAACATTCACGAAGAAAGCACTGAAACCAGATACTTGCAGTTTTTACTGGTTTTATTTGGTGGTAGATAATCAGATAATTATTTCATTCCTGAACATGTATCTATAAAGAGTAAATTACCTTGTTCAAATATAATAGCAATGTATTAGAAACGTACACATTCTAAAATAATGTTAATATGGTCCTAATATATTATTATCAACGATGTTTTATGTCATTATACATCAATCGGTTTAAATTAAAATGTGTTTTATTGTGTACCATATTGGCGTATGTTTATTTCAGTGTATTGTTTGGTTTACAGTCCAACAAAATGATGAGTGTGTAGTTAAGGTATTCTTCTTAATAAAATGGGCAAAGTTCAGTTAAATAAATTTGTAATAAATTAAAATGATATATTGTAATCAACATATGCACCGCAGTTGTATGCCTAGTGAGAACTAGACATGAACTGGGTAGAGCCTAATGGGGCCATGAAGTTGACTTGCTGTGGATAACTATTCGTTATCTGCAAATAAAATGAAATAAATAACGCCAAGAGCTAACGTCATTGCTAGAACGTTATGCAGATTTAGCAGATGTCGTCAGTTAAGCTACTTTATAATATGCTTTTATTAGGTTCATCTGTACGTATCTATGTAACGGAAACTTTCAACGTAATTTTCACCAACTTAAAGAAGACCAAGTAAGTTGAAAATTGGAACAAGTGTCAAGGGTCGATGACAACGCAATTCTTTAAGTTGAATATTTCCGTTTGTTATCTTTTTGTCACTGTTCTTGCCTAAATACAAATTTATCTATTAACTAGTTGCCAGTAGTAGAACTCGCGTAATGAAATCGAAAAGTTACGAAAACATGAAGTAAACTTTTTAATTATAAATCCTATAGACAACGTTATGATAATAAAAACTAAAAAAATACACTTTAGTAGCAAACCGAAATAAAAAGCAGACAACAATTTTTAATTATGAACAGTTTATATTACAGCAGTAGAAAGTTAAACAACTATGCATGATTAATTAGTTCAAAATAAAACTATAAAATTTAAGGTATTAACAGAATAATTCGATTCAGAGTATAAAGCGTGGGGTGCATTTCACAATATTTGCATAATTCTCCTCTTATAAATAGTTGCCAATAGAATAATTGTAAAATTTAATATTTGAAACAC
The DNA here is from genome assembly GCA_034190945.1 of Octodonta nipae. Taxonomy (NCBI): domain Eukaryota; kingdom Metazoa; phylum Arthropoda; class Insecta; order Coleoptera; family Chrysomelidae; genus Octodonta; species Octodonta nipae. The sequence continues at coordinate 25,304,877 of CM067219.1, read as the reverse complement.
CCCACGCAGGTGGTGTGCAGATTTCTGACATTCTTTAATTCAGGTAATTAAGAACTGTGTCACTGGTCCAGTGTTCCGCAGTAATCGTGGTTCAAAGGACGTCCAAACCCATGAAAAAAATTATTATTTAATTAGTAATATAGCAACTATTTCATTTGTCCCATATACGTTGGGTTCTTAGATTTATTACAAGTAATACATAAGTATAATAAGTGCGCCCTAAATTGTAACTGCAACTTTCATATTTTTTACAAGACATACTTGAAATAATAATTCAAAACTTATATTTTAAAATTCACAGATTTTTTATAAACTCCATACTGACAACAAACTTAGTTCGAATTCTAAAATGTACTTGGTGCAGACGTTTTCTAGATACTGAAAACAAAATAAAAGATGTCAATTGCCTGAAGTGCAATTTAGTAAAAACAGAGGATAAAAAAATTATGTCTTTGATATTAATTAACTCATCTCGAATTCTGGGTAAGTCGTTAAAACTATATTCAGATTATGTGCAGGCAAGATAATTAAAAACTTTAATTAATGATTTAATTTATTCTGGCAAGGTAAACTGAAAACGATTAGAGCATCAGTTATAAAAAAAACTACTAGGTTTACTATAATTTTCTTCATAAAAATTTTTGGTGCATTTAAAATCTAAGGAAAGTTATCGCTGGTTTGAAAGAAAACAGCTTTGTCAGCATGGATCTACAAGTAGAACAAGGTAGGTTTTTAAAGATAAATTCTTATATGTAGATATCCTAGCTGACACGTTCCGGCTTCGCATGGGCTATACAGGTCTGCTTATTTGATATATTTATCTTGAATATTTTTTAAATTTGGTAATTTTTACATCCTGTAGATTTTTTGTGAACATCATCATTCATGAGCGAAAATTATATGGTAACAACCGCTTCTAAAAATACATTATTTTCGGATTTTATATGAAAAGGTAGACATATTTGACATGTTTGAGATTTTTTACATTAAATATTGGGTTTTTCGTATTAATTCCTTTCTTTTGACGTTTCATTGCTATTTTTGACGTTTTTGGGGTTTTTCAAATTCTTGAGATTTTTGATACGTTTGATATTTTTGAAAATTTAGACATTTTTTTAATTTTACCTAACACTTTTCACATTTTCGACAATTTTCGCATTTGTGACATTTTTGACAATTCTGATATATTTGACATTTATGAGATTTTTGAAATTTCTTAGATTTCTGGCATATTTGACATTTCCGACATTCGTTGTTTGTCATTTTTGATTATATTTAAGTTTTCTTGGGAATAACACCACAATTGAATTAAAAAGCTGTATATTGAAAGACAATACCAAGCGATTCAAAGTCGATTCTTACTTCGTTGTCAATGGCGTTAAAATATGTAATAAAAATGTAAATTGCAAATTGAAAGTTTGATTCATGACATTTAAGTTGACATAAGATTTTTGTTGTTTTTAAATATAATGTAGCACAAAAAATTCTAAAGAAGTATTAAGAAGTCAAGTTGAGAATGGAAAGAGTTGTCTTTTGAAAAGTGGCTTCCTAGTACGACTTATAAGATAGCAGCCAAAAATGCGGTCAAAGAATCTGCTGTTTCATTAAAACGTCATAAGGGAATGCCTAGGAAAAACCTTATGAACTATCCCGATACTGGGTTGTTCAAAAGGAGATGACCATTAATAATTTCTTCCTTAATTGTCAGTAACCAGATACGATTGAATTCTACAGAAGTAGAAGCGATACAATCGTCTCATTCAAAAGAATTAAGGCAGACTCTTTTGTTTTTCGTTTTGTGTTATCTTGTTCTTTGTGAAGTATAGTTGAATTGTCAGATTGTATTTTATGGCCTAGGTCCCATGCATGTTAACAAATTTTCGATTTTTTTGATATTCTGACATGTTTGATTATTTTGAAAATTGAGACATTTTTGACTTTTTTTTCACATTTCTGACACATTTTACATTTTCGACAATTTAGGAATTTCTAATATTTTTGAAATTTCCTACATTTCTGGTGTTTTTGTCATTTCCGACATTTGTTGTTTGTCATTTTTGAAATTCTGACATTTTTGACATATTTGGCGTTCCTCCTCGAAGGTTTCTTGGACTCCCATCGTCTTGAAATGGTTGATCTCCCAAACGTTTCCATAGTTTCAAATGATAGGAAATTCAGTTTATCCGTAGTATTTATATCTTTAACCAGTCATGCGCATCCAGGGGTCGCTTTGTCTCTCCAAGGTAAATATTGCCACATTCACAAGGTATACTGTATATTCAGTTATTTGGCATTGCTGGAGAGTCCGACCTCGTTCTTGTAATCATGCTCCTCTGAGTTTTGCTGGTTTTGAAGATCATTCTGATTCCATATCTGTGTATCATTCGTCTAAGTTTCTCCTACAAGCTGATAATAGAGTTGCTATCGTGGTTTCCTCCTCCTGCCTATGCGGTTTGTCCAGTTCTTCAAACGCCTTGTTAACTATGGTTTCCGGATATCCATTTAAGACAAGGTCTTCTCTAAGTTTCACTTGTTCTTCTTTGAGGACTTCTGGTTTGCTACAAATATTTTTGGCTCTATGGATTAGAGTTTTGATGATGCCAGTTTTCGTTGCTGATGGGTGGTTAGAATTATAGTGTAGGTATAGTCCTGTATGTGTAGCCTTTCTGTAGACTTTTGTTTGGATTCCGGTCCTAGTCCTTTGACACTTTACATCAAGGAATGTAGGCACCCACCCTAATGGATGATTGGGCTCGGTGCTTCAGGAATGCCTGTAGTTCTGCCTCTACGTGTTGCCAAATAATGAAAGTGTCATCGACATACCTTAACCATAGCTTAGCCTGCTTCTCGTACCTCTTCAGTGCATGTTCTTCAAACCATTCCATGTAGATGTTGGCGATGGTAGACGGTAATGGGGAGCCCATAGGCAATCCATCTTCTTGCATGAAGTACCTGTCCTCTTGAAAGTAGCAGTTCTTGAGGCAGCATTGAAGTAAGTCCATGATTGATTTTATTGACATCTCTGTCCTCTCCATCAGGGTTTCTTTCTCACTATGTCGAGAGATGCGTCTAATGTTACATTTGTGAAGAGATTTTCAACTTCAAAACTTACTAAGCGATGTTCTGACTCAAGTTCCATGGATCCGATAATTTGACAAAAAGCTTTGAACCCTTCATGAGCGATGATACTCTCGAAAGGTTGGATGATTGGTAGAAGGAATTTTGATAGTTCTGCTGTTGGTGAGTTGTAATCGGTTTGAAAGGTGCTCCATCCTTGTGTATCTTGGGTAGTCCATAAAAATGCGGTGATTTGCTGTGATGTGGCGTCAATTTTCTTATTGTCTCGGGTGGAATGTATTCAGCATGGTCTCTGAGCGTGTTGTAAGTTTTCCGTTCTATTTTGGAAATTGGATCTGTAGGCAATGGCTTGTATTTTCCCTTCGACAGTACGTCCTCGATTTTCTTGTTGTATTCCGTTCTATCTATTAGCGTTTTTTTTTCGTATAATAAATATGATAGTTCACTGTACCAACGTGTTGAGAATGCCAAGTGAAACGTCTGCAAGATTCAAACATTAATCAAAATAATGAATGGAAGTACAGTTTTACTGGCCCAATTTAATGACACTTTCCACTTTTTGTAAAAAGTCATGGCTTACTAGATATTTTGAAAAAACGAAATTATGTCGATTTAGTCAAATCCCTCTAGCTCCTTGGTTTTTGATTTTATAAAAAAAGAGTAAATATCAAAATTGAAGGGAATTGTATCCCGAATATGATTGTCATGTCCTCGTTTGCGTGACATAATCTTATCTTTTTTTGAATGGAAACCATAGTTGGCTATATATGACCTCAAAAAATCGGACATTTTTAGAGCTTTTCAACGATATAAATCTGGATATAGTTATTCATAAAAATATCGGAGTTATGGATGCTTTTCTCTCTTTTCTTCGTTAGAATATTCAATTTTATCACGAAAACTTGTCAATATCGACTGTCAATATTTTTCATGGCTACCTACGTTAAAAGTGAAAATAAATATAAAGCATAGATCTATGATATTTAGGGTTTTTACAATAAATTTAATCATAATCATTATCAGAATGTCATGCATGTTTCCCTTGTGAACAAACATGCCCGTCTTGCTATTTCAAATACCCTAAATTTCATATCTGGTTCGCAATATTTGTAGTTAAATTTTAATTCTTTAAACCTATATTATTGCACTCAAACTTTGTTTCATTACAATATAAATAGATTGGATCTCTTTCAAAAATATTATCTTTGTAAAATAGGGCCGATAAGTAAATTGGCTGAAGAATGCTTTGGCAGAAGATTAGACTAAACGAGGTGTGAAATAATACAAATTTGAATTCATTGGTAGCCCTTTATTTTGAACCGGCGAGTCAACCAGCAACAAACATCCAATATTGTTTTGATGAAAATAAAATAAAATAGATAAATCAATATTTGGACTGGTATTGTGAGAAATACAACTATTGTTCCATATTATTTTCTGAATGTTATTTGTGGCATCTTCTAGTTTATTTTAGATTTTCTTGGGAATAATACCACATCAGAGTTCAAACTTGTGTATATTTTAAAACCAAACGTTTCAAAATCCAACTCACACTAACAGATATCTCAATTTTAACTCGAACCATCCAAATACGGTAAAAAGAGGTGTTATTAAATCTTTATATGACAGAGCAAAGACTAACTGCTCAGATACTACTAAATTCAACAAAGAAAAATCATTTATACAAAATGTTCTAACTGCAAACAATTACCCTCAAAAATTTATTAACAAAGAGTTAAATAAAATTGAGCACAAAACAACTGATAACCAACACCAGACTTCACCTAATAATACTGGCAACCAGGAAAACCACATTATAACAACAACAATACCATATATACAGGGCCTGTCAGAGAAATTGAGAAGAGTAGGCAACAAATTTAACATCAAAACTACATTTAAAACAACAAATACGCTTAAATCTATTATAACAAAAACAAAACCAAAAAACGCTACGCAAAACTCAAAAAATTGCATTTATAAGATTCCTTGTGAATGTAATAAGTTTTATATTGGAGAAACCTCTAGACCTCTTAATGTTCGAATAAATGAACATCAAAATTACATAAAGAAACGTCAGTTCGAAAAATCAAAAATTTGTGAACATGCTTGGGACCAAGGCCATAAAATACAATTTCAAAACACAACAATATTACACAAAGAAGAACACTGCATAAAACGAAAATTAAAAGAATCTGCCTTAATTCTGTTAAATGAAAACGACTGCATCGCTTCTACTTCCGTAGATTTCAGTCATGTCTGGTTGCCGATAATTAAAGATGAAATTAACAATGGGCATATCCTTTTGAACAACCCTATATCGGGATAGTTCATGAGGTTTTTCCTAGGTTTTCCCTTATGACTTTAATGGGATCACTGAATTATCAGAATTCTTTGATCGCATTTTTTGGCAAATGCACTATCTTAAAAAGAAAGTCGTCCCTAGGAACGCCACAAATAAATTCTGAAGACAATTTTTCAAGTTCTTCCAACTTGAAAATTTTTTTTGATTTATAATGATCTTTGGAATTTCTTGTGCACCCTGTATATTTAAAATCAAAAAATTTTTTCCATAGTAACGTAAACATATTTGTCAAAATAATTGTCATATATTTCAATTTTACTTTATAAATTTATATCCATTGAAAACGAAATCCGACAGGATTTTGAACCGTTTGGTTTTAAAATATACACAAGTTTGAACTCTGATGTGGTATTATTCCCAAGAAAATCTAAAATATTGTTCCATATTTTACATCAATTTTAAACAGGAGTTCTGTATTTGAATTTTCGACACATTGATTTCTGACTTAAACCAACTTTTGCTCATATACCTAATAATGAAGAATGCACAATATAATTTACAGGATGTCATACGATCACATTTCTGTGTAGTTAAATATTTTATCTGTATGTAATGCTTTTGTAAAACTGAAAGAACATCACATAAATTGAAAGAATTAATTAACTTGAGTTTTTAAATTAATAATAAAATATAATGATTCATTAAAAAAAAATAAAAAATCATGTTGCAAAAATAAACTCTATCAAAAAAATACTGTTAAGTTGTTCTTTTAGGACGCTGAAATGGGAGGAATTGACCATAACTTTTGAACAACACTTTATAACATTATGTATATATACAACCAATTTGTAATTCATTTATACTTATATATTCAATTATATTTGAAAATTTGTGACAATATAATTTTATCAGTAAAATGGTTTGTTGAACTACAATCGTATACACCTGAGATATTCGTTTATGATAACCGGTTAGTAATTTAGATAACGAAAAATATTACTTCCTGTCTTCGAAAAAATCCCTTAAATGTTCGAATTTTCGATGGTAAGTCTCCAAATAACTTCCCTTCAAACAGTCGAGTTTAATGTCTTAAATAAGTGTGATGTATTTTAATTCAATAGTTTTTATTCTTTGTAGTTTGTTGTGTATCGTTCAAAGTGTTTCGTTAAACAAATTTGAAGACAAATATGATACTCAACAACCTAAACCACTTCACCAGAGGTATAGGAGGTAAGACCTCTTTAATGTTGGAAATTATGCTAAATTATGGTAGTAATCGTAGGAGAATTGAATTTTGTAGGAAATTAAAATAATAGGATGTGTTGAAAATTTCAAATTATCATTATTAAAATTTATCGGACAATAAAACTAATATAACAAATAAAAAAATAATAGACTGCATGGCTACTTGTAGCCGTTCATTTGTCTAAAAATGACTAAAGAACACAAAATACCGCGTATTGAGTACTTATTAAACTAATCTTTGACTCTTTATCAAAATTGTTCCAGAGAAATCTGGAATATCTGGTAGTCGCTTAGTAAAAGCTTTCTACGATTTTTGGAAAACTATAAATCTCATGATATTCCATAACACAATGTAGTTTGAAATATCAATGAGCCGAGATAAGAATAATTTATATTTAAAAAAGAACCGACTTCAGCTGACTTAATATAAAAACAATTTAGAAACCGTGTGCAATCAATCACTATTTTCAAACATATCTTTTTTTATCGGATTTAATTAAGGTACAAATCAATTGAAAATTTTAGCCTATTTTTATCTCTCTGTCTTTCTCCCTCACTAATTTTTATTCTTTGTCTATATTTTCCAAATATATTTCAACTTTTTTATTTGTTTTATTATTTGGACCACTTTCTATAAATGTAATTCACTCCATATTGCATCCACACTCTATATGCTTCTGTGTACTGGTCACTTCTATATAACTTATTTGTCAATCATTTTCTGAATCACCCTGTACAACTATAATTGAACTCAACACAATATTACAACGGTCCTGCAATCTTTAAAACCACCCTGTATAAGTACAAATCTTATATAACAAATTTGTGATACACCCTTAATAACAATAATTTTATCACACCCTTGCTTCAAACACATTGTCTAAGCAACTACTTATGTTCTAAACTATAACTTTTTTAAACCGCCCTGTATAACTGTAATTATACTCCACCTTACATTCAACCATCCTGTATACTCAACTGCTTCTGACAATTTTTAAAGCCTTTTGTGTAACTGTAATTATTCTCCGTTCTATAACCCAAATATCCTCTGTATAGCTATAGTTTTGCCCCACTCTTATTTCAACCACCTTGTATACGCAAGTACATATGTGCTACCCAATACAATATTTTTAGAAGCACCCTGTATAACTAATTTAATTCCAACTTATATTTCAACCATCCTATGTATATACTCTCTTCGAGGTGTCATTACTTTGTACGCAAGACAATATACATTATATATAATATATATTGTTTGTGGTCAGCAAACCTTCATCAGTTGCGCTTCCCACAATTGAACGTCCTCTCGCGTCTTCAAATCCTATGTATATAACTGCTTATGTACCACCTAATATTTCATGCACGCACGCACACACCTTCAGCTGTATTCCACAGAGAAGAGATCGCCGGAATAACAATTTTTCGTTTTAATAAGCTAATGGAATATTTTCTGCAATTTCAAGGGACTGTTAGTTAACTTCGCTTTTAAAATAAACTGCATTGAAAGGCATCAAAGTGAAAATCATTAGAAACACCCTGTATGAGATACTTTCATGGCAAATCGTGACATTTAATCTAGATATTTATTACTCTCTTCCTTTGTACAAAGGAATGACACCTCGAAAGAGAGTATTCAATATCTCTGACAGGTGAAGTAACCTGAAAAATTTTATCGTGACATTCTGTCCTAGGAGTTAAGAGAGAACAGCAATTACACGGAACGGCTCCAGATTCGGAACCTCTGTGTACTGATTCTCTTGAAAATCCTAGATGTCGGTCTTACATCTCGCGTCTTAAAATTTAACGAAATGCATCAAATGCATAAAGAAGTGTTCGAGAGGATATTCAATTGTGGGAAGCGCAACTGATGAAGGTTCCCGACCAGAAACAATATATATTATATTTATATATAATATATATTGTCTTGCGTACAAAGTTATGACACCTCGAAGAGAGTATTCAATATCTCTGACAGGTGAAGTAACCTGAAAAATTTTATCGTGACATTCTGTCCTAGGAGTTAAGGGAGAACAGCAATTACACGGAACGGCTCCAGATTCGGAACCTCTGTGTACTGATTCTCTTGAAAATCCTAGATGTCGGTCTTACATCTCGCGTCTTAAAATAGATATTTATTATAAAAATTTGACATTTACCATGATGGTTAGAGTTTTTTGCATATATTTGTCCGATTTTCAGAAAAATTGTAAGTTTTACGTTATAGAAAAATATACAGAATCAAGCTGGAACATATCTTTGTAGAATACAATTTATAATATTCAAATTTCTTGAACGGTTTTAGAGAAAACAGTGAAGATTCATTGTAAATCGCTGAAATCTAGTTCCTCATTTACTTTTTTTTCTGATTTTCTAGAAAACTGTAAATCTCATGTTATAGATAATTATGTGGGACCTTTCTGTAATGTTTCTTAATATAATTCATCAAAATTGCCCAAGCCGTTTTTGAATAATCGCCGCATATACATAAAAAAGTTGCATACGAATTGATAACCTCCTCCTTTTTGGATTTCGGTTAAAAAGTTGATTAAAAAAACTGAAATCTCAGCTCAAAAACAGAAAAAAAAAATGTTTGGTCTTAAAATTCAATGTTTTTCGACTTAGAAACAAATTATTACAGGATTTTCTGTTGGACGGTTTAGTTAAAGAAATTATTACAACAAATATCTCTATATTGAGTAGCTGTCAATATACAGTATTTTGTACACTTGATTATTTCGAAATTTTATTTAAATATAAATAATTAGTAATATAATAATGTTAATAGTTGCCTTTGTCTTTAATCTATTTTCTTGTTATTTGATTTTAAAATTCCTGTTAAGGAAACTAATGGCTATTAAAAGTTACTTATCTATAGAAGTGAAAGGATCTTACGAAATGTGATCCTCTCTGCCCCTCTTTCTCATACAGCTATATGAGAAGCAGATTGGTAAAATAATTATTATGATGGGCATATTCCTTTGATTTCAATATTTGGATAATTCGAATATTCCGATATTCGGTTAATACGTGGTTAATATTTGTTTACTGTGTATAGGATATTGGGTTTGTTACGCAACCATACATGCCAAAACATGAGTCGCCAGATAACAAATAATATTCCCTATAGGTATACAACCTAAATATTAATGAACTATAATAAATATGAAAATCAATAGAATGGTTAAACTAACGAAATATATATATATATATATATATATATATATATATATATATATATATATGTTTTAGGTGGTTTCCGGGAATTCATCTGCGTAGTTGATAACTGATCCCTGCCCGGAACGATGACAAAATGACACGTTTCGGCAGAGTCACATCTGCCCGAATACTAGTATTCGAGTAACTAGAAGCAAAAGCAGAAGGCTACAAGAATTATGCGAACCGACCTGAAGAGGGCAGATGTGACTCTGCCGAAACGTCGTCATTTTACCATCGATCCCGACAGGTATCAGTTATCAACTACGCGGATGAATTCCCGGAAATCACCTAAAACATTTAGTGCCCGCGAAAACTTAAAAACAAATATATATATATATATATATATATATATATATATATATATATATGAAATAATCAAAAACTATTTATGAATTCTTTTGATAAGAATTTTCAGTGATTGTATATGCACTATAATAAGCTGGCTGGTTTACTTACGAAGTGCTAAACAAAACTAGGCCATTAAGTCTGGAATCCTACCATTCAAAAAATGAAAAATACCATTCAATTCATCAACATGATCATCTTCCATAGTGATACAATCGTCTCAACGTTTTCTAAACTTTCGATGCATTTCTTATAGACTTTTGCATTAAAACAGTCTTCAGTTGAGGCTATAACCTTATTATCGAAGCGAACAGGTAACAGCCAGATGGAGCCAGATCTGGTGAATATGATAGCGTGGAATAACTTGAGTCGTCGCTCATTGAATTTCACCATCGTCTTCATCGACTTAGAAATCGGTGTATTGTCTGGGTGATGTAGTTATTTTTTCTTTGCCATGCCACTAAAATACAGATACGTTCTCTTTGCCTGCGGACTGTTGTGTCTTCGGACGCTTTCGCCGGCTGTCTTCCTTTCCTGTTCACTCAGCTGATGCTCACTTCATCGCCGGAGTATGGTGTTCGCGTCATCAATTCGTTGTTGTTTTTGTTTCCCTATGAGCAAATGCGGCAATCACTTGGAAAAGCGTTTTTACTTTTTGATATCTTGTCAGCTCATTGGACGTTTGCGGCTTCGGTGATTGTTCACTTGTGCTTACAATCTCCATACTTTGGCAACTATTTGTTTTCGATGGGGTCACGTAAAACATTAAAAAGCAATGTCTAATGAACTAAGTGTCAATTAAACAACGTCACTTAATTTTCAAAGTTACAACAACGACTAAACCAAATGTGTTGAAATTTTTACACATATTACATACATTTAATGGCCCATGTAACAATAGGAGACTTACTTTAAAGTTAGATCCGTCCGTCTAACCTAACATTAATCAGTGTATTTTATACATTTCCCGAATAAAGTCTTTTAAGCTGAATACATCGTCATAAAACATTTTGATTATTTGGACTTAGGCCCGGTGCATATGTACAGCAAGCAAAGACTTCTCAACAATAAACTTGCCTGTACACACAGAGCCAGAGATCAAAGCTGACCTCTCCCAAAGGTTCTCTTATCACAGGCCTACATCCAAAAATTTTTACTAATAAAAAACATATGATTTTAAAATTGATTAGCTTTTCTTATGGTTTCTTGATCCAGACAAGTTTATCTATTCTCTACTCTATTTCCATTAATTAATTATATCTAATTGTTTAGATATAAGCTGTTGTTTCCTTTAAAATATTTTTAGGCTATAGTTTATCGCCAAATGAATATCTATCTCTAAGGGTGTCAGAGGCAGTGGCGTAGCTAGCTTGGGTGGCACCCGGGGCGGATATTATAGGTGTTACCCCAAAACTCAATCAAAACTGTTAAAATAAAATTAACAATTAATAATAAATTATTTTATTTATTAAAATATATAAAATTATTTTTATACAATATTTCACTATTAATCAATTACATGTGAAACAAATTTAGGTAGTAAAGAATTGACATTTTTTCCTTCTAGCTTTAACACTTGGAAACTCAAGAAATCACGTCATAAAAATTTATATTTTGTGTTGCCTCATGTTCTATCGTTAGAATGCCAATATTTGTTATTATGTAAGCATTATAACCCGCAAGTAACTTTGATTAATCTTAATCTGCTGAAACTCCTCTCACATGAAGCAAGTGATACGCATATTGTTACAAATAACATTGTTGCGAGGATTAGATTTGGAAGAACAGTGAATTTCAAATAATCCAGAGTCACCAAGTTAGAAACAGTAATATTGGCCACTTCTAAATGTCTTCTCAGTATTGGTATTTGGACGAGGAGTCCGGTTTCTATGTTTGCCAAAAGCAAAGTCTTTGACTGCACAACCTCAAACAATGAAGCTACATCTTGAATGGATTTTAATTCCGCTCTAAGTGTTAAGCCGTTTTCCACGTAAACGCGATTTGTGTGGTACGGGCGGTGCGTTGCGACAAAGTGACAGCTGCAAACTATCGAAAACATAAAAAGAATTCATTTGGAAATAAATTCGCGTTACTGTAGCGCTTTTGCGTTGTTGAATCATTCAATTGGTTTATTTTAGCATTCAGTAGAAGTTTATAATTGCCATATTGTCTTATAGCACCGCCCGCACCGCACATATTGCGTTTACGTGGGACATGGCCTTAGTCCAGCATCGGTGGACAATGCTAACTCACCGGGAAAGCGTTTCTGGAGACAAATTCCTCATTTCAACAGAATGTATTCTTCCGATTTTTGTACAGCAAAATCTGCTGCCTCTTTTGCAAGATGCATCCGTTTCTCTTTAATGAAAAGACGAAGTGCTTCTAGTTATATGCTTATTTGAACAATACTTAGTCCTTCAATTTGCAATACAATCCGAGCATTGTCCACTTCTCTTAGCACATCATTCCAAAAGAAAAGAAGCAAAGAAATGAGAAATTGAAAACAGCAGACATAAGCTTTGTGCAGTTCCTCTGATGTCTAAATTTGCTTCTTAGTCACATAGTTCCTCAATTTCTGAAATGACATATCAAAATGTTCAGCCGCTAGTTCCTGGGAATCCCCTGACTAGTGACACTTAAGCAGAGAAATTAGAAGATCACACTATCCAAAATTGGTTACTAGGTTTTTGATTGTGGATTGAATTTCTTCCGGTATTTTTACTCTCACTCCAGTGTGACAAACGTGAATTTTAATCGGCTCCTAATGTGTGATTAGCTAATAAAATAATTTACACTGAATTAATTTGATACGTTTTCAATATATGTAAATACATAAATACTGAACAGAAAAGTTAATGAATTATATTTTAATTACGCAAAAAATGAGGAGGTCGTTATTAAAAATTTTAAAACAGGTAAACTTCTTTTAAAATTTCAAGCACATTATTTTAATAAAAAAGTTCTTTATTTAACAAATGAAATAAAACAATGTATTATCATACTTATACTTAATTTGTTATCATTTCATAGTATTGTTCACTTATTTTGAGATTTCAAGTGGAGCCCCTCTTACTTTCATGACAATTTTTTGTTCTAGCGAGTAGGCTCTGGGTGGAGATAAAAAAACTATATTTTAGGGGAATCACCGATCGACCATCAGTGTGTAGACTGAAAAAACTGAATGTAACTATCAATTTATTTTGCTCGTGACACGAATTTGAGTTCATATGGCATTGTTACATAAATTTTCTTAGTGGCGGTTATGCAATCTGCCATAGTTTTACGAATTTTTATAGGTGGCACTACCGATGTTTACCCGCATTGGGGTGACACTCGTTGGGCGACCACCCCACCGCCCCTCCCCTTTATCGACGCCACTGGTCAGAGTGAAAATATTAAAGTAAGTGCGAGTATACTGCAATAAAATCCGTGGGTTCAAATTTAATTAATTTTCAAAAAGTGATATTCACTTTCACTTTCTAGAACTCTCATTTACACGTAAAAATTTACAACAGCTGCTTCTGAATACAATTTACACTGGAATATCAACACCACTATATAAGCTATACTAACTAAATCATGAAATCTTCAATATTTTATATTCCCTACCTCGAATTTTCTCGTCGTTCCGGATGGGTATTACATTTATTCGCCTATCGCCGAGATCAGTAGTTTTTGACCCATACGAAGATTCCAGTTCTTTTTTTTATTATCCCAGCGATTGATGTTTTATCGGAATGAATAATGCTTTACGTTGCCTTAGTCAGGGACGGCGTAGATAAATTTTATAACAATATGTATCAAATAGATAAAATAATTATTCAAAATTTCAATCAGTCGAGGGAAGCGCAGCTGATGAAGGTTCTAGGTCAGAAGCAATATATTATCTTGCGTTTGGATTGTAAAATCTCAACAATATAGTTGTCAGTCAAAAGAATCCGATTATTCTTAAATCTAGTCACTCCACTATCAAATAACTACATATTTAAATAAACAAAGCAATATTGGAATATATTTTGAAATGTAAACATGTGAGGGCATCAACTCTAGAACAGGTAGATCGAGCTGTATTATGCTTTGTTTCCACATGATCGTCGTCAGTCAGTATTTTAAAATACAGTCATTAAAGTTTGTTAAGTGTCATCTCACAGAAAAACCTCCAGTGACTGAATTATGTGGCATGCTTGCGTTCTTTACATGTCTGGGGATTTTTATTTTATTGCCTTTTATTGCATTTTAATACTTCTGGCCTGACAGTTACTGAAATGTTCTATTAGCGAACGACAGAAATCATCAATACTTTGCAACACTTTTAGTGTATAGGATCGATCGATCGAAAAACATCTTAATAAATAATATTAATACCCAACGAAATGAAAATGTCAATTTTATCATTCACCTTCACAAAATGTTTCGATAGTTGAGGGAATGGAGTCAATATATAAATTTATAAAAAACAACTTTGAAGAAAAAACAACTTTTGAATTAACGTCGAAAACTGACAAACTGTTGAAAACCTGACAGTGGTTCAAGCTTTAGCCTAAGGAGGAATACCTGTAAATATACCTTTTTTGCTAGAGGTTTAAATATTACTAACTTATGTTCCTCTCTTTGTGGCATGTTTTTTCGGAAAGTTCTTTGAGTAATTCCTTTATTAAAAAAAATTAATAGTGTGACAATCTTGTCAAACATTATAATGTTGTATAATCGTCATTGCGAATTTTGAAATTCCTTTCATTTCATTGTGTAATTTTATTGCTATTGAGAACCTAGACTCTGAAACGTTTGGAAGGTTTGAAATATACAGGTATTCTCAAATACAAACCAACACAAATATATTCCTTTGAAGATGCGAGATGTAAGACCGACATCTAGGATTTTCAAGATTTTTGGTCTTACATCTCGCGTCTTCAAATTTAAAGAAATGCATCAAATTCATAAAGAAGTGTTCGAGAGGACATTCAATTGTGGGAAGCGCAACTGATGAAGGTATTTATATATAATATATATTGTCTTGCGTACAAAGGAATGACACCTCGAAGAGAGTATACAAATATATTCGGTCAATAATAATTATTATCTATTAAATTTTAAAGTTACTTTAAAAATTTCTACTCAGTTCACTTCAATTCCATATTCGCAATTCTATAATATCGCCTAGTTTATAACTAGTTCATAATATTATTTTCAGAGCTGTTCGTGAAACTCCATGGGCAATAACAAATCACGGCATGGCTATTGGTCAAAAAGGCATTGTTCTACGCGCTGGAAATCACATATTGGAAGCCACTATTTTAGCAGGCCGAAAATGGAGATCTAATGACTTGAAACCGAATCAATATACAGGCCGAATGGATTACACAAACCAAGAAACAGGATCCGGTGGTTTCGTGCAAGCTGACAAGATTGGTTTTGGAATGAACCTTAATGCTGGTTTCAAATATAGTTTAGTACACACTAAATTTATCAACATTGGTCTCGTTGCTCATATGGGGAAACATTTCGGAGGCCATTATAGTAAAGGGAAACTTAAATACGGGGCTAACGTACATTTTGACTTACCAATATTGGGAAAGTAGGTAATATACAAATGGAAACTATATTAAGGTATATAATATTAAGTTTAATATTTAATTGAATAAATTACTGCAAATTTGTATTTTTTCTTAGAAATAGTTAATTAGTAAAAATTCCATTCTAGTAAAATCGTTGTTTGTTTATCTACAATACTTTTCTGCTTCAATATAATATGGAATATCATATACCTTTGTAGAAACCAACCCTATCTTTAAAATAGTTGTAGCACATATCATTATTGAGATTTAATATTTCTATATTTTTTCCTTTCACTATATCTACACTTTTGTTTAGGTTCATTAATTTTTATGTTTTCGTTTCGTAAAGAAAGCTCCGCAAGTCGTTAGTAGAAGTAGTGGTAAAGTTTACAATAAATTGACAAGATTATAGACTTGTTGACACTTATCTCGACCTAGCTTAGTTATATTTTTTATGAGAGAAAAAGGAATGTTGAGACTTGCTTCCGAAAAATATCGTTTTTGTTTTAAGAATTTCGACAACTTTTATTATGTACATGGGAGATACAGCCCAAAGGTACACTGGAAATCAGTCAATTATTTACTTAAGAGGGATTACAAAGTTATTTGTAATTATCGTTTTTGTGATGAAAATGTTGTACCACATATTTTGTGTATTTGATACTTTGGACAAATGATTGGGAGGAAATGACTGTCATTCTCGGTTTCTAGAGTAGTAAGCCTAAACACCATTTTTAGATTGTCACTTCTGCCTCCTATACCATTCAAGTAGAACTAGACAAAAATCAAAGTATCCAGTGAAGTGGCCAATAATACAAGGCACGGAATGAAACTCAAGAAAACTTTTTTTAAATGTGGGGCATTTATTAGCAGAAGATAATTCGTTTATTTTGAGACATTTACTGTATCTGGTGGTCGTAGTTGACCATTGGGCTCGTCATTTGTTTAAATGTTATTGATTTCCTCCTTGTTAGAGTGTACAGGGTGGCCCACCGGGAATGATATCAATCGATAATGGGAAAACGAATTGAATAAAAATTTACTGGTATCACTTTTCGATTAGGGGCAGTCCGCTAAATTATTTTCAAGTATGTGCCACCGGAAGTTGATACCAATTTGCTTATTTCAAATGGAACATCCTGTAAATTATTGCAATTCTGAATTCTATGTGTAATTTTAAGACTAAATCATATATAATACCTTATACTTAATTTCAGCTTTTTTCGAGATATTCCAAAATGTTTATTAAAATTGACATTTTAAGGCCTTCAGATAATTGCCAATTATGCAGTAACGCAGCGGAATCAAGAGATTTTTTTTCGGGAAGGTGATTAAATTAACTTCGACCATACAAAATATCTAATATTATTTTGAAAATTGTGTATAGAGTGTTTAAAAAAATCCCAAAAATTGAAATGCGAAATCATGAAAAATTCAATTTGTTCAAATGGATACAACCATTTTTTATATCGTTGTCAGATTAAGCACTGAAAATAAGTGGTACCTTGTTAAAAGTTACCTATACGAAAATCTGATAGATTTCGACTTATTCGAAAAAACTTTTTTTTTCGAAATCCTCAATAAAAGTTGGCTGTGACGGTTGGTAAGGACTCAACTCATCAATTATATAAACGAAGATTCTTTAAATTTACTTATGGAGGAAACAACTAATTGTTGATTAAGAATCAATGGAAATTATGTTTAATTCAGTTCAATAAATGTTCAAATTGGTGACCATCAACTTGATGACACTTCTCACATCCCATAATCAGTTGCTCATGGGTGTGGCTCTTTTAATTGAACGAGCAGTTAAATTTTGAAATGCATCTCGTATTCTCCGTTTTCAATATTCTTTGGCAGTTACTGAACGTTCATAAACTTGATTTTTGTCTGCACCTTTGTTTGTTTAATTTAGACGTGCTGGCATTTTTTTTTCTCAGATTTAACACACTAAGAAGTATCGTTTAATTCAATATTATTATACTGAATCAGCTCACCCTGACATTTCATTTAAGTCCTTAGCAACCGTCACAGCCAACTTAGTTACTTTTATTGAGGATGCTGAAAACTTTTAATTTTTGTCGAATAAGTCAAAATCTATCACATTTTCGTATTGGTAATTTTTAACAAAGTACCTACCTCTTATTTTCGATACTTAATCTGATAACCATTTAAGAAATGGTGGTTTGCATTTAAAACAATTGAGTTTTTCATGATTTGGCATTACAATTTTCAGGAATTTTTTTAAACACTGTACACAATTTTTATATCATATATTTTAGAAGCTCGAAGTTCATTCTATCACCTTCCCGAAAAAAATCTCTTGATTCCGTTGCCTTACTGCATAAATCATTATCTGAAGACCTTAAAATGTCAATTTTAATAAATATTTTGGAATATCTCGAAAAGGGCTAAAATTAAGTATAGGGTGTTATACATTAATTAGTCTTAAAATTACTCCTAGAATTCAGAATTGCAATAATTTACATTTGAAATAACCAACTTGGTATCAACTTCAGGTATAACCGGAATTGGCTGGACTGTCCCCAATCGAAAAGTGATACAAGTAAAATTTCATTGAATTCGTAAATACCGTTTTCCCATTATCGAACGATATCATTCTCGATGAGCCACTTAGAAATAAAGCTAAGGATAACGAAGGGGGTACTTAGCGAATACAGATGAAGACGTAGAAAACTTAACGGTGGAATAAAATACAGTAATAAAGTTCAAATACCTAGGGTTTACTTTAACAAAAAATGGAATTCAAAATTCCATGCAAAGACGAAGACTGAATAGACTGTATTGAAGGGAATTAAAGGGATGTGGATAAATGGTTTCTTAATTAACTGAAATAAAGAAGGAGAAGTGTATGACTAAAGAATTGTAGAACTGGCTCGAAGGAATGAGAAGAGCAGTTTTAATAGGAAACTCAAGGCTAGAGGAATTGGCCAGTGAATAACTAAATGCCTAAAGAAATGTAATTATGAAATAAAAGCTGAAGAGCTGATCGGATACATTTAAGGTCTTGAGGGAACAGATGAAGAGCTTAAGATCTTTTTGTTGGAAGAAGATTGAGAAGACGAAGAATATTGTTAGAATTTTACAAGGAATATGAGGCATACCTTACCACGCTACCTCACTGCGGGTTGGTAAGGGACAACTGTCTATTTCCTTGATTTTTGCCATTTACTTCAGAGACGACTATACTAATTAATTAAATTAATTAATTAAAAAACCTTGTCTAGGCTGTGATTCGACACCGGGTCCAGACCTCTTTATTAAACTCAAATTTTTATAGAATTGTGTGAACCGAAGGACTTTCCCACTATTTATTGATATTAATTAATCAATGCTAATTGTTACAATTCTTTAAAATAATAATACTAAAGCTCCCCAATAGCTACCAAACAAAATGTTTTTCGGCTAATTTGCTTTCGTAAAAGCACAAAAATTTAAATAAAAAGAAATTTCATCTTAGTTAGCCTTGACTTCACCAAAGAATTTGTCAAAGGAAATTAGTGTGGACATATTTTCAATCATAATGAGGTTCACAATGAAGAAAAACGAGATAGTTTGAGCATTTATTAAAATTTGATAGAAACTGCACGAAAATAGCTCAAATATGTTTTGAGTTATGTCCAAAAAGTCGATAACCGCATAGAACATTATTTATTATGGTCCAATATTAAGAACAATATTTGTAATAAAATACGAATAAAAAATATTTTAACATGTACTCAAATTGGCCACCTTCCTCTTGGACACATAAACGAGCACGTCAATTTAAACTGGTGACAGTCCTAATAAAATATTTTCTTCTGCCAGATCTGAATTGTGTAATGTTTTCGCTACGAATTTCCTATCTACTTATGTAGAAATCTTTTAAATAGTCACAAACATCTATAGTATTAGGGGGACCAGCCCCGTCATGCTGAAACCAATACGTATATAATTGAAAAAGGTGACATATTCTTTACATTGAGTTCTGAAAAAATTAAAATATGTGTTACCATTCAAATTCGTTTTGAAAAAATAAGGTCTGTGTATTTGATCATTACAAATTCTGGCCATACATTTAAACCAAAACGAACTTGCGGCATATCTTCCCTAAAATGTTAGGGTTATTTTGACTCCAAAATGTTCAGTTATATCTATTAAAACATCTATAGTCCCCACAAACCAATTCGTATATAATCGAAAAAGGTGACATATTCTTTACATTGAGTTCTGAAAAAATTAAAATATGTGTTACCATTCAAATTCGTTTTGAAAAAATAAGGTCTGTGTATTTGATCATTACAAATTCTGGCCATACATTTAAACCAAAACGAACTTGCGGCATATCTTCCCTAAAATGTCCAAATAAAGGGTTAAACAAATCTCAAGTACTATCCGTTTTTTAGAACCAAATGCTAAACTCCATTCTTCTATCAGGATCATCTGGATATAGATTCTGAGAAATGTGTAATTTGTAACATTGTAACTTACTTTATCGCCTTTACTTACTTTAACCTCCCCCCAGACACTAGTTTGAAAAATCTATTGCAGCGTCCGTAAAAAGTACGTTATGTTACATAAAAATTAAAAACGAAATCTCCAATTTTTGAATTTTTTCGGATATCTTCGGAAGTATTCGGAAATTTCAAATTAAAAGAAACGCCATTTCCTCAAACACTAAATTAAGCAATTCTTCCAACATTTAAACGTCTTCTTATGTGCTGTAGTTTCTGAGATCCCAATGGTGAGGGTGGAATTTGAATTACCCTGTATATGCATGTATACTTCCGTAAAAGGATATTATTGGTAAAGCTAACATTTACTTGGATGGTGATACCACAAAGAAATAAATCTGACGAGTGGATGTAAGGACGAGTCATTTCAAAATCGAAATGTGATACTGCAGCAGAGATGAATCGTATTTCATTGAAATCATTTAAAGGATGGATATGGAGTACAAATAACTCTAGATTACAAGGGATGTTGAAGAACGTATCCAGTTTCTCGACACGCTATTTTGTTTGATTTTTCTTATCGTGAACTTCCCAAAATTGAATTTTCGTATTTGTACCTAAAGAAACTACAGAACTAAAATTGATATCCACTACTATTATTAAAAACTAAAAATGGGGAATGAGAACGTTCTAAATTCAAAGTAAAAAAAAATAACAAATTTCAAAGTACATAACCATGTTGCTTATTTTGTACAAATCTAGTATGTTTTCGAAGTCTATGTATGCCAAGCAAACCTAATATTCTGCATTGGTTACATTACTTCTTCATCGAACTTGATTGTTGCGTGGTATGGACTTCACAAATTTACATATAGGTAGGTAATTAATGTTTACATAATATGCACTTGATATCATTTGTATTTATTAAGAGCGAATCATTAATTATGTGAAGTATTTTTTGTAAATTTGGGACCTTCTCACCTAATAATTAATAAATAATTAAATTTATTTGGTATCTGCATGTAGTTTACGTCAGGCTATCAAATATTAGGCGTTAATACTTTTTTCCTTTTACAATACATTTTTTCTACAAAAGAAGCGGAGGAAATGATTTTATGCTTAAAGGACCAAAAGCGAATTTAATTAAATTTAGTATATGCAAAAAATACTAACTTCTAAATCCCTGTCTCAACTAAGGGACACAAGATATTCCGGACGATCCGTATTCTATCAAGATGTTATTATCTGACGTGTTGCATACAGGGTGTGTTAACATTATGGATTAGATATTATTCGCCTGGCAGTCGATAGTAGTTATGAAATTTTGAAAATAGAGGTGTTTTATAGGTATGACTTTTGAACTTAATGATGATATTATCCTTACTACAAAGTTAATATGTGAAAAATTCTGAGTATTAATAATTTTTTGAAAAATGTATATATTTAGAACAAATTGTAGAACATTTTTGAAATCAGGAATGCACTATAGAATCCTTGTATTAAATCATCAAGTAGAAGTGTATTCAATTCAATGAGGTAAGTACATAAACCAATTGCGTCATCTAGACAAAAACGGCCAAACTCATATTTTATCAAAAACTCGCACTAATTTACTGACCATCAGACAATATAAGTAAAACAAAGTATTAACTTTTTAATTTCTGTTGATTTGATAGTAATATTTTAATATGGTTTCTAGAATAATAAAACTCCTCTACAACGTTTTTTTAATGGTGATTGTAGAAGACTTCAAACGGACTGAAATTAATCAATTAATTTGAGTCCATTTGAAAATGACATAATTTATGTCAAAACTGTTCAGGGTTCTTTCTGTACTAATTTAATAAATAAGTCAATAAATTAGTGATATTAAAAGAAGTAATTCTGTATGTATCTAAAAAATAAATATATAAACAAGTAATATTAAACGAAGTAATTCTTTTCTACAATCATAGTGATGGTATATTACAAAGTACCACTATTTTTAATGGTTTTATTGGTATAAATAAAACGATTCTTGAGAGGAAAAGCCTGTATATAAAAAATCCAACTATTCAAAGTATTGTTCTGACTTATTGTCAGTAGCATTAAAATAAATATTATATTTAGATTATAATGCTACTGACAACGAAA
This sequence comes from Octodonta nipae, assembly GCA_034190945.1. Lineage (NCBI taxonomy): Eukaryota > Metazoa > Arthropoda > Insecta > Coleoptera > Chrysomelidae > Octodonta > Octodonta nipae. The sequence goes on along the minus strand of CM067219.1, from coordinate 25,282,546 downwards.
GCAGAATAACAATTTGAAAATTTTGGATTTTTAAAGCTTTTTTCTCAACTATGGTATTATTTCCTCGTAAAACAATTAAAAACAGGCCTTTATGCTTTATCCTTCATCCGGCATATTAGTTGGCCAGTTCGAGACTCACAAAGTTACCAACTTGAAATACAATGCACTTTCAGCACGGACATCTGCACTCAATATTTTCAGTTGACAATGGAAAGAGTATACCTACCAATTGTCAATAAGTACTTGAGCTATATAAGCATATATTATGTAATGTTTTTATTCGGTTACATATTTCTAAAATTGTTTATTTCAGATTTTTGTGTCCTGTTATTTTGTGATTTCTTCTTACGAACACCATGTGCCAATCATCCTAGAAATATCAATTGCGAAAAAGTAATTTTTGACATAAATTGTGATATTAGTTAAGAAGTTTTATAAAACAGTTCGTTGATGTTTACGATTTATTGGATTTGTCGTCTATATATATATATATATATATATATATATATATAGATATATACCGATTTTCTGAAAAACGGTTTATTTTAAGTTATTTATCTATTTATCTCTATAAACTTTACTAGCAGTTTAAACCATTAACAGATTGAATACAAATACGACTAAGTCAAAAATACGCTGTAACTAACTAAATCTGTTAGTTTGGTTTGGTTTACTTGATGATGACAACTTAGAGTTATTGAAACAGGCGTTGAGTGTTTAAAATAAAGGTTTGGTGTTAGGGTGCAAAACTGTGTTTTTTGATTTGTGACAGACCAAAGGTTCCACAGCATTTTCATTAAATCAAATAATCACTACCTACATGCAGAGAATCCCTATACTTGACACAATGAAACTGCGTTCTATTTTGCGAAGTTCGTCCAATATTGACTCACGTCACGTCAGGTCACGAAGCTGCGTCACATTTTGCGGCTGGCCTTAGTGGTTGGGTCCATTTTGATGAAATTTTTTGTCTCAGTTTGAGGCGGTCGCTGGAATGGTTTTAATCCCATAGGTGGCTTTGCGATCTCGGGTGGTAGGAATTTTTTAAATTTAGCGGATGGACCGCTGCGCTTGCGATCGGGTTTAGGAACCTCTTTAAATATTTACATTAAAATAAAATACCAACTGGTCCAACCCGTGCAAAGCCGAGGCGGGGCAGCTAGTTAATAATAATATCTTCTTTAATAAAATACATTTGAAACTATACAAACTGACGCTGACGTTTCAGAGAAATCTGTGAAGTTCTTTAAAAATAGCAATCTCAATAACATTTATTCTTCAGATAATCTGGAAAATATTTAGGGACAAATCCAGAATACAGTTTAAACTGCTAAAAAAGAATAAGCGTCGAATATACAGGGTGTAAATGAATAAGTGTGAAAGATTTCAAGATGTGCTTCCTCGAGTCATTTTCTGACGAAAAGTTTCTATGGACATATATCCGTAAACGCTTCGTTAGGGGCCGTTCAAGTATTACGCAAGCAGATTTATTACAATTATCTAACCCCCCCCCTTGTCAGCAAAAGTAACCAAAGCTCTTACCACCCATGTCATCAAAATAATGAAAGCAAAGACCACCCCGCTCCCTTATATTGCTTACGCAATACTTGAACGGCCCCTGACCGATGTACAAGGATTTTTTTCGTCTAAAAGTTTTCAATAAATTCAGTTCAATTTTGGAAGCATTAATGCATCTATGAAGTGTTCATAATAAGATCATAGAAACGATCATGAAAATCTACAGGGTGGTACTTATTCTGGGGTCACCTGTTCTGTTTGCCCCTTCTTCCTTCTGTGATACATAATGATGATTATCACTTCAAAATCATTAAGAAAAACAAGTTTACCTAACTTTGAAAACGAACAGATTAAATTAAGTTCTTAAAATGGTCATTACACAGGAGTCTAGACGTCGACACATAGATCTTGGTATTCGATTGAAAATCCCATGAGAATCTTGAATAACTCTACAAGTAACAATAATGCAATTTCTTAAGTCTGCTATGTCATGAAGATAAGTTCCACTATAAACTAACATTTTTAGATGTCTCCAAGTTGAAAAGTTTCGTTCAAGAATTGATGTGCTCTCATATTAAAATGGGCAGGAGCGCCATCGTGCATAAACCACAGTCCCGGTCTGACACCTAAAGAATCGGATCAAGTAGAACTGCAGCTCTTCGCTTAGGAACTGAGTGTATGAATCTTAATTTAATGTAGGTGGAAGGAAATGTATGCCAATTAGATGATCCTCTAATAGTTCCAATCCGCACATTTAAAGAAAATCTTTCCTGGTGGTGAGCTTCAACGATAGCATGAGGATTTGCTTCCGCCCATATGTGGTTGAGGTGGTTATTAATAATTTCTTCCCTTGAAAAATTGGCTTCGTCTGTGAATAGAATATGCTCAAGAATTTCTGGGTGTTGTCTAATTATATCTAGCATCCAAAAAAATGCAAGACCGTTAGGAAAATCAAGAGAGAACAGTGCCTATGGACTCGTTGTATATGATATGGATATAACAGTTTGTTCCTTTAAAGTGACATATACCGTCATATGATCAACATGTAAAGCAATTTTCCTAGTGCTGGTATCGGGTTGCTCGTCAATTAAATTAAGTACAACTTTTTCTAATTCTGGTGTTCCAATATCCCGGTGGCGGCCATAATCAAATTTTCTAGGTTTGAAGGTACCTTTTTCTCATAGTCGGTGATGAATCCGTCCAAATAAAGTGTGATGAGGCGTTGAGGAATACATTGCAGCATATCTTCTCGACGCTTCTAAGGAATTACCATTAGAGAGACATTAAACGAAATGCATGTCAGCCATTTCTGCGTTTGAATAAACCGTCATATTGGTGAAAATTTGCACAACTATCACGTGTCCCAATAAATATCAACGATAATAAATTAACAACAATTAAGTTAATTAAGAGTTGTCAATAAGAGGAATTAATATGACAGCCGCCTACTAGAAAAATAAATAACAGAAGGATTGTCTGTTTCTACAATACACATGAAATTTTTTTTCACAAACACAGCGGTAGATACGGAAAAAACTCAAGAAACAAAAAACATTGAAAATTCATAAGAGATTCAGGTAAATTTTTTTTTTAATAGCCAGGGGCGTACTGAAAAAAATTGTTGGGACAGAAAGAACACGTGACTCCTGAAAAAGTACCACCCTGTTGATTTTAATGACTGTTTCTGTGATCTTATTATGAAGACTTCATAAAGGCATTAATGGTCCAAAATTTAACTAAATACTTTGGAACATTTAGTAGTCACAAGAAAAAAACTGAAAAAATCTGAACAGTTCAACGCCTTGTACATCGCTAACGAAGCATTTGCGGACATATGTTCATAGGAACTTTTCTTTATAAAATGACTCGAGGAAACACATCTAGAAATCTTTCACACTTACTCATTTACACCCTGTAGTACCTTTGAGGGGTATAAGTATGGGTATCACTTTATTGGTCAGAATGTAATCGGAGTAAATTCTTTGTATTCAGTTTCTCGATATACCTTCGGAATCAAATATTCATGTACTTTTTGTTCACATTCCAGTGTTCTGGAATATATATAAAGTCATTATCTTGCCATTCTTAAAGAGCCGACGCCATCAAAAGCCACCTTGTGCAAGTACAAGAAAGATAAAGTATAAAGTTTCGTGAAGGATATAGATTCGAAGTAATTTAAACATATCACCAGCAACCGGAGATGTATAGCTCGATCCTGGTTCCTCGACTGATTCCAGCTCTGGAGCCTGGCTAATACGTAAATCGAGGTTCGCGTCGAAGCGCTTTGGGCGCTAACGCGGCATCCTTCTCGTTCGACTCGAGCACGGCAGTTTGCCGCCAACGTCGCCACGTTACGGAACGCATCAGCGTCGCGACGCCAGGGCATACACAGGCAGACGTACGCATCCAACGATCGGTTGACCGTATTTTGAATGGCCTGGTGATCGAGATAATTTTGTGAAAGCACCGCGGGAAATCATTTAGGAAAGATCAGTTACGGGGACGTTGCTCTTTGAACTGATGGTGAGCAAATAAAGGGTTCGAAATAGGTATTGTTGACTGAAATTCGGTGTGAACGAAGACAAATAATTGAAACGTTTATTTATTCGTTAAAATACTTTTGTTTATGTCAGTGATTAAGTACTGGTTTTGACCAAGCTGGCTTCAGAATTTTGTTACATTTTAAAGGTATTTATCTAATAATGATTAGGGTATTTTTAAAGGGAGTTACTTGAATAAATGTTATTATAGAGGAATTAGTAGCAAATATTTGCATATGTTTATACTTTAATGCATATAAGAAAGCAACTTTGTGTTACATGGTATGAAGTTTGTTTTAAGCGTGTATACTTCCGTTAATCTTTTAATAACATTGCATTATGTAGCATATTTGTTCTTAAATAAAGTAAATGAACGATATTTTATTAATTACTTTTGTCATGCTCTAGCTAATGTTTTTAAACATATAAATGCTGATGTTTAATTTGTTACGTAAAAATTCAATTGGAGTGAAAATTTTTTCTTAGTTTTGGACACATTTTGTTTTACAAAAAAATATATAGTTAGAACATGCATTGGACTGAAAATAGTTGTGCAGCTACTGTAGCTTTTACTAAAAAAATACAAGGGTTGTCAAACATATGTAACTAAAGTAGCTAAAACGGATCAAAATTAAAGGTTTCAGGCTATAAATATTATATTTTGTATGGAAATTGAGCGATAACCGGTAGAATATCGAAAATGTTCTTCTGTAACCCTAATAGGTTACAGAAGAATTGAGCTGGAAATAGTTCCTTCATTATGCAAATAAGAGCAACAATTTATTCATATTTGCATAACTAACATTAGTAATTGTAAGGAATTTTAAAAGATCTGGTACATTTAGAACTGCAGCCAATTTAAAAATTGAAAAAATAAAAAATACATATATATATCTGAAAATCTGAAATTATAATTTTTGTTTAGGAATTTTCTATTTATACTGCCTATAGTGTTTTTGATAGTGTGTGTTAATTGTTCTATTTTAATTATAATAAACGTCCTATAAATTATTGGACAATCCGTTTCCGCGTCGAATTCTGAAGTAACTTTATGAATAAAACTTGTTGGTATACATTTTTATCCTTTTGGATCCAGTCATGTATAAATCGATTTTTTCAAATAGAACAATGTTTGCTGGCGATTAAGGCCTCATTTAACTTACCTTTCAACAGATAGATATCTTCTTATGCATTTCTTATACTTTCTGAGAAACTAATTTTCTTTGGGTATTGATTGCCATCGATTCGGTTTTAGTAATTTCGTTATTTAGTGGATGTCTTACTTGTGTATCTGATTGGTACCTAATAATTAAAAATGATTCTAATCTGTTTTATTATTCAATGGTAATTTTGCCAAGGGGATTTCTAACATCTGCTTCTTAAGACAAAGTTTTCTAATTTAATTAAATTCTAGCAGTTATAGATCCTAAACATACGAGTATTATACATACTTGACAAATTCGGCAAAATTACAAGTAGAAATAATTTAGAACATGTTGTTGTGTGTAAAATTTGTATATAACTCAGATGATGAAATTATCATCTCATAAAATAGCCGCAAGTGGTTGTCCAACAAAATAGCGAAAACATCAAATTTGATATTGAAACTATCATTCATTTGATGAAATGGAGGTTAACACGATTCCAAAATTACCGTTTGTGACGATTGAACAAACCCTTTTTCGAATACTCCATCTCATAAGTGCACATTAACCTCTTCAAAAATTCAGTATCTACATCTACCCGTGATGATCTGAGATTTCTGCGAAAAAAAAAACAGTTCGTAAGTGCACCTTGTACTTTGAATAAGCATATAATGTATTTCGTGTTGCTTTGAAATTTTCTATATAGGCGCAAAACTGATGCGCAGTTCGTTTTGCGCGTGACAAAGAGTAAAATGTGGATGAGTTCTGAACTGAACGCCAGACAACAATTCCTCTGTAATTCATCATATAATATCTTTTGACCTGACTTAATGCTGGCACTGCCAAAGTTTAAAAAGTAAGCAAATTTGACTGCGTTGCATTATTACTTCTGCATGAAATCACCTACTTTTAAAGGGCTTTACAATTTGAACAAAATAATGTCAGAGTTTACTTGTTTATGACTTTATTGAAAAGAGCTTCCTTTCTGAACGTCATATAGAGAAAAGAGTGTGTCGTATTATTTGTCTGCTCATGCTTCAGGTTATACGATTGCAACAGGAGCACTATGGTATAGTAGTGCTCCGGGAGTGTTCTATTTGCGTCGTGTGCAGCTTTAAGTCATTGGTCCATGACACATAGTCGCTTGCCCATCGTTACTGATTAGTAGTAGAAGTGTGTCTTCAGCATAGTTCATCATTTTATTTGGGGCATAAGGAATAAAAATGGAATGCTATGTAGGTACACCAGTTTTTACTATTTCATTCGCCCCCCACCTTGCCCTTGAAAATACGCCTATGGTAGTAGCTGTATGGTTTGTTAAAACTAGGGGTATATAGAGATATGTGCTTAGAAAGTCCGCTTTCCACGTTTGATATGAAGGATGTAATTAGAAATATCGGACAATATCAAACAGTCATAAATTGAATTCAGATTTATTAACTCACTCCAAAATAAAAGGTTATCAATTAGAGATGGAGATTGTCGTTACTTTTGTGTAACCGTTATTAATCCTTACATCGGTACTGAGTATTCGTTACTTGTATTAGTTACATCGGTAGATCGTTACTTTCAGTATATCTTACATTTAACCTCAGTAATCACTACTTATACGTTTACAGTCTATAAATATTTAATACTATTAACTTTATTTTTTTAACTCACAATTTGGAGATGAAAGTTCGTTTTGTATTCTTCAAAATAAAAATGTTAATACAATATTACATTTTAAAAAATGAAATCTAAAATGGAATCCTTAAGGAAAATTAAATCAATATTCAAATCAACATCTAAATTCAGTAACAAAATTAAATTACAAAAATTGAATACTTAATTTCAAATACCCTAAAACTATTAGAAATAATAACCGAAAAATAGGTTTTAATCCACATATGGTATTAACAAGACGGTGTTTTCAAAAAAACATCCTGTATAATTTCTTGTTCGAAAAAACTAAACGTTACGTATTTACAAAAATATGACACAGAAAACATGTAGTTGGGAATGTTATTACTACTATATACCCAACTAATAGCATTGACTTAAACAATAAGGAACTGCGACTTCCACCTAAGAAGCTCAGTTAATAAGATTCGATTTTGGAATAACCGTTCATCCTGATTTTGGTCTAACAAGTCCACGGTTCAATGCAAAATTTAAATACAGTGAATAAAATAATTGATAATGCATTGGGGCAACCAACAATGAAGTGTGTGATATGTTCTCTCCTCTATCTTTAGACTGATGATATTAGGAATTATAGAACAAAGGGTTGCGTCGCCACATGTAATCATCGTATCATGTACCTAATAATGCAAACTACCGACTACCGATTACTACTCACTAAGAAAAAGTAAATATAGTAGCGAAGTAACGGTTATCTGAAGTAGTTGGTATTACTTTATTTCGTATTTCGCCAAGTAATCAGTATTTTGTAACATATAGTTACTCTTTTCTATTACTATGAATATTGTTAAAATTACACAATATTCGTGAATGTTCGTCTATATGGAGTTCTAAACTGTTGTGCAAATTTGATCAGTGTACGTGACGGGTGTTCAAGTTTGAGGTTGATTTTTTAATGTAGCGCTGCTGTTCTTGCTTTCAATGATTTATCGCATGACAGTTGACGTTTGTGTTGTAAAAATATTGATGTTTGGTTCTGTTTAGTTATGAAGTGAAATACTGTTAAACAAAGCGTGTCAATAGTAAATACCGAATTTTGAAGAAGTAATGCTCTATTAAAAATAGATGTTGAAAATTTTTGAAAGAATTGACGAAAACAGGAGCGTAAAGGATGCATAAAGCGTAGTGGGTCTCCAGACAATATTGCTGCTATGAGAGAAAGTGTTGTTGAAGGTCCAGAAGCGACAAAAAAGACGACTAGTCATAAAAGGACCCCGCACATTCCTTATGGAAAGTGGCCCCTTGTGGATTTGGCTGAAATTTTGATATTATGTAGATCTCAACAAAATGAAAAAAGTCCGATGACCGATAGTTTTCAAGTTATGGTTAATTTTATATTTAATGTCAGGGTATACCACGATGAGATGAGTCGATATGTATATCAGAAACTACTAGGACTATTTATCTGAAAATTAGTATACAGGGGTTTTTGATGAGCTGGTTTCAGTTAAAATAATTTCAGTTATCTACGACTTCCGGTTCTACCGGAAGTGGACGCAAACTTTGTTTTTAAAAATGGAACACCCTGTTTTTAAAGCTTTTTTAGAATCTACGATGAATTTTAATATAACTTTATTAAAAATATCATATGTCTGAAGGGCTTCAGTTGAAAGTTATTTAAACTTTTCGAAAATTTTGACAGATGCAGCTTTCCAAAAAAAGTATTTTTTTGGAAACAAAGAGGGCCAGGTCAAATATTACCAGAATTTGCCTGAATAAAACGTGAAGCTTCCTAAAACTTTGGAATCTTTTCAAAAGAATATAGGAGTGTTAGAAATTGGCCCCGAATTCGGCTATCTCATTTTTTTCAAATGGATTTTATGTTTGAATCCCCATACCTAAATTAAAGGATTTTTGTGGTTATGAGAGATATATGAATTATCACTAGGCTTTTTTGAATGAATCGACAAGAAACAAATGCTGAAGCGTCATCAAACAATATTTGCTAATAATTTGGTGTTAAAGCATAATTATATGGAAAGCATTTATCATGTCGCGTTTAGGATTTAGTAACTAAGTTCCGTTCGCGATACTTGGATACACCAACACTTACTCATGACGCGCTGACGGGGCTCATTCACAATTCCAAAACAGATGGACAGTTTGTGAAAAAGCATGCTTAAGAACATATCCAGAAAATTCCTAGGTAGATGCAGAAAGAGATGTGGGAATATCTATGATTCGTTTTCAGAGGACCCTAAAAAAAACATAAGAACCATAAATGGTTAAGACAGTAATGTATATACGTCTCTTGACGGTTCCTTCAAAATAGCCTACTAATAATTCCAGCTACACGAGAATTTTAATTTCTCCAAGTGTATATAAAAACTGTTTCATTTAGTCTTGTAAGCATAAACTCCTACTTTTTGGCCTAGATTCCTATGGTTTTGAGGAAAAATGAAGTTCCCATTTGAAAAAAATGAGATACGATTTTTGGATTCAGGACCAATTTCTGAGCTCTCCGTTTTTTTCGAACAATTTTCAAAGATTTAGGAAGCTTTAAGTTTTATTCAGGCTAATTTTGGTAATTTTTGATCTGGCTCTATTTGCTTCCACAAAAATAATATTTTGTGAAGAGCTGGATCTGTCAAAATTTTCAAAAAGTTGAAATAACTTTTTATCGGACACCTTCAGACATATGATGTTTCCAATAAAGTTATCTTAATTATCATAGATTCTAAAAATGCTACAAAAAACAAGATGTTCCATTAAAAAAAAATAAATAAAACCGACACCTCGAATACCCCCAGTATACTATTTTCCTATTAACATTCCCAGTAGTTCCTCATATACATATACTCTGACCATAAATATAAAATGAACCATAACTTGAAAGCCATCAGTCATCGGACATTGCGGACATGAAGACATTTGTTCATTTTGTTGAGATCTACAAAATATCAAAATTTCAGCCAAATCCACCGGGGGCCACTTTTCATAAGAAATGTGCAGGGTCCTTTTAATTAATTGATCATGAGGGACGGTGTACCATTGTCAATTGGGCCTTGCAAAAAAGGTCGAAATGACGATGGTTTTATAAGAATTTATTTTCTTCAGTGATGAAGTGTTTTACTATCCCCGCGATATGTATACAAACAGGTACAGAGTATGGGCTGAGAGTAATTCGCAGATGATGCTGGAGAAATCATTACACTCCCAGTGAGTTATAGAGGTTTTTTGGCTAGAGGGGTCATTAGCGAGCATTTTCTTCGAAAATGTTGCTGGCATTGAAGTATCTGTAACAGGAGATCAGTATCGTCGATTGAAAACTTTTATGGGATGAATTAAATCAAATAGATATCGAGCGTATGTGGTTTTACTAAGAAGAAGCCATGCCACATACAGCCAATGAAACACTTGAGAGATTTTGTTCTCTGGCTGGGCTATTGAGCCGGGATCGGCTAGAAAACTTCTACCTAACGTTTCGTGCCACAACTACGATTGACTTTTTTAAAGGCGACGGTATGGCAGTGGTTTAAGTAATTTCAGCTCAAGCTTGTTACTGACAGTGTACTCCACTCCGTATATTTATACCTGCGGTAGGGAGAGCGTGGTATGTGTATTTTTCAGCGCAATGGGCCGCCAGACTCTATTGAGATCATTGTTTCTTCGTTTTTGTTGTTTCTGTATTTCAATTGCTTCTCTATAAATCCTGGGGTAGAAATAGCTAATTGATCCTAAAACTTCGGGATCTTCGAACCGGATAGAATGTCCCTTTTGACTCAGTGTATGTTAGATGAACGCTGACTTATCGGTTTGTCCCATTCTCCGTTTGTTTTCAAGTTGATACTTCTTTTGTACTGCTGCTGTATACTTCAACACAATTGCAGAGTATTCGTTATATTCCCGGAACTGATAGGGGATCTATAGCACTATAAATATAGAATTTGTGTATTGTGACCAACCAAGATTCCTTTAAGTTAATGCCGTTGTTCATGTTATTTAGGTGGGTGATTTCTATTGGTAATTATGCCTAGTTTCAGATATGGGTACAGATTCTTTGTAATTTTCCATTATTTTATCTAGTGTATAATACTAAATATAGTTTAATTTAAACCCTTCTATGAAGATGACAAAAGTAGCCCATCTTATGACTTTAGGCTCATAAAATTCATCTTTATACAGGAAGTACGTTGCTTTTAGACTGTGTTTACTACCAGAGAAAGAAATATATTAGGTAGATGATCTACCCTATCTTAGCATCTAGCACTATAAATATAGAATTTGTGAATAAAGAGTATAAATGTATAAAGAGGAATTACACACCACTTATACTTTAGGGAACCATATTCACTAATAACATTAAAACACACTATAATTACTTTTGTGCATAATACTCTAATCTAATTCTAGAACAAGCAACATTAATGAAGAAAATCCAAATGTAAATTTTAATGCAATTAAGTATAGCTACTTGAGATAACGAACTAATTTCTTGAAAATAACGTTTAATGTAGACCTCGACTTGTTGAAAATGGTAATTAAAATACAAAAATGTCAATGAGAATCTTGTTATTAATAACTTTTATTATGCAGTTGAAACAAAATTCAATGTTAAACTGTACTTTTTACAATAATATTGTCTACTTTGTAATTGATATCTAATAAAAATATTAACAGGTTTGTCATGAATAAAAATTACACATTCAAATTACCATTTAATTATTAAATTAAACTGATTCTGAAAATGCAGCTTTATTAAAAATGCCCCTATGTATTTATCTTTGAAATGTGATTAAATGGTTTATTTAAATATAAATTACAGTCAAGTAGAGACTGTCAACTACGATCGGCTTGCTTCGATTTTGTAAAGGTTTTATAAAATACGTTTGGGTGGAAAGACTTGAGGTCATTTTCGATTCACAAGACACGTCGTTGTTAAAGTTGTTCATAGAAATTTCCGTTTTCTCGATGGCCAAAATCGACGAATGGTTACACTCTTTCTAAACCAGTTGTTTCTGTCTCCCAAAAACTAAGGGAGATGCTTCTGTTTCAATATCTTCCTGATTTGATCAGGGTTTGGATCTGCTCCCAACTGTAGCTGCAGTTAATAGCGCATAATTGGATGTTAAAGATTCCTGAAATTCTCGGTGATATTGACTGATTGAGTAAATTTATAAACATCATGTTTCTAAACTATTTTCAAATAAAATTTTGAATAACAAAATCATAATGTCAGTTTCCTGTTTCAATTAAATTGAAATTGGGCACGAAAAATGTTTTCAAATTTGCATTATAAACTACTATTACCTAAACATTTGATGTCCACTTTACTTATTAGAAAATGCCATGTTATTCACTGGTATTTCAATATGGTGCTATTATTTGATTGACGAGTTATTATTAATACATATATTCAGATATTACTGATAAATAGGCGTTACATTATTACTGGGTTCAGATAAAATGGACAAGTTAATATTATTGAACTTTTAGTTTAATAAACAAACAGAAATTGGTGACCTGTATACGAACTGGTGCTGTTAATTGCCCAAAAATATGGGTCGGTGTCAGTACAAGTAATTTTGATTAATATATTTAAAGTATAATAAACAGGGTCTGTTTCATAATCAATTTGTAACTTGTAGTTTTGTAACTTGTATTTGACGTCAAAGTGCACTCTTTTATTCAACTCCTTCTCTCTTTCTCTCTCTTTCTCTTTCCCTCTCTGTCTCTTATCTTCTTTCTCCCACTCTCTAATTTGTATTTTTTTATTTAATTTTGATTTTTTTCTACTTATTCCACATTTTTTAAACTTTTTGCATTTTCAACTTCTATTTTCTCAATAAGTTTTTTATATCTGGACCACCTTTGTAAACACCCTGTATATGCTGCCGTGTATTGGTCATTAAATATAATTTAATTATCTATTATTTTCTGAGCTACCTGTATAACTATAATTCCACTCCATAAATATTGCCTGATATTTTTTAAACCACCCTGTATGTAAGCATAATTCTTCTCCACCTTATTGAGTGTTTCAAATATTGTTTTACTCAACCTGTATAACTATAATTTCACTTGCCTCACATTTCAAGTATTCCATATGCAACTGCTTCTAAGATTTTTTGAACGGATATCTATCACTTTAATTATATTCGTCATATAGTTCAAATCTTTCTGTCCAATACCCAGTCATTGATGTTATCTATCCCGCATGCTTGTCTTATGTTTTCACTTCTTTCTCTATCCATTAGTGATTTTCCCCCTATTCTTCGAACTATTTTCATTTCTGTGGTCTCCATTATCCGTTTTGTTTTAGAGGTCTCAGGTCGTGTCTCTGCTGCATAGGATAGTATAGGCCTGATTGCGGCCTTGTATATGCGGGCTTTGGCTTCAGTTCGAATGTATTTATTTCGCCAGATAAAATGGAATGAGCACATTGACCGCATGACGGAAGAACGAATTGTGAAAATATCAAGGGACAAATCACCAGCAGGACGAAGAAGCTTTGGAAGACCTAGGAAAAGGTGGAGTGACAACCTCCCAGGTGACTGAGCAGAGGCAAGGATGTGAAGAGAAACAGGCAAAGATGCCTACACATAGCATGAAGAAGAAGAAGATATAGTTCAAATAACTGTTTAAGCATATGTAAAAAAATAAAATTTTTTTTTACCCTGAATTACTATAATTCTACTCAACCCTTATTTCAACCACCTTGTATACGCAACCAATTATGTGCAAGCCAAAATTTATATTTCCACCATCATGTGTACGCAACTGTCTTATGGGCCACCCAATATAACATATCTATTTAAGACTTTTAAAACCCTCCAGCTTAACTGTAATCCTACTACGCCTTATAATTCAAATATCACATGCGCGCAATGCTTGCTGCTCGAATGTGGATACTCTCACGCACACACATATACATACAACCGTATATAATAGAAAAGTCTCATGGAGGGGGCAAACTTTTTTGTTAGGATACTGTAATGTTTTTATTTTCACACTCGGGTTCAGTTCAGTTCTTGGATTTATATAAAAACACCGTCCAACTCACTATAATTTATTTCCACTACTTTAATTTATATTTACACTATTGACAATTTATCTTGAACACGTGATCTTTAATATGCGGCAATCGAATACTGAATAAATCCTTCCCTCAGCTCTACGTATTTATATATTTCTTCTTGGAATTCTCCAGAAAGTCAAAGAGCCGTGGATAGATTTCCTTCATGGACTGTAGACTCCTCGTAAAAGAACTTTGTTTCAAAAAGAAGAAATGAATCAAAATGAAGACCGTTACAAAAGCCCTGTACGATCAATATACTTTTGGGACATACCTCGACATTTAATTTAGAGATGTGTAGAAAAGTTGACATTTACTTTGAGGTTTATCGTTTTTTAACCGACTTCAAAAAGAAGGAGGTTCTCAATTCGTCTGTATCTATGTTTTTTTTGTTTTTTTTTGTTTTTTTTATGTTTGTTCACCAATTACTCGGAAACGGCTCGACGAATTTCAACCATTTTACTAGATCCTGTTTGGGGGGATAGCAAAGTGGTCCCATATTTTTCATTAAAATAGCTTTTACCGTTTCTTAGAAAATGGGGAAAAACTATTTTTACCTATTCTCATATACTCTATGCCATGGTGGAGGAGCCGGTATTATTATATAAAATTTGAAAAATGTTATTCGGAACGTGGGGCAAAGTGAAAAGGGATTGGATTAGTTCCGTGATATCTCAAAGTGGCCAGAACTTTTTTCAAATAACATAGCTTCTATCGTTTCTTATAGAATGGGGAAAAACTTTTTACCAATTTTCTTATATTCTATGTTTTGGTGGAGTCTTGGGTATTATAAGATGGAGTTACTGGTATTAACTATTCGGATCTTGGGGTAAATTGTAAATAAGATGAATGAATCAAAATCAAAATAAGTGTCAGTTAATATGAATATACAGTGTGTATTCATAAATCAAACGATTTCTTTTTATTCATAATTTTCAGAGAAAAAAGTTATTCTTCACAAACAGATTTTTTACATGGTCTAAAACATAAACAGTAATCGAAATCGTTAGAGCCTTTTATATATATATATATATATATATATATATATATATATATATATATATAATTGAGTTCTGGAAAAAAGGCTCTAACGATTTCGATGAAATTTTCTTATTTAGAAGTTTCAATAGATAGAAATCGATTGGTTAGGGACTCATATTTGGGAAAATTGTTTTGCATAGAAATTAAATAATTAAAAAAGTTATTGGCAGTTTGCGACAATCAACATAGCTGATTTTTAATTTAAAGGTGTTCAATACAGGGTGATTTGGTAACCTACGTAAGAGTGAGATTCGTCTTGTAAAAATTCTTTCAATACAGGGTGATTTGAGAGTGAAACTGCTCTTGTAATCATTTTTACAATACAAAATATATTTGTATGTTCCGAACAAGTAACTATTTAATGCCTACCTCATATTTTCCTAGCATTATATTTTTACACCTGGAGATTTCAACTATTCAAAGTGATAAATTTGCCGAGGCGGGCGATTTTTGAATGATTAAAATCTTATGAATTTGCATATTAATTTCATGCATATAAATATACATATGTGGTGTAAAAATAAAATTATATAGGGTAGTTATTAAAATGTTGGTGATCCATAAGATTTGCTATGCAAGATGGTTAAAATATAACGGCGAATGTAATTATATCATACAGAATGGTTAGTAAAAAGCAAGAAAAATAATTATATAAGGTAGCTCATAGCAGTTGGAAATTTATGATAGCTGACATACAGGGCGGAGTACAAATATTGTTATGAAGGATGGTTAAAAAAATGTTAATAGAATGTTACAGCTGTAGGATAACTGATTAGCAATTACAGCCATTGCATCACTGAAAATTATAAAATAAATACATTTTTAATAAAACAAAAACCGACTTCAAAAGAAAATTAACTAAAAAGCATGAAATAATATTTTGCTACAATTAAATACTTTTTATGAAGTCGGTGCCAATTTGAACAGCGAAGTTGCGAAGTATAACTCATCAATGTACCTCACAAAATATTTTCACTTTCGCTTGGCACCGACTTCATAAAAAGTATTTAATTGTAGTAAAATATTATTTCATGCTTTTTAGTTAATTTTCTTTTGAAGTCGGTTTTTGTTTTTTTTAAAATGTATTTATTGTAAATATTTTTCAGATTTTCGGATAAATGGTATGTATTACTTTATAGAAAATTTTAATTTTTAAAGCAATCAGTGAAGATTCATTGAAGTGTAGTGTGTTAATAACTGTTTTTTTATTTTTCGGAAAACGATAAATCTGAGGTTATAGAAAAATTGTGGTACTTTTCGGTAATATTCATTAATAGAAAGCAGTTTAAATCAGCAAAATTGATTAAGCCGTTTTTGAGTAAGCGATGAGCACACAAAAAAACGCCGGCGAATTGATAACCTCCTCCTTTTTTGAAGTCGGTTAAAAAAACTGTAAAATGTGAATATTTAATTTTATTAAAATATTTCGTTTAGGTATTATTTAATCACTCAATTCCTTTACATTAATTATCTTATTTTAAAGATGTGAGATTTCGAAGGGAGTATCGATTTATTTTAATGAAAGGGTGGAAATTTCTGTGAGATATTTTGCAAAAATTGAAGTTACTAATTCACAATTAGTGTTTCGTAAAAAATTGTAAAAAGCGGTAATTATATTTCCATACTGTATCGATGAATAATGTTGCAAATGATTAGGCAGGCCCGGGTGTATAAAAATCACTTGTTTATCCGCAGATCAACTGAACCTCGTTTAAATCATGAACCACACACAGTTAAGTAATTTTCTGTCGTATAAATAAGTCTGTGTCGTGGTTCAGTTAAACGTGCGCTGACGTATTATACGTTGTAAGTATGTATGAGGGTTGAGTATGTAAGAAAAAGTGTCCACAATATGGTTTCAATTTGTTCGTAGAAATCAGTTTTCTACGAACAAAGCTACCTGAATAAAATTAGGTTAATGTGAAGAATTCACATCGAAAAAATCCAAATTCAGCCATCACAGTTAAACAACCAGATTTGTATTTAACATTAACAAAGTGTTAAGTCAATGAAATACCTTGTACATAGATAAATTTAACTTACAAGCAAAATTTTATTTGCACACTTTTATATAATTACTAAGCTGATTATGGCATTGTCCACCAACTCGAGAACTTCAACAAACTTCTGAAGATATTTTCACCAGGAGAACCTTTAGAAATATTTAAAATACAACTACAACAGAAAGATGCCAAAAATGTTATTTAATTGCCGCTAATGGAGCTTTTTGTCCAAATAGACAAGAAAAAATATATGGAAAACCAGTGTGTGAAAATCCTTGCAAAAGAAACTATTCTAGAATAAAAAGTGAAATTTGTTCCATAACGATAACAGAAGAGATAATTTAATTATCGCAGTTTATTCAATGATAAAAATAATTTTTAATTACCTTTTATCCAGAGACGAGGTGAACAAGAAAGCAGAAACACCGACTTTGTAAATAATAAATGTGTAATACGAAGTCAAGAATCTAAAAATAAATAATTTTTATTTACATCTAATTCACATCTATTTGTTAATAAGTATAAAAATATTATAAATTTACAATTTTTTCAAAAAGTTTTATAACAAAATAACAATTTATATCACAATTAACACACAGTAAATTCTTATCATTTGCAGAGATTACAAAAAACAGAGACCACCAAACAGAAGTTCACATAACAGATTTTTTTCTTACGAATGATTAAGTCATTCTCACTTCTAAATGTAGGATTTATGCATTTCAATCCGTTGACAATTGATAAGTTCATAACAGGCCCTGTCGGCTCACTTGCGCCATTCTGGCCATTTCTTGAACTTCTTGTTTGAAAGCTTCCGGTGGACACTTTCAGTTTTATTCCCATATAAATTTGTCCTCCTTTGCTCTACACTACATATAAGTATGTAACAATCTGTCATTTTGCTGCCATTGTTGGGGTTTACCCATTTACATTGGACCCGAATTTATAAAGAAAGGAAGTATGAAATAGAAATGAGCACATCAGATATTAAAAAAGAACTAACAATTGTAGTGCAAAGAAGGTGCAAATTTTAATACGCCTGGTCGAAATACAAGGACAGAATAGAATTTGGGAAAACAGATCGCCTGTCACAAACGGTGAATTAAAGCACCAAGCTTGGATGGAATTGGCAAACCAGTTTAATAGTGCTAGTGGTAAATTATCTTGTAAAGCTAAAATCCAAAAAAAGTAAATTTGAAAATATTAAGTAAAGATACTTTCAAAAGTTTGCAGATAAAAAAATGTATGTGACAGGTACAGGGGGGGGGTCCTGAAAAAAATCGAATAAGACGGCATGAGCAGGATCAAGAAATTGCTAGACATGATTCACAACAAACACAAATTTACTTAGCACCTTTCGCAAAATTGAAACTGCAAATTCTGGTTTTACAGAAAAATCAACTGGAAAGAAAATATTACATTTTTGTGTTTGTATATTTGTTCATATATAGAAAAAACAAAATAATAAACTATATTACCTTTTATATTTTATTTCCAGAGTAATAGTTTTAATAATATGTCGTACAAAATCTTAGGTCAGACAAAATCTTTGTAAAAATTCAGTTTCGTCCCAAACCTCGAAATGATTTAACTTTTCACGAAAATTATGCAGCATTCTAGTATGTAACACTGTATCAACCAGACCGAAAAAATCTTTGGCGTGTGTTAAAACCTCATTCAAATTGGCCATTTTTCAACGTACAGTAAGCTATCAGTAATGGGTATAAGCGCAAAATGAAAAATCCGCTTTGAGTTAAGTAGCTGTACCTGTCAAATTTCAAGACAGAACTCGGTTCACTAGTCGATCTTCCAAAAAGCAACGTTCATCTTAAACTAATGATTGACTGGACGTTCAACGTTTTTACAACACAACATTTACTTTATATCTGTAGTTCGAGATTGAACTGGCGTTCAAACTGTTTATATAACCGGGCCTTAGTCTTGATCGTTTTCAGTTTACACAACATAATAAGCCAGCAGTACTGACTAAAAATCAAAATTTACTTACATATATATCTGAAAAGTATTTAACGAATAATCAATTCTGTATTTGCTAATTTACATTTACTGCAATTGCACATTACACTTCGAGAACCTTCCGTCTTGAAATAACTAAATTTTGTTTTCAGATCTAAGCTAGACCTCTCAATGAAATTGTATACACAGATAATTTAGATAGGAGAGGGTTATTTCAGCTAGTTGAGCACGCTTGCTGCTTGGTAAGATCCTTAATGGATAGAAACCTCACGTATTTAAAAATGAATGTTAGATGAATTTACGCTAAGTGACTATCACCAATGTACAGTGTATATTTAGTTATCTGTTGTGAAATTACAATATGAAATTAGGAGTTATATGGCACATAAAAAACAACATACGTACGACGTTATTTACAAACAAATTATAGGTAATGGCAACTATGGCAAGAGTTAATGCAAATTATTGTCACAGTTCTACTGCTTATGCAATTATCGTGTCGAATTCATCACACACAGACACAGAAGGTGACGAAAAAGAAGAATAAAGCAGAGAAAGCAGGGGCTAAACCCTGCTATCAAATGTTTAAAGGTTGTCTTTGCAAGCTATCAAAAATATATTGTTGCCAACTACAAGAAGTCACTTCAGGAGTTTTCGTTCAAACAAACTAAAGGAAATGCATCTGATTCTTTCAAATTGGCAACTTCGTCCTTTTCAGGAGCACCAGCGACGGTAACGGCCTGCGGTGGAAAAAGAATCTGGCACGGAAAGTACAGCAAAGAAGTCGGCTGCAAACCGACCAAAAACACTAGAGCTGCAAACAGTTGCCGCAATTGTAAAAAGACTTCAACTGTGAGCTAGTTTTACTAGATATATAACTAATTATTCGAGATTTTATTCAGTTGAGGGGAGCGCAACTGATGCAGGTTGTCTCATGCTTAAATCACATGGCTTGATTAGATTTTCTGCTTTTTGCGTGGCCCTTATCTGTTTGAGCTTCAGCTCGATACTTGAGGTCTTCTGTGTGTACGTAGGAAAAATATCAAGATTTTTATCTAGATAATTACAGATTCTGTCAGCCGACGTATTTTGATCAGAGCCACTGAAGTATTTGGACAGTATATTACAACATCATATTTTCTCCGTTTTTTTTTTATATTAATAATGTTGACGCTAAGTAGTGTTTATTTATTCATCTTCAGAATCAGAGCAACTATCTTCCCAATTGTTTTAAAAGGTACCTGATAATGTGTCTAAAGTGTACTTCCTCACTACAAAAACTACCAAAAACATATAAATGTGTGATAATATATGAACATGCCTAACTTAACTGAAGTAAATTCAAGTCATGGTTCATTTTGAACAAATAAACACACGTCGCTTATCCAAGTTGTAGTCTTCATTATTAAGTGGCGACTCTAGTAGTTAATCGGAGGAGAGCTGTTAACTGAAGAATGTGTTGAACCAAAGCTTGACGTATGTAATACAGAGGGGTCTAAAAAAATGTATCCACTATTTAAAAGTCCATAACTTGCCAACTAATTGACGGAGTTGTCTCATTTTTGGTAGTGCAATAGTTTGTAGTTCAGGCAATGGCCATACAACGTTTTATTGCATCGATTTGTTTTGTCAGATGACTGTCGCCAGATAGTGTTTTGTTGTTAGTTGTACCTAGTTACTCGAGTAAACATGGCTGGCGCAAGGCAAGGCTTACATTTGATGAAAGGAAGTCAGTTTTGAAGTGGTATTTTAAGTACGAAAACATTAATGAGCTTTAACGGCAATGGCGAAATGAGTATCAAACAGAGCCACTCACACGTTTAACGATTTGTCGCATTCGAGACAAATTTGAAGACGACCTGCAACAGTAACAAGTCCAGATAACTCCCGTCTTGTGTTACAACAATTCCTTCGCTTACCACAGAAGTCTGTGAGACAGTGTGCCCGTGAAACTGGAGTGGGTCGCTAAGTGTTTGGCGAATTTTGAAGAGAGCAAAGTGGAAGTGGTACATCCCAATTAGACAGAACGACCCAGATCGTAGAATGGAGTACAGTGAGTGGTTTAATAACATGGTGCGCAACCATGAAGAGTTTGCAGAGATGATTGTGTAGTCTGATGAAGCACAGTTCAAACTCAATGATACAGTAAATCGCCACAATTACAACTACTAGGCCGCCAAAAATCCGATCGTCCATGTAGACAAAGTCGTGAATTTGCCAAGATTAAATGTGTGGTGTGGGTTGTCTTACCGGGGCTTGATTGGGCCATTCTTCTCTGACGGCACAGTTACCTTCAGAAGCTTCAGACATACATTTTACCTGCCATCCGAGACTTGTATGGAGACGGAAGATTTTACTTCCAACAAGATGGTGCCCCAGCCCACTACCAAAATCGTGTTAGGGCTTATCTCGATGAAAATCTACCTGGAAGATGGATAGGCCGTAGAGTTGCTGTAGAGTATCCACCACGACAAAAGCCACGCATATTGGATGAACTTTGAGAATCCATCGTACATTGATGTGCAAATATTCAACTGAACACGTTGCAGTCAGTAGTTCTTGCTACAGTTCGGCGGCATCATTTGTGTGTGGATGTTAATGGTGACCATTTCTAACACCTAGAGTGATATCTTTAAGTTGGACTTTAAGCTACACTTACACTAAAAATGAGGCAACTCCCTCAATTAGTTTGCACTTTATGGAATGTTAACATTTTTTGGACCCCTCTGTATATTAAAAATTCGAGGGATTCTAGTATTTTTTCTGAAACCCTCGTGCTCGTGGAACCAGAGGGTTCTACGAAACATACTTTAAGGACCTTAGAATATGTAATCGATCTTGCTGAAATCCCTGAGAAATCCGGCTTGCTCTCGTGGTTGAGCGGAATGTATTGGTTGTACTGTTTTGAAAGATCTTAGTGAATTCTTCCTACACTATCTGTCTAGCTATATCAGGTTGCTTTGTTTTACTTTACCTAGCAATCGTAGTCCACTGCTGTACATAAGCCTCTCCTTTTAGTTTTCACAGGTTGCAGTCATGGGTCATACTCACCTACTGACCTATTGTTTATATCGTCTCTCCACCTCTTGTTAAGTGTAGCTACATGTTCTGGGTATTGCCTCAGTAATTTGGCTATTTTCCTGTTCGTTCGTAGATAATTCTGGTCTTTAAGCTACCGGATAGTCTTACGCTCACCATTAAGCTTTCTATCTTAGGTTGAGCAAATCTCAGATTCTCTACACTCGCTCTTGATAGTGTTAATGTATCTGCTTCATACGTCATAACAGGGGAACACATAGGGCTATCGCTCTTGAGTACACCGCTTAGTTGGCGATATGCTGCCTACCTCTTCGCGTTTGTAATTCGTGCGTTTGATTATACCCGTGAATTTTCATGTTCTGACCTAGACAACTATATTCTGTTCTATGCTGTTGTCGCCCAACATTTTTAAGGACGACTTTGGCCATTATTTTTGTTTTTTTTTGTATATTAATGTGTAATTTAACTTTCGTGATGGCCGCTATTATTTCTATCAAAATTTTTTGGGTGTCCTGAATGTCATTGTTAATGAGCAGTGTTGTATATTCCAAAATATCTAAATCTGACTTCATTGTCAATGGTATCAAAATCAGAATTAGTAAAATATAAATCTGCATTTGTAGCTTGAAACGAAATTGTCAAAACGTTCAGGCTCTCAACTTCAAATTTAAATTGTGATCATTCAGATTTTAATACCATTGACAACAATGTTAGATTAAGATTTTGAAACGCTTGGATATCTTGAAATATATTACTTTTATTTCTGAAGGACGGTGATATTTAGCCAACAAACCATGAAATGAACGTAGAAGACACCACAAATAAGTTTCACCCTATGGTAAAGAAATTGGTTGAAACCCGTGCCTGATTCCTCTTTTAAGTGGGAAACTATTAGTATCACAATCGATCGTTGTTTAATTAGGGCCATAGTGTGATTTTGTTCTCGTTTTGTTCTCTTGGACCGTGTTGTTTCATACCCTGACATAGTGTACCTATATGTTATTATTCTGTTTATTTCATCAATATATGTTGTTTTCGTAGGGGTCAATAATGTGTGATGGATCGTTTTGCGAATTCTTGTGGATTGTCTGGATCAACCATTTTGTGCTGGTATTTTTCCTTATCACTTTGCCTCGTACCTTTTCTATGTCTATTTTTGCTTGTCAGTTCTGTCATTCTGTATGTTGCCATCAGGGCTGATTCAGATCTATCTTCTGCTAAGTGATTTGTAGAACAAACTGTTTCCCAAGGAGAGATTCTTTTAGTAGGAAGTTCACTATCATTTTGCCTCTTAATGTTTTGATACAGCTACCCCACTACTTCTTCTGAATGTCGTTTGACTTTTGCATTGCAATCTCCCCAGACTATATTAAATGTTTTACTGTGTGACTTATCGTGGTCTTAGTGTACTCTAAACTTAACTACTTCCTAATCGCAGTGATCTGCTACTGGTTCGTATGCAACAGTAACTTTGAAATGTTTTAATTTCGTTGTGACCATGGTAATAAGAACATAGCTGGATTTCAAAATGTTTAGACCCTCTTCTAAGTGCCTTATTTTGCATAAGCCGATTATATCCCATTTTACGGCTTTCAGTACTATGATTTTTTTTCAGTTGAAAGTTGTTATTTTAAATTTGTTTTTCATTTTTTAAGCTGGTTTTGTTAATGCCAGTGGGCTCCTTGTCCTTGTTCATTGAGACAATCGTTCTTGATGGTAGCCTATTCGCTCCCGGTGACTTACTTGGCTGCTACCTTTACCACGGGACGGATTGTCGGGGATAAGGGCCTGGTATGTTGGGTTGTTTCATAAAAGACATTTCTTCGGGTTGCTGAGTAGATAGAGTTTGGGGAAATTTTTTATTTGTTTTTAGGTTTTAGACCCGATTTTCTCCATCGGAAAAAGAGCTTTGAGGCAAATCAATGCTTATGTGTGGCAGGGGTGGATGCCTTAAGTAAACATGTCTTTACCGGGATTGTGAAGAGTGTTATAGTCACTACCACCTTTGTATGGGAGTTAAATAAAGCATAATTTAAAGTAACATTCGTAAGTATTCGAACCCATTACGTTACAATATTTATGCATTAACTGTATTTGTTGGTTTCTCCCAGTTATTTGAAGAAAAATTATATATTTGTCCTCGTGTTACTAGACAACTCTAAAATATTTTCCACAATTCCCAATAGACTGTACATTTTTCTCTACTGATTATAAATAATAAATTGAATGAATTTTATGTGGAAAATAGTAACAGAAGTTTAACCTTAGGAAAGAAAGGTTTTCAATTATTTATACTTTTTTTTTTCGTACTTCAGAAATCGTAAAAATTCTGAACCCGGAAAAATCTTTTAGCGAGACGTGAGAGGAAATGCACGGTTTTATTTCGATTAGAGTGAAACTCCAGGGGAAGAGATTGCAAGGAATTTATGGAACCGGATAAGTAGATTTCAAGTCCTTCCTAATTTGTTTTTTTATTTGGTTTTCAAGGAATTTGCACTGGTTTTCGAGATGTTTATCTTGGGATGAGAAAACAACTTAAAATTATTTATGATTTAGATTGAATTTTTTTCAAAACGTTTGAAATCATGATGTATAAAGTTGTAAATTTTCATATGTTATGACAAAAGTTCCAACGATATTTTGGATATTCATTTCTACTTTGGCATATTAAAACACCTTTATTCGCTTTCTAAAATTATGTCGAAACAGAGCAGAGTGTAGTAATTTCCATAGAATGAATAATTTATGGATCATGAGATCACCTTCGAGTGCTATTACAGCTGATATTGTCCCTAATTTAGTAGAAAATCAAGTAATTAATTTCCGACGTAATGACATCGTGTAGTATGCCAGATATGTAGATGACACACTGATAATGGAAAAAATGAGCAGTTACACAGCCTACGGTGTAATTTCTCTGATGATAGATCCTATCGAAAAATGAAATTATGAGAAAGGTTTTGTAATTTGGTTAAATTACTAGAAGACAGTTATAATATTTTTATGCAATATTTTTTTAGTTCTATTCGAACTAATTTAGTAATAACTAACAAATTTGTAGATCCCACTAAAATAAAGGGCAGTCCAAAATTAAGGACACATAGGTTAACATCACTATGAGCCTTAAAAATACGTTTCTGGTCAAAAAATGCAGGGTGAAGCTAAAATAAAAATAATTTGCAATAATTCCGGTGGTTTGTGAAATTTTAGTATGCACAAAACTAATAATTTTGAAATCCAGAATGATATTGAATTGCCTACAGAAAAGTATACTCTGCCATTAGGCGTATGTGTTAATATTGATACTCACAGCCGCAGCCACAGATTTCGATGAAATTTAGAAATACGTCAGCCATAGTTTAAAAAACGTTTCTAGTAAAACTGTAATCTTTTCATTTTTGGGAAATTTAATCGATGTTACAAGATCTTGTGTCAACTTACGCGCCCTCCAAGTAGCCGTAAAATATTTTAAACTAATGCTAAGGTTTACCTGGTGTTGAATAAATTTAACACCTAAATATTCATATAGTAGATATGGTTGATTGACGTTGATAAGGTTAAAAGCAGTTTTCTAAGAAAAATGATAGCATATTTTATTCATGGAGTGACCAAGTGATGTATAGGCATGGAACTACACTTGATCGAAATGTAGTCAATAATCGATTTCATGTCAAGCCTAAAAGAATACCTCCACTTCACACAGGTGTACAAAGTACTCATGATCCAAAAATAAAAAAAAAGAACCATCTACAGATAATAACAAGTGTGGATTGGGCAAATATAAGAAAAACTTTTTAGAAGATTACTATTACACTAGCGGATTAACGAGTGATAACTTCGAAGTTCAACAAGATAAACCAAACAGAATACCTATATTGCATACAGATGTAAAAATATGAAAGACGTAATATTAAATAAAAATCAAGATCAGAAGCAAAAAGATTAACGAATGGATGATGGACCAGTTATTGCACCTAATTTAAATTCTCAGAAACTGTAAAGCTCAACCAAAACAAGAGCAATATAAGGAAACTCAATAAGAATAAGAAACACGCTCAGAAGTAGAAGAATTTCTTAAGAAGGCAAATAGGGTCGATGTATATTAGAATGTAAAAAATCGATGGCTAAAGTCTAAAGTCGAATTTTCTGGAGAGACTTTTAATATGGCCATACAATGTATGGCAGCACACTCCCTCTAAGGCACGCATAGCATACCTTGAGGGTAATAAATACAATGATAAAAGTATTAGTATATACACTTTTGAGTATTTGCAATTTAGTAGATATCAATATTTATAAATTATTGGTGAATTAATCCTTCGTTTCATAAATTATGAAAAATTATTGAAAAAAATTAAATTTGTGTCAACTATTGCTCCTGTGTGCCTATTGAAAATATATTTGATAACAAAATGTATCTTTTTAGTTTTTTGTAAGTGTATGTTGCAAATTTGCAACAATACGTAAAAAGTAACTTAAGAAATGTTTAAAACTTTATGAGTAAATTACATGAAAATTATGCAGACAAAGGGAGCAGCCCCATCGACATGACCAGCTAATGAGGCGTGTACTTGGCGTCGGTACGTATTAACTCTCGTAAATGAATGTATACCAAGTCTCGCTGGCTCGTATAGTAGAGGATTCGACGTGGAAACGATCGATCCACGTTCGGCTACCGCTTGATGGCATTTTTGCCACGGACGCCACGTCAACTGTCAACCGCCATCTCTCTATGACCGCTGATATTTGAAAGTCGCGCCACCACATATTTGACCAATAGGAGTGATTACGTCACACGATACGAGCTGCTGATCAATAGCGTGCCACGACCAAGTGAGGGGTCGTGACCTTGAAAATTTCTCCGCGCTCAAGTGGGGCAAGTGAAATAATCAATAATCGCATATAGTTCCACGTCTGTTAGCGTATCTTTCATCCCTTTATTGTGGTAAGACATCTGCAAAGAAATATATTGATGTGTCGAAATTTCATGAAGTTGCAAATAAGCAACATAAGATTGTATGACGCATTGTTAAAATCATAAATATAATATTTTACTGAATGAATAGGTACATAAGTGCTTAGCACATACCTTTGGTGTTGAATTCAATCAAATGTAAAGACTAAATTCTTGATCCATGCATCAATTTACATAACAAACGTACTGCGCTTCATAACATATACAAATATCACTAGTGCAGGTGGTAATTTGTCTTCACGATCAAAAGGACATTTAGTACGCGGATGTCACTTTACACTCATATGAAATAGTAAGTTACAAATGTGCAACAGTATGAATTGGGCTTCTATGTTCTGTTAATATCACGTATATCAAACTATTATGATAAACATTTGCAAAAAATCATACAGTAACCAAGTAAGAAATGTTCAGGATGAACCTATAACAATGAGAAAAAAAAAGCGTAAAGACATGAAAGGAATACACTTTTAGTAATAATGAACCTGATCGTATATTATCTGATTGGATACAGTCCTTTTCTGTAAGATGGTAGACATCATAAAATGAATAAAGAAAACAGTTCAATTAGTCACTGACTCAAAAAGGTATTTATACTTATTACAGATAACAAAAAGTTTAAAAAGTACTAGATATGAGTAAAGACGTCTCTCTAAGACAACAAAAAAAGTCTTGGGTTTGAACAGCTAGTTCAAAACTGTCATGACCAACGATAGGCAATTTTTCTGGCAGCTGTGACATTCTACTGAGATTACTGCTTGCGGCCAATATTGAGAAATTCCATTAGAAAGCTCAGGTTGAATTTGACCAAGTCAGCTTTACAATTTACTTTTCCTGTCAAGTTAATCAGTAAATCAATAATATTTCCAAGGGCATTGGAAAATAAAGCAAGTAAAAGTAAATTGTATTTTGATATCCAAAGTAAGATACGCTGATGACACAGTAATCATAAGGGCATTTGAGGCTGCTCTATTAACTAAAATACAAATAGTGAATAGTCTTAAAATTAATATATCAAATCTAAATTGAGGGTTATAACCGGAAAGAGCGTGTCTTGTATAAAGCTGGCCACTATAAAATCTTGAATTCAAAGTTTGGATGAAGATGAAAATTATTTCTTCGTTCTGGAAATTTTTTGGAAATTCGGAGCGCAATAAGTTCAACCTTTGTTAGAACCAATCCGGATGGCGAAACCCTAACTCATACAACCGTTTAAAGTAATTATTTTTTTCGTGATACGTGGTGTTCACTGGTATATTCAAATTATAAAACAAAATTTATTTTTAAAGTTATTTGCAGAACGTCAAAAGTATCTATTTTTTTTAGATATTCTGCTAGAAGATTGCTATTAACTCGGGAAACATTGTTTCCAATCATAATTAAATCTATTTTTTTATTGACTTTTATATTATGCAGGGTGGAATGTTAAAAATAAACTGATTAATTCCTACCACACGGGGACTCAGGTTACACCGATATTCCGAGAAATCTGCAATTCTATTTGACCAGCGTTGAACATCTGACAAATTTCTTTTCACTCAATATTGGATACTTTAAATTTGCACTATTATTTTGTAAGTAAGTAATATACTATTTCTTTTGTGTGTATCGATCAAAGGAATCTGGCATCCCTTAGATGCCCAAAAATAAGGCAAAGTAATTAAGAATTCTACCCAAAACACACTGACATTCATCTGAATGCTCGCGGGCAAGCCCATAAGTGGGTTGGTTAGTATGAGAAAATTTTTTGGCCCTAACGTGGATTAACTTCATCATGGCCTCCATTCTTCTTAACTGAAAATGCTGCAATTACTCTACTGGTCCCTATAAGAACAAGTTTCTATATGTAAATAGTTAGGTCAGTAAAGTTAGCACCGCCATTTTACAGAAACTCAAATTAAAACATTACGAGCTATTTAGGAGCTCTTGATTTTTACCTAAATTGATTTTTGAGCTCAATATTTACTATGGAAAAAGTGGAAAAAACTATTCGTAAAGTTAGCACCGCCATCTCAGAAAAACAAACAAAAAAATTTTGTGAGGCGTCTCAAAGCTATTTACGAGCTTTTAATTGACGTATTGAACGTCAACCCCTAAATCTGTCAAAGGGGTAAAAACCACCCCCGAAAAAATATTGAATTTTAATTTTAAATTTAAAATCTATTAAAATTATCTACGATTTACGAGCTCTTTCCTGGTGTAATGCACATAAACATCTAAAAATATCTAAGGGGTGAAAATTTTATGATTATTAAATTTTGAAAAATACCAGCATGATCTACGATTTACGAGCTTTCCAACGGTATATTACACGACAACATTCAAATTACTGGAAGGGGTGCAAACCACCCCCAAATTATGCAATTAGGCTTGCATCATTTCCAAAATCTTGAATGCAAACGTATAATATCCTGTTGAAAAGCTCGTAAATCGTAGATGAGGCCGGCAGTTTTTGAAATGAAAAAATTACATAATTTGGAATAACTGGTAAATTTAGTGGGTTGTTTGAACCTCTCCCAGTAATTTGAATGTGTTCGTGTAACATACCACTGGAAAGCTCGTAAATCGTAGATGATGCTGGTATTTTTTAAAATTTATAAATCATAAAATTTGAAAAAACTGCATAATTGGAGGGTGGTTTGCACCCCTTCCAGTAATAGGAATGTAGTCGTGTAATATACCGTTGGAAAGCTCGTAAAACGTAGAAAATGCTGGTACTTTTTAAAATTTATAAATCATAAAATTTGAAAAAACTGCATAATTGGAGGGTGGTTTGCACCCCTTCCAGTAATTTGAATGTAGTCGTGTAATATACCGTTGGAAAGCTCGTAAATCGTAGATCATGCTGGTATTTTTCAAAATTTAATAATCATAAAATTCGAAAAAACTGCATACTGGGGGGGTTGTTTTCACCCCTCAGGCATTTTTAGATGTTTATGTGCATTACACCAGGAAAGAGCTCGTAAATCGTAGATAATTTTAATAGATTTTAAATTTAAAATTAAAATCCAATATTTTTTCGGGGGTGGTTTTTACCCCTTAGACAAATTTAGGGGTTGACGTTCAATACGTCTATTAAAAGCTCGTAAATAGCTCCTAATTTGAGACGCCTCACAAAAATTTTTTGTTTGTTTAAAGTTAGCACCGCCAATAGTTTTTTGCACTTTTTCCATAGTAAATATTGAGCTCAAAAATCAATTTAGGTAAAAATCGAGAGCTCCTAAATAGATCTTAATTCCCATATGTTTTAATTTGAGTTTTTGTAAAATGGCGGTGCTAACTTTACTGACCTGTAAATAGTTGGGTACAATGATAAGTGAAGAACTGGCGCCTTCAGCAAAAAAAATAATAGGTGGCTAACAGTAGACATTGATTAAATGTCGACTCTTACTGTACTACCAATGGAATTGGAACAGTGATAGATGTGGTCTATTTTGCTTCATGAAATTTCATCAGTAGAAATTTGGACACTTAATACAAATTCAGCCAGTAGTTTGAAAACATTTCATTGTTGTTTCTGTTTAGTGTAGGTAAATAACATAACCTGGATTACCTGTTCTATTATATCTTCAGAGAAGAGAAATTTAAAGTATCTTAGTTCATTTTTCAAGGAAACTTTGTTGAGAAAAGAGGCGTTGTATGCAAAGCAAGTTTGAGGTTACAAAACAGAAAACAGAAATTGGATATAAGTATAACCAGCATACTATGCTTGTGCATTTTTGCCACTGTTTTTTGTGGAGGAAACGCAGTAGTTTTAAGAGAAGATTTGGATTTAATAAGTAATAACCACAAATTTAATTATTATCATACATTTCTTTTGAAAACGGTAAGTTCATGTACTTATTATTATTTTGCGAAAGTTTAACTGGGAATATTTAACATTTTAGATAACTGTCGGCTGACCTGCACGAAAAATTCCCAAAGTCACTCATCATGGGCAGAAACGGCGCATCAACATTTTAAAGGATGTTCCAACATTTCAGAGCCGTTTTAGAGCGTGTATGTGACACTTTTCGTTCAAGTAGACAATTAATTGCTTCAAGTAGAGAATAAATGGCGCCAAGTGTGGAGTCAGAAGAGAAACGAGAACGTGCACCAACAATTCAGCAAACCATTTTAACCGTACGAGTACATCCAATGTCGATGATGGTATTGTTTTCCACATGTGTGTGTGATCCTCTAAAGTGGAAACGAGAGAAGTTCGTGGATAAGGGAACTGACTGACAGAATCATTCTTTAATTTATTAATAATTGCCGGGATGCTTTGTCAGAATACATGTGCAATATAGAGATAAGTATAAAACTGTTTCGTGCAAATTTACAACAATGTTTTGAGATACTAGAATTAGTTGTTTTATTTGTCCTAGAGCTTAGGATATTTACCAGATAGAATCATTACTACAAAAATATAATATTATGGGAGGTTCGTTTTTCTTTTACTCTGTTTGCTTAGACTTGGTTAACTTTCTTGTTAAAGTAGTTCACACAAAGTTAAAGGCTTTTTAAGACAAAATAAATTCGATATTTGACATGTATGTTTTTGTATGTTTTCGCAACTTAAATCATTTAATTTAGCTTCTGTTATTTTCTATTAATGACTGCGAGGTTATCATATACAGTGCTGTCGGAAAGGCACGAATAAACTCATTATTACTGGGGGTGAGAAGACCCAATTTCAACCATGCTCACTGAAAGAGCGTATCATACTATTTACACATCGGCAAAAATTATGGTTGTCTAGTAGTAACCTCAGCGGCCGAGAATGTTTTTTATTACAGTCAAATAAAAACTTGAAATCGTATTTACTCTCTTTTGATTGGCAAAAACAGCAGGTGCGTGTTTGAATCGTTTATGGATTAGTGACTTTGTTATTAAATTAAATTAAAAAAAAGATGAAATTAACTGAACGAAAATGAATTGAAATTATTTGCTGGATCGGATTTGGAGACAGGATGCAAGAAGTAGTTAAATTGTTCAATGAAATTTATGCTACTACCATTAGCGTGGTAAGCAATATTGAGTCTAAATACCGTAGCTTCGGACTTGTTCGTGATGTACCTAAATCTGGTCGAATCCTCGATGTATGATGGGGTCTCGCACTCAACGTCCTTAGAAAGTGAATGTTTGGTGCGACATAGAATCCTGGGTCCCTATTTCTTTGACGCAAACCTCACTGGTGGAAGATATTTGGTGTTTCTTCGAGGCGACCTTATTCTTGAACCAACAAATTTATGTCCAAATGCGAAACGGGATCTTCCCAGAAATGACATTTTCTTCCAACAAGATGGTGCACCGCTCCATTATGCAGCACTTGTCCGTGCTTATTTAGATGAGTGGCCACCCAGATTGCCAGATTTGACACTTCTAGATTATTTTTTGAGTGGGTACTTAAAATGCAAAGTATACGTTACTAGACCGGTGAGTTTAGAAGAATTACAAGCGAGAATTTTCAGGAGATACATCGTATACCACCTGAAATTATTGACCATGTTCAACAAGAATTTGTTAATCGTTTTGGTTACTGTCAGGTAGCCAACGGTACACAATCTCAAGATTTACTTTAATCTTTATCATTGAACTTAATATTTAAGATATTAAATATTGTTTTTTAAATTGTTTTTATCTAACTTAGCTAATATAATCATATTTTTAACGATGTGTACGTGGAATGACAGGCTCTTTCAAATAGCATAGTCGAAATTGGGTGACTCCATTTATAAAAATTGTGGATGATCTCATATCTCGAATAGCGATTACGTCACAAATAAGGGTTATTGTTTAAAACAAAATCGAAGTGTCAGAAGATGTTTTCGAAACACTGTCGCTTTCAGAAATAATGAATTTATTAGTTACGTTTTGAAAGCTCTGAATACATTTCATTGAATATGGGAAAGTTCTCGTAAAATTAAGTGAAATTTTTAAAAAATATATTTTTTATTGCTAATATATACACAGACTTCTACAGATATATTAGATACGCAACACACACAGGGGGTAACAGATCATAGAATAAGTACCAACTAACAAACATATGTAGAAAATCACCGAATAACCAATTAAGAACTCACCGACGTGAACCTATAACAATGAAAAAAAAAACGCGTTAAGGCTTCTGCTTTTAGTACTTATGAAACTGGTCATATATCATGTGTTTGGATACAGTCCTTTTCTGTAATACAATATAAACATACAAATCAGCGAAATGAGTCACTATCAAAAGCATTTATACATATTACATGTATCGGAATGTTTCAATTGTATAGAAATGAGTAAATACATGATCAACGATATGTTGCAATGCCATTAGAAAGCCCAGGTTAAATTTGATTTACAATCATACCCGAGGTTCTAAATGATGTTTGACATGGTTACATGTTCTCAAGGATACTATTTAATCAATATGTGAATTTTTTTCGTTGAGTATAAGAAAATAAAGATGCATATTCAGAATATCGTCATGTTCAATGCAAGCTACTCTGATGACACAGTAGTCATAGCTACATTTGTAGCGGCTCTATTGACTAAAATACTTGAAAAAGGAAAACCGGCCTTAATATTAATACATCAAAACTAAGTTTTTACGGTAATCAGTTGGGATGACTGCCTTGGACTCCTAACGTTGAAGTCACAAGGAGGCAGTTGCCACCCTACAGTCGCCGAATTGAAAAAATAATTAAAAATTTGGAAGATGAAAATTATTATCTTCATTCTGGAAATTTTTTTGGAAATTCGGAGGATACAATGTGCTCAACTTAAGTGAATAGCTGCCTAATATATAACCCTTATAACGGCTTAAAGTTTTCTTTTCGAAATGTTAAATTCTAATTGTACAACATATTTTGAACTACTACGTGGAAGCAAGTAACAGAATTTGTCGTTTTTTGAATAATAAATTCCTAATTTGGGATGGTTAGTTTGAGTAAGTTATCCCGGTAGTTTTTATTAACAATATCATCTACATTAGACATATAAATTGACGCCCAACGTGGCTAACTTTCTCATGGATTCCTTTCTTTTCAAGTGAAAATACTGAAATTAAACTAGTAGCCCCAATAGAACAAATATCCACCTATAAATTCCTGGATACATGAAAATTGGGGCCCTCAGCAAAAAATAAGAAATCCTTAACAGTTTTTTAAATATCGACTCTTTCTTTGCAAATAACATAAATTATTTAAGATGAAAGAAAAGGTAATTATGTGTGGCTTATTTTGCTTTATGAGTTAGAGTTTAAAAGAAGTTCAGTCAATAGCTTGAAGCATTTCGTTGTGGACTGTGAGGATTAAATATTGTACGAGAATTGTTTAGTGTAGTTAAACAAAATAATTTGCGCTATCTGTATCATATATTGCTTGATAAACTGTTCTCTGTGTACTTCGTTGGAGATGGAATCCCATCTCATTTCAGAGAAGGATTTATTACAAATAAACTTAAAATGGAAACAAAAACGAGTTTTCCAACTATAAAGGAGTTATTCTTCTAAATTCTATTGGAGAATATACGGTAAAATTTCAAAAAGAAGATTAGAAGGAGATAAATAAATTTCAAGAACAACCGGCATCCGAGCAAGTAGATTTTGGATGCACAATATTTTCAGCATCAATTTGTGACGGACAAACTATTAGCTCATACTATGGAAACACAGTTAATATTCATGTCAGACCTTTGATATTAGTCCTGTAGTTAAAATGTGGCGAACAAGAGAAAAATAATAACTGGAAGCCTTCAAAGCAGTAAATACTTCATCGCAAAAGTTTGACTTTAATAAAGGATTACGGTAGAGCTGCTGCTTAGCTCCTACTATCTTTATTGTAATTTAAATGAAGCTCCTAAGAACTGGGGAGTATGTGCAAAATTTTGGTAATTGGTAAATGAAAAGTTGTTCCACACACTTATCTCTGTACTCTTTTTTAATGTGTTCATTATTAACAGTGTTTCCAGGTGGTGATCGATCCCTCTTATCTACCATTTGAGTTGCTGGCTTGGTTGCTAATAGAAAATTTTTGTAACTGACCGGTCAAAAAATGTGAAAAAATGAAAATTCGAATCCACCGAAGAAAGGAAAGATACATTTAGTCCAATCAACAAAAATGTAACAGGTGTGAAGTGTAGAGTTTGATATTTGACTTATTTATTTATTTATTCTTATATACGGGTAACCCCATTTACATAAAATACAAAACAAAAAATTTAAAGCAAATAACATTAAAACTAAAACTAAATCTAAAAACACAAAACACACAAAAAACATAAATCTAAGTTTATACAAAATACAAAATAAAATATAGTTACTTAAAATTAAAATTATAATCAAGATACATGTAGTCGCGAACAAAACAAAAACAAAAACAAGACAAACGGCAGCATTAAATATACAACGAGCGCTTGATTACCCTGATGGAGTTGTAAAACAGATCGATATGTGAGGAGTTCTGATTGCCTGTACGCAATAACCTAGTCATTGCTGAACAAAATCCATAGTTAGTTCTATGAAATGACACATTGAAGAGTTCTGAAGAACGAGTTCTCATTGTCGTATTCAAGGATATTCTGTCTAGTAAGCAAGGGCAGTCAAGTTCACCTGACAACAACTTGTATAGGAAACAAATGTCAGCTATGTTACGCCGATTTTGCAAAGATTGTAAATGCATTTGTACTAAAATATCACTGTATTGATAATTCTCCCTGCTCAAACCCATGTTAAATGCTACTATACGAAGAAATTTATTTTCAACTTTCTCAATATTATCTATATGTGTGTTATAGTGGGGGTTCCATATGACAGAACAATACTCCAGAATAGATCGTACTAGTGAACAATATAATAAACGAATCGTATTATGAGAAAATGTTTTAGATGAACGATTGATATAACCCAAAACCTTGTAACTCTTGGAAACAACTAGATCAATGTGTCCTACGAAAAGTCAGAGTATTAACGAAAACGACACCAAGGTCATGAATTTCACATACTCGCTGTATCGTTTGTGAATTAATAGCGTATGAAATGATTATAGGTTGTGAAATTTTTGCAAAAGTAATAATAAAACATTTATTGATGTTCAGGTTAAGATCATGACTAATACACCAGGCAAATAAAGAGTTTAAATCGGATTGGAGTAACGTGGCATCATTGCAAGTTGCAATTTCTTTAAACAGAAAAAGAAATGGTCCGGCGTGAGAGCCCTGTGGAACTCCTGAAGACACACTATAATACTGGAAATAATACCCCCCCCACTTTAACATAATGGTATCGGTTTGAGAGATAACTCTTAGTCCACTCTAAAAATGGCCAATAAAATCCAAGAGCTTGAAGTTTGGCCAAAAGTATTCTATGGTTAACTCTATCCAACGCTTTAGCGAAATCCGTATAAACAGAGTCAACTTGTAGTCTATTCTCCAAAGTTTTTACTAAGAATGACTCATAGACGGCCAAATTGGTTAAAGTAGATCTACCCGGAAGAAATCCATGCTGTTCGTTAACAAAAATGTGTTTAAATTGCCATGATAAGAATTCAGAGAAAAAAATAGTCCAATAATTTCGGGATCTCCGATTGCAAGCATACAGCTCTGTAATTCTCAATATTTTCTTTAGATCCACCTTTGTGGATTGGCCTCAGGTAGCAATGTTTCCAACAACTGGGAAACTTTCCGGATGACAGTGACAAGTTAAAAATTGTTTTCAGAGGAAGCGCTAGAGTGTAGACACAGTTTATTAAAAAAATAATTAAAATATTTAGTCTCTATTCGAGTGTGGTTTCATGTTTTATTTCGGACGCATATTGGTATTTGGTGTTTTAGACTGTTTTTCAACGGCTACAAATATTTGTGTTGAAGAATTCGTATTTTTCGGTGTTTTTGAACGGAACTTTGTGTTAAGTTCTTTCCCCTATTATCAGAATTGAAAAAACTCTGACGTGCCATTTCGTTGAATAAGGGTTTCGATTAGGAAAGCTATTGTTAGAAAGGTCACTTGTTCTTGAAAAGAAATATCAATAAACTAACATTTTTATTGTACTACGTTAAAATCTTGATATTAATGTATATACATCGTCGTCTAAATTCTAGTACTAATTCTAATTATGAGTTACCTGATAATATTGTCCAGAAATTTAAAAAAATCTGTAAAATTACAATTAAATGTATTTGAAATGCCGCGCATTGATGGTATGCGGTAAGTCGACTTTACAATAACCTACATGCTGGTTAATAATCCAAAAGTCAGATTATCTTCAAGGAATCTAGACATATATTGTGAACTAAGTTTTATGGAGGGTTGAATGAAGGAGGACAAACTTATATGGAAATAAAACTGAAAAAGTGTCCAGCGGACATTTTCAAATAAGAAGTTCAAGAATTGGCCAGAATGGCGCAAGTGTGACGACAGGGTATGTTAAGAAGTTGGAAATTGTCAACAGATTGAAATGCACAAATCCTACATTTAGAAGTGAAGTAGCTGAAAAAGTGAGAATGATGTAACTATTCGTAACAATCGTAAATATAATGTACACAATCTGTTATGTGAACTTCTCTTTGTAAACGATTGTCTCCGTTTTTGGTAATCTCTGCAAGGGATATGAGTTTATAGTGTGTTAATTGTGATATAAATTAATAAGTTTGTGCCCCAGTTTTAAGTTTTTATAAAACTCATTGATTTTATAGTTGTTATTTTGTTATAAAACTTTTTGGAATAGTTAAAGAATGGAAAAAATTCGTATATTTATAACATTTTTATACTAGTTAACAAATAGATGTTGGTGAATTGATGTAAATAAAAATTATTTATTTTTACATTCTTGTGTTCGTATTACATATTTATTTTGAAAAGTGTCCCTTTACAAAGTTGGTCTTTCTACTTCCTTGTTCACCTCTCTCTGGATAAAAGGTAATTAACAATTCTTTTCATCACTGAACAAACTGCTATAATTAAATTATCTCTTCTGGTATCATTATGGAACAAATTTTACTTGCATTATAGTCTAGAGTAGTTTCTTTTTCAATGATTCTTCTAACATTTTCACACACTGGTTTTTCATATATTTTTTCTTGTCTAGTTGGACAAAAAGCTCCATTAGCTACTATTAAATGACTATGTTTGGCATCTTTCTGCTGTAGTTGTATTTTAAATATTTCCAAAGGTACGCCTGGTGAATGCCCCTGGGAAAATATCTTCAGAAGTTTGTTGAAGTTCTCGAGTTGGTGGACAATGCCATAATCCGCTAATTATGTAATTATGTAATAATGAGTTCTCCAGAGTTTAATTTATGTAGGATATTTATCTTGAATCATAAAACATGTGCAAATAAAATGTTGCTTGTAAGTCATTTTCATCTATGTACAAGGTATTTCATTGACTTAACACTTTATTAATGTTAAATATAAATCTGGTTTTTGAATTGTGAAGGTTAAATTTGCATTTTTTGGATGTGAATTCTT
Organism: Octodonta nipae; assembly: GCA_034190945.1. NCBI lineage: Eukaryota > Metazoa > Arthropoda > Insecta > Coleoptera > Chrysomelidae > Octodonta > Octodonta nipae. The sequence continues at coordinate 25,244,174 of CM067219.1, read as the reverse complement.
CACATTAACCTAATTTTATTCACGTAGGTTTGTTCGTCGAAAACTGATTTCTAACAACAAATTACCCGGTCGTTACCAGTGGCTCTCCCAAATTGAAACCATTTTGTGGACACATTTTCTTACACAGAGTATTTCCTCCTTTTACTCTACACTCCATACTAAGTTTGCTACAAGAATACGAAAGTTGGAACCTTCAACATAAAGTCAGTCATGTCAAATGTACGAGGGCTGCCTTTTATATTTCGGGATTGGACAACCCTAGTGTTGCAATCTGACAACTGACAGCTCTATCGTAAAGTTTGACATTTTTGAGGTTATACGTACTCAGAACGTTTTGACATACGAGCGCTATGTTTTGTTTACAGTAAATTAAAGGATTCATCTCGGCCAAAAAATGGAATTAAATCGTAAACATTTTCTTGCGATTATTTTTTACAACTTTCGACGTGGATTAAGTCAGCAAGAGTGCATGGATGAACTTAATTTAATTTTTGGCTATGAAACTTCATCAAGGACTACTGTTTATCGATGGTATGGTGAATTCAATCGAGGTCGTAGTTCACTCCAAGACGAATTTCGTGAAGGTCGTCCAAAAACAGTTGTTGTTCCGGAAACCATTGATGCTGTGCGCGAACTGATATTGCAAGATCGTCATGTGACCTATCGTGAGATTGAGTCAACCTTACACATTAGTGGGACCAGCATACATTCAATATTGCATAAACATTTGAATGTCAAAAAAATGTTCGCGTTGGATCCCACACAATTTGTCAATCGTTCAAAAAAAGGCTCGTGTCGATTGGTCGAAAGAAAAGCTCAAAAAATACGATCGCGGTGCTTCAAAACACGTTTATTACATAGTGACAGATGATGAATCTTGGATTTACGCGTATGAGCCCGAAAGTAAACAGCAGTCGACTGTATGGGTGTTTCAAGATGAGCCGAATCCAACAAAAGTTATTCGCGCACGAAGCACTTCCAAGCAAATGATCGCCTGTTTTTTCGGAAAAACTGGATATGTCGCAACCGTACCACTAGAACAACGCAGAACAGTCAATACTGAGTGGTACACAACCATTTGTTTGCCAGTTGTCTTCCAAGAAATGAGGAAAACCAACCGCCGAAAACGGATCACTCTTCACCACGACAATGCGAGCTCTCACACATCGGCTCAAACAACTGCATTTTTGACCACTCAAAACATCGATTTGATGAGACATCCGCCGTATAGTCCTGTCTTGTCACCAAATGACTTCTTTTTATTCCCGTACGTAAAAAACAAACTGAGAGGTCAACGTTTTTCGACACCTGAAGAAGCGGTTGCTGCGTTTAGAATTCATGTTTTGGAGATACCTCAATCAGATTGTAAAAAGTGCTTCGAGAATTGGTTCAAACGCATGCAAAAGTGTATAGATCTTCATGGGGAATATTTTGAAAAACAATAAAGCGATTTTCGATGATTAATATTTGTTTTTCTTCTCTAATCCCGAAATATAAAAGGCAGCCCTCGTATGTAACAAAAATTACCAACCTAAATTCAGGAAATAAAACATAGTACACGCGGTATCTGACACCGACTCTAGAACAGATAAGAGTTCACAATATACAGTAGGTACAATTATCGGTACCCAGGTAGAGCATTGATTATAGTGTGGATATATATTGTTTACAACATCTTTAGGAAAGACTTTCTCTCGGCGACAACCTATAATTTGGGCAATTCTTCGAAATTGCATTGTGCATTTTCTCTTCGTCAAACCGAAATACTGTTACAGAAAAAAAAACTAGAACAAAAATTTGAGTAATAAAAGTTATAATAACTACTGCTTAATACGTGGCGAAATGTATACATTACATTTAAAAAAATCTCTGCCATATCTACCTGCCAAACAGGTTGTTAATACAACAAGGTTCTTAGATAAGTTACTATTGAATATTTAAGTTTGAAAATATGTTTTTTGATTAAACAAAAATTTTGTATAGTGTTATTCAAATTATCAACACATACTAGTTTTTGGGAAAATAATCTCTACGCAGATGATGAAGTAACGAAGCTAAGCATATATAGTATAAAAAAATGTCCATGCTTATCTATGCTGTACATATTATACATCTCATTCACTTAACAACAGTTCAGGCATGTTAATAAATTTGTGATACATGATATTGCTCAATCTGTCAAGTCAGAGGTATAGACAATTGAACCTTAATCACATTAAATAAGAGAAAAATTTGTTAACAAATATTGACGTTTGGGTATTTTCGTCTTGTACTTCGGAACCGTTTAAATAAAGAAAAAATAAAACTGTTATAAAGGACAAGTATTCTTAAGAGGATTATATTGCCGATTTGCTTTGTCATTGTATCTAGTTTTTCGTAACTCTCCTGATATTTTCTTTTTTATCTTTTCCCCCACAGGATCTGTCAATTTAAACAACCCCATTACGATTGCACGTATATAGATTAAAACTGCCCGTTTTGTATTTTAGTGGCAAGGTCATTTAGAAATTAGCTACGTTTATCATGACCTAATTTTATCACTGTATTTTTGTATGTATGCTGTTGATGAGCTTAAGATTGTTTTCTAATTCAACTTTTTAGTTCCATTTGCTGAAAATATCTGTAATGTTTTGGTCAGCTGTATGGTATGTTGGAAATTTTTTATTCTTGCGTATCTTTTCTATCGCTGCCATAGTTGTCATGTTGAGTTTAGTATTATATTGTTTTGGTGAAATTTCGGAATATATGAGATGACTGCAAACATTTTCCAATCTTTGATGCATAAATTTCGCTAGATATTCTTCTAGATGTTGAACTGGTGCATTACCTGCACATACGGTATGATTTCGAGCCACTGAATAAAGAATTTTTGGAGATCAGTCTAATCGTGGGAATCTTGACAACTTTTAGGATCGTATAAGCTGTTTTTGGACGATTTCTGTGTTTTGTTTTCATAAATGAATTTTTCAGACACATCAGTTACTTCCGACATCTCTAAGAAGAATCAGTCATAGAAAATATCGTTTCTTGAAAGTTAAATAGCAATGTCTACGCTGTCGGAGACCGCTGACAGTGAAAGTGCTGATTTTTACTCAACGATATTTTTAGTTTTGAGTGACTTTATGGATACATTTTCGTATTTATAGAATAGTATGCTAAAACATTATCTTTATTTTAAACTTTCTTTTTCATGCTGCATGAATCAAATTATTTTTCTGAGGTTGTGTCTCCTCTCCATCCAGAACTTCATGTGGGTTTTAAACACATTTTTACACCAAGTCTTTACTATCATCGTAATCAATCACAATGCGGTCGTTCTAAATATTTACTTCAAGGATAATTCACATTCCAAACGATGTTCGTTACTTTGCTATCTACTGCTCCTCTCCTGTACGTCAGTCAGCCACTTTATACCTTCATAGTTGTTCTCGATCTTTATTATCTGAGTCTGACCAGCTAAAGTGTATAATTTTTAATTCCGGAATAGGATTGAATGGTGCTTTTTGTATCAGCAATTGTACGTTCGGAAATTACTTCTTTATGTGGCCCGTTTGTTTTGAATACACTTTATTTATCCGAAAATTACTATTACTTGAATATGATTAATATGTAGAAGCGTTTCAATTTTGGCAATGTTATAACACCACAATAGTCAAGCAATTATTCAAAAACTCCATCACAAATGTATAGGTAACCTTGAGTGCATACTTGAAGAGATTCGAATTTGTCATGTGATTCTTTTTGTCCAAAAGCTATTCTAATTGTCTTCTGGTTCGGTGTATTTATCAAATTTGTAAGGATCTTGTAGCATTTCTGTGTCACTGGAATTTTTCTGAAAATATATAATAACACCTTATTTTTTCTGCTATATATAATAACAGCTCATTTTCTTCTCTATAATTTTACATATTTTCTGATATTCCTGAGTTTTCTCGACGTGCGATTGTAGTCCTTTACTAATCAAAAATTTTTTTTCCAGTGTTAGAATACACTTTAACTTCTCATAGTTTCCGAAATTTATTCTCTTCTCAACTTGAGTATTTTATAATTCGTTGACTTTAATATATTTTTTTCTTTTCATCTTGTTCATGAGGATGACTTGGGTATACAAACATAATATCGAAAATAGAATTTATTAATTATAAGTGTTTGTTAAGATATATTTCAAGCTTCAGGTAAATTTTGTCCTTTACCTTATAAGATTATGGCACTAAACACTAATCTCCTCTTAATATTTAGGGTCGTTGTATTGTTCCAGATCTTATTAGGTAAATTGATGTTGCCATTATAAGTGGCTTACTAGATATTGTTATACACGTTGATGTTTACTCTTCTGATAATGGGGGACGTCTATGTATGTTCACTGAATGGACCAAGAGTAATTCCATCGCCTTTATAGGTAACTAAAATGTTCCAACACTGCCAAAAAATTTATTAATAAGATAGATAATATAACAAGTTTCAGAGATTTGTTTAAATATTTATTAAAAAAAAGACTTCAAACAATTGCGTATGAAAACAGTGTGAGCAATGATGAATTATTGTCTTGATATTTAAATTTAGAGATTTATGTAGACAATTTATGTTGGCTTCACTGTTGTTTGAATTTATTTTCCACCTTTTTTGTAAAGCGGTATGTTCCATTTTATAGAATATGAGAAATCACCTCTCTACCAGACTTAATAGAATAAATTTTTAGAGATATCAGTGGAGATGCATTGAACGACAATCTTAATAACTGTTTTATTTTCAATTTTTCGTTAACGTTATAGAAAATTATATGGTACTCCTTCGGGATAATCCTTAATACAACATAGTTTGGAGTAAATTGATTAAGGCGTTTCAGAGTGAGCGATGAACATAGGTAAAAAAAATCCTGGGAACTGATAAACTCCTGCGTTGAAGTGGGTTGAAGAAGAATTAGAAAAAAGTATCTTATTGACAACATATTTAGGCTGCCTCAATCTGAGGTTATTAAAATTGTGTAAAACCTCTAGTATTTGGAATCTGAATATTTATATTCATAGTTATGAAGAAAATATGTCGTCTCATATTGGAGAATTTAGCACTTTCATGATGCAAATATACTTTCATTCAAACACACCGCTTGACTTATTTAAGGTGTATAACAAAGGTTTCAGTGATAGTTTTTAAATGATGTTATCTAAATAAAATTCAAATTGGTTAGGGATTTGGTGCAATTGACCCCGGCCGCCGGCCGCGTCGACCCCTATGAAGCGCCTCTATTTGTCTGGAATCTTAATGTTTCAATTTGTTTTTTATTATTTGTTAATTTTGACCGAAACAAATGTTTTTCAGTTTTATATACTTAGATAATATTTTCCTAAATAGGTAAAACCAGTCAGCTTCCGCTTGCCAATTACTGCGGAAAATAGAAAGCGAATTAACTTTTTACATACTTTATTTATGATGTACTTTGATATTAATAACGAAATAGCTGACTTTTTTCTAATAATACTGTTACGAAATTTACCCAAAGCCGACCCTGTTTCATTTCAGTACGACAACAATCGCTTTGAGATAAAAAATGGTTCTCGAAAAGACTCGGCACCTGTAGGGGTGATGACTGATTTTACTGGAGAATTCGGCGCTGGTTTTATAAAGGAAGCACGCCATGATCAGTTTGCTGTACGAAGAGCTTATATGCAAAATTGTTATTGTGATATTTGAATCAGCTGTTGTATATTCGATGTAAATAAAAGTTTCTAGAAAAGTGAAAGTGAATATTAGTTTTATAATTTTAAATTGAACCCATGGACTTTACAACAATACTGATTTAACTATTACTTATGCTATATTTAATAAAACAGGAGTATAAAATCTGTAAGAATATAATCAAACTTAAATTATATTATTTTCACTTTTCTGTTTGTGAAATCCTTAATAGTTTCGTGTATCTTTTAAAGAAAAGGGCATTTCCTCGATTGCTACGATAACTGGCATTCTTAGCAATATTTGCAATGATGTGGTGATCTTAGGGCATACAGCTGTCACATTGTTTAAATGTATAAATTCCAGAATTTTCACCACATCTTTATTTAATTTTTTGAACAAAGATTGACATAACATAATTTCTTTACACAAATCATTGTCGTTAATATTCAATGAATCAATTGCTGAAGGTTTTTCTTGCAAACGAAGACAGCTACTTCTTAACCCTTTCAGGCCCAAATTATTTTTTTGCAAAAAAAATCGGATTTCTCTAACTTTCCTAGTAAATTAGATCAGACATTGATTAAGAACTACATTTTTGAAAGTATGATGTTGGTGAATTATCCTGCTGGAGGTGGTTACCTCACATGACCACCAGACACTTAGTTCTAACAATTTATTTGTAATAATATAAAACATTATAACGTACAACAAAAACAAAAAAAATCAACATTTATCTTGCATAAAATGCTTTGAAACAGTTTTTCTCAGCTTTAATACAAAGTCCTATGTTGCAAGTGTTGCATTTCCACAATGTTATTGTGACATCTGCTTTGGTACTGCAATGAGCTTACCGATGTGCTTCTCTCAGGCATATGGCTCGCATTTGATGTTCGAACTTCGAGAGGTATGACTTTCTTAAATTTATTAGGCACATTTTCAAGGAAAGGTCGACCTCTTTTTGAAGAACTTGGAGTGCCAACTAGTCCCATTATCAGATGTATACGGAATTGTTTTAGGGTAAGACTTTTTGCATTAATTCGCTCCTTGTAAATTATATATGCATTTACAACACACACACCCAGAAAGTAGAAGAAAATTCTGTGCCAGAGTTATAAGATCGTCATCATCCCAACTTAACTCATTATCACTATTAATGATTTCTTGTTCACTTGTGGCATTATTAGGAACAACGTCTAAAATACCGTCAGAATCCCGAAATCCTTCTGCATCATTTTCTAATATAAAATCTGCTTCTGAAGTTATAAACTCGTTGTCGCTTGGAATTTTCTACAGGAGATTATTTAATTCATCTGCAGTGAGCATTTCCAGGTCTCTTACATTCCAAAGGTTTTTCGCCATTTCTACAAAAAAATTGTACATTTTTGTGAAAGTGCCTAGTGGTTCCTAGGCATGACCACATACAAAATCACTATACTGTTCAACTTTACAAACGGTGTTTGTATGTGTTCACAATGATTATGAAAATTAAACTTACCCAATGAAAAGCGAAAACAGCACAAATAACACAATATTTATATCAGATATATTGTACACCGAAAAAAATGTCATGTACACCGAAAAAAATGTCATGTCTATACACTTCAACTACGAACTAACACACATTGGCTTGATAGTTGCCGAAAGGTTATTTTGGTGAGAAATACTATAATTTAGGCACACACATATCATCGTGGTTCTGTGCAATAGCCACTAGGAAGGAAGGAATCGACAATAAGATTGGTGGTATCCTGATATAACCACTGGTCCTCAAAGGGTTATTCGACTATTTTTTTAAATAAATCCCATTTTTTGGTAGAGGATGATAAATATTTATATAATTCTTGCACAATACAAAAAAAAGCCAGTCCTATAATGATTGGAGATTGGCAGCGTCGTCTGCTATAAAACTCAACCTGCGCCTAGTAAACGGTACATAGAAAGGGAGGGGATTTAGATCCAGCAATCTATTTTGAAAACCATTATTCTTACCGCGCATATTTTATTTCATGTCCAAGTTTATTTTGTTTAGTTTTGTTTAGTTTTTCTATTATAAATGACGTTAATCCAGCGCCAGTCGTATCGAGAACTGGACAGTAAACTAGGAAATCTTCCCTTATTTCCAACTTTCTAGTTTCTGTGTTAAAATAGACAAATCATATTGTAATATTAATTTGCTCTACGTGTGAAACATCTGGAGTACAATCCACTATTATTGAAAATAAAATTATTTATTAATTTGATATAAATTTAAAATAAAATGTCGAATTTGGTTACCCAGTATGAAAATGATTTAATTTTAGATCTTATCTCGAAGTCGGCATGTTTTTGAAATCCAAATCCTTCGTTACAAGTCGTATATGTTCAGTCATTAAAAGATCGAATTTTCCTAACATTTCAATACATTTAAAAAATATATCATTGTTGCAGTCCTATAATTTTTGTAACAAAAATAATATAGATGGTGGCGCCCCCATTATCTTGGCGCCTGCGTGCGCCGCACACTTTGCACACAGGGGTGACTGAGCTCTGCAATCCACCAATTTTTTAGGTATATTGGTCGATATCTGTGCAGGTATGTGTTCAATCTTAAATTTTATCCTTTTACGAATAAAATTCATTTTTCAAATATTAAGTTTCACCAACCCGAGTGTACACTCCATTAAACAAAAAAATAATATTTATGAGGTATCATACACATAATATACATACAAAAAACGCGCCGAATTGATAGCCACCTCCATTTGGAAGTCGGTTAAAAAATGGATAATTTTTATACAGATTTTATCAACATAATTTGATATCCGATAACTTGGTCCTGGTACCCTTCAGCGCAAATTCAGTACCTTAATTTAATTCAATGATTTTTTTGATAAGGTACTAGGGTAAAGTTTACTGGAAGACACTTTTAAGAGAATTAAATGAAAAATCATTAAAATCATTCAAATACTGTAAAAAAGCTATTTAAAATATTCCCTACTTTTACAAATACCAATATTCATTTTGGGGGCAAATTATAGAATTTATATTATAATTGTTTCAACGGATCAAGTTATATCAAATCAAAAGAAGCAGTGAGTCCCATTTTACAAAAAAGCATTTAAAATATTCCTTTTTACAATAAAATATTTTTTTGTCAATTACTTGGTTCTTATCTTAAGCTTATCAAAAATTAATTAATTATAGTGAGTAGGTATACTTTCGATACCGTTTAACAAAATTTTTAAACATAAAAATTCTTTTTAATCTGTTAGTTCACTTTTCTATTTAAGCGTATTTTTTTCAATTTTTCAAACCATACTATGTTTAATGACCAGTCAGGCTTTTGACAGTTAAATACAATCAGCTTACTAGATGCATGTCGCCACTGTCAAATGCGTCCGTTTCAGGTAATAAATTATGCGTATTAGAAACAAGAAATTCTCGCAAGCATAAAGTAAATAACTCAAGCTCATAATAAGGCGGCAAGGACGTTAAAACATTCTCAGGTTCATTTACCACCAGCAGTGTATTATCATCTCTTAAAATCTGAAGTCTAAACGAAACACTTGAATAATTACAAATCACTTGCTAGTTGGTGAATTGCGAGCAGAATAATAATAGCCTAAAATCAATTTTACCCTAATTTTACCCACATCAGCATATAATTTAGATTAAATAATTTTGATACATAGCTTGTACTTACACGCGAGTTGAAATTCGTCGCACGTATGAAAGATCGAATCCTTTCTCAAAACGTGCAATCAGATTATGTAATATCAAACCGTTCTACAGCGAATAAAATGGATGATTTGAACGATAAACAAGTGTAAATCTCAATCGTTCTATATTATATTGACTTATAATAGAGATTCTGCTTTTTTATATAGGCACCTACACAGTTTTTGAGTGCCTTTAAATTAACAGAAAATACCTTTGATGTTCTTTAAAATCTTTAATACGGCTAGTATCCCCCTAATTATAATCCTTTAATTATCCCGCTTTTTTAGCTATAAATGTAACGAAATTCTCTGTGACTTCAAATGGTCTGGTGAATTTGAAGATTTGTAACAGATCACGGTACGATAATTTTATTACTTTAATGGTCTGGCCAGTATCAACTGTGTTGATATATTTCAACGAAAGCTGTGTGCAAATATATTAATGTGTCAGGAAATCGTAGAGAATTTTAACTGAAACGCTGGTCACAGGCTTGAGATTAATATATGGGTAACAATTTTGACACATGGATCCTCAAACAAATCAATTTACCACAAGTCCCAGGTTAACAGAGATATTATTACATTCGGCTGTGTCCACATAGAAATATTACGGCCTTAACATATTTGTGTGTCCATACAAAATACAACTTTTACAACAGCTTTCTGAGGATGATTATGGCAGAAGGGCAAATGCAGACCCAAATTTTATTAAAAATATTTGTTCGTCTGACGAAGCAGATTTTTTTTAAATGGATTTGTCAATAAACATAATTGTAGACTGGGACAATACCAATCCACAGGTTTTTCGGGAAGCGCACAACCAACCTCCTCAGAAAATCAACGTATGGGTCGAATTGGAAATAAAATTATTGGTCCTTTATTCGTGTAAGAAATTTTAACTGGGGAATTGTATTTGGACTTATTAGAAAATGTGATAAATCCCTTTATAACCGAATCTTTAGTAAACCAAATAAATCAAGATAGAAGTTTCTTGCTAGACGAAGAAAACCTATTTCTTCTATAAGACGGAGCACCTTGATATTATGTGTTGGCTGTACGAAATTGACGTAAGGAGATATTTCCAGAAAAATGGATTGGAAGGAGGGGCGCTAGAGAATGCCCAGCAAGATTACCCGACCTAACGCCCCTTAACTTGGATATCTAAAAATTGTGGTGTATAAAACTCAACCACGCGATAGTTCAAACACTGCCAGTACAGCTATAGAAGTAATAACGTGTCCCAAAAGGACTCATTTGCCCTGCCCCAAATCTGTCTGTCCTTCATTCTCATGGTCACCGCACTTCCCGAGGTATGTCGTTCTTGTGTAAGTAGTTAATAAAACGCACATTACTGAGTTTGAGAATTGTTGAAAAAAATACATGACGTTTTGAAAATGCTATTTTTTCGTATCAAAATCGTTCGTTTTACAAACGCCACCAAGTATTAATTTTCTAGGGTGGCTACAGATGTAACTCCTTCATATAATCAACAGTTTGTGTGTAAACTTCATTGCTGTTGTACTTGGTAAATGAGTTCTTGCATATTTTTTCTTGGAATATTGATGTTTTAGTGATAAAATCTTTCACTGGCCTCGATAGTTGCGTGAACGGCTACATTGTTGTAGACAAATGCGGCGATAAAACGTCATGAATATATATGTCTCCATCACTGTCACAGAGGTGACTAAGCGAGACTGACAGAATGCATTACACTATCAGTCTGCTGTCAATCTAGATTCGTCTGACAAAACTGTAAAATATTTAAAAAATGGCTAGTTCGGTGCTATTTATCACTTACTGCATCAACTGAACGTCATTCAGAACACAATAAATAATTAGTATCAGTAAACTGAGGATGTAGCGGTTTATTGTAGCTTAATTGTGGTGTTAGTTAAACGTTAAGGGAAATTAAAACTACATTAATCGACATAAAATATATTCGGACCAAATGTTTTAACACATTTTTGATGGTTTGTATGTTAAATTACTTGGACTATAGTCCAGGACATTTACGAAAATTCATGACAAAATTAATAGTAGATCAAAACCGACATCAACTTGTTCTACTGATAAAACATTATTAATTGATATAAAATTCAACATTTTCTATAGTTGCGTTTTTGTTTTGTTTTTTTTAAACTTCAAAAAATCGGTAACAATTTAGTTTTTTACCTTTTACACAAAATCCACCTATGAAACCGTGTTTGATACTGTGGGAAATGTTAAAGAGAAATGAAAAATCTACAATCTACTATAAGCTCAACTTCGTTAATTGGTTTCTTAGATAATGAAATCTTTATCCAAAATTCCAAAATAATTAATCACTTATATATTTTTTTATTTTGTAGCTAAAACATTCTTATTAACTGAAGCGACAGATCTTCTCATACACAATTCATATTCTAAAAATAAATACTGTAGCCCCTGTAGTTTTTGCAAAATTTCAGTCAAACCTATTGAAGATATATTTTTTAAGAGGTCATATTACCTCACCGGATGACCCTATCATTATTAAGAAACCACCGATGGAAAGTAGAAGAGTTGATCTCGAGACCTCTCATCTCATGTTTTTAAAATTTGAAGTATAAATACATATAAATACTGACAATATTTGGTTATTCTATAATTTATGTGGACGAGTCCATTCGAAAAATTGCTAAGGGGTGGTACATGTTGGATAATATGGATATATGTAATAAATGTAGCAAAATAGAATACCTTAACTCCATTTAGCCACAAATGATAATGACGGAGCAATCATAATATGCAAAATGCGAAGGCTGTTGCAAGCGATTTTTCCATTTGTATATGTTTGAATAAAATATCAAAACATATTTATCTAAGATAATTTGGCTTGTCATAAATTAGTATTTATTAATAAAATTTTTTTAACAGGAATTGAAAACACATGGATAAATTGCGTTGTTAACTAATTGAATAATACCATTTTTTTTCTATTATTAACGATTATCAATTTGTATCAGCGTTTCATTTCTATATCTTCTAATATATAAAATAGGTAAAGATAAAACGATTAGGTACCATTTTCTCGTCTGACTCTTTAACCGATTTTCTACATTTTTGTTTTGTTTAGTAGCTACTGACGATCGTCAGTGCATAATGCTAATATTAATTTATAATATTGGTTCATTTATTGAATAAAATATAATAAAAATTCATTATTTACGTTCATAGTGTCAACGCCAAACAACTGACAGTGCTGCCTATTTGATCTGTGTGCCGCCGCCGCCAGACGGTCAAAACCAAAACATTGAGTAATTATACTTATATGAATGGAGCGATCGTTAGATATATTCTTAGAGCATGTACTTCTGAAAGGGGCATGCAAGCGTTGTTATTGTTTAGTGGTAAAATACTCAATGTACTAGATCAATATTGATTTTTCGGACGGGTTGCAGTAACTTTCATATTAAATATTCTGTTTTTAATGTAATTTAATTATTTGATTAATATATTATCTAACAACCTTCCTGAAAGTGTTGTGTAAAAAATTGTTCAGACAGCGGACAATAGAGAATGTATTAAATATTTAAGTTCACCTAAGATTGTTGGTCCTCTCTTTTCTGTAATATTCCTGAACTTAACTGAAATCCGCAAATGACGAAAACTTTTAGGTTGCAAAGAACAATCTTCCAATTATTATATCGAATATTTTGTCCAGGAGCGGTTCTGCCAAACGTTTGAGGGGTCATTCACGTTTGTCAAAAATATTTCGAATACCGATATTTGATTAAATTTTTATTTTTTTTTTATTTCAATAGATTTGTCAATGTGAGTGAACAATTTTGATCATTACATCTACTTCTCCGATTTCTCCACAACTCTGTTTCTTATAAAAATATACTTTTTATAATTTCATGATATAGGGTCGAATTTCGGCCACTGGGTGACCACTAGTAATAATAAAATATAAAATGTACTGAACGTGTACACAAAGGAACATACTATTATTATGTTTAAAAAAAACAGTGAATAGAGAAGGCAAATTTCCGTTTTTTATTTAAATTTAAAATAAGTAGGTATGTCGTTTACATATTACAAATTATTGCTCCATCATTATCATCAGTGTCTATCTAAATGGAGTTTAGGTAGTCCCTTTTGCTAAATTTATTATGTAAATCCATATTATGCTAGAAATATAAATATGTGTCTACTTAAAATTAAAAATTTGCATCAAGATTATTTATTATAAGGATGTAGCTACTTATGTACCATGCCTTAGCAATTTGTCGAATGGACTCGTCCACAAAATTTATTGAGAATGGCTATTTATTGTATTTATATGTATTTATACTTTAAATTTTGAAAAAGTGAGATTAGATGTCTCGAGATCAACTCTTCTACTTTCCGTCTTCATAATGATAGGGTCATCGGGTGAGGTAATATGGCCTTTAAAAAAATATGTCTTCCATAGGGTTGACGGAAATTTTGCAAAAACCACCGGGGCTACAGTATTTATTTTTAGAACTTGAATTGCAAAGGTTTACCCTTTCAGTTAATAAGAATATTTCAGCTATAAAATAAAAAAATATATAAGCGATTATTTATTTTTTTTTGGAATTTCGGGTAAAGATTTCATTATCTAAGAAACCAAATAACAAAATTGAGCGTATAGTAGCTCATTTTGTAGGTTTCTCATTTCTCTTCAACATTGCCCATAGTAGCAAACAAGGTTCCATGAGTGGATTTTGTGTAAAAGGTAAAAAACTAAATTGTTACCGATTTTTTGAAAAAACAAAAACGTATCGATAAAAAATGTTGAATTTTATGTCAATTAGTCATGTTTTATCAATAGAACACATTGATGTTGGATTTGTTCTACTATTAATTTTGTCATCAAAAGGGCTTTTTCTCTGTAAATGACCTGATCTACTAACTGTTTGGTGTGCACCATTTTGCTCTGACTTCAAATTTGCATCGGATTTTCGGTAAGAGGTTTGCGATTTGAAATTAAGAGGTTCGAAATCTTGTAAACGTTGTTGCATTGAGAAAATATGTTTCCTACTATAGTTGAGAGTTTAATTCAAGAATATTTTGTATTATTTTTTGTTTTTATTAAGACAAAAATTATTAGCCTTAACGGTACGATAGGTAAGGTGGAGGTCACTACACTTTTTGGCTTTTGTATACATTTTGTTTTCGTACTGGTCAATTGTATGTTGTTCATTTAGTTGTCTATTATAGGAATAAGAAGAAACGCAGATTTTCAATTAAGTGTGTTTGATAGAGGGCGGATAGTGGTTCATTGTTTTCAGATTGACCATGAAGATTAAGAGGTCATTCTAGAACAGCAGAAAGTGAAGGTCGACGTTTGGATATTTTGTCTTAACCTTTTCGATTATTGGAATATCTACAAGGTGTTTGTTGGCGTATAAACGTTTTTGTTGTTTTCACACCGTTTTTATTTTGTCTTACCATAGACATAACGGATTCTGCTTGGGTTGAATGACAGGGATGACATGGCGCACTATGAAATATTGGAACAATTTTTTTCCATTGATCAGTTATCTATGGATATAGTAATGTTATCGAGATAATTTTTTTTGTGAGTTAAAGCGTGGCAAACAATTTTGTCCACTTTCAGATCACCTTGGAATTTCGAGTCAAAGTTGATGATTTCTTAAAAAAAGGTCCTAGGTTAATTTCCCTCTTAATTCAGTTTTTAGCTGAAATTTTGTGTTTCTATTACATTTTTTGGCTGAACTCTTTTGTTGGGTATTTAGAATTAGAAAAGATCGATAGAGATCATTTGCCATTCGCTCAGAGGTCAGGAAAATGAAAGGTAAACTCAGTCTGAAGGCTCACGCCAATTATTCAAATTCAAATTAAAATGTAAGCCATTACATATACTGCAAAACGTTAGGTGACCTTAATTTCAGCTTCAAAAATTAGCTTCAAAGTAGATTTTTTTTGTAAAAATAGATATTTCCGCACTTTGTAAAAATGCTATTATTTTCTTGTATTTTATTTTAATTCTAAAATTTCTTCGTTTTTAGGTCTGTTATTAGATAAGATCAATAAAAGTTAGACGAATATCACTAAGTAGTTCACTATTTGGATGCTTAGGTAGAGCGGGTAGTAGAGTGTTTTATAGAATTTTGGATGTAGCCACTCTAAGGTCATTCAGATGTTACTCAAAGGTAACTTACCCGAGTGTATTCCTTAAGTTCTTGTGTAATGTATATTCTGGTACAAAAAATATTATATCATTAATATCCTCTTTATCGTAAAATATATAAAAGTGATGACGATTTAAAAAAAAAATTAATACATTCATACTGATGATAGTTTCAGTCTTTACATGATGAAAATTCATTTTAATATTATATTAAAATAAATACACTGATGTAGTTTTCACTTAAATTTATTTACTATTGACAATTGTTTCACCAGGTAACTGGCTTCTTCAGAATACAACGTAAGACTTACGTATAATATTCATTTTGGGTGGCAAATTATAGAATTAAATAGAAAATAAAAAATTATAATTGTTTCTAACGGATCAGGTAATATATCAAATCAAAGGGCTCATTATCACGAATACTAATATATATATTTTTATTTATTTTTTAATAAATATTTTGAAATATATTAAAAAATATATTTAAAAAATTACCCATTCCCTCCTTTATTCCCCAAACTATAAGACCTAAATTTTTTTGTTTACAAAATATGAAGAAATCCCTAATATTAATATTGGGGGCCAAATTATACAATTAAACGGAAAATAAAAAAAAATATATTTTAACACATCATGTAATACATCAAATGAATATGGATTTATTATGAGGAATACAAATACATATTTATCATATTTTTAAAATTAATTGTTTACAAGATATTAACATAAAGATATAAAAAATTCTCATTTCTCGCCTTATTTCCGAAACCATACTACCTAAAGTTTTGAAATAATTAGGGGTACTTGGGCTCACTTGAAATTTATAAGAAAAATTATTAAAAAACCTCCATAGTAATTTTAGGGACAAATTATACAATTAAATGGAAAATAGAAATTAAATTTTCACGTATCATGTAATATATCAGATAAAAGGCTCATTATGTGAATTACAAATATATCATATTTTTAAATCATTTGTTTAAAAGATATTAACAAAAATATTAAACATCGACTTAATGCCCACTTTAGAAACTACACTATTTAAATTTTGAAATATATATTTTATTTGTGTGTTTAAATAATTGAATAATAGATTTAATAATTTATAATTTAAAACTTTACCTATTTTGCCCTATATCTTCCAATCTACAGAACCTCAAAATTCAGAGAGTAGAGTATAAAAGTCTTCTTTGAAGGTTTATTAGTAAAATAAAACTCTAATGTTAATTTTTGGGGGCCAAATTAGAAAATTAAAAACATATGTATTCTTATAAAAATTTAGTGAATCCTGAAGCAGATAAAGTAAAAAGTCTATGTGTGGAAAATGAAAAGTGTATATTTTTTATAAATTCAAAACGCTTCCTTTAAAAGATATTAGGGCAATTATAAACTTGTCTGAAACTGGAACATTAGAATCTTGAAGGTGGTACCCTTAGTATGCGAGTCCAACTCGCACTTCACCAAATTATTCTCTTATACAAGTACTGTTTACTTTGCCCAACGTAGCAACTATTACAATTTAAGCAGTTAACTTTACATATAGAGATTCAGTTTTAGGTTTAAATTTGCTGCAAAACTTTCTTTTATTATCACAATTACTCTTTTCTATAACATTTATATGGTGAGGTAGAAGACTTTTTTTCTGCCTGTAGATTTGTGGTATATATGATTACGATTTATTTAGTAATGTCATATTAAATTTGTCTATAATCTTAAATACTCAATTTCTAAGTTATAATTTATTAATTGAAACAGTTTAACATTGAAACGAGATCAGATTAATACCTTGAAGTGTTTTTATTTTTTAGATTCGAGTATACGAGTATAGCTTTTTTTTAGTAGAAGTAAGCTATTATTTTCTAATTCTGTAACAAGCTTTTAAGTCCGTTGAATAAATACCATTTTCCTTATTTCTACTATTCGTTTGATATTGTGTTCAATGGGCGTCATTCAACTGAACTACATATCTGCTTAAAATGTTTTGCTGAAATAATTTGAATTCATTTCTTAGGTAAACTAAGACAAAAATCCACTTGGGTTTTATTAGATAGGGCGCGTAAAATTTCAAGTTAAAGAAATGAAACCCGAAATAAAATATTTTCTTGGATCCGTAAACATTATTGTTGAAACTTAATAGGTTTTCATTGTTGATATCTTTGTACAAGAAAATACATTTCGTACACAAATAAATTGAAAAATTTACGTTTTCTATCGCATCCCTATAAGAGGATTACTTACCACAATAAGAAATGCAATAAAAGTATCAATTTCATCTCTACGAAGAGCACTAAGTCTTGTCAACTTTTCTGGTAGAGAAAGGCTGATGCAATCGGGGTTGTCGAAGTTTGTTTTGGGAGACTTCTATTATCCGAGAAACATTTTCTCGAAAGCTGAATAGAGTTCCAGAGATTTTTAAACAAGTTTTCTCAGATTCTTTGTAGAATACCATCGACTTTACTTGCCAACATGCATTTAATGTCGTCTCTTTGACGTGAAGGGAGCCTCGGCTAAAAGTTGCTCAGAAAGAAAAAAAAATGAATTATTTGAAAAGTTTTAAATGATGTAGTAACATTATCCTAAACGCAGAATATATTTCTTCTAATTTTTTGGTGAATAGTTTTCTAAATTACTACTATTATACTGTTGTCGCACAAAAAGCGCGTTAGTATGGATTATTTTAATAGACTCATATGAGAAGTATGCAAATCCTTTGGTGCAAATTTGCTCTGAGTTTTGTGAATTGCAGAACTTCTAAATACGATGTAATTTTCACGTTGGCAACTTTGTACTTGCAAGTAATTAGGTAAAGGGATGACTTCAGAAAATTTAAAGTAATATAAATGTAACACTAGGAATTTTTAGACAAGTTTCAAATAACATATTTGCTATAATATTTTGAACAATATATTAGATAAATTCCTTATTTAATTCAGAAACAATTTTATTAAATGCTTCAGCACAAATAACTGACTAGAGATTAATAAATACACTGAGTGGCATTAAATCGGATATCCTAAAATATAGACCAAATGCAAAGTGGAATAACATTTTTTGTTTTTGGATCAGTTTTACTGATCCTCTTAGCAAAATGAAGACAAAATATTTCACTTTTTAAAAGAAATTTTAATGACTGGAATAACCTTGTAGAGGGTGCTTTATGCCAGGGAAATCACGAATATGTTTTTAGTCCAAGTTTGTAAATGTGTTTCTTACCAAGATCCACCTTGTTCCAATCGTTTATATGTGTGGCTCATCTCGAGAGCGTCATTTGTTATGGAAATAAACATCTATAGAGAAAACATTGTAAATGTTCAAGGTTGGCAGAGCATCAAAGTGGCAATGGAGTTTTGGATACAATAACTGACTAAACACCATTGATATTTATTTTAATGACAGTGTTGCCATACATTTTGGCAAAAATGAATTTGTGTCCAGAATTTGTACTGGGCATTGTATCTTTATTTCAAGGCGAAAGAAATCAGTTTTACGTGTCAAGAAGATCAGCCTGTTTTAAAAGCTATTCTTAAAAGCAGGGTCTTACTCCTGGCGTCCATGATTAGCTCAGGAGATCGTTATGATCGGCAATGAATCACACATCAGAAATGTCAATATAACTGAAAGAACGGTAAGAATGTTAATTGAATAAATTTGGTTTTTTGAAGTCGGAGCTTACCAGAGAGGATCGGGTAGCCCGTTTGTAATTTGCTAGAGAACTTCAATACTGGACCGAAATGAATGACCAAATGTTTTGTTCACAAACGAATCCAGAAACTGTCTCAGGTCTCCAAATGGTGGTCGGACGAGAAAAAAGTATGCCGAAAGTGCTTTTACCGCAAGAGTGAATTTCCAAGGGGGCTCGCTCTGTTATGGTGTGGGGTGGTATATTGACACAAACACCCAGCTGTATGCACTTTAAAGAAGTAGTCTAAATACTGAAAAATACGTGCCCGAAATTTTGGAAGCACATGTACCACAGAAAAATTTAATAGAAGCCAATTTTATTCTCATGCAGAATAACATTAGACCTCATGTTGCACGTGAATACCAGAATACTTGGGCGAAGAAAACATAAAACGGTTAGAACGGCCAGCTAGCAGCCCGGATCTGTCCATTCTCTTAGGTTTCTTCACCAGGAACATTCTCATCGGTCAGGTCCACGTTTACCTTCTGTTATTCCTTCAATTAAGTATTGTAGTAGTTGGTATTTTCGATTTCTTATCACTTGGCTAAGATACGGGATTTTCCTTCCCTTTATGAGGTTTAGTAACTCTCATTGTTGAAAAATTTTATTATTGGTGATGTGCTCTCTTCAAGAGACTAGAAGCATTATTCTGAAAAACATCTGGAACGCTTCTAATCTATTTAGCATCTCCACTTTCAAGGCCTATGCCTACCTGTCATATTATGTTAGCAAACGATTTAAATAAGTTTTTCCCAAATTTATATCTAATTGTTAAGAGTATTCAGTTACCCAAAAGGTTTCCCATTCCGAGGAAAGGGTATCTGACAATTTTAATTAGAGAACACTTCACTTTTGGATTTGCTCTATTTGCCTTCCATACATTTTAGTATGTGGGTGGAGATTTAGGCTTCGACTAACTATCATAATCTTGATTTTAGAAATATTTACTTTCAGCTCCCTACTGATACAATTCTGCCAGTTAATACTGCGATATTCAATTACTTACTATATCTGAGGTGAGATAATTTAAACATTCAAAATTGTCAGGTCATCAGTTGAGGTGAGCGCAACTGATGAAAGTTCTCGAATAGAAACAATATATTGTCTTGCGTTCAAGGGATTTAAAAATATCGAAAAGATAGTAGTTCTTTTGTTAATCAGTTTTCGAGCCTTACCATAGACGTTTGGTATTCGTACACCTTCTGAAGAAGTGTTAAATCTCTTGTGTTAAGACAATTATTCCAGAGTATGTTGAATAGCTCCTTTTGTATGACTTAATCAAAGAAAGGGAGAGAGAAAAAACCCCAATCTAATTTTTTTGTAGGGTAAATTATCTCTTAAATTACTTACGATAGTGTCTAAGTAGCTCTTGGGAAATATACGACAAATATCATTCAGAAAAATAAATTTACGATAGTGTTCATTAATTACAAACAGTACTCTTCAAATCAATAAATTGAGCCTCTTTATAAATTTTATTTTAAATTCAATTTGGCACCAGAATCTCTAGTCAAGCATGTTCCTGTAGCGCCACCTGCATGTTCTTATAGCCCAACTTGACCATACAATGTATGGCAGAACACTCCCTCTAAAGGAGGGATATCCTAGATACCAAAAGGGTTTAGCTCTGTGAGAGCCCTTGCCAGGTTTTCAGGCCCGTGGTTAGAGTCGTGGCAGCAGTTTCCCATAAACTTCCTGACCGTCCGGGCTGTTCCTAACAGGACGGCTTTTTGCATTTGTTGGTAAAGATGTTCGTCCAGACCGAAGTATTTGAAATTGTTTAATAGATGTTTTGGAACTAGTCCTGTCGTTGACATTACAATTGGTACAGTTCGTGAGTTGTTCATGTCCCACTGAGTCTTTATTTGAAACTCCAAATCCCTATATTTGGCTATTTTCTCAGCCTGCTTGATATTTACATTATTTCGAAAAGATTGTTGAGGAGGTCTTGAATTATTTTGTCTATTCATGGGTTTTCTCTCCTCCAAATTTTTTCCTGTAACAGATAAGTATTTAAAAATTTGTATATGTAGAACAAAGTGTAGTAAGGCAATTTCGTAAAATTGCCCGGATTACTGGCTGCCTGTACAGAGATTCTTCCTCACAGTTTTTCTGAGAGAAAGAGATGTCTATAAAATGATCAACCAGTATTCCTGTATATAAGTAATGTATTGTATATTGTGTAATACTTATCTGTGTATGGAGACGTTTCAACTCCGAGTCTGGAGTCGTTGTCAATCGTTTAGTGTTGTTTTCGAGGTTTTTTTTCTAAAAAATTTTCGCTTTGATTTTGAAATCAAAGCGAAAATCAAAAAAAAGTCAGTCAGTATCGTGCGGTCCCAGTACAGCTTGTAGTTGTTATTTTCTAAAACAGATTCTGGTTTGTATTTAGAGTATGGTAATCTTACCGACTGTGATAGTTCAATTTTCAGTGCTAGTTCCTGGTGCAGTATTTTAGCCGCATCATCGTGTCGTTCTTTGTATTCAGTTGCAGCGAACGCTTAACAACCTCCTGTGATATGCTGGATGGACTCAGATGTTTGGCAACTGTACCTGCATCTCTCGTTGTTAATAGAAGGGTGTTTAACGATGTACTTTAGATAGTTCTTAGTTGGGATTACTTGATCTTGGACTGGCAATATAAAGCCTTCCGTTTTAGGAAACATATGACCAGAGATCAACCAGTAGTTCGACGCTGCACTGTCGACATAATCTTGATTGACGTCATTTATATGTCTTCCATTAAGGGGCTTCTCTTTCCATTTCAGCAGTTTCTGATCAGTGGTCTGGTGGTGTAATTGGACGTGTTGTTGTGTCAGTCGCAGTGGTGTTGAGTCATCTACCTGGCACATGACTCTGTGTAGATCAGAAATTCTGCGACTTTCTGGAAATGACTACGCAAAATAGAAATTTGTTGATCTAATAGTTTGCTTAGATCTGCCAATCCTCTTCCTCCTTCATACCGTGGAAAAGTTGTACATTCAACAGAGCTCTTTGGATGGTGATCTTGAGCTTTTGTTAGTAAAACTCGAAGTTTTCGTTGTAATTTTTCAATGTTAAATCAATTTTGAGTTTATTATTATAGAATTATTGGTCACTTTAGCAAAGCAATAAATCTTCTTCTTTATAATATGTTTATGAATTTTAATTTTCTATGTGTAGTTTCTATAGTAAACGTTGTAACCATGTAATAATTAGTTTTATAGTTTCATATTGAATCTTATTTGTGGCAATTGTTTAGAATTACTTACATATCCCTTTTTTAAACATTTAGCAATTAGGGTTTAACGAGTTTAACTGCGGTTGACATTAAGTCATTAAGAAAAATTCTCTTGCATAAAAAGAATACAAGTTCTTGTACAATGCAATTACAACACTAATTAGTGGAGTTACGTAATTCCAACAGAAAATAAACCTAAATGATTAATTTGGTTAGGAGGAAAAATTTTCATATATCCTACTTAATTATGAAAGAAAATACAGAGGGTAATAAAATAAAAATAGTTTTCAAAAAATCTGGTTCATAAAACTCAAACATTGGCAGCTTATAGAAACATGAATTTTTGGGCTGGAGATTCTTTTACAGTCTGGAAATCACTCATAGAATAAAATTATTCCTGGCTTTATTTAATAGAATTTATATATAAAAAACGATGGGTCACAATTTTTGAATTTAATTGTACGTTGTCTAAATAAAAATTAAATATACAGGATGATTCAAGTCTAGCACAGTCGGTACTCTTCATTTTTAAGAAATTAAATATATATTTTTTTATTTGATTGTATTACATTGCCACGGTACACGTTGGCTGTTAAAATGCCACACCAAAATGTTACCTGACGCCAAATTTCTACCCTACCTAGTTATGCTAAGGGCAGAAGAAGGTATGTCCGGTAGTCTCAGTGAAGATGGGGGGGGGTCGTTTTATTTGAACGTAAATAAATAGAGAAAATAAGGGCGCCAGGTAGATTCCCCTATACCTTCTAAATACACATAATCAGGACACCTACCCGTCCTAAAATATCTGCTGTAGTAATTTTTGCTAGTTTGGGGGCACTAGATTTCTAAATATAAATAAATAAATGTTGTAATCAAAAGGAATAATAAGCATACCACAGTTCCAAAATATAAGTTTAATTTGCGCGAACAGACTAGTACAAGGCGCTAAAAATATGCCATAGGGCACTCTATTAATGCAAAACAGTCTTAGAATGTTTAAGCTAAATATACCTAAAGAAAAAATGAAATGAAACAAATATACACTTAAGGACAGAAACACAAACTGTACATATAAACATGTGAGATCCTGAATAACCTGGATACAAATATATATATATATATATATATATATATATATATATATATATATATTCCTCTAATACAATAATTCTAATCATTAGAATATTTAACTAAATCGACAATATCAAACACTACATTAATGGGAACCGGTCATAATTACCTGATGTTTATCATTCAATAAAATTCAGAATTCCGACGTTGGTGTCTCATCTATACTACACTCGAGCTCGAGGGTAAGTGCAATCGATCAGAATAATAATAATAAACCCGATAGTAGGCTAATGGTCTTTACTTTCGGTTAACAAATTCCATCTTACTAATTTCAAATCAAATACTAAAGTTTATATTATTATTGTAAAAATAACTGATAATGAAACAGTAAACAGATACACAAATTATTACTTATCTGAAACCACAGCTGAAGCTGAAGTTAGAGTCCCTTGCACTCGCTCCACCACTGGAACTCTGATGATAGAAATACAGTGTTCGTGTATGCACCATCAACTAGTTCATCTGCATGCTAAGTCCATGATCGGCATGAGACCATAATTCCAAACCAGGTCTGTGTTCTAGTGTCGTAATAGAACAGCAAAATATAACCCCAATCTCAATGGATGGAGAACAAAAGAGGAACGCAGCACATAGAAACAAAAACAAATGGAAGAAAGAACGAAAGAACAGGAAGGTAGATAAAAGAAGGATCCTTATCAACCAACCTTTGGTATAAGAACCCCTTATACCAAAGGTTTCATTGTGAGGGTGACCCCAAATACCATGACCACTCCGAAGAATTACGCAACAACAGAAGTTTTCAAATCCTCAATGAGATAAGTATCCCAGCAACTAATCAACAGTACTACAATATGCTGGAACACAATATAGGGATTTCCATATAACTCCCGAACTCGGATGCCTTATCAAAAGCCAGTATACTAGTGGAAAATCCCTTAAAAACAACTGCACGACTTCTCCAGTTAACATCACACAATTTTCTACACGCACATCCCGCCTTGTCGACGACAATGACAACTGTCAAGAAACACACAATGCCAACCAATAATATTCGATAAATCAATTCGTCTCCACAGGTCGAATTTAAACATCCTTCAAAAATAAATCAGAACCAAATATAATAATAAGGCAAAATCGGCGCGCAATCAGTAGGTTATCGATCGCTAACAGAACGGACGAATAAAAGCAATATTTTGACCGGTCTTAAACGCGTTCAATTATACTGAGTAGCTAAGGCAAAAATATAACGTAACAACATTTAAATAATGCATCTAGTTGTTGGCAATAACCCAGTATGCAATGAAACTCCTCCTTAACATTATCTACGGTTTGGGGCGATGTATTTCTTATTTCTGGTGATATCCTTTCTGTGCGATCTGCAATGCTTGTTGACTGTGTTGTATAGTTGGCCACTCTGTAGTATTTTCGTTTGGTAGGCTTCCTTCTGTTGCATTGTATTATAAGTTTGAAAATCCATACACAACTTCGTCAGTAATCGCATTTACTCGGTTGTTAGTGTTCCGTCTATAAAAATTGGACCAATAAAATGAACACCTAAAACAGCACAAACTTTAACTTTTTGAAGATATTGAGTATGTGTTTCAGGCATCCAATGAGGATTTTCTGCTGACCCATACAGTTCTGCTGTGTTACCCTCCCGTTTAATGTTAAATGTTGATTGGTCAGAAAAAAATGATACTCAGAGCGATTTCATTTCTGTGTAGCTTATTCGTCAATAATTTGCAGAACTGCACTCTATAATTTAGATTGTCTTCTGTTAGCTCCTGGAAAAAAGCCTATTTATATGGATAAAGTTTTTCTTTATGCAGATACCTTGGAACAGTTGTATGACTCACTTTATTTTCACTGGAAATTTAATGTGTAATTAATGTAGGACTGTTTTGAACACTTAATAAAACATCAAGTTTCACATAATGTTCTAGGAAGTCAATGGTTTGGCGTGTCCAAGTTCTTTGAATTTTACTAGAATTTTTGAACACCTTGTCAAATATTAAGCGACTAAGGTAACATCTAATGAAATAAGTTTGCCACTTCAACTTGACTGCAGCCATTATTGTCGTCAATGATCACCATTAAAATCTCATAACGATGAGGCTCATGATAATGTGGGCCGTAATGTTCGACATCTCGTAATTTCAGAGATATTTAATACTCTCCTCGGGGTGTCATTCTTGTGTAAGCAAGGCAATACGCATATGTATATTGTTTCTTGTCGAGAACCCTCATCATCTGCACTTTCCACAAGCGAATATCCTCTCGAAAAATTCTTTATGTATTTGATACAAATGATTGAATATGAATACTTTCGCGGTAGAGAGTATTGAATATCTTTGACTGATGAAGTTAAAGTGTTAATATTAAAGTGATATTCTAACCTAAGAATTACGGAGTAAAACCAATGTGAAGGAACGGCTAAATGGAGTTTAACAAAATATGTTTCTTGTGATTATTGATGGGTAAGTAACGCAACAAGCAGAATTATAGATAATGACCAAATGAAGATTGTAAATTGATCCAGAAAAAAATAATCTTTGGACCGGAATTGTTCTCAATACAATCATATGCAAACTTATCTACAATTTGTAATAAGCTATTTGATTTCAACTTTAATGAATTTATTTCCTAGTGTAAATATATTATCGGTTGCATACGATGTTCGAAGATATCTTAATCGAGTTTCCCAAATAAATGGATGGGTAAACGAAGCCACCTTCCTATGGGGGTCAAAAAATGTAGTGTATAAAAGTAAACGCGAAAACATAAAAGATTTGATTGATTTTATTTATTGAATGCATAGAACGCTGTCAAGCAGAGATTTTGAAATTTAACAATATTAATTTAGTTATCGAACATAAATATGATATAGTTTAAGCCTCGCCTTGAAATTCAAAATCCAAAAAACATATACACAGTATTGTACTAAAAAAATGAGATGACGTCGATATTCGCAGATGGTTTACCCTGTATTTATTACGATTAAAAATTATTAAATAAAATCAAAATCTATAGGTCTCAGGATTTTTCCATTTTTATTGTTTGTTTAGCTAAAAATTAATTACTTTCAAACTTCCGTACTGTGTGATGGCATTTAACAGTCAACAACAAACACGTTATAACTTGAGAAATGTCAATAAACAGAGAACGAGATTACAGAGTTCCATCGGTTAATATATTAATCTTCACCGTTGTCATTGTGAATAATTATAATCAAAATGGTAAAAGTACTTAAATGTAAAGAACGGTAGAACGCAAAAATCCAAGTGTTGCTTTGCAATAATCCTCTAAATTTACCACAAGAATGTTACAACCCAAAGTACAACCAAAATTTTACGACTCATCTGGAGAATATAGACATAAAATATACAGGTGAATTGAATTAATGTATCCCTTCATAAACGTTTGTTGCAACTGTGAATATAGGCATGCGAGCAGATAATCATTTCTTACTCGTAATATGATAATACACCACAATAACACTACAATACAAAATACCCTTAGATCATGTACGTTCATGAGGAGGTACATGATCTAAGCAAAATACCGCTTAACCGCAATCAAGACATTTGACATGTTTGATTAGAAAATAGGTGTCACAGCACTCTACTAATTTTTTATTAAATGTTCAAAGGTAGCATTCACAAATCGACAGTGAAAACATATTTATTATATTTTAAGTTTAGTAATTTAGTCAATAAATCCCTATATAATACTAATTGACACTTAAAATACTAGACAATAATTTGGTTCAATTAATATCGCACAGAATTTCCAATTATCTTAAATGATTATTGGTAAGCTCTTAATATAATTATAGAAAAATATAGATGCATCCGCATTTGGGGGTCGATAACAATTGGTTCTTTTCATCTAAATATGTCAATTTTGTTTTCCGATTCTGAACGCCACCTGTGAAGGTTTAACCAAATGCATAGAGTGCTGTGACTATGACCTATTTTCTTAATCACAAATTCACATTCAAAGATTTGCATGATCCTTAGTTTTGTAGTGCGCGTAGTCCAGGGTAATGCAAAATTATAAAAATGAAAAATCTATTAAAAGTGTTTCGTTGGAGATTAAAGAACTGAATTCGGTTGAGCGGTTTTTTATAGTGCATAGTAGATGATTTCGATGAAGGTGATCATAATTCGTAAGGTTTAAGATGTGATATGTGCAAGTGTTAAGAATGATGGTGAAGGACAACATTTCAAGGTAAGAAATGATTATTTGCCGGCCTCTCTGTATTTATGGTTATTTGATTACTTTATATTTGAAAATAAAATGAAAGCGTAAACTTTTTGAGAATGCGCTGATAGGTATGTATCTATATTAGTAACGAATATAGACTAGGGTCTATATTCGTTGATATTAGTCTTTTTATCAAAGATGGATCATTTTAATTCGATAGAAAGCTCGTTGTTGTTGATGTTCTTTAAATTGTGATTAAGAAGATTAAGAAATGAGAATAATGCCATTTTCATTTTTCAAGTCTGGAGTCGTTAATATAAAAGGTAGAAAAAAAGTTCTCATAGTTATTTGTTCTAATTGAGATTTGTCGTAAATACCTGTATTCAAATTTACGTTTCTACATTACGGTAGCGTGCAACTATCATCAAAACTTTTCAATTTTTTAGTAGTCGATGTTGGTACCAATAGATCTTTTCACCCTTTGTAATGAGCAGGCGCGTTTGGCATGTTAAAAGGGCGGGCATATGAAAGTTTCGAGAACTTTTCACAAATATGTATGGGGGACTAGTATTAATACCCTTATATTATCAACGAAGTGAACTGAAAAATTAATTAGTGAAGCTTTATTTGTACATCTTTCAATTAAAGCAATTAACTGCATTAAATTGTAATAGTGCTTAACGTGATATTTTAATCCACAAGACGAAAATAAGGCTGATCTATTAGATTTAAAATAATTAGTTTACTGATAATTAATAAAATAAATATTAGTAATACAAATTTAATTAATTTATTATTACTATGGTTTTGTTTTCTGAATGTTATTTGTGGCATCTTTTAGTTTATTTTAGATTTTCTTGGGAATAATACCACATCAGAGTTCAAACTTGTATATATTTTAAAACCAAACGTTTCAAAATCCTGTCGGATTTCGTTTTCAATGGATATAAATTTATAAACTAAAATTGAAATATATGACAATTATTTTGACAAATATGTTTACGTTACTATAGAATTTCTTTGATTTTAAATATACAGGGTGCACAAGAAATTCCAAAGATCATTAAAATCAAACAAATTTTTTCAAGTTGGAAGAACTTGAAAAATTGTCTTCAGAATTTATTTGTGGCGTTCCTAGGGACGACTTTCTTTTTAAGATAGTGCATTTGCCAAAAAATGCGATCAAAGAATTCTGATAATTCAGTGATCCCATTAAAGTCATAAGGGAAAACCTAGGAAAAAACCTCATGAACTATCCCGATATAGGGTTGTTCAAAAGGATATGCCCATTGTTAATTTCATCTTTAATTATCGGCAACCAGACATGACTGAAATCTACGGAAGTAGAAGCGATGCAGTCGTTTTTATTTAACAGAATTAAGGCAGATTCTTTTAATTTTCGTTTTGTGCAGTGTTCTTCTTTGTGTAATATTGTTGTGTTTTGAAATTGTATTTTATGGCCTTGGTCCCAAGCATGTTCACAAATTTTTGATTTTTCGAACTGACGTTTCTTTATGTAATTTTGATGTTCATTTATTCGAACATTAAGAGGTCTAGACCTGAGGTTTTTTCCTAGGTTTTCCCTTATGACTTTAATGGGATCACTGAATTATCAGAATTCTTTGATCGCATTTTTTGGCAAATGCACTATCTTAAAAAGAAAGTCGTCCCTAGGAACGCCACAAATAAATTCTGAAGACAATTTTTCAAGTTCTTCCAACTTGAAAAAATTTGTTTGATTTTAATGATCTTTGGAATTTCTTGTGCACCCTGTATATTTAAAATCAAAGAAATTCTATAGTAACGTAAACATATTTGTCAAAATAATTGTCATATATTTCAATTTTAGTTTATAAATTTATATCCATTGAAAACGAAATCCGACAGGATTTTGAAACGTTTGGTTTTAAAATATACACAAGTTTGAACTCTGATGTGGTATTATTCCCAAGAAAATCTAAAATAAACTATGGTTTTATCAGTCATTGTCTTTTTTACTACAATTTGTGATCTAAATTATGTTGGCAATTCATCTTTCGACTGACAGATATATGAAAGTTAATTTAGGAGATTCGGTACTCTATACAAAAATTGTAAGTAATACAAATAAAATATAAAATTCAGTATATAAAGATTTATTTAAACTCAATTTGCATCCTTATGTCTGGTCACGGTACATTATGTACAACTGATTTTGAAAAAGTTAACACTAGTCTTATTTAATGTTATATCTTTTAGCAAGATAATGTCTCAAAAACGCATACACATAAACACATATTTGTATCGTTATTTACATAATCAATTACTTGTAATCGACCATCACTTAGTTTACATCTCTAACTCATAAATCACATTTAGCACATTTTAGACAAACTTTGAACTGTTTATTCATTTCGTTGATCTAATAAGCTTTCGACGAGATTCGATATAAGGCTTTTTGCTCCATTCTTTATTGATAATAATGTTAATTAAAATTGTTATACTGATAGTTCACTTTGCGTTTATAACTATTTAAAAGTTCACTACTAATACTAAATTAGGAAATTACATAGAAAATATTGAATTCATGTTATAATCAAACATAAAGTGCACGGAAAAATTGACACACGTTGACGCATGCGCATAATTTTTTTTCGAATATGAAAAGGCCTATTGATATAAGTAAACATTTTTTCTCGATGCGCTTTTGTTTTTTAGTAAAAAAGCCTCAATTTTACACAAAATCTACCCGTTTTTGCTGTATTGGACAATGTTGTAGAGAAATGCTCGATTTCTTTAATTGGTTCAGTAGATAATGGAACTTTTACTCGAAATTAAAAAAAAAGTTCATAATTTTTTTAGTTAAAACATTTTTATTGACTGAAAGAGTAGATTTTCTGATACTCAATATATGTTCTAAAAGTAAACATTGTGGCTCGGGTAGTTTTATTCAGTCAAACCTATGGAAGGGCTGTTACCTCACCGGATGACCCCATCAGTATGAGTAAACCAGGATTGGAAAGTAGAAATATTGATCTAGAGATCCCTCTCAGTTTTCCAAAATTTAAAAGGTAAATACATATAATAATTTAAAATGTTTTGCCATTCTGAACTGATTGTTGTAGACAAGTTCCTTCGACAAAGGGGAGGTACCTGTGAAACTCCTTAAAAATTAAAATCTAGAAAAGAAAAGACGTTAATGATGGAGGGGTCATTTTTAATAAGCAAAATACGTACCCTGTTGTAAAAGATTTTTTCGTTTGGAAATAATTCAGTAAAATATTAAAAAATATATATGTAAAGAAGCTTCTCACTTATATTTATTTATTAATAGAGAATTTCTTAA
Source organism: Octodonta nipae (assembly GCA_034190945.1). NCBI lineage: Eukaryota > Metazoa > Arthropoda > Insecta > Coleoptera > Chrysomelidae > Octodonta > Octodonta nipae. Next base: position 25,213,133 of record CM067219.1, on the reverse strand, counting down.
CACAAATCTGAATTGAACAATATAAAAATTACATACAATACACTTGTTAACTAATTAAAGATTAACAGCAACATTTTTTTCTATATATTTCTATATAATTTGTATCAGCGCTTCGTATGAATATAATAATAAAAATATATCATAACTTTGAGAATATACGCTTCTTGCATATAAAAAATGTTTGCTTCATCATTATCGTCTGGGTCTATATAGAGTTTTGGTATTCGATTTTACTAAATTTATTATATAAATCCATATTATGCTAGAAATATAAATATGTGACCGCTTAAAATTACAATCTGCAATAATATTATGTATTATAAGGATAATGATTCGCAGGTACCACCCCTTAGCAATCTCTCGAATAGTCTCGTCCACAGGGACCAGTTCAGAATGGTCAAATATTTTCAATTACTATATGTACTTATATCTTAAATTTTGGAAAACGGAAATAAAGGATCTCTAGATTAACTATTCTACTTTCAAACGCTGAAATTATCATTTGAAACAAAAAGATCTTCCCTAGGTTTGACTTAAATTTTGCAAAAACTGTCCGGGCGTAGAACGTAAATTGGGTTAGGAGTAGGTCTACTCTCTCAGTTAACAAGGTTTTAATTATAAAATAAAATATAAATATATTTTTTTGAAATTTTGTGTAAAGGTTCCGTTATCTAAGGAACCAATTATGGAAATTGAGCATATAGAAGTTCATTTTGTAGGTTTTTGATTTCTCTACAAACATTGTCCATAGTAATAAAAAGGGTTTCACGGATAGATTTTGTGTGAAAGGGAAAAAACTAAATTGTTACCGAGTTTTTGAGTTTGAGCATCAGTAAATATTGTGGAATTTTATGTCAGTTAGGCAGAATTTATGTTTAGAATTGTTTGATGTTAGTTCTATTCTACTATTAATTTTTTCTGTAAATTTCCTGGGCTACAAGGAAAGTCCCTACACTAAGTAGAGAATTTTTTATTGGTTGTAGTGTGCGTAAATAAAAGAGATAGAGCGAGCACTGAAGTTGCTTAATTTGGCCAAACGTACAATCCAAACTTATCAATAAAATTCCTTCCATTATAGACCGGGAGCTGGTACATAAAACAGGGTCGATAAGGTGCGTGCAGTTTCAGTTTATAAATTTGGGGGCCCAACTTAGTACATCACTATACGCCACTTCTTAAGGTCAGCACAGGTCGGATATGAAAATGCCAGCCGGTTTTCCTGGACGAAAAAATTGACTGAAAAACCTCATAAGGGGCGCGCGTGAAACCTTTCGTAACGTCTGGTTTGAACGTCAAATAAGAACGGCATAATAGTGCAAGAAGTTTTGCAGACCGAAGAACACTCGTAAGAAGTGATCGAAAGTGCCGGAAAACTCATCTGAAAAACCTCATAACGTGCGCTCGCGAAATTTTTTAATTAGATTTTTTCGGGTTTCAACTAAGAGCGGTCTAATAACGCAAAAAGTTTGTCAGGCCGGAAAACCTCCGAAACAAATTAAAGAAAATCGGCGTATATTTGAAAAGAAAATTTTTCGCATTCGGCTTAATGGAAAATTACGCCAAGGTCGCCAAAAACGGTCTTCTGCGCTCCGAGAAACTAGCGGCAAGATCAGCATCTTGCCTCGACGTTCCTCAAAGTTTCTTGGAGTGGCATGAGCCGGTACTCATTACTGAGTAATTGTACCAAAAAGTACAACTAATTTGATCAGAATCGGTTGATAATTGGCGCAGTAAATGAATTTATAAGAAAAGCCCGTTTTTTGCGACGTTGGCGTTGCCGGTGGCTGGAATAAGCGGAAAATGAGTAAGCGCTATAAAATCGCGCGCGCGATAAAACATTATTATATTTTAGCGGGTTTCCATCGTATACTGATACTTTTTTATTTAATTTTGGGTAGCACAAACCGATATTTTGAATGGAGCCATCAAAAATAATTTTTCATTAAGCCGAATGCGAAAAATTTTCTTTTCAAATATACGCCGATTTCCTTTAAGTTATTTTCGGAGGTTTTCCGACTTGACTAACTTCTTGCATTATCAGACCGCTCTTAGTTGAGAACCCAAAAATCTAATAAAAAAATTTCGCGCGTGCACGGTATGAGGTTTTTCATATGAGTTTTCTGGCACTTTCGATCACTTCTTACGAGGGTTTTCCGGCCTGCAAAACTTCTTGCACAATTACGCCGCTCTTATTTGAGGTTCAAACCACACCTTACGAAAGGTTTCACGCGCGCACGTTATGAGGTTTTTCAGATGAGTTTTCCGGCACTTTTGATCACTTCTTAGGAGGGCTTTCCGGCCTGCAAAACTTCTTGCACAATTACACCGCTCTTATTTGACGTTCAAACCACACGTCACGAAAGATTTCACGCGCGCCCCTTATGAGGTATTTCAGTCAATTTTTTCGTCCGGGAAAACCTGCTGGCATTTTCATATCCGACCTGTGCTGACCTTAAAAAGTGGCGTTTGGTGATGTACTAAGTTGCGCCCCCCAGTTTATAAACTGAAACTGCATGCACCAATCGACCCTGTTTTATGTAGCTCTGAGACTATAAGCAAATAAATCTCTTTTGTAGTGGTCTTCAACACCCATGGGATGACGAGAGTATCGTCCACTTTTATAATATACTCTGAATGAACTCTAAAAAAATATATACAAATATTATTACAATAGTCCGAGTACTTAACTCAGAAGATAAAATTTATTCCGTCTGGTATTTAGGTTTACATGCAAATTATAAGTAATTTGAAGACGCGAGATGTAAGACCGACATCTAGGATTGTCGAGAGAAATAACACACAGAGGTTCCGAATCTGGAGCCGTTCCATGTAATTGCTGTTCTCCCTTAACTCCTAGGACAAAATGTCACAATAAAATTTTCAGGTTACTTCACCTCAGAGATATTGAATACTCACTTCGAGGTGTCATTCCTTTGTACGCAAGATAATATATATAATATATACTGGTTCTGGTTAGGGAACCTTCGTCAGTTGCGCTTCCCACAATTGAATGTCCTCTCGAACACTTCTTTATGTATTTGATACATTTCCTTAAATTCCCTAACCAGAAACAATATATATTATATATATTGTCTTGCGTACAAAGGAATGACACCTAGAAGAGAGTATTCAATATCTCTGACAGGTGAAGTAACCTGAAAATTTTACATTCGGTCCTAGATGTCGGTCTTACATCTCGCGTCTTCAAATTTAACGAAATGTATGAAATACATAAAGAAGTGTTCGAGAGGACATTCAATTGTGGGGAGCGCAACTGATGAAGGTTCCCTAACCAGAAACAATATATATTATATATATATATTGTCTTGCGTACAAAGGAATGACACCTCGAAGAGAGTACTATAAATAATGAAATTCGACATGCCACCCAAGACAAGCGGCAAAGCTGCAAAGAAAGCCGGAAAAGCTCAAAAAAACATTTCAAAGGCAGACAAAAAGAAGAAGCGCAGGAGGAAGGAATGTTATGCTATTTACATTTACAAAGTATTGAAACAAGTACATCCCGATACCGGTATTTCCAGCAAGGCCATGAGCATCATGAACAGTTTCGTTAACGATGTTTTCGAACATATTGCTGCTGAAGCTTCCAGACTGGCACTCATCAATAAACGTTCCACTGGTACAAACAGGGAAATTCAAACTGTTGTTCGTCTATTGTTGCCCGGTGAACTCGACAAGCACGCTGTTACCAAATATACCAGTTCTAAATAAATCAGACAATTTTCGCATTAATATTATACTTGACCAAATAAATTCTAACCGTTCACTAGCTATGTTACTATCTTATTGTGTTTTAAGAGATAGTCTCGAATTTGAAGAACCATTATTTGTTTCGTAAGGTGTTGGTTTATACAAGTCGATAACTCATCTTAATCCATATTCGTTTCTCCTTCATCTTCTCTGTCAGCGGAATGTTGTACGGACTTTAAAAAATTACACATATCTAATAATAATATTATTAAAAAACGGAAGACTAGTTAGATATTCTGTGGACAATTTACATTGGAAATACTTTTTCTATATATTTGTTGACGCTTTAGACATTCTAGGTGAGAAATTGCGGTGTATAGAGATCTTCCTCTCTCGCTGCCTCTTCGTTTAAGTTCACTTTTAATTGGTGCGTGTTTGCGTCAATCAAGTGACGTCTAGTTATTGTTTGCAGGTTTAGACAGAGGCTGGTATGTCCACTCGGTTTTCTTTCTCTCTCACCCAGCGTTAGGATTCCACTTGTACAGGTTCCCATGCCCGAGGCACGCAACTCTATGCTCAAATCATCGTAATTTGTGAATCCCTTAAGACACTATCATGACGTCATTATCAATCTAGAATAGGCTTTGCGTTTCTAATGAGGTTGCTCCAAAATAGTTTCGTTAAACAAATGACGACTCTGGACTACGAAACAAACCCGCTACCAAAAAAAAATAATAACGAAAACTGGATTTGCGCCAAAAAATAATCGAGCTTTGAAATTTTGTAAAACAATATTTTTTCATATAGGAGTAGTATGGGTTAATATCCTAAACGGGAAAAAATCTGTTTGCATAAAAGACCCTTGCACATTAGAAATCGTAGGGGTCGGTGGAACAAATCAACACATTTGACATTCGTATTCGTGCTTATCGAAATATTTCGACAGCTGTATGAAATATTTGTTTTGCAAATGAGAAAAAAGGCCTCGAGAACAGCCGGCCGCAGTTTAAAAGCTTGTCGGATCTATAGTGACGGATATTAAAAAAGACGGGAAACTTTTGCGAGGTTTACGATATGCCGTAAAATTTAAGGGCGTGCTCTTATAAAAGATACAAGCTACGTCCTAGAATAACGACACGAAGGACGAAACACTTTCATTTCGAAAGACATAAAACACTCTCTCCGCCTAATTGCGAACGATCCCGGGACAGTTCATGCGCAAAGTGATTATGATGATGCCGTCCAATATGTTTTCCAGAACTTTTCTAATAAAAGCGTCTTGCTAGATTACCTCAAGTAAATTCTGGACTGTATTAAATATTGTTGTTGGCGTTTAAAGCCAAGTACCTATTTATTTTTATTATATTTTATGTAGTAGACCAGTGGTCGATAAATATTAAAACTGGAAATTTGAAATGAGAACTTTTTGCGCAAGTTTTGCGGAGTGTAAGTGAAACGGATTTATCAGCAAGTGTCGCTATTGCACAATGTTTATTTATCATTTTAATGACTTACCTATCTGGCCTGGGTACGAGGAGAAAAATGCAACACCATAAAGGTCTAATTATAACATTAGTAAAGAGACGTTACGGCATTCTTAGCAATCAGTCATTTTTTGTTTGCATTTTTCTGATTACGGTGCAAACCTGTGTTTTTATATTTGTGACACACCAAAGATTCCACAGCTTTTCCATAAGGAGCGTTCAGCCGATATTTCGTGGAATCATTGTGACGGGCATTCAATCAATATTTCGTGGAATGCAAGAGGCCGTTTGTCTGGTGTCTCGAGGCAACGGCTAGCTTCGATTGTTCGAGAATCCATGAAAAAAATCTCTTGGCGGCTCTTCCGTTCAGAAATATATAAATATAGCAAGCTGACGAAAGGATTCATTCAGTGTTCGGTTGCCGTCTAGTAAACAATACGTGTTCAAGATTAATTGTATATAGCTGTGTGAATGTTAAGTTTAGTGGAAATAGATTATAGTACGTTCCATCGAGTTTTTAAAATAAATCTACTAACCCAGAGTTTAAAGTGAAAACATTACAGTATGATCAAAATAAGAAGTCGTTTATGCAAACTCAGGAAAAATTCGTATTATAGTCATGCTAGATGGGTCGTAAAAGGCGGTGTGACGATTATGTTTCGATGTTATAGTAAAAGTTTAATCACGTTATACAAATTTTTGGTATACGTTGTGTTATAAACAAACTCAAATTTCTATATTCATGTCTATTTTCAAATATCAGATTTTTTTACTCTTATAAATTCACATTTATTTCCTAAAAATAAAACTAATGTACCTCTAATAATAATATTATAAATTGTACTGCTCATAATTCTTGAATGTAATTTGTCACATAGCTCCCCAGACATGCGCTAATGAATGCTGACAAACGAATATCGTAATCACAGTTAAAAAACAAACAAAAGCTGTTTGCGTTCGTTACATAGAACAAAACGATAAATCGTGTTCGAACACTGTGATTGGAAACCGGACAAATAACTAACAAGACATAAACCCCTTAATCTTGTTAATTCTCAATGAATGCCATTCCAGAATATCATTAGGTAATCGCTAACCGATAAAACAACAAATAACTGTATGTTACGTAAACTAAAATGCCAAAAGCCGGCCTACATTGTAGCATTTTGTAGGTTGCATAATCCCCGTTTTATTATTGGTCGGCTTTCCTATTGTTAAACCAGGACTGGGGTCAGGACGGGGTGAATTGGGGCTCGAACAGGGCTGAGTAAGGGGTTCGAGGCTCATAATTATCACAAGTAATTGTAGTTGGGGTTTTAGTCCTGCCGTGACCCAACTGACGGTGCACAACACAACCTGTCCTATAGATTCCGTTCTATAATATGCATAAACATAAATATATCGCCGATGCTGATCATGGTGCTTTCCTCGATAATGCTGCTGTTTTGCTGTTAGAAACAATTTTCTCCGGTTATTTATTAGGACATATCTAACCGGTTATTAGATTGAAGGTGTAGAGCTTGTTTGCATCAATTTATAAGTTTGTGTCTAGAGAATTCGGTTTGTTTTGGTTATACCTGATAAGAAGGAATGGGTTTGAGAATTACTATTTCTTAATTATGTAGATATTAAAATTTTATTTACCTATCTTGGCGATAATTGATAAGTAAACTGTCTTTGGAATTTAGGCAATTAACTAAATTCTGAATTCTTGACACTGATAAACTTGAGGCGAAAAAATCAATGCCAAGTACAAATAATTTTGATATATTTTTAACAGACTTCAAAAAGAAGGAGTTTGTCAATTCGTCTGTATCTATGTTTTCTGTATGTTTGTTCAGCGATTACTCGCAAACGGCTTAAGGAATTTCCACTGTTTGTATTGGATTCTATTCCGGAGGTTCGCGAAGTGGTCTCATTTGTTTTTCAATAACATAGCTTGTACTGTTTCTTAGAAAATGGAGAAAAACTTTTTTACAGATTTTCTCATACACTATGCTTTGGTGAAGTCGACGGTATTAAAAATATAAAAATTAAATATTCGAAACATGGGATAAATTAAAATGAGATTGGATTAGTTCCGGGATATCTCAAAGTGGTCCTATATATTTTTTCAAAAACATAGCTAGTACCGTTTCTTAAAAAATAGGCGAATAAAATTAACAAATGTCTTATACAGTAAAATTAGATGGAGTCGCTGGTTTAAGTTTACCTGTTTTGTTTGGAATTGGGGTAAATTGTTAATAAATTGAACTAATCAAGATAAATGTCAGTTAACATGTATGTACAGTATGTATTCATAATTCAAACGATTTCTTTTTATTAATAATTTTAATAGAAAAAAGTTTATTCTTCATAAACAGATTTGCGTGGTCTAAAACGTAAACAGTAATCATTCCATGTCACTTTTTTAACTGTTGACGAGGTTTGCCATAAAAAAGGAATTTTGATTACAAATTAGAGTATCTTCATTTTTGTTAAAATCTAAAACTATCATTAAATAGAAGTAATTAGAATTAAAAACTGCACTCAAAATTGTTTAATAAGTATTTCTATAACTTTTCGAACTATAAGGGTGTTTTGTAGAATGTTCGCCAAACATGGAGGGCAGATAGGTCGGCTCATGTGCTATATTATATAGCCCATATAAAGTCTAGATATCTTACGGTTTTTGTTTTTTCTTAATTTTTTTTTTCTTATTTCTCAGATTTTTACATTTAAACTTTTTTATTTTTCACTGTAACTTCACCAAATAAAATTAAATGTAATCTATGATGTTTGTTTGCTCATCTGCATTCGATATTTGACACAAATGATTGTTTGAAAAAAATATATGAGTCGACATATGGCGAGGTTCCATAAAAAAGTAATTGCGACACCTTTTGCTGACTCCTACGGTAGTCTCCAGTCGCATCTCATCCCATATTATTTCAAAAGCAACATTTATTCTTGCTCTTAACTGCTCCTTCGTTTTTATTTCTCTTACACAAACGAGTTGCTTGGACCGTCCCCATACAAAAAAAAGGAGTCAGGTCTGGTGACCTTGGAGGCCAGAGTATAGGGCCAGTTCTGTCAATCCAAGCGTTTGGGAATGAATTGTCCAGGCGCTCTTTGACATTTCGCCTATAATGTGCTGGACAACCATCTTTTTTGAATATTTTTGATCTGTCTTCCAATAGGACTTCTCAATTGCATCCGTAGCGGTAGAAAGCGGTTTGAACAAAATTTATAACAAATCATTGCAATTCGGTGCATGTTTTATTTTTTGTAGTTCTCACCTTGTAAGTTACAATCTCAAATTTTATTATGATACTGATTACTTTCTAATACGTGTGATATATCGTTGGAAAGGTGTTGAAGTAGAGAAGTTTTTGTAAGCATTCGAAGTTCTTCATATGCTTCTTATTTTTTTTGTAACGTGATAAAGTATTTAACTTATTACTTTTTTATGGAACTTCGCCATTTGTGTCAAATATCGAATGCAGAAGAGCAAACAAACATCATAGATTCGATATAAGTTTATTCGGTGAAGATACTGTGAAAAATAAGCTATCTAGATGTTATATGGGCTACATTATATAGCACATGAGCCCATCTATTTGCCGTCCATGTTTGGCCAACGTTCTACAAAATACCCTGTATACTAGGTTTCAAAAAGTATATCAATTTTGTTTAAAAGTTTTTTTATTCCTCAAATTGTAATTAAACTAATTAGAACTGAAATCTGCATCCAATGGTGCTGTATTATTAAAATTGTAATTAATTGAAATTTGATTGGAAATAAATCGAAATAAATGTCAGTTAAGGTTGTTATTATTATTTATTTTCGGTTGAACATGCCCAAATAATAATTGAAATTGTGAGAAGCTTCAAGTCACAGTGATGTATCATTAGATTCAGCTCAACAGAATTAAAAAAAAAAACTTAAATCCGAAGAACATTGATATGTATTTAATTTTACAAAACCCACAGTTTATTCAAATATAAAAATTTACAATATTTAATATATTTAAATTGGTAACAAATACTATAGATCTAACTGATAGAAAAAAGAAAATGTTGTCTTCATATCTACAACTTAATAAGAAATACATGAGTTTATACAATCTAAAACAAGTTATGATTCTGTTAAACTGTGTAGTTGCAATTAAGCAACTCAAATGTAATTAGTTCCTTTTTGTGATAATCCACTGGATTTTAGATTTGTGATATTAAACAATTTTATTCAACTACAGTGTAAAAGTTAGCATGTTTTTCAAGAGTAGCAATCATTTTCTATGTAATAATCAGTGAATTGTGTAATATTCCTTTAGTATGTTAGTTTTTTAGATATATCATTCAGTGGCTTTTATGTAATGTAATTGAAAGAACAGAACCCCAGTCCATGACAAAATCTTGTTCTTAGAAGTCATAGTTTATTTAAAAGTATGTTGTTTTTGGTGCACAATTTTAATAGTTGCATTAGTATTTCAATACATATGTGTACGTTGATTTAGTGCAGCGTCATGTACTAATAGTTGTTTTAGCACAGGAAGTGTTAAGTTTCCTATAAAGGCAATGGCGGACTAAGGCTAAAGGCAACATTGTAATTCCGGACCTATTTTTCAGTCATGACGCATAATTTGCGTTTGGTAGTTACCTTAGTCTTAGTCCGCCCCTGTATAAAAGGAAATGATTTTAAAATTCTTAAAACTTGAAAATAGTTTGACTATTATATGTGACGTTTTGATTTTTTTGTGCTATCTTGTATACCTAAAAATATCTTTAGTTACATTACTGTAAAACTATCAATATATTCAAGTTCAGATAAAATTTTTATTGTAATTCCATTAGAATGAAGCCTTGCAACAACGGTTGAAGTTTTAAATATACTGTTTATAACCCACTTCCAAAAAGAAGGAGGTTATCAATTCGTCTGCACGTTTTTTCATGTATGCTGAGTGAATATTCAAAAACGGCTTGGGCAATTTTGATGATTTAAACAGCATTACATTAACGAATGTTACAGAAAGATACCATATAATTTTATGTAACTTGAGATTTACGGTTTTCCAGAAAATCAGAAAAAAGGGTATCTAAGGGACTACAATTTAATGAATTTCAATGAATCTACACTGTTTTCTCTAAAACGTCTGAATCAATTTGAATATTTTAAGTTGTACTCTACAAATAAATGTTCCAGTTTGATTCCGTATAATTTTCTATAACATAAAATATACCGTTTTTCTGAAAATCGGAAAAATATGTGCAAAAAACTGTAAAAATCAATGTAAATATAAAAAATTTTCATCATAAATATCTAGCCTAAATGTCAAGATATGCCATGAAAGTACGTACAGGGTGTTTGTAACGGTTTTCATTGCATTCGAGTAAAATTCCATTAGTGCATAGAAATTCAACCAATGTTCCGCAGTTGAAATATTGGGCGAAGTAAAATTGCAGTTAGACAGGTGTGTTCAACAAATCTTACAAATAAATGTGATATTGGGTGGTACATAAGCAGTTTTATATATAGGATTGTTGAAATATAATGTGAAATAAAATTAAAGTTATACAGGGTGGCACATAAGTAGTTGCATATACAAGGTGGTTGAAATAAGAGTGAAGTAAAACTATAGTTATACAGAGTGGATAAAAAACTTAAAAAATGGTTAAATAAGCATATGCTATATGGCTTAAAGTGAAATGTATCGAAAAGAAATATTGTTATGTGAGCGACATTTTCTTTACGGTTTACGATGGTAGGTATTTGTGTACTTACATGGAAGTTCAAGCAAAACCATGTTGAAATATAGGGCGAAGTAAAATTACAGTTACACATGTGGGTTCAAAAAATCTTACAAGTAAATATGATATTTGGTGGTATATAAGTAGTTGCATATGTTTGAAACATAAGGTGATGTTTGAAACATAAGGAGAAATAGAATTAAAGTTCTACAGGGTGGTTAAAAAAATGTTAAATAAGCATATATTTGAGTTATAGGACGGAGGGTTCAAAAAATGTTAGAACCAGTTGTGTATACAGAATGGTTGAAATATAAGGTGGAGTGGAATTATATTTATACTACAGGGTGGTAAAAAATGTTATATAGTAAGGACCATAGTAGTTGCTTATACTTGAGATATGGGGGGAAGTAAAATTATAGGTATACAGAGTGATTTAAATAATAGAAAAATGGAAAGAGTTAATAGGGTGGAGAGGATTAATACCTATAAAAAGCGATTGCAACAATGTGTGGAGTTGAAAAATAGTTGTACAACATGGTTCAGAACAAGACAGAAATTTATATTGGGTGATCAATACACCGAAACATATACAGGGTGGTTGCAATATACGGTGAATTAGAGTTACATTTATAGGATGTGGTCCAAATAATAAAACGAATAAGAAAGTTAAAAATATGTGGAAAACATACACAAAAATACAAATTAGAGAGAGAGAAATAGAGAGAGAGAGAGTGAGGGAGATAAGAATACGCTAAAATAATCAATAGAATTGTACCTTAAAAAAAGAATATTTGTCAGAAAATAGTAATTGATTGCACACGGTTTCTAAACTTATTTTAAGCCAGTTGAAGTCGGTTCTTTTTTAAATATAAATTATTATTTTCAAGTATAGTGTTGATACCAAAAAAGTAAAAATAAGATATTTTATCACTGCATTAAAAAAGCTTTAGTTGTTACAAAGAAATGTTATGCAAATTTACAAACCATTGTGTTAATTGTATATTAGTACATGACAGTACATGCATGGTTAGCAGGAACAGATTTAGATCAAATTTATTCATAATCCGCCCTATACTCGATGACTGCTAGCTAACAGTGATGTAACAAAATTAAGTTAACATTGTATGTTGTTAATACAAAGGTTAGCTAATAAGTGATGTCCACACAAAAGGTACAAAATATATAGAGCTTTGTTACATTGATGTCATGCTACTAGGCTAGTGTTATTCTATATAATTTTAAGGGTAATATATTATTAATTAGAGTGAAAGTAATAATGAGACAATTGTGGATGAACCATTTCTGTATTATCCGAAAATGTCGAGTCAGGTTTAACGAATTCACTAACTTTGACTTCGGGATATATAGCTTAAAAAGTATTTTTTTTTAATTTTAGCGAGACAGAAGTAGCTTTCGAATCTAGTTATTTTTTCAACAGATATCTGGTCTAATTCCAAAAATAGTTTTTTTATCGTGTAAAGAATTGTAGTAAAAATGAATATATTGATATAACATTTAATCATGCGCTTCCAAATTAAGAACCCTTCCAGAGATTAATCTTAAATAAAAACTAATCTTGCGAATAAATAAACTGTAACTATTCAAACAAGCAATGGTGACAAAAAGTCGTATTCCTGAAAATAGGTATGATGGTAAAAAAAACACGATTTCGAAACCATTCCGGAATTAGGATTTATACACGCTGTGCTTACAATCAACCGTTGCGATTGCCTGGAGAAGTCTAAATTTCAACTAATTACTCTAAGTCGTCCAGTTGGAGATACATTCGGATCAGGAGCGGAATGTTGAATCCAACGTATTTCACAAGGTGTGAATGATGATAGGCAACAAGAACGAGAACCAAATCTTTGCATCCACAATCGTATGGAATGGTGGATAGATTTGACAGGACCGTGGAACAACACCTAATCAAAGTCGTCAACAATAATCAGCGTGATTAGGATGATTATGTTTCCTAATCCCTGTTGCCCTTTCGCTCAGCTGTACACAATAGAACAGGAGTGACTCCAGTCAGAGTACTGTAGGAGACGAGGTGAGATTACCCTGTGATTTGACCTTTGGCTCAGCAGATAAACTATCCATTGAGCTTAACGATTATGCTGACCATTTCCACAGAAAAATGGAGTCCACACCCGAACTAGCCCGGACGCAGTATGGCTATACAACCCCCAGAGGGGTATCGGCAAGTTCTCTAAGCTCACACCAACCTCAGGCGGTCAACAGGAATAAAGACGTTGTCTCTCGTATTCGCCATAATCCGAAAGGCTGAGATGAAGGTTCATTTGGATCGATTGGCTTCCTATCAGAGAGAGGATGATTGCGGTCGGAATTAATTTACGCTGTTAATATAGGAACCCTTCGAGAAATTAATTATCTTAAATAAGAATTAATCTTGCGAATAAATAATTGTAAAAAATTAAAAAAACAAAGGCGACCAAAGGAGATATTCCCGAAAATACGATTAATGTTAAAAAACGGAAAGTTGAGTAGATAGCTTCGTAGCGATGATCTGTTCAGTATGAATCATTGTTATTGATGTAACCAAATCGAATGTATTGTGGTTTATTTTGATGTGAATAGAGAAGTTTATATTTAGTGTAAAAATTTGTAAATGAATCTAAAGAATATTTATTTTTTAATTTAGGGTATACAATTAATATTTACATTCAGGGAAAGGTAGTTAAATGTATTAATACATTTTTAAACAAAAGTTTTAGAAAGGGATATTGTTTGATCTAACCCAAGAAAATATTTCAAGGCTTCTTTCTACGTCATATGAGTCTATCTAAGTGGAGCACAAGTAAAATGTTTATAAATATTATTTTCTTAATTGTTAAGCACAGGATTGCCTTGCAGACTTGTTTTCTTCATTTGTACTCCAACTACTGCAACTAAATTATATGATATGTTATTGTCAAAAGTTAGGACCCATGGCATTTTGGGCATAATTTTTACTGTGTTAGCGATCAAGAAAATCCAACCTGTCTAACTGTGCACTCATGATACACTTTTGTGTGCTTGAGTAGTTGGGTAATCTATAGATTTTATAGCCTTAACTAATTGCGTTAAGTGAGCTTCATATTTTTTTATGCCTATATTTAAAAATTAGTATTATGTATGTTATTAGAGGTTGTATTGCAAAATCATATTTCTTTGTACTTTTTAGAGGACAAACTCTTGCAAGGCACTGACTTTACAACAATGACAAATAATCTCTTTACAAATTCGAATAAATGTGGTTAATTATATGAATTGCGAATAAAATCAGTAAAATGTACATCATAACACTGTACTACGTATTACACATAAAAAATAGAACAACATATTGTTTACTGTACTTCAATTATTGGGTCTGTACTTCCCAGTTTAACAGATATAGCAGATATATATTCTATATCGTACTAAATGGGAAGATTTCTTCCTTAGACAAAAAAATATGAATTTAGCATATTTTAGTTTCTTTCCGAGACATGTCGAAAACAATTTTGACAGTAATAAAATTCATTCTTTTTGGAAGTAGGAACTAAACCAACCACTATATGAGCAGAGTAAAGCATAATTCTGCACAAGAGAAACATTATCAAATGTTGACAATGTCGCGCTCGGGTTGTCTAATCAAATTTTCATTTTAGATAAGTTTGTAGTAGAATTAGTGCAAATCATTTCTCTAGACAAACAAAAGACTGGCTACTCATAAGTCATCAAGAATCTATGAGATAGTGGGTATGGTGTCATACCAAAAATTCCTTTATATTTATTTATAAAAAATTACCAATTTAAGAAAACAAACGAATCAAACTAGATCGTGCTCATGTCAAGAGTGCTATCAAGAGAAATCATTTGCAAATGATGTTTAATACTATTTCAGTGATAAATCGGTAAAGAGGGATACAATATCAAAAATTAAGTAAATAATATTCTTTACAGTGAGTCTGTCAAAGAAGAAGAAACTTTATTGTTGCTAACAAGAATAAAAAAAGATAATGTTTCCTGTTGTAATAAATCTACTTAGTGCTTCAATATCACTTTTTAATCTATAGAAGCTCGTTTTTAAAATTTGTTACTATTGTTTAATTTAAAGTTTAAAGAACTCCGATTTCAATACTGATTAATATTGTTGTATTTATTTCAATATGATCGGGATTAAAAAAATATTATTGAAGTTATGCCTAGTCTTACACAGGCATTGACTGATTAATAACTATTTTTTCTCCTGTTCAATTCATTCAACTTCATTATTTTAGAAAACTAAACGTCCACATGTTTACTAAATTGTTCAGTGTTGTATTTGGAGAAATGCTTACTTGAAATTACCCTGTTATAGAGGTTGCATGCATTCAGAACTTAAATAAAGAATCCATTAGTAGGTTCACTGAAAATAAAATTCATTCAAAGTGTATTAGATAAGCAATAGAATTTTAATTAATTTTATCTTATATTTCGGAATTCAGTTCGGAATTTATCTTTTAATTTCAATCTAAACCAATTACATTCAAAATATTTCTCTCCAAAAATATAAATTTTCTCTTCGCCGCTCTAATTAATGTTATAAATAACTGGTTCGCTGTGGGGTAATTAAATGATGGGAACTTTCGACTTTAAATAAAACACTTTTAGAGGCAGACGGTTTTCATCGGCCTAAGTTTTTCTTCAGAATGAGGGAAAGCTGTTAATTTATAATTTAATCAAGAAAATCATTCACCCGTTTCAGCTTATTTATTATATTAAGTTAATTCTGAAGTGTACTAAAGTTTCTGAAACAACTAACCCAATGATGAGGCTACTGTGATGAAGTTATTGAGCGACGTAGTGTGAATGGAAGTTGTATTAATCATTAGAGAGTATAGACTTGTAGTAATCAATGAAATTGAGAGGCTTTTGACACCGCTGATAATATCATGGCATGGTCTACATTATATAACCAAATTAGTGTTTACGACAAAATGAGATTAATGAATCTTTACATAGCGAAAAACAAAGTTGCTTACCGCCGTCTGTCCCTCTGTACACTTAGATCTCTAGATGTTTTAAACTACGTAACGGATTATAATGCAGTTTTCATCAGTAGATAGAGTGATTCAATGAGAATGTTTATTGGGTACCCATATTTTAATATTAGTACAATATTTCATTTTAGGCTGTCAGAATAAGAAACCTTCGAGAAATCGTTCTAAAGAATAACTAAACTTACGATTAAAGGATAAAAAATAAGCAATGTTGATAAGAAAGGGATTCTCGAAGAATTCTATAGATGTTAAAAACACCTTTTCATTTCATTGATACACCAGAAGTGACATGCGAATTTTCTCGAACTAGCGAGATAGGATATGCATTAGTTTAGTGGATGGGAACACGGTGAACTGCTGTCCGATATTAGTCATCGTTGTTGATTTAAATAAGTATTGTGATTTATTTTGGTCAAATAAAGACTTTTATTATGACATTTTGTAATAGAACCCAAGTTAAGAATTTTCTACAATATTGGTTTTTGTTAATTTGTTTCAGTATGACGATAATTGTTCAATCAACGCGTCGCTGCTATATTCGCTGGGCGAACTTCTCATTAGAGAGAGCAGTGGGAGAGGACCTACTAGTGGCATTATCATTATAATATATAAATGATATGCCTCTCAATATGAACTTACATGACGTAAAAATTGTGCTTTCTGTTGACGATACTTCTATAGCGGTGTCTTGTTTGAACATTGATAAGACTGTTGGCTATACTTAATATAGATAATATCCAAGTCGAAACAAAATTGGAAACAAAATGTTTGGGTGTCTATGTAAACGACAACCTAAGATGGAACTCTCAATAAATCACGTTTGCAAACAACTAAGCAACGCATACTTTGCTATAACCAATCTAAGATATACGTTACCAACAAACTTATAAACGTTTATTATAGCCTGGCTTATTGCCGTCTTTCATATAATATCATACTTGGGGTAGTTGTCCCTACGCAATCCGTGTATTTCTAGCACAAAAAAGCCTAATACGCCTAATCTTTAACTCAAATTGCACTGACTCATGTAGGCCTACATTTATAAAATAATCTATTTTGTCAGTACCATCTATATTTATATTTAAATGTATATTATTTGTTAGAAGCAATAGTAACAAGTTTGTTAGAAACTCCAGTGTCCGTCATTACACTACTAGGTATAATGATTAATACAGAGTAGAAAAACATAACAGCACACTGTATGAGAATTCACCCTACTTTTTTGCCACAAAATTATTCAATCATTTACCCGGTAAATTGAAAATACTCAGTGGCAGGAAATTTAAAATTGACTTAAATTTTTTTTTTAGAAAAATGTTACTATAGTGATGCTGAGTATTTAGAAGACTCTACTATGTTTTAAATTTGTTCATTATTAAAAGAAAAATTTAACTAATCATATCTAATATTATAAGTGAGCAAACTTTGTATGTATGCATGTTCAGATTTTTTCTAAATAAATTCAAACAATTTTGATGAAGTGTTTCCATTTGGTAGTTTCGATGTTTTGTAACTGATTTGCCAGTGTCTTTATTTTTTTCATGGTTTAAGTGTATCGTGTTGTTCTGATATTTAGAAATTTCTATAGGTTCCCGCATGAGGCGTGTAGTGGGAAGTGGTTTGTTGGTATTGTGTAATATGGTCTACTGAAAGTAGTGTATGCTCTGTGACAGCCGAATTTTCCGATTGTATCAATCGGACAATTTGCTTTATGCATTGTTACAATTTACTGTTGCATTTAATTGCATTGTTTTTTCATTTAATGAAAAACTTAATAAAAAAAAAATAGTAAATTGAAATTACAATGTCAAACAAGATTCAACCGTTGCCGACAAGTCGGCGGGTTAAAAAATTTACTTACCTGATTACTTACACAATCACTTGATCGTATGTTGCCAAACGGTGTATATTTGCAGTACTTTTCTGAACTTTTATTTATATTCAGAGATTTAAAATTTATTTCCATAATGCTCTATGTCACTTACAGACAAATCAGTAAACTGTTCCCTTACTGCCAGTTACCAGTTGCTGTCAACATGACAGTGAAAACTAGTTTGTATATATAGAGTCTTCCCTTTGTTGCAGCTGAAACTTTCCTTGACAGCGTATAGAAAACGCACCCACATATATCGTTACCCTCAAAAGAATTCAAATAACTATCCTATCCAAAAAAAGGAATGTAATCAAGACTCTCACGGAACGAGTGTCCAGAAACTGTAAACCACGTTATCTAAAAGACCAATTAATTTATTTAGATCGCGCATTTTAGGCAAACAGTTACTCGGCTCATGAGATAAGTATGTGCTTAAAATCGGGACAGAAATATATGCCGAGAAAAGATCAAGATTCATTTGAAATTCTGAGGGCATTTATTA
This sequence comes from Octodonta nipae, assembly GCA_034190945.1. Lineage (NCBI taxonomy): Eukaryota > Metazoa > Arthropoda > Insecta > Coleoptera > Chrysomelidae > Octodonta > Octodonta nipae. The sequence goes on along the minus strand of CM067219.1, from coordinate 25,194,809 downwards.
AAAATATAACATATCGCATTGGAAAGGAAAGCTTTTTAGGAAACATCAGATCAAAACGGTTTTCAAACCCTCTCAATAACTTCGCCATATACTTTCATCTCCTAAAGATCCCAGTGAGGCACTGTCAATGTCGGGAGTTGACAGGATACTCTAAACCCATGTCGTAGAGCATACTCTACTTTCAGAAGACCATGTTACTTAAAACCCATATGTTATCAATCATATCCCACTACCGGGAAGCCGTTGAAATTTATAAACAATAGAATAATTTTAATAGGCAAGAAGAAATTCTAGAACTAATTAGAAAATGGAGGTTTGAGTAAAAAGAGGACACACTCTGTGTAAGAAAAAGTGTCCACAAAATAGTTTCAATTAGGGGGAGCCACTAGTACCGACCGGATAATTTGTTCGTAGAAATCAGTTTTCTACGAACAAACCTACGTGAATAAAAATAAGGTTAATGTGAAGAATTCACATCCAAAAAATGCAAATTTACCCATCACAGTTCAACAACCAGATTTATATTTAACATTAGTAAAGTGTTAAGTCAATGAAATATCTTGTACATAGATAAAAATGACTTACAAGCAAAATTTTATTCACATATTTTTTAGTATTTAAGATAGATATCCTTCATAAATTAAACACTGAAGAATCCATTATTACATAATTACTAAGCTGATTATCGCATTGTCCACCAACTCGAGTACTTCAACAAACTTCTGAAGATATTTTCCCAGGTGCATTCACCAGGCGTACCTTTGGAAATATTTAAAATACAACTACAGTAGAAAGATGCCAAGAATAGTCATTTAATAGTAGCTAATGAAGCTTTTTGTCCAACTAGACAAGAAAACATATATGGAAAACCAGTGTGTGAAAATGTTAGAATCCTTGAAAAAAAACTATTCTAGACTAAAATGTAAGTGAAATGTGTTCCATAATGATAACAAAAGAGATAATTTAATTATAGCAGTTTGTTCAGTGATGAAAAGAATTGTTAATTACCTTTTATCCAGAGAGAGGTGAACAAGGAAGTAGAAACACCAACTTTGTATAGGGACACTTTTCAAAATAAATATGTAATATGAACACAAGAATGTAAAAATAAATAATTTTTATTTACATCAATTCCCCAACATCTATTTGTTAATAAGTATAAAAATATTACAAATATACACATTTTTCCATTGTTTAACTATTTCAAAAAGTTTTATAACAAAATAACAATCAAAAAATCACTCCGTTTCATAAAAAGTCAAAAAAGGGGCACACGCTTATTAACTTATATCACAATTAATACACTATAAACTCATATCACTTGTTGAGATTACAAAAAACGGAGACAACCATTTACAAAGAGAAGTTCGCATAACAGATTTTCTACGTTTTATTTACGATTTTTACTAATAATTACATCATTCTCACTTTTTCAGCCACTTCACTTCTAAATGTAGGATTTGTATATTTCAATCCGTTGACAATTAACTTCATAACATACCCTGTGGTTACACTTACGCTATTCTGGTCATTTCTTGAACTTCTTATTTGAAACCGTCCGCTGGACAGTTTTTCAGTTTATTCCCATATGTTTGTCTTCCTTTTACTCTACACTCCATAATTGCAAACCCCACCTCCTTAATACCACAGACAGGAGTTCCATACCGCTCAAAGGTCATTTTCCAGGCGAATATTCTACGTTTATCACCTACTGACGCGCCCTTGAAAAAGCCTGGTAAAGAAATTTCAATAAACTACGGCCGGGAAACTATAGTTTATTCATTGACACTGGTCGTGAAAGCACTTTTAAAAAATTCTATGACTAATTTAGAGGCATATATATTTATATGCAAATAAAGAAAATCTATAGTTTTTTTGCAACTCAATGCAAATAATCGCGGACTAAGGAGGGTGTGAAATTTGAGATTTAGATTAGCGTTTTCAGTTGATCGTGACATACAAAAACTAGAGTTGTCATGTTGCAGCCTTTAACACGACAAACTTGACAGAGATCTATATACATAGAGAATTTACTGTTGTCCCTGGGTTCAAATAACCGGTCAATGCAAGTTAAAATATAAAACTCATTTATATGTATGAAATACATAAACAAATATTCGAGATTTAGATTAGTTGAGGGAAGCCCAGCTGCTGACGGTTCATGACTGGAAACAAATAGTGCCTTGCGTTTAATGTCTCCCAAAATCAGGAAACAATAGTATCATAATTACTTTAATAGGTTCTAGGTAACCTACGAATTCCTTCTTGTGATTTCTACCAAGCATCACAGGAAAAACGCGTTACACACAGCATGACTCCCGAATTGCGGTTTTTGTTTTCCCTGAAACTCCTAAATGTCGATATTCATTTCTCCTTCAAATATTTAATTCATTTATAAGAAATATATAAATAATTATTCGATATATCAGTTCTTTGTACAATCTCAATATGATAGTATCAGTTAAATGCAATTATGGCAAATCTTCCAAAAATTAATTTCAATATTTGCCTTTTGCATATTATTACTGATTGTGATTACTTATATTCCAAAAATCAATACTTTATTTAATTAGAATATTAAATATACGTGCTGATACAAATCATACTAACGCAGGTTTGCAAACTTTCAGCTTAATTGAACATCGGAAAGTTTGTCATATTTAATGTAAACTAAAAATGAAACTAACAGAAGAAGAAGTTCTCTTCAGAAAATTTAAACGTCTAATTAAAGGAATTCGAATAACCAATCTAGAATTTTTCCTTTATCGTATATTAGAGAATGTGATTTCATGGATAAAAACTAATTTAAATTATTTCAAAGCAAATTCCTAATTTAATTAGAATATTAAAACCTAATGCTCACATGCTGATATAAGTCATACAGTTTCCAAATTCCATATATCGCTATTCCAGATATCAATTAATATCTCATTAGCTCACACGCGTTTCCGAACAAACACAAAGTTTGTGTCTTCATCCGTACCGACTGAAACAATTTCCAGTGAACGAAGATCATTGTTCTTTACAGTGAAAAACATTTATCAATCTGTCGTGAGGGTGAAAGGAGGCAAAATCAACGAAACCTTTTTAAATCTCGGTAATGTTCTGGAACGAACCAAAACTTTCACATATTAGCGCTTCAGCGCATCGTTAGAGTCGTTAAATTAGCGAAATCGAAATTTCACCACTTGGATTGTTCTTTCTTTCATCGGGTCACAAATCTTCGTTGTGTGCTTTCGTTCGTGTTGTCCTTAAACTCTTCGGATTATTTCTCATTCATAAATTATATTTTTTTATACAGAAAGTTGTTAATAGTTTTTTGTAAAATAAGCTTTGCATCAAAACCCAAAATCATATGCAAACATCTTGACTTAGACCTAGTATTATATATATATATATCAAGTTGCACGTGGGCGATTTTGATTCTTAAGAAAGAAAAAATCGAATATAAACATTTTTACGGAAGAGGCCGACGGTTTCGCATTGTGTAATATCGTCACTATGAAAGTTTATAATTTCCTAATATCATACGCTTTAAATTTATTAAAAAAATGTAAACTTTTATTTCTCATATTGATGATATTCATTTGTTCTGTTACATACCGTCACCTTATGCGCTTAAATTTTTAATTAATTTAATTGTTTAATTTGTCACCAAAAATTAACATTAAATTCTCTATTTTTTCAAAATTTTAGGTTCAATAGTTTCGGAGATATATTTTCCTGAATATCTTTTAAACAAATCTATTTACAAATAGGCAAAGACAAAACGGATCGGTACCATTTTCTCTTATTTTTATTTTTGTTTTGCTTAATAGCTACTGGCGAAATTTAGTGCAGAATGCTAAAATTCTTTATAATATTGGTTCATTCATAAAATAAAATAAAAAAATCCAAACTGCCAATACCAAACACTGGCGCCAGATTGCTTGGAGAGAAAATCGTAAGATGAATTGTCTCGAATGAGAAAAACGAAAAACAAACTGAATTAAACGAAAAACTAAGAAATTTTGTTTGGTTCTGAAAGCTATTCTACATTATCATGCTATTGAGATCCCACCCACAAAAATTTATTTTATATTATAATAACCATTTATTGGGTACTATCAAGTTTTTCTAAATAAAGTTTGTCAATTAAAATCAGAAATTTGTATTGCCTGGCAACTGATCAATGTTTTTCCGATAAAATTTTATTATTTTAACATTAAACTTTTAATTTATATTGTTTCTATTTTAAAGGCTAATAGTTTCATACAATTTAACGAAGATTACAAAGCCCATGATTTAAGAACAAAGAGTGAAATTGAAGATAAATAGTTAGATCTGACATCATGGCTGGTGCGTTCCCGCAATTTGTTTAGTGTATTGGTTTCAATTTGATTGAATTACTTCATTGATTTTTAAACTTCTGCACCTTTTCTAAAACTTTGATCCCGTCTGAAGAGACGGCGCTTATTGTTGTTTTTTGCGTTACGATTTCGCGAGTTAGTAGCTTCGTTCGTAACGACCTCTAAACCGCTTTCATTTTGTTTCTTTTGTGTTTACAAAAGCGCATCATTTCTTGTTAAACCCGCATTTTTGTTTGCTCAATCAATGAACATTACGTCGCTATTTTTTGTGTAACGGGTTGTCCAGAAGAAGCTCTAAAAACTGTTCACGGGGCTAGCCTCTGAAGAAAGAAGACCCAAGAAAACAGAGCTTCGACATAAAAGGTTAGTGATAACTTTTATTTGGTTGTTCGTTTATGTGACGGCACGTGTTTATTGATTGTTCCGCTAAAGGTCATTCGTCAATTATATACTTGCATTGAACCAGCATTGAACTAAAACCGCAACATCTAATTCATACATTTTTTTTTTGGATATTCTATGGAATGTTCCATCGAAGACATTTCATAATTTGGTCCAACTTCGAGCCGGATGCAATTTTAGTTAATTTCGTGTAAAGATTATCGAATAAATTACATAATTTGGTCCAACTCCGGGCCGGATACATTTGAGTTAATTTCGTGCAAAGTTTAATGATCAAACCATTGATTTTTCATTGCAATTATTGTTGAAAACCGCATTGAATTTTCGTTTCTTTATTTGTTAGAAGAGAAAGCAAGTTCGGGATATTCACTCATTCCGTTGGAAATAAAACGCATCTTTTTTTGTCCCGTTAAAAACCTTACAAGAGATCGTTTTGTTTGTTTGGTTATTTTGCTAAATTGTTTTGAATTTATTTGACATTTGGTCAGATATTTACGACTTCAACAGTAAAAAATTGTACATTTTTGGAATAGTATTTTGTTTTCGTTCTATCGTGTTAGATTTGTTCAGTGGCGTTACAGTGATTTTAATTTATTGTTAAGATGTCAAAAACCGCTTAAAATTTACGTAAATTTAAAAATCATCGACAATCGGAGTTTAAAAGATTAGAAGATATTTATTTTGCTGCCGAGAAAGCCTTAAGAGGTGACGACGTTGAATTGTTTTTTATATATGATTGATATGATTGATTCAATCCATTCCGAATTTTTTAAATATCACAATTCCATTGTTGGATTAATTTCAGATGCAACCGATGATTTTGACTTTGAGGATGACATTCGCAATAAATTTGAAAAATTGTTTTATTCAATTAGGTCTATTTTTGCTAAACTGAAATCTGTTCAGAATTCTACGCCACAAAATATAGCTCGGGAACAGGAAAGTGTTGCTTTGCCGCGAATTGATTTGCCTTCATTTAGTGGAGACATATTGGAATTTGGTACTTTTATTGATTTGTTTGATTCATTAATTCACAATAATGAAAAACTCAGTGCTATGCAGAAGTTCAAATATTTGCAGTTAGCTTTAAAAGGGCCTGCTTTTGAGGCTATTAAGAATTTTAAACTAACACAAAACAATTACGTGAGTGCTTATGAAACACTTTTGAAAAAATTCAAGCGAACTCGTTTAATCGCGGAGTCTCATTGGTCAGCTTTAGAACAATTCCCCCAACTAACTTCAGTTAGCCCTTCAGAGGTTCGGAAGTTATTGGATGACTTCAGTGATAATTTGGAAGCACTGAAGAATTTGGGTTTACCAGTAAATCAGTGGGATTTTTGTATCGTTCAGATGATGTTGAAACGAGTTCCAAAGAATTTAGCCGCCAAATTTGAACTTTACCATGGTACTGTGACCGCTCAAGATGACTTTCCGATCCGCTCGGAAGTTGTTGATTTTTTGTCGAAGCATTGTGATGCCTTTGAACATGTTCAATTATCCCGCAAGGCAAAGCAAAGTGTTGACAAAAAGTTACCATTGAATTCAAAGCAACATTCTTCCCGGTTCACTACATCTTTGTTTGTCACTAAGAATAGAAATTATTTAGTTTGTAAATCCGATCATGCGATTTACAAATGTTCTGAATTCTTGAACAAATCAGTATCCGCGCTGTTTAAGTTTGTTAAAGATTTTAGACTTTGTTTTAATTGCTTGAGCGATTCTCATCAGTCGAATCGCTGTAAATCTCTATCCACTTGCCGCAACTGCGAACAACGCCATCACACATTGCTTCATTTTGTAAATCGTGCTGATTTAGGTATTGGCTCTGAATCTAAAGCTCCCCCCGCAAACCTGGCTTCCACATCTGGTGGATCCAGTACCATTAATACTGTTGAAAGTCCCGAAACTTCTCTACCGCAGACTTCTTGTCATAGTTCACTTTTGTCATACAATTCAAATGTGTTGTTATCTACCGCTTTAGTTGAGGTATTAGATAAGCACGGTTCTTATCAAACTTTGCGATGTCTGCTAGATTCTGGTAGCATGACATCATTCATTGCGAGCAAGGCTGTGAAACGCCTTGGCTTCCGACCTATGCCCGCTTCGATTCAACTCAACGGGCTAGGTTCTATGCAGAGTCCTTCTGCTGAGGGCTCTCTTACCCTTTCTCTTCGCTCTATAGTAAAGCGTGAGTGCAATTTTGTTGCTGATACTTTTGTTTTACCCCGCATTTGCAATGATATGCCTGTTGCGCCCATTAACATGGCTAATATGGCATATCTAACCAATTTGAAACTTGCTGATCCTGGTTTCAATAGCCCAGGCGCTATTGACCTTTTGTTAGATGCCGTGTTTGGTTACATCCTTATGGGTAGAGTGTATTCGAGTTCTGTTAACTCTCACTCTAAATCAGTCATAAACCCAACTTCGCTTTTTTGTCAAATTGAAGATGTAGTATCATTAGATGATTCACTCCAAAGGTTCTGGACAATTGAAGAAGTTCCTACCGCAATGGTTTAGTCCCCTGATGATCTTATCTGCGAAAAAATATTTTCCGAGGGATGCAGGAGATTGGATTCAGGTAGATTCGTTGTGCCCCTTCCTTTTCGAAATACACTTCCTGCTTTTGATGGAATGTATAATCCCGCCGTACAACGTTTCTACTCTTTAGAAAGACGTCTTCTACAGCAACCAGATCTCTACAAACACTATTGTGATTTTCTTAAAGAGTATTTGGAGCTTGATCATATGGAGTTGGTTCCCGATCCATCTACTTTTTCTGATTGTTACTACATACCGCATCATTGTGTTTTGAAACCTGATAGTAGCACAACCAAACGTCGTGTAGTGTTTAATGCATACGCTAAGATACCTCATTGGTTATCTTTGAATGATTGTTTGTTTATCGGTCCCAAATTGCAGCAAGACATTATCGCTATTTTGTTGACCTTACAGAATTTAGTTTTGGCTCACCTGCATGCTATAGAAAACTTTTCTAGTTGTGAACTTCACGCATTTGGTGATGCTTCTGAGAAAGGTTATGCCGCTGTTGTTTATTTTGTGTTCGAAACCGCATCTGGATTTCGTCAAAGTTTTTTTGTGTTGTCTAAATCGAAAGTTGCCCCTTTGAAAACTTTGTCACTTCCCAGATTGGAACTGTGTGCTTCAGTTTTTACCGATAAGTTGGCTCATTATGTTTATGAGAAATTCAATAGTCGTTTGTTGTTCAAGGTGATTCGTTGCTGGTCAGATTCCACGGTAGTCCTTTCATGGCTTAGTTCTTCCCCGCACCGTTGGAAGACATTTGTCAGTAATCGAGTTGCTTACATTCAGGAAAAATTTCCTTCTTCTCATTGGTTTTACATTCAATCTTGTGATAACCCCGCTGACTTGGGTTCCCGCGGCACTTTGCCATCAGAGTTATTAGGCAATACACTTTGGTGGAAAGGCCCACAATTGTTGATTACCGCTTGTTCGCTGGCACTAGTATCCGAGCCGCTTGCGGCACGACGAGTCCTTGGGGAGTTAGTAGCTTCGTTCGTAACGACCGCTAAACCGCTTTCATTTTGTTTCTTTTGTGTTTACAAAAGCGCATCATTTGTTGTTAAACCCGCATTTTTGTTTGCTCAATCAATGAACATTACGTCGCTATTTTTTTGTGTAACGGGTTGTCCAGAAGAAGCTCTAAAAAACTTTTCACGGGGCTAGCCTCTGAAGAAAGAAGACCCAAGAAAACACCAGAGCTTCGATATAAAAGGTTAGTGATAACTTTTATTTGGTGGTTCGTTTATGTGACGGCACGTGTTTATTGATTGTTCCGCTAAAGGTCCTTCGTCAATTATATACTTGCATTGAACCAGCATTGAACTAAAACCGCAACATCTAATTCATACTTTTTTTTGGATATTCTATGGAATGTGCCATCGAACACACTCCAATGGCAATAATTTTATGTTCACGACCAGTTCACGACCAACCTCATTGTAGCGGATTTAATTTCAATTTGACATATCATAACAATGTTAGCCTCTAAGTTAAGGTATCTTCTCAATGTGAAAATTATCGATGTATTATTTTCAAAATTTCAGTTTCAATGAACTTAAAAAATTGTCAAGAAATGAAAGTATTATTTGACGTAAATTAACAGGAGATGCATTGTATTTCTTAAATGTTTTGATAGTAATCCCCATGAAAACTTTTACGTAAGTAAACTAACTATTTAGAGATTATAAAGCTAATTTATACATTTGATTTCAGATCCAAACAATTTGACTATATTTTTTATTTTATGCCATGTGCAAATGAAACTTGAATAAGTGTTAGTAATATATTGCTGTTTTATTCGATATAGGGCAATCTTTTAAATGTCTAAAATATTAACAGTCAGTCAAAAATTGTTATGTTGTTTTAACGAGATATGATATTCTGCAAATATATTTTTAATTATTTATCTGACAATATAATTCAAATGTTTGTTTATATTATATTTATATATGTATCTTAAGATATGTAATTTTTGCCAACGGCACTATGGCTGTCGAAATTTCATTTCGATGTTTTAAATCGTATTAACGAGAACAATACATATGATAGCTGAGTTTTGAGATTACAAGAGTTTCAATACAGGGTGATTTGGTAACTTCCTTGACATTGAAACTGCTCTTGAAAAAATTTTTCAATACAAATTGATGTGTAGGATCTTATAATAATTTTATCACTATTTGATATTTTTCTAACATTACATTTTTGCAGCTGAACCATTCAAGAATTTAAAGTAAAAATCCTTGCTTCGGCGATTATTGGATGGGTAAAAAGTTGTGTTGTCATTTTTTAAATTGACTGAAATATAAGGCGTTGTAGATTATAATTATACAGGGTGATTCCAGATATGATAGAAATCAAATGTTTCTTGGGTGGCCCACACGCAGTTGCATATATAAAGTGTTTAAAATATAGTGTACGGTGCAGTTATAAGTATTCAGGGTGGTTTGAAAAAATAGTTATATAGAGTAGCCCATTGGTGTCGAATTATAGTTTTACCAGGTGGTTCAAAAATGTTAAAAAATATAATCCGTGGTCCATGAGCAGTTGCATATACAAGGTAGTTAAAACAGCCCCAGAGTACAATTATAGTTACATAGTTACCAAAAATTTTGATTTTGGGTAGTCTATTAGCAGTTACATATACAGGGTGGTGGAAATATATTATGAATTGGAATTATTATAATGAGGATTTTAATGAATGTTAGAGAATTGAGTGCAATTATAGTTGTGCAGGGTGGGTACAAAAAATTATTTTATAGGGTAGCCCACTAGCGGTTTATAGGGATCTTGGAATAAAGGGCGCAGTAGACTTATAGTTATACAGGGTGTGCACAGATATTTGTCATATTAAATTAAGAATTACGAATTTGCACACAAATAAAGGCCTACTAATGATATCTGAAAAAGAACTTGAATTTCGTTACTTATTCACATAATTGGTAGAATTTCGACCAATGGGCTACAGCTAGTTAATTTTTTTTGTAAACTTTGAGTACCCAAGTACTATATTCTCTATTAAACTGAAACAGTGTCCAGCCGAAAGCATTAAATAAGTGTAGACAGAGGGTATAATGTGAAAGGCTAAATATAAAATAATATTAATGTTATGCCACCAATCGGAGGTTACTTACATTTTTTTCCTAGACGTTCAAATGCTGACACACTTGTACAGTTTATCTTAAACTTTTACTTTATTTACTGTGTTCTTCTATGTAGCTATCATTTATTAACATTATTTCAGTTTTATTCACATTTCCATTCATTTGGTTTTTCTATCCTAAGACTCATGCATTTATCAATTTTATATTTAAATTTTAGTCTTGGATTTGTCTTTGTATGAAGTGAGTTTAGTTGCTTTTAGGTTCCAATATCAAATTATTGTAGTTGTATTATTACTGTACTGTCCATAAAAACTGTGAATATTAAATGATTATGTTAATATCTAGTGCTATATCTAGTATTTCAAATTCTTCATTTCTTTTAGTGAACTCTACTGTTGAGAAGGTTGGTACCATTTCGATAAAAGTTAAAAGTATTTCTTCTTGTTTTCCCTTGTTCTCTCAATCTGTATCAGTTATCGTTTCTTTCGATGTCTGGTTTAAATGCTGATTATTCTTAATTTTAGCCAACAACTACACTTGCTACTGTAGTCTACGATTTTATGACTTGGTCGTATTTTTGCTTGCTTGATGGTTTTAGTTTGCTACATTTCGTTAGAAATATTTTTTATTTTTTTCTAACGTTATGAATGTGTATCTTTTAATGTTCGTTTCAGGCTTGTGTTTTAGGAATTATTTAATAACACAAAAATATATAAGAAAACATACTTGATATTCTACACTCGTATCCACAACTGAGTATACAGAAGTTTTTTGTTATCGGAACTTATTCTGAAAAATTTTAGAATGTCATTCATTTCTAATTATTTTTTTCAAAGAACCTCATGCTAAATTACAGTGTATGTTGTCGGATAAGTATCCTTTTCTGTTTAATGTATGAATGCAAACGAAGGTCAACATTTAATCCCATAACTATTTCACTTATTGTGCCCGTTTTTCATTAATTTGTGGTTATTCCTTCCATGATGACACAAAATTATAGTCACGCTCTTACGTATCTTTTTAGTCCAGTAGATAATAGAAAACAATTTAAGTGCTGAGTATGAAAATTTACTACCACAAGGTCACAGTTTTTATGATGATATTTTTTGCATTCATACAGAAAATGAAAAGATACGGTGATGCGTTGCACTTTCTCAAATTATATGAAACAAATAATGGGAATCCAATAAATAGCCCAACGTTGAGGATACAGTTCAATTCCCAAGTGAAATGGAGAAGTGAATTGGACGTATTTTACTGCATAGCAGCGGTTGCATGTTATCCTTGCCATTCTGGTAGATTTAAGGCTGACAGGGACAGTCTTTCATGGGAAAGGATAAGGTAAGTGGCGCTCCTTATCAGGGACATTTAATAAATTATGTCGGTATTTGCTGCAACCGAACGGTAAATCCTCAACCGTTTAGAAATGCTTCTTCCATGCTCCCCTTATTGAATTAAATTAACTTCAACAGTCAACTTTCGATGTTTAAAATTCAACAGGGAAACCGTTTAGTTGTTTATGGTTTTTCCTTGTTAAACATTTACATAAAGTCCTTTCAAGTTATCGTTTGAAATTGCATTAATACATAAATACTGTTGGAGACGTTTTGGGTGTTTAGATATATTCAATAATATAAGGAATGGACAAATCCATCATGAACATTTAAATAAGGAATGCAAAATCTGGATTCTAGATGCAAAGAGTCATTGACATTTTGAAATATCGGTAGTATCAATACCTTTTTGTACAGTTCTTATTCACTTATGGATACTTATCGTAGTAAGTAGAGAACATGGTATAACAAGAAATGTAGTTCAAGTTTATGATATATTGTAAACTATGCCTGAGACTGATCCAATAAATTGAAATACTATTCATATATTTTTTTTAGAGGGGCATTTTACACATTTTGGACAAAACTCTATCAGTTTAATTGTCATCATTATTAAATATTAATACAATTGCAGAAATTATAATAGTTCTTCTGTGTTGTTGAAGTATGGATTCTTACATTGAAGCTATTTACCAATAACTTGTGGCAGATATACAGGGTGGGCCATTACTGCGTGGACGGAAGATTATGGCTAAACTGATATATATTTTTAAAATTTTTTGCCAGGGGAGGGTGAGAGGGAGTGAGAGATACAAACTAAAACTATTTCACCAGAATTCCGACACATATACGGGGCGATTCATATTGAAGTTACATTTCTTAAAATGGAACACCCTATATATTATTACATATTTGGAGTCTGTCAATTTTAATAAGACTTTATTCAGTATCCATCTCACCTAAAATGCACCGTCTGGGGGCTATTAGATATTTCAAGGTGAATGTTAGAGCTATCAGGTATCATAGGAGGCTTTAGTTGAGGGAACCATTGACCACCCTCCATTCTCCCAAGTGCCAAAATGACTATGATGAACGCTTTTTATAGACCCAGGTTTCGTCACTCCAATTTTAAAAGTTTAACCTTAGATAACTTGATTTTTATAAATAGAATCTCCATTTTATCTGATAACTCATTTACTTTCCTTTCCTCCGATATGTTTGGTGTATCGGTTTCTAACAGTTTCTTCAGAAATCATGAAATCAAAATGATTAAAAATTTTTGTGTGATTTGTTATTATTCCTAAAATATTTTTGATCTTAGTAGGCTGTGGAGTTTAGTTTCCATGCTATCTAATATTAAATTTCATTAACTTTAATGTTATTATCGATTTTTGATATGTATTTTTCATAATTTCCTTTATAATTCTCAATTCCATATTACTATAAAGTTTTTTCTAACACTCAGACGTTGGTAAACAAACAGGGAAGTTCTGTCACCTTAATTTCATATTGAAAATAATAATTGTTCTCTGCGATATTTTTAGTTTTCAATCTTAAATTACGTTACTGAAAATGGTAAATTTTACTGAAATTGAAATGATCGATATGATTTTCATTCTTTAAAAATGCTTTAAAAATCCGTTAATTGGTAAATCAAATATAAAAAGTAAGATATCCTGATCGTAAGCGTCATCCAAGGTAAGTCTTTTAAAAAATCTTTTTGAAAGATTCAGTGCTACAGGAACTGTCCGCTACTATCAAAAGTAAGAAATTACTAAATAAGTGATAACCGAACATAAGGTGTTCAGTATTCTTGCTTGCCTTAATAGAAAATCCCCACGTGAGGACCTGGCAACTTAAGAGGGCTTTTAATATAAATAAAACCTCTATTCGGGGAATAATATTCACCCGCGTATTATAAGTAGAATTCTTTGTAAAAAGAAATAGCTTATGAAGCATATAGGCTATCCAATATAGCAATTTCTTCTAACTTTGTTGAACCACTTAACATAACAATATATCTACTAATCCCGAATATATTTCACCCAAACTGCAACTGCTTATTCCACATTATATAACAATTTTATTGAAAATTTTTTTGGAACGACCTTGTATAGGTGTAACTCTGCTTCACCAGTGCAACCAGTGTTAAACACAATATATATATATATATATATATATATATTTTTTTGGATATTGGTATATATGCTTCACCGAGTGCGAACCAGTTAAACATATTATATGTTCTGAGAGGCTTCCGCGGTCATTATTATGAACTAAGCTAGGTTCGGGTGAGAACCGCGTCTGAATTTATTAAATACTCGACGTTTCGACTCCTGCTTTGGAGCAATTATCAAGAGACAAAAAATGAAAAAGAGTTTCAGAGTCTAGATGGAACTCGGGGCCTCAACCTGCCTACTCCCCAAGAGTCACTAGGTAAATGAACTAAAGGTAAATCTGCGCTGCTTCTTTTATTTATAGTTATCGGTCGATTAGGAGGGGATGTCGCGTGATGAAGGGACTGTGCGGTGATTGGTTGGGTGTTGGGGGGCGTGTCTGGTCTGTTTAATCTGGCAATTACGTAGGTCCAAGCTGTGGGAAGGCGAGTGCTGTCATCGCGTCTATTTAGACAAAGAGGTCTTTTTTCTATTTCGATGGCTTCGCGAATAGTGGATGCCCCAAGAGAATTGAGAGATATGATAGTCCTACTGTCCTCGAAGTTGATAGAGTGCCCTGTTTGGATATGGTGATGCGCGAGAGCTGAAGTCGGATCTTTTTTACGAACTGACAGAGAGTGTTCATATACTCGATGGTTAATGCGCCTATTAGTACGACTGATGTAGCTTTGTGGGCAATCGCGACATGAAATTTCGTAAACTCCTCGATCCTCGTTAGGTTAGGTTTGTCTTTGGGGTTACCGGTTAAGTTGCCTATAGTTTGACTGGTGTTGAAGGCAGTCTTTATTTGACGTCGGTGTAAACTCCGTGCTATTTTGTCAGTGACTCCTCGAATGTACGGGAGGACGGCTTTTCGATGTTGTTGGTCTGTTTCTGAGGGTTGGTGTGATTGGGGGTTGTTGAGATTGATGAATTAGACGAGCAATGTGGTCCGGATGATAACCGTTTTGTCGAAGGATTTGTTGAAGATTATTAAGTTCGTTTTGTGTATTGTCAATATCTGTTAAACGAATAGATTTAAGAGTCAGAGATTTCCTTAGTCTTTTTCTCTCAGTATTAGTATAGAGAGAGAGAGAGAGAAAAATGATTCTTTCAGTTGGGATAGTTTTCGGCGTCACTGCGAAATTGAAACCTTTGGATAGGACGTGTAAACTGGTAGAGTCTAAGGGGAACTCAGAAAAGTTATGGACGGTCCTCTGAGGGGGTGAGGTAACAGTGGGTTGTTGTTTTGTAATAAAAATAAAACATCACACCTCTTCACGTTCAGTTTTCAGTATTCTTAACAAAGCAAGTTTGGCCCTGATGCGAAATTCCATTCAATTAGATATCAACTTGATCAAACCAACCGAATTTGTATCACTGTTATTCGTCATTAAATACTTTCAATTCTCATCCAATCTGTGGGACAATTTTGATCGCATTTCGAGCGATAAAGCCGAACACCTGGTCCAACAGAAAACAGTCACTCAAAAACTTAAACCAACACGACTTATTAAAGTCGCTGTTATCAGAAATAAACAAAAGGATCAAGCTTGCATGGATAACATTTGAAAATAACTCAATAATCTTCAAGTATAGAATCTCAGTCATTGACATATGGTTGTAAAACCAGGATTCTAAGAACCCATGTTGTATGAAAAATTGAAGTTACACGTAGTTCTATGGAGACATTCGTAATCCGAATTACAAGGACAGTCATTCAAAAATTCAATTTAATAAACAAGTTTTAAATTCATTATATTTTTTCGTTTGTCTTTATTTAAATCTGTTTTGGTTGGATTACTCCATGACGATGACAACTTTGGTATTGAAACAGCGTTGAGAATATAAAATAAAGATGTGGTGTTAGGATGTTAGGATGCAAAACTTTGTGCTTATACATACATGCGTCATATCTTAAAGTACATAATTAATTTTTCTTTATCGTTATTTGGAGGCTATTCTCATTGGCGTAGCTAAGTTAATTTCAGTCATAACATGGGTGTATAAAATTAAAGAATAGTGGGGCTTAGATTACGAGCTAGCGCAACTCGTTTTTGATGGTGTATGATTTACTAGTTTTCCAACAGTTTAAAATTACCAATTTTTTAGCATGTTTAAAAGAGTCCATACGCTTTGGACTTGCGATAGTTTCTTTTAAATTATGAATCCACCTTGGCTCCACACCCTGTCGTAATTATCAATATCTAAAACACAGTACCTTATTTTAATTCTAAAAATAAAAATTATTTGTTATTCGCTTTGTCCATTGTGGCATTTATGTATGGAGTTTTCTGTTCAACAAAAAAACCTTGTCACGAGGTAACCTCAATGCTAAAATTTTATTCAAATCGTTAGATCCGTTTTTAGAAAAAAAATTCTAAGAATGTCCAGATAAATCGCATTATTATAATATAGGTTCATTTTGCCTGCGGGTATTATATACGTAGAGGATGTGTTAACTAAAATGATTTGAGATTTTGAGTAAAGTATATTGTTAATGAAATCTTTTTGGCAAAAATGTAGTGGATTAAACAAAATTTAAGGAAAAGTCAAATAATTCTTTTTAGAAATTCGGCGTTACTGATTTTTGATGTGAATTTGGAGTTTATTTACTATGCCATAAAAACTGTTGGAGTTTTAAAAAGAAAACAAGTAATAGTATCATAACTTCCTAGATATTCGTTTAATAGTGGAAATAATGAAACAATCCCAATAGGTGCTCAGAAATGTCAAAAGAGAAAGGCGTCATTTGCATATAATTTATTTCCAAATATTCAGGAGGATTACAATAATTTGAATTATTTTTTCCGGCGGTAAGCAAAGAAAATTCAGTATTATATGAGACTGATTTGTTGTTAAGGAAAACATTTGTACTTTTAGTAATTTTACAGTTACATTTAAAAGAAAATTCTTGAATAATTTCAAACTTTAACTTTAGTGAGGTAAAATATTTAAATTGTCATAGTTTTAATGATAATTACTTCTGGGTCACGAAAGTCCTTGCTCGGAACAGATCGAAATCTACCCTTTCAATGCGGCAATAAAAACTTTTACTACTTTGAAATGTTCGACTGTAACGGAAAGTAACAAACTGAGGTTTCCTAGGTTAGTGAAATTCGTGAAGAATCGCGTGCATTCTCTGTTACGGGATCCGATCATAAACTGTGTTAAACGATTTGCGGATTTTAGTGTTTTCGCGTTTCTGTTGCCAAAAAGTACAAAAAAGGAACTCAATGTCACTAACATAAAAGTTTGTTCGTTTGAACATATGTAGACTGAAACAATGCCGCTTTAAATTTCAATTTAACGCCGAATTCAAGTGTTATGTCGTTTCTTTCTCAGATAAAATAAATAAAGACTAAAATGAATTACATTTACGAACTACTACGTTTATATCGAAAGAGTGCAAGAGTTGGGCGATGAGGACACAAAATGTCATTTTCCATTTCCTGCGTCTTCTTATTTATTTAAAAAATGCCCAGAAATGTTTTGATAATATTAGGAGATACGTTAGAGAAACGGCAAATGCTTCAGGAATATTCTGGAGAGATAAATGTGATATATCTGCAAGTCGAGCCGCCGCAGTCAGGGGGTTGGAAAGCTATTTAAAGAGCATAGCACATTCAAAGTTTCAACTAACGCAGAAGATTCTCATATTCTGAGATAGATACATATGTCTGCCAAAAATATATGTCTTTGATGTTTCTTCGATACAAAAAGTATTCTTTGGTTATAGAATTTTTTTCTGCACAAATCTTGTTTCTTTGCTTAGTGGTTAAACATCTCTAGAATTCCTCGTATTTCATCTCTCGATTCTGCCAGAATAGCAGGATTATTTTTATTAGTGTCAGTTAAATTAGAAAGAAGCAAATACACGAAATCTTTGTCTTGATGCCAGTACTCACTGAAACTAGTTTAGTTAATTGCTGTATTCTTGGTTACATTCGATATATAAATGTTATCAGTAATACTGTTTAGACGAAATGTCCATTGGAAACATTTTACATGTTCTGCAAGTTAGTATTAAGATCTGGAAGAGATATTTTGCTAAACCATCTTTCAATTTCCCAAATGGTTAAAATGAGACGGTACTAAGAACTCAAAACAAAACAGATGCAGAACGATGAAGCGAGCTCTACGAAATATACTTTCCGTCTCTTGTTATCTCTTGTGTTATCATTGGTAATGGTTATAAATTTCTGGAGAATTAAAATAATTGTCACTATTTTATGATGACTCAAGTAATAATCCTAATTAATTTAAGTTTCTATAAGTGGCAAATGAAATTTGTTGACTTATTAACTTACAAGTTGAAGCTCATATCCGATGAATTGTAAATGCCGCAAATAGATCTTTTCACCGTTTGTAAGGCGCAGGCGTGTTTGGCATGTCAAAAAGGCGGGAACATGAAAGTTTCGGACTCTTTTCACAAATATGCATATTGAACTAGTTTCATTACCCTTATTATCAATGAAATATTAATTTGTGGGACTTTATTTCATCTTTCAACTAAAGTACATAATTGTATTAAGTTGCAATAGTGGTTAAAGTGTTATTTTCATCTACAAGGAGAAAATGACGCTGATCTATATGACAGTTACAAACAAAAATGATACTCATGTAGGTTTTAAATAATTAAGATACTGATAATTAATAAAATAAACCATTATGAATAAAAAAACTACAAATTTAATGTATTTATTATTACTATGATTTCTCATATCATTGTCATTGTATAAATTTGTCGATTTATATTGTATTTAGACTACTAATTTATGAGG